>OZ010793.1:132308344-133508344 GCA_963932465.1 Maratus speciosus
CTTTTACAATTTCAATGCACTTTGTCCACGAGTGGCAACAGCCACGCCTCTGCAGCCATATACACTCCGAAAAAGACTGTTGATGTTGAAATGTTCTTCACGCTTATTTGTGTTTTTCTTCTATATACCCGCACATGACGTGACACGACGTCCATTTATTAAATGTCTTGTAAATATCGCGGCAGTCATTCGCACTTATTTACAACAACGTTCAATTCTTGTAAATTTGGGACACGGTTATTCAACTTACGATCAAAAATGTTTGTCCCAAGGTTCCAGCTTTGATCCTATTCTTTGGTTATGTTATATAGTTGATGTCGGGATCGCAGATTAATAACCAGAAAGAGAAATTAAAATTACTATTAAAACACTACTGAAAATATCTGGTAATTAAAATGCCATTCCGACACCACATATGGCCGTGATGTATAGTGGTTATTTACTTGGCAAACAAAGATTTAATATTTAAAATTAATCAAGTTTACTGAAGTAATAATTAAGTTGCCTTAAATTGAATTGAAGCTGAAAAGGAAAATAAACAAAATAAACTCACCCATGGAAGAAAAACATGATGCACAAAATTAAATCAATTATTTATTCAAATAAACACATAGGATTTATTTCTTAAGAAATATGTAAATATTAAAATGAAGTACTGCGCAGACCCTGAATATAACTTACATTGAGTAAAGCCTTTGGTATTTAACATTTTAATTTTTGGATTATAAATAAACAACATCGTATAATCCTGGTTATTCCTAAATTTTGATCATTGTATTACAGGTAATATTTCGGACAGTTAGAAAGACAAAACAATAAACAATTTACTAAATACAGCACATCATGGAGAAAAATATTAAATAAATAATTGCATTTCTTCAGGGGAATGTTCGCATCATTTAGGATTTTACTGAGACAGAACTTTCATTATTTAAATCGTTGATGAGAAGCTGAATCACTAGTTCATCAGTGCATATTCAAGGCTGTTCATTTTTTAATGAAGAATATATTGTCATACACAAGATTTTCCAGGTGGAAATAAACTCTCAATATAGTGACGAAAAAATTCATAGGAAAGCAAATATATTACCAACATCAGTGGAGACATCATTGGCGCATCCTCCCAAGTACCGATCGGGAGAGGGAGCTTTCATATATAGGATCACAACTTAGAATATGTTCTTAAAAAGGTACCTGGATCTTTTCTAATGCCTGAGAACGTATGAAGAATGGCCCATGAAATGCTCGGAAGGTAAATATTGGCCCGTTTAGCCGTATCCAATCCATTCTGGATATCATTGATCGCTTCCTTAGTTTCAGCATTCTTCTTGAGCACATTTTAATAAGTGAAAAAATGATTGGCGCCCTCTTTAGATACAATCATGAAAAATACAAATAGTCTTTAAATTTGGGGTTGGAAATCGTGAATCTGCCAGAATACTGATTTCAAGAACACAGTGCCCCGGCAGAAATACATCCTTATTCTACCAATTCCCAACGTGAAGAGAGAGATAAAAAAAAAAAAAAAAACCCGTAGTATCTTTCGAAAAGGACGCTAAAAATTTAGAGAACCAATCAGTGTTCACCAAAAACAATTCCAGCGTGCGGTCACCGAACCCGTCATGAAAACGCAACTCCCTCGAGCAAAAAATGGCGTCTTGTGTGACGTGGCGATGTTGTTTTGCATCGGTGAAAAAACGAAATCATGGCCGTCTCAGCGCGTCTTAAAATGGATGGCGCGCGTATTTAAAATAGCGAAAATAAATAAAACTTAAAATTCTGATAACTCGCGATGTATTGCTTCAAAATAGATGAAATTTTGTCTGCTGAAAGTAAATAATTATTTAAATCGAACAAATATATTTTACAATGAAATTAACGAATATTTAAGAAATTTTAAAAGGTGAATTTTAAGGACTTAGATCTTTTTGTTTACAAACTAGAAATCACTGAAAAATAAATAATTTAATAGATATTAGAATAAAATTTTAGTAGTTAGAATTATTAACGTAATATAGATATTTTAAATTATTATTTGGAAAGATAAATAAAGTTTTTGAATGGATTAATTTTTCATTAGTTAAATAAATAATGGTTAATAGATTTTAGATTGTTAAACTAATGGGAAAGTACGATGTATCCTAACGGTTATTAATAGCAAACTACATTTAACGAAATGAAAAATCTTAGATTTTTAATTTATGCTTTTGCGGGTGACTTCTGCCTTATTTTCTCGGCATTCGTCGCCTGGAACTTGAAATGGAAGCCTTTAGGCAACGCTCCTTAGAAAGCATAGATGCCAACATCTCTTGATTATTCCGGATTATTATCCAAGACAAACATACTTAAAACCGGAACGTGTATATAACAAAATGCGTCTTGGTTTTAAGAGGCACATAATAGATTCCATTTAAAAAAATTTTGATTAAATAATATTTCCGGTCGGAATCATATTTGCCTTCGATCAGACTCCGGAATAATTAAGAGATGTTGGCATTTATGGATAAGGGAGAAAGCATTGACACGCGTCACGGAAACATCACATAAAGCAGGGAAAACTAAGAAGAAAATTCGAACAATTTGCATGTTTCGTTTTCTTTAACTCATGGAATTATTAATTATTATTAGAAAATACGAATTAATAATTCCACTAGTCAACTAAATCGAAACATGCAAGTTGTTCGAATTTTTTCTTTGTTTACCTGTTTTGCGTGACGTTTTCGTGAGGCGTGTCAAGGCTTTCTCCTTTATCTAGGAGGCGTTGCTTTAGGGCCTTGGAGGCATTATGCCGAGTTCTGGTTTCACTTGGTCTTTCCCTTCTCCCAACAAATCAAAATTCTTAACTTTTGTCATGCCCCATGACTTTCGAAAGCATTTTTTCACTATTAGAAATAACGGCGTTAGTATTAAACTCTACTGACATGAAAATGACAGGAAACTCACTGATTTGAGAGTGTATCTTTTACAAGGGATCATTAACTGCTGTTCGAGCATCCCTTAACCCATGTGTTTTTTTTTTCTTTTGAGTGTAACTATGTGAATAATGTAACAAAGAAATGTCGGAGTTAGTCTTGTAGTGCTGAAAGGCCAGGTCAGGGCCGAAACTAGCCTTTTTTGCACCGGGGGTAAACAAGGATTTTGGCGCCCCACCGCCCTCTTTCACTAAGTATATTTACAAAGAGAATTTTAATCGAGTTATTTACCTCTGATGGAGTGATGGCTTCCATCATTATGAAACAGCCATTATCAATGAAGTGTTAGGTGAAGATGAAAGAGCAGTCGTAAAAAGTCAGAACTCTGATTTTCTGGTCAGAATGGGGAAAAAATTCCATTTTGTTTCCCATTCTGACCAGAAAATCAGAGTTGTAATTTTTTACTGCTGCTCTTTCATCTTCACCTAACACTTCATTTATAATGGCCTTTTCATAATAATGGAAGCCACCAATCCATTAGAAGAAAATGATCCATTCAAAAGGTATAAGTTCGATTAAAAAAATTTTTAATACTTTGAGCTGAAAGAAGAGGCTACACCTTTAATTTTCAGGACACTAATAGAATCGCAAAGGTGTCAATGTGTACGGTTTAGTTACCTCTAAAATTTAATACAAATTTTTGCCATATTTAATCGTTGACAATTGTTAGACTTTTTAAAATGAATTTCCGGAAGCGACAGCCAATTGTTCCCTTACGACGACATTTCTGTGTCTGTTAACTCGTAAAACTTGGCTAAAAATGCTAACTTTGACAACATTTTCTGAATCAATCTTTGCCCTTATAAGGGAATGGGAAACTCTTTAATTTCTTGGTATCTGAACAAAATCGGTAAATTTTATGTTTTTACGAATATTAATGCAAATTTTTTGTATTTACGAATGAAAATGACTTAGCGAAATTATCTGAAAAGTACTTAGTTTGGATTTGGAATAGCTTTCAATATAAAAAAATTCTCATAGTGAGATGTGATTCCCTCCCTGCCAAAAAAAGGAAATCTATGACCGCCTTCTAAATGGTGAGCAGGATCCAATCTTAGCTTTGTCAAATTTTGATTGATTAAAATCTTGAAAACGGAATGGAAAAGAATCGAAAAAATTCCGCTTTATACAGGATCCTTATCCTATATCATCTTTAGATTCTTCTATGCTTTGTCATACGCCATACAGGATGATTTTAACAATAACGTGCTGAACATAGATCTGAGAAAAATCCACACACAAAATCCTCATTTCGGGCCCCTTCGTTCTGGAGCCCACGGCAGATGCCCCTTCTGTCCACCCCCTTAGTTTCGGCCCTGGGCCAGGTAGATTCTCTGTTGCTGTTAATGTTGTCGAGAAAGAAAAAGTTCAGAACTAGCGAATATACATAAAGTTCCATCTAAAAAACTGCATTTTCTGGTGATAAGCGAACTTGCCAAGTGTAAAGTAAAGTTTATTTAAGTAAACATAAAAAGCAGAGACAGCTTGATATCTTGTAATTTAGAGCCATCTGCAAATATTTTTAATGGGCCTTCATTTGTCTAATAAAATTTTACAGTACATTATATATATAATTGTTTTCTATAGAGTATTTTTATTTTTTAGAGTACAAAATGTTGGATTCTATCTGTAGATCTCGGTACATTTAAATGCAGTGATTCCCCATAATTTGCTTCACAATTCCAGAATAAATCTTTATAGTACTAGCGGCTCTGCCATCTACGAGCTACGCCCGCCAACCCCGTTCAGGCTCTAAAAACACGCTAATTTGATTGGCTTTAAAAAGATTACGGAAGATTGAATTATAATTTTTAAAAAAAATGTGGCGATCGCCCTGTAAAATTGTTTCCATTCATTTCCCTTTTATTGAGGGATTTTTAGGCCGAATCAGCTGCTGTAAGATGAGTAAGGCCGTAAAATGATGCCTGTGTTTGATTAAATAAGATTAGTTAAAAATTTGGAAATCAACTAACATAAAAATCAACTAAGTCAACAAAGTCTTTGCTTCCCGGTATTTTGTAACAACGCTTTATGTTTCTTTTTCTTTTTTCAATAAGATCTTTTAAATGTATCGTTTTAAATCTGGCGTAATATTCATCAAAGTTGTTTTTCTCTTTTTAATAGTCACGTGAAAATATTTTTATTGTTAGTCAGGAACTAGTACTATTATTTGCTCTGTCTTAGAATTGGCTACAATAGTTAAAAAGATCATCTCGAAATATGAAATAAATATCGCGTGTAAATACATTTTTAAGAAGTAAACTGTTTCGCAATGTTATAATTTGACTATTTTAAATATGACGGAATTTCTCCCATTAACTGCTTTTAACACATATTAATGAATTCTTTATCGCAAAGTTTTCTTTCTTTTTTAATATTCACATGTAAATACAATTTTTATGATGTAAATTTCAATATTTTCCTGCTTTTAACAAGCAATCACTTAATTCTAATTTGAAAGTTTTTATTTTCTGTTTATAATAGTCGTCGGTAAATAAATTTTTAATTTAAAGGAAATATTACTCTTTGAGCAGTTTTTACAATTGGTAACAATTTAAAATAATAAACTTTTCTAAAACACGTAAAAAATATCTCTCAAAATGCTGAAAATATGAAATTAAATTTAAAAAAAACCCTCAAAAAGTGATTGAAATTAAAAAAAATAAATGCAGTCTTCACACCGCGAGCTTTTATTGTATATCCATAGAAAAAAAAATAAATTCCTATGTATAGCTTTTGCTCTTGTAAAACTATATCAATGGAAAGCTTTTGACCAAATTTAACATTTAATATCTCTTAAAACAATTCTTCGATTTAAAAACCGTTTGCTTCAGCGTGTTTATCAAACATTTCTCTATAACATTCCCAATTCACATATTTTTGTATGCAGTTTTCTTAATATTAGCGAAGAAAGACTTCAGGTCACAAAAATTCATTTACAGCGGCGTTTACAGCGTTAGTTACTTTATTTTTAGAATAGAGATCAATGGCGGATCAATGGCGGGGGGGGGGGCGATCGCCCCCCCCCCCTTGAGCGAATAAAGAGTTTGCAAAGCGGCATTATGCATCTTCACAGGAAATGACTTGGGGCGAAGCTCGAGCCCGGCGCGACCCGTGTCGGGTCGCGCCAAATATAAACCACGAGACTCGGCCTGGGTAAGGTCTTTTCTCTTTTAGAGCCGGGTCGTGCCCTGATCTTAAAATTTTTCTGCAAATTCGGGTCGGGCCAGACTTCTTTTTCTTCCAGGTCGAGCCTGGCCTGGACTTCATTTTTCCTAGAGGTCTGCACTGGCCAAAATTTCCAGGTCGGGGCTCGACCCGGAATAAAAGCTAAACGTTCGATCCGTGTCAGCCCGTATGATAAGCAGTATTGGTCAGACCGCGAACCGTGCACTTCTCTAAATTCTTCTCTCCGAGCCTAAGTTGGTTTGGCATTTTACTAATTTGTTATTCGTAAAAATTATATTTATGTTGTACATTTGTTTAGCGAAATCTTTAAAAATTTAATTTGAATTAATAAGTTACAGAGATGCATTTTTAAAAATCTACTTTTTTTCTGTGTAGAGCTTTAAAATTGTGATTTTCTTTTATTATCCGTTTCTTTCATTTTAAACTGATTTTCTTACTGGATTTTCATTTGAATGTATTTGTCTAAGTAATGATTTTTATGTAGCGTTTATGTGCATAATTGCCTAAATAGTCACTAATATTAATGTTTTTCTGTATTCATGAATTTCGAACAAAATCTGAAATAAAATATGAGCATAAGTAAGCGCACTTTATGAATAATTTTAATTGCAAAATCCAGGCTGGGCTGGAGTCGATTTTTTAGCTTTTATACCGGGCCGGGCCAATATATATTTTTTTTTATGCGGGTTGAACCTAGAAATTTCAGCCCAGGTAAATCTCTAACTGACATATCGAAGACAGCTTTAATTAATTTTTTAATTGCTTCTTTCAGCCACCATCCAATAACTACTGAATATGTCTGCTAAACATACAATGCTACCGGGTGTCCTAATATGGACTGACGGATTTTAAATACAATTCAATGACTTGTAAATGGCGAAGCTATTTAAAAAAGAATACTTGAAGGAGGGTTATGTAAGATGTCAGGAGCAGGGGTGATTCTGTTCCTAATTTTCCGAAATTTTAACCCTCTCGCTGCGCATCCCCCGATTTCCACGGGCAACGTAAAAGTGGCAAAATTTGCGCAACCCGCAATTTCCGAAGCAAATCTTTTTTTTATGATATAATTCTATTTAAAAGAGAAACTCTTTCAAAAAAATTTTGGGCATATTCGAACTCTAAAATATATGCAGAGTTGAAATATGTAATAAACTAAATGCGCAATATATTCATGTATATATATATATATATATACGCAGCGAGAGGGTTAAGGCATTCGGTTCCAAAAATTAAAAAAAAAAATTCATCAATCCGAAAATTCGGACATAAAAATAATCGCGAATTTTGACAAATGGCCGCCTTAAAAAATCTATTTCGTCAATCGTTCGGAGAAAATAACTTCAATTTCGCCAAAGAATCGCAGGAAAAATGTTAATTTGGTAAAAGGGCCACGGAAAAAACGCGAATTTTTCTTCAAATGATCACGGAAAATGCGAATTTCTTGAAAGGATCGCGAAAAAAATTCAAATTTTATGAAAGAATCGCAAATTTCATCAAAGGATCGCGAAAGAAATGCGAATTTCGTCAAAGGGTCGCGAAATAAACTCCCATTTCGTCAAAAGGTCGCGGAGAAAAAGCGAATTTCTTCAAAGAATCGCGGAAAAAGAGAATTTCGCCAAATAATCGCTTAAAAACGCGATTTTCGTCAAAGGATCGCGGAAAAATGAGAATTTTATCAAAGGGTCGTGGGGAAAAAATGCGAATTTTATCAAAGGTCTACAGAATTACGCTAATTTCGTCAAAGGGTTGTAGAACAAACGTAAATCTCGTCAAAGGGCAATAGAAGAAATGCGAATTTCATCAAAGGGCTACGGAAAAACGCGAATTTTATCAAAGGGCTGCGAAAACATGCAAATTTCGCCAAAGAGTCGCGGAAGAAATGGGAATTTTATCAAAGAGTCGCGGAAAAATTACAGTGGTCTCTTTAGAAAACAGCACACATACATACACCTATGTTTATTATTATAGGCATAGTTTTTAATCTGAAATAATATACTGAAGTAACTTTTGAAGAAAACGGGTTAACTCAAACCCAATTTGCAGGAATCTACAATCAGGCTGCAATCGACCCGAAACGAAAACAGCTAAAACGACCTGCAACAAAAATAATTAGTGCCAGGAGGGAATTCCCCCCCCTCCCTTTCTATCTGCTGTAACATTTCAGAAAATTTGCTTTTAATTTCAGATTTTTTTTTTTTTTTTTTTTTTTTTTTTTTTTACTGATAATCTGTGATTCTTAATTTTAGTTTAAAATAGCAACGACAGATGGCGCGGCAAACAATAGATGTTAAATCAGGCACCGATTTAGTGTCTGCTATTGTAAAGCAAAATCAAGAATCACAGTGAAAAATCTACTGACATCTCACATAATCCTCCTGCAAGATTTTTTTTTTTTAATTGCTGTTACCATTCGCAAGTTACAGAATTTTAAAATCAGTCCATTTTAGGACACCCGGTATGTTTTTAAATAAGTTTCAAAGCATTCTCTACTGAATTACAACTGATCTTAGATATAAAGAGACAAGCAGTTTTATACAAATTAGTATTTTTTGCATAATCCTGGAGATTAAAAAGAATTATTAAATAATTGTTTGCGCGTGCCCGTTATGGAGCCTTTACTGTATGTAGTTTTTATCTTAAAATATATTTAGACTTTCTTTTCAAAATTAGGGTCGGCCCGAACCCTTCTCGCAAGAGTAAAAACCCAGCCCGAAACTGACCCAAACCCGAAATAATATATGTCAATCTGCCCCAAACCCAACGCGCCAGGCGCAGTTAAAAAGTAGAAGTGAACCTGACCCGCTGCAGAAAAGTAGAAGTTAACCGGACACAAACCCGACCCGCAGCAAAAAAGTAGAAGTCAACCGGACCCAAACGCGACCCACAGCAAAAAAATATGTTAACCCGACCAGCAGAAAAAAATACAAGTCATTCGGACCCAAACCCGACCCACAGGAAAAAGTAGAAATAACACGACCCGCAGTGAAAAAAAAATAGGCTCGACCCGCGCATCAGATTGGAATCTCCAAATTTCCAAAATCGCCCCCCCCCCCCCCCCCCCCCCTTTGAGGACTCTCCAGATCCGCCCTTGATAGAGATATTTGTATAAAGGTGTAATTCTTTTACTATTTTAATAATAAAATACCTAAATTTTTAAGTAATGCAATAATACCTAATGAGTGTAACTTAAGCCTTTATAATCCACCAACTACACTATTATCATTCGGACACTTAAAAACATATTAATAAATAAAGTTCATTATAGTTTAAATCGGAAATGACTGCATGCTGTTGGTTTTAATTAAAAAAAAGTCCTTCCGGGCAGTGCCGGGAGGAAGAGGTAGCTTTCATATTCCTTATTTTTAAAAAGCCAACTTATGTTATTTAAACACACGAAGCTCAATTTAGTGGAAACCGAATATAGGAGATTCAATACTAATTTTTATCAATATAATGAATGAGAATTTCGCGAAATTAGTCAGCTTTATCCAAGCTGCTTTTCTTTAAAGTAACTTATATTTGGCTGCCAAATTCGGCGATTTCTTAAAGTGCCTGCCATTTTAAGACAACATGGTAGATGAGGCTAACCAGTGAACTTGGTTGAGACCTTAGTAATTGCTGTGCACATGCTCACTCACATCGGAATCGGTTGATATATATGAGTGCTGTCGCAGGCAAAAAATCAGATTTTTAAAAATGTCACCCACTTTAGAAATTGAAACTGCTATATCTGAGCCATTTTTTAAGATAATGACAAACAAAAAATGCTCCTGAATCCTTATATCAAGGTCAAATACTTAAGAAAGAAACCTTTTTCAATTTCTAATTTTTTTGCACCTCACTTTAAATATAATTTTTTTTTTAATTTAATGGCCGCCATTTTGAAACAAGATGGCTGATGAATCTGGCCAGCAAACTTGGTCGAGATACTGATGTATACTATCCACATGCCTTCTTACATCGAAATAGGCGAATACGTGTGTTATCGCGTGACAAATACAAGATCGTTTCAAAATGTTAGCTATGCTCGAAATTCAAAGTACTATAATTCAACCATTTTTTAAGATATAAACAAAAGAACAAATTTTCAGAAACCAAATTTGCTCTGGAATCTTTGTATCAAGGCCAAACACATAAAAAAAATCTTTTTCATTTTCCAATTTTTTAATACCTCATTTTAAATTTTAAATTAATTTTTTTTAATGGCAACCCTTTTGAAACAAGATGGCGAATGAAGCTGGCCAACGAACTCGGTCGAGACATTGGTATGCCAAGTTAGTGTACAGACCAAATTACATCCGAATCGGTTCATAAATACGCCTGTTATCGTGTGACAAAAATCAGGTCGTTTTAAAATGTCAGCCACAATAGAAATTCAAAATACTATAACTCAGCCATTTTTTTAGATATAGACGAAACAAAAACTGTTCCGGAATCTTTGTATTAAGGTCAAACACATACAAAAAAAAATCTTTTTCATTTTCCAATTTTTTGGTATCTAATTTTAAATTTTAAATATTTAAAATTTGTTTAAATGGCCGCCATTTTGAAACAAGATGACGGATGAAGCTGGCCAACGAACTCGGTCGAGATATTTGTATGTACTATGTACACACCAAGGTACATCCAAATCGGTTCATAAATACGCCTTTTATCGCGTGACAAAATTCAGGACGTTTCAAAATGTCAGCCACGCTAGAAATTCAAAATGCTATAACTCAGCCATTTTTTAAGATATAGACGAAACAAAAACTGCTCCGGAATCTTTGTATAAAGGTCAAATACATAAGAAAAAATATTTTTTTTCCATTTTCAATTTTTTGGTACCACATTTCAAATTTTAATTTTTTTTTGAAATTTTAAATGGCCGCCATTTTGAAACAAAATGACGGATGAAGCTGGCCAACGAACTCGGTCGAGACATTGGTATGTACTATGTACACACTGAATTACATAGAAATCGGTTCATAAATACGTTTTTTATCGCGTGACAAAATTCAGGACGTTTCAAAATGTCAGCCACGCTAGAAATTCAAAATGCTATAACTCAGCCATTTTTTAAGATATAGACGAAACAAAAACTGCTCCGGAATCTTTGTATAAAGGTCAAATACATAAGAAAAAAATATTTTTCCATTTTCAATTTTTTGGTACCACATTTCAAATTTAAATTTTTTAAAAAAAATTTTAAACGGCCGCCATTTTGAAACAAAACGGCGGATGAAGCTGGCCAACGAACTCAGTCGAGACATTGGTAAGTACTATGTACACACCGAATTACATCGAAATCGGTTCATAAATACGAGAGTTACAGTGGGACAAACGTCAGATATATATATATATATATATTCATGTTTAATTAATGGTTATATATATATATATATATATATATATATATATATATATATATATATATATATATATATATCAATTTTGAACGGAGGGTGGTTTCGGGGTCTGGGGGTCATGATCGATGAAAATATACTAAAATTTTTTGAAATCGCTTTCCTCCGAACGGCTGCAATAGGTAGCTTTTTGTAATGAAAGCTACCTAAAATTGTAATAGATTACGTAAAGTTAAAATATAATTGTGAAAATTCATTTTAAACATCAGAAAGAGAAATAAAACATTCACATATAATACATTGATAATGTATTTATTTATCTAAAAAATTTAATAAAACAGACTATTGAGTAAGACTAAGGACGATGGAAACAGAGAAGATGCAGGGAATGCAAATGGCCTAAATTTTATCCGAAGAAGATAAGCATAAAGATCATCCAGTCAGGAACACAAACTTGATAAATATGCAGCCAGCGAGCAAGAAGACAAGCCAGAAAATCATCCAATACAATCCGGAATGTAAACTTTACATGACTAATGACGGAGTCAGAAGAGAAGCACAAAGATAATCCAGTGAGGAACACAAATCTCATAGGAGCAGATGACAAAGAAATTGATGGGCAACAATTAACAGCACAAACGATGGTGTGCATACAAAATATAGTAATAAGAAGAGAAAATTGAGTTTTTTGTACATAACTGGTAGACACAATCAGTGGAAAAATTCGAAAGACATGATAGAGAGTCAAAGTCGGGTCTGTTAGTTTGTCGAAATCAATAATTATTCAGGCTCTTCGGCAAGTATAACATAATTATTTTTTTTGTGGAAAACCTGATTCCATTTCTTTTTAATCCATTTTGTAATCTTACCACCAGACTTTTCTTTCTTTGTCGACATAACATTTTTCGTGGTAGTTTCTTCATCAGAATTTAAATGCTGAAGATTCGAAGCACAACATTTATTTGATCTTTTACAGACAAGGAAATCTTTATCATATTCATCTGTCATTTCAAATTCCTTAAAAGGCTGATGATTATAACTATCTGTATTAAAATATCGGGCATTTTCTTCTTTTAATGTTACATTAATAGAATTATTTTCATCCTGTTTCACTGGTTTAATCCAGCCTTTAAGGAATGGATTTGTCACAGTAGTTTTGATAGCATCAAACTTAACGTCATTCGTGACATACTTTTGATTATTTCCAGCCTTTAAGGCTACTTCAGTCGTAGACTTGTTATAATCTGTTTCAGGTTCGCCCCAACCTTTATGAAATGGATTTGTCGCGACAGATTTTACAGCATCAAATTTAACGTCATCCGTGATATACTCTCGATCTTTTTCAGCTTTTAATGCCACTTCAATCAAAGACTTGCTATCATCTGTATCAGGCTCACCACAGCCTTTATGAAATGGATTTGTCACAACGTTTTTTATAGCATCAAACTTCACGCCATTCATAATGTTTTGACATTCTAAATTAGCAAGAAAAGGATGGCATTTAATTTGTTGTATGGATGGCCTTTCAGTTGGATTCCATCTCATTATCGAAACAACAAAGTCATGAGCAGTAAAAAGTTCAGCTGCTGAAATTTTAACACACGGGAAAGCCTTTTCCATAATATCAAAAAATCTGTTTTTCTTTAAAACTTCCAAGAGAACAGGCTCGGCGTGTTTCTTCCAACTTTTTGCATCAGATACATGTCTCATATTCAATAAAGGCCAATGTCCTGTTAGAACCTGCAGTGTCATCAAACCAAAGAGCCATATATCACAAGTCGTACCTTCTACATTTTGCAAGGGATCATACCATTCTGGAGGGCGATTCTCAAGAGGTGAACACAATCTCCGAAGAGGTACGCCTGTCATGTAGATGCCAGAAAAATCACACAGCAATGCTCGATCCTCTGATGATATTAATATATTATCGCTCTTGATATCCAAATGAGCGTAGCCGGATGTATGCATGGATTCAAGTCCATGGAGAGAATCAGTGAGCCAACGTTTCAATCTGTAAAGTCCATTTTGGTCTAATAGGAAGCTGCGGCTAAATATCAATTTATCCAAAACAAAAGGATGCTTGGGCATTAAATATAATTTCAGTCCGAGATCCTTAACATCAATCACATACAAAAGCTCAAGAACATTTTTATGTCTTAGAGTAGGCCATATACGTTCTTCAAAAGGCCACGAATTTTCATTTTTAATTATTTTTACAGCAATGTGTTCATTATTTGGTGAAATGGTAGATAAGACATCAGCAAAGCCCCCTTTTCCTAGAGGCTTGACATGGTGAAAGCCTTTGTCAAAGAGGATCTTTTTAACTGAATCCAAAACCGAATACTCCATACTTGAAACGGGGATAAAAGGCAGTTTTTAATCAAAAACACAGTTTGCAATCAAACCGTAGTCGTAAAACTTTTTAAATAGCTTCTTAATATCAAAATCACTTTGAGTACCAAAACGCTCAGAAAAAAAGCAGCACAAGAATTGTACTTATATTTTTCTTTGTTTCTTCATTCGTTGTATTGTAAAGCATTGTTATACATGAATTTATTATTATTTTTTAAGGATTTCATTGTTGAACCAATTAAATTTTTGTTTATCAGTTCATTACTTAAGAATTAACCATTGTTATAGTTATTAGAAATTACTCATTGTTACGGTTCTTAAAAATTGCGCATTGTTATAGTTTCTTTTCTTTATTTGCCACCTTTATAATATTTTGTATATATAGACATTTCATAGAAGTTTTAAGAATTTTTTGGCGCTTTATATAGTTGAGAATTTTTTTTTTTTTCGAGTCCTGTGTTCCTGTTTCTTGAACCTAAATTAGATAATTTTTATTTTTCAATGCATTAAGTGTTTTTTTTAGGTAACTTTCATTACAAAAAGCTATCTATTGCAACCGTTCGGAGGAAAGCGATTAAAAAAATTTTGGTATATTTTCATCGACCATGGCCCCCCAGACCCCGAAACCACCCTCCGTTCAAAAGTTGATATATATATATATATATATATATATATATATAAAAAATATATATTTCTGATCTTTGTCACACTGTAACTCTCGTATTTTTGAACCGATTTGGATGTAACTCAGTGTATACATAGTACATACCAATGTATCGACCGAGTTTGTTGGCCAGCTTCATCCGCCGTTTTGTTTCAAGATGGCGGCCATTTAAAATTTTTAAAAAAATTTAAAATTTGAAATGTGGTGCCAAAAAAATTCAAAATGGAAAAATATTATTTTCTTATGTGTTTGACCTTTATACAAAGATTCGGGAGCAGTTTTTGTTTCGTCTGTATCTAAAAAAATGGCTGAGTTATAGCATTTTGAATTTCTATTGCGGCTGACATTTTGAAACGACCTGATTTTTGTCATGCGATAACAGGCGTATTTATGAACCGATATGGATGTACCTTGGTGTGTAAGGTAGAACATACCTATGCCTTGACCGAGTTCGTTGGCCAACTTCATCCGCCATCTTGTTTCAAAATGGCGGCCTTTTAAAAAAATAAAAAAAGATTTTTAATTTAAAATGATGTACCAAAAAATTGGAAAATGAAAAAGATTTTTTTCTTATGTGTTTGACCTTAATACAAAGATTCCGGAACAGTTTTTTTTTTCGTCTATATCTAAAAAAATGGCTTAGTTATAGCATTTTGAATTTCTATTGTGGCTGACATTTTGAAATGACCTGATTTTTATCACGCGATAACAGGCGTATTTAGGAACCGATTTGGATGTAACTTGGTGTGTACATAGTACATACCAGTGTCCCGACCGAGTTCGTTAGCCAGCTTCATCCGCCGTCTTGTTTCAAAATGGCTGCCATTTAAAAAAATTAAGAAAATTTTTAATTTAAAATGAGGTATCAAAAAATTGGAAAATGAAAAAGATTTTTTTATGTGTTTGACCTTGATACAAAGATTCCGGAGCAGTACTTGTTTCGTCTATATCTTAAAAAATGGTTGAGTTATAGCACTGAATTTCTGGCATGGCTGACATTTTGAAACGATCTGATATTTATCACGCTATAACACACGTATTTATTAACCTATTTGGATGTAAGAAGGCATGTGGATAGTATATAGCAAGGTCTCGACCAAGTTCGCTGGCCAGCTTCATCTGCCATCTTGTTTCAAAATGGCGGCCATTAAATTAAAAAAAAATTATATTTATAGAGCTGCAAAAAATTAGAAATTGAAAAAGATTTCTTTCTTAAGTATTTGACCTTGATATAAGGATTCCGGAGCTTTTTTTGTTTTGTCTTTATCTTAAAAAATGGCTCAGATATAGCAGTTTGAATTTCTTTATGTGGGTGACATTTTGAAAAATCTATTTTTTTGCCTGCGACAGCACTCGTATATATCAACCGATTCCGATGTGAGTGAGCATGTGCACAGGAATTACAAAGGTCTCGACCAAGTTCACTGGTTAGTCTCATCCACCATGTTGTCTTAAAATGTCAGGCACGTCAAGATATCGCCGAATTTAGCAACCAAATATAAGTTACTTTAAATAAACGCAGCTTGGATAAAGCTGACTAATTTCGCGAAATTCTCATTCATAAGGATTTAGTATTGATAAAAATTAGTATTGAATCTTCTATAATCGATTTCCACAAAATTGAGCTTCGTGTGTTTGAATAACATAAGCTAGCTTTTTAAAAATAAGGAATATGAAAGCTACCTCTTCCCCCCGGCACTGGCCGGAAGGTCTTTTTTTTTCTTATCTTTATAAAGGCAGGCATTAAAAAAAAAAATAAATAAATAAAAAAGAATGTCTCGTGTTATTCAGCCCTTCTCTTTTTTCAAAAATTATGCGCAATTATGCAAATTTTTCTTCTTAGTACCTTTCCATTATATCAACACCATTGTCGCCAAGCGTAATAGTTGGCGTAAAATGAAATTTACACACAATAAAACGTTTGAAAAAAATAACATTTTTGGTACAAAAAAAATAACATTACAATATACATTTTTACAAAATATAGCATTTGAAAATTAAATACGTTCACGAACTTTTTTATTAAATCAACTAGCTGACCCGCCCTGCGCGACCCGGGCCCATGATGAACCTCAAATGTGTATAGCTTTAACTCCATTTTGTCCGAATTTATACTTTAAAATGAAAATATCGTGGAAAAATATTGGATTGAAAGTATATGCTATTTGGTATTTTATTTTCTGCGTAATATCATTTTTTGAGTCTATGCGTACCAAAAGCGAGCGAAACCGCGACGAAACACTCAGGCAGGGGCGCTTCAAAATTCCGTTTTAAGCAGGTTTTCATCTTAGCAGGTATAATTTGAAGATACTGACTGAGGTTTCCCGTTTAAGACAGTATTCCGTTATAGACAGTTTCCATTTTACATGTATATCTAAGGTTTTTAAAACATCTTTTCTATAGTAAACCTCTGAAGAGCATAGGCACATTACATTTACTGCAAAACTTGTGAAAATGAAACCTGTCAAAAAAAAAAGAGAATTCTTTCGGAAACGGAAAAATATGCCGTTTCCATAAAAAAAAAAAAAAAAAAAAAAAAAAAAAAAAAAAAAAACCATATAATTATACTTGCTAAGACGGAAGCCTGTCTAAAATGGAGCTTTTTTCCTGACCTTTCGACTTCTTCTTTGCAGGTTTTGCTGCAGGGGTGGGGAGCCATTTCAAGAGGTCCTTGCAGGGGGGAAGGTGAACAAGTGGGATTTTGCCCATTTAACGTCTTTCAAAATCATGGGATTCTTCCAGGAATATTTTTCAATTTTTGTGGAAGACTGCAGTATTATTTTCTTTTCTTTTTTTTTTTTGCGGAACTACGCGAAATCATTTCACCAATCGACTGCGGGAAAAAGTTGCAAATTTTGCCAATTGAACTTTGAAAAAATAGTCAATTTGGCAAATTAGTCGCGGAAACAATATAATTTCCTAAAAGGACAGTGGAAAAATATTGCAAAGATCGTAGAAACAAACAGCGATTACTGTTAATCGGTTGCGGGGGGGAAAATCGCAGATTTCAATATTCAATCACAGAAAAAAAAAAAAAAATCAAATTTGCCATCAGTCGTGCAAAAAAAAATTGTGAATTTCGAATATCTATCAAGGAAGAAAACAAGAATTTCATCAAAGGTTTCAGATAAAAAGCACGAATTTTGTCAAAGAATCGCGCAAAAAATTCAAGAATTTCGTCAAACGATCGCACAAAGCAATCGCAAATTTTGTCAGTCGGCTGTGGGAAAAAAATGAATTTCAACAAATGATCATAGAAAATAATCACGAATTTCGTCAAAATATCTCAGATAGAAATAACTAATTTCGTAAATCGGTCACAAAAAATATCGTGAATTTTGACAAATGGTCACGGAAAAAATTTCTGAATTCCATGAAATGATCACGGAAAAAAATTGCGAATTTCGTCAAACGGTCGGGGGAAAAAAATCGTGAAATTCAATCGGTCACGAGATAATCAGCGCACAAACATGGTCAACACGTCAAGAAATTTGCAAAATTTGTGATCCATAAGGATAAGAAATTTTCACGTGTGATTTCTTGTCAGTAAAAAATTTCCTTAACCCCTTAACTGCCGACGAAATCTTGCGCGATCTCCAGTGCCTTACTTAAATCGCATATTTCTGAAATTATAGAAGGTGTATATTAGTTTTCTGAAATAACAGTAAGAAAATGCACAGGTTATATACTGTTATATATAATGGCTCAGGTGGTGAAAATTGCCTCGCTATAATTAGAGTTCGCCATCCCTTTAATAGATACATGCATTTTCTAAAGACGTGCATATACGTACGGGGCAGTTAAGGGGTTAATAAAAGACGAATGTCTTCAGACTATGATCTAAATCCCACACAATTCAGAAATGTGCTAAATATTTGGTCTCAGGTAGAGTCTGCATTGGGTTGCACAACCCGATTTTTCTCAAAACCGACACGATCCGATCCGCGGCACATATAGAGGCGGATTGACGTTTCTTTTTTTCGTTTCGGCAGAGGAGATTATTAAGAACATACTGTATATAATATGATTTAATAAAGCAAGTGATTTGATAGCGTTGTAATGACTGCAGTAAATATAATGTGACACTAATTATGCAAAATAAAAATTCAAATAATTAAGAACTTGAATTAACCCTCTTAAAAAAAGAAAAAAAAATCCTCTGTAAATTTCTGGCTAAAGGGGAAATTCACAGAGAAAATTCTAGCCCTGAGGGGCACGAGTTTTCATTTGATCTATTTTGCGCACGGCTGGAAAGCAACAAATAGAATTTTTTCTCACATACCTTTTTAAAATTAGCCAAAATACGCATTAATAAGAAGCGGTTCACCTTGAGAATGTTGGAATAGTAAAGTCTGTAGAAAATATTTTTGATAATTATTAGTTTATTAGTGATAATTATTAGTAGAACAATGTCTTATAAATAATCTGTCTTTTGCTTTTTCGCTAAAAGAGTGTTTCTAAAGAAAATGGGAAAACTTTCAGATGTGATAATAGACGTCAGGAAAGACCATTTTTGCCCAAAAAACCAGTATCGCAATCCGCTTAATCAGTCAAAATAAAAAATACAGTGTATCTCATCTCACTTCATGTCAAACTTAGATTTTCATTTGTTACTTTAACAATAATGAAGATATCGTTCACTATATTTTCAAGAGAGTTATTTTGATTTATGTGACGTATGATATCGTGAGAAGTGCCGCAAATTGTGTGTGTGTGTAAAGTTTACTTGTAAAAAGGTCTTGTTTATCAAAATGGAAGTATCTGTGTTAAATATTATAAAAAATTGTTTTAAAATTTAATTTTTTAATATCTTTAAACTTTGAATTCGGCCTAACAGTCGGTATTCGGCTACCCAAATATTTGGTATTCGGTTTACCTGTAGACCGAATATTCGGTATTCGGTTACCTGTAGGCCGAATATTCGGTATTCAGTTTAACTGTTGGCCGAATATTCCGTATTCGGCCAAAATCACTATTCGGTGCATCCCTAATGACATATAAATTTTCTGAAATATCAAATTCCTTGGGGGGGGGGGGGCGCGGCCCCCCGCAGCCCCCCTCAAATGGCGCCCCTGCACTCAGGTTTTTACAGATTTCGTCGAAATTTTCACACATTTTCTTTTGTGAAAAATATTTTTACCCGTCCCAACGTTTCAAAATTTTTGTAGGTGATGTTAATCTGGTCTATTCAGATGATTGTGTTGAAATACGGACATTTAGTTACTTTTAGCGTAGAAAAAATATCGGCTGCGTGAGGCGCACAGTGACCTGCGTGAGGCGGTGTATTTGAAAGAGTTAAAATTCATATTTTTAAGAACCTATTACAACATGAATTAGAAGAAGGTTTCAGCTTTAAGAACACATTTTTGGTTTATTGGTACCTCTTAAATATTGCCCTGGAGGGGTGTTGCAATAAGGGGGAAAACGTTTTTCGGAAAAACGACCCTTTTTGAATTTTTTTTTTTTTTCAAAGGATTAACTGCGACATTTTTTCAAATTTATTGCGGTATTTCAGACGTAATAGTACGATCTTTCGGACTATGTCTTTCAATTTTAACTGTACCAAGCGGTTTGGTAGATTTAGCTTAAAATAATACTATTAAAAAACACAAACAACATCGAAAGTCGGTTTTTCGCTAGCCTGGGATGCGTAAATGGACTTGTGCGCAAGTGCTGTCCTTGACTGGGTTTGAAATCGATGACTTTTTGACAAGAGTGAGTTGCGATGTGTAATTAATAACTCAACTAATCATTAGAAATTTAAAATTCTGAGACTCAGGTACAGCAGGCGACACTTTGGTCTACAACCCCCCTTCTCCCCCCCCCCCCAAAAAAAAAAAATCACCCTCTTACGATCCGTAGATTTCGGTCATCTCACACACACACACAGAGAGAGAGAGCGAAACTTTCTGTTATTAGTCTAGATACGAATTACGAATATATACTTGAAATAAAAGATGAAATAAATATTATACAATAAAGTAAGAAAATAAAGCTCATTTTAAAATGCAGGCATGAAATTGTAAATGTCTTTTAGCATTGCAGCAAACATTTAATTTTTTGAAAGAAGACGTTCATAGTTTTTGAACAAAATTTTATCTATAATTCCAAAGTCCTGAAACAATTTTATTGCAATTTTTATGCATCATCGAATGGGATAGTCCATCGTAGTGTCAGTAATAAATGTAAGTTATAATTTAATACTGAGTATTTTTTATTCGAAAGATAGGAAATTAAGGTGTTTTTTGAGGTTACGATTAAATAATAATAACTAAAAAACAGGAATTCTGCTTTTTCGGAATTTAGTGTCGCTCCCGACGAAAGAAAAAAAAATCTACATTAATATAGATAGTACGAAACATATTTCAGTTTTAAGATTTAAAATATACACGCTTTTATTTTATATAAAATGACATAATTTGCATCCGCTGAAGAATTCCACATTTATGATCCGGTCTTAAACAACACCTATAGAAAAGTATGCATATGACGTCACTATCGCGGAATAAGACACAAACCCAGCAAAAAGCAATGTCGTCATTCAAGAAACTTGACAAAAATATCGGGTATCTTATGATTCATATGACTTCATTTGTTTGTAACATTAGTATGGAGACAAAGTTAAATATAGTTTATAATAGCTCCATGTTTTATCAGAAATCATTCATTTATTTTTTTTAAAAATTCGGAAAATGTTATTGCAGTGATTAATAAAATTGCATTCTTTGAGCTTTTTGATAGGAGTTAAGTAAATCCGGAGAAAATAGGTCACACAAATATCCTTTAAAATACATTTTTATAGCAGACGATATTCCTGACATAGAACGCATTTTAATTACAATTTTCTTTCAGTTGTTATGAGATAATGGCAATAAAAAGATAAAATAATCTACTATTTCCCCTTTATTTTCTACTGAAATGGAGTACTTCAGTTTCCATCATTACAGATATGGCATTAAAAACTACAAAAAATAATTAATATCTCAAAAATAAATTGAAATGCAAATTTCAAACAAGGTGCATTTAAAAGTGCTTTTTTCCGTATACGACGGTGTAAAAATTGGAAATTTGTGATGTTTAGAAGATAAAAAAAAATTGCAGTAGATTATCAGTATTTAACCGTACGCTGATACACTGCTTCGTTTTACGGGTGGCTTGTGGTTAGGTGTAATGTTATTTTTTAATCACGACACTTTAATTGTTGCCTGAAAAAAAATAGCATTTCGGGAGCTAATTAAAAAAAAAAAAAAAAAACTGATTCACGTTCATTAAATAGTAAATAGCAATGTTTGGCTCGGTTTTCAATTGCAGTAAAAATTATTTGCACGGTCAGGGTTCAAATAAATGGTCCATTAGCTTACATTTTGGCATAGTGTTGGTATAACGGAAAAATACACCCCCCCCCTCCCCTTTTTAATATGCATAATTTTTGCTTTCTTCTATCTTTACAAGAAGAAAGTATTGGATTCGTGAAAATTTTCGACTTCCGGTTTTCGACGGATTTACACGTTTTAGGAGTCAGAGATCCAGAATAACATTTTTTTACAAAATATCTGTCTGTAAGTCTGTCTGTAACAAATTTTGCAGTCGCTCTAACTCAAGAACTAATGCACGGAATTTAATAAAAATTTATATTCAAATAGTCCCTGATATAAATTGGAGCTGATTAGTTTTTGGATTAAATCGCCTCACAGGTGCTGCTGCTATGCTGATTTTTTCACGATTTCCGCAATAGCTCTATCTCTATCTCAAGAACTAATGCACAGATTTTCATCAAACTTCAGATTCAGTTAGTCCTTAACATGAATAGATGTTGTTTACCTTTTGGTGTAAGTCGCTCAATAGATGGCGCTACTATGCTGCATTTTTCTCGATTTCCGCAATAGCTCTATCTCAGGAATTAATGCACGGATTTTCATCAAACTCCAGATTCAGTTAGTCCTCGATATGAATTGGTGCTCTTTACGTTTTGGTGTAAATCGGTGAACAGGTGGCGCTGCTATGCTGCACTTTTTCACGATTCCCGTATTAACTCTATCTCAAGAACTAATGCACGAATTTTCAACTAACTTATGATTGAGTTAGACGTTGACACAAGTTGTTGCTGATTAGGTTTTGGTGTTAATCGCCCTATAAGTGTCGCTGTTATGCTGCATTTTGCAGGATTTACACGATTTTAACGATAGTCATATCTCAAGAACTAATGCACGGAATTTCATACCGTTAGAATCATCATGATGAGCATAGATGGTCGTTTAATTATGGCCCTGTGATAGCTAATTTTGAACAATTAACATGCATGAGATAGAAGAAAGTTTTGGGATTGACACATCCGACTAGTTTGTTTAGAGTAGCTGGTTTTCAATTAAAGTCATTCCATGTAATTATTACATAAAATTAAAAATCATACTTTTTTTCCATTAATACCATAACAGGGAATCCAACTCGGGCTATCCAGATGACAAAATACAGGGGTTTTCCTTAATTCGGTCACGTGTCCGTGTCATATAACTGGTGAAAAAATTTAGCTGCAACCATGGACTCAATGTCTTAGTCTAGGTAATAGTAAAACGGATATGCACTTCATGATGGGGTGCATTGCAGAGCCCTTAATGGCAATCAGCGGAGTTAGTGTCCTTATTTAGAAAACAGCGACAGATATGGAAAAAAGTCAATTATAAAGTTGTTGAGTGACTTTATTTAGTACGAATTAGTATCTTATACTTAAAAATAACTTTATCAGAAACCTTGAAATGCAGTTTGTTTATATCCAACTAAGAGTTTAAATACACCACTAATAGCATCCAGAAATATGACATTATATAGATTTACTAATAAAACTAAGTCATGTCAGCCAGGTAGAATTTATTTTAATATCAATTTAAGTATGCTGAATGTCTCCGCTATCGGGTCTATTTTGTTACTTTTATTGGTAAATAAAGATGAGAAGCAGAGTTATTTTTGTTAACAGGTTACTTCATTCTAGAATAGCACTGGTAACAGCTTTCAATAACCTGTTATTTTTGTAGGGTATGCTTGAAAGGGGCGCCAATAAAACTTGTAAACTATGGCGCCCGCAAGCGCCGCGTTGGACAGCCCTGCTGTCGAAATTACAAGCTGAAACGTTATTACGTCATTTAGGAATGAAAAAGAGTTGTAAAATCTCCCCTACCCAGTGGCGTACCCAGGATTTTATTTCGGGGGGGGCTGACTTAAATTTGTTCTAAATCTTACGAAATACGTTGAATTGTGTTATAAACAGAAATGCTTTTTGCCAATAAGGCCTTAGCCTGGGGGGGGGGGGGGGGAGAGGGGAGGGGCAGGGGTGACTTTGTTCCGAAATTTTGAAAAATTCGGTCATCAGTCCGAAAATTCGGACTTAAAAAGCGCAATTTTTGACAAATGGTCGCCGAAAAAAATAATCAATTTCATCAATCGTTCGCAGAAAAAAAAATCTCCAATTTCTTTAAAGGATCAAGGAAAAAACCTTGAGGAATTTTGCCATAGGGACGCGGATAAAATGCGAAGTTTGTCAAAGGATCGCGTGAAAAAAAGTCAAATTTCGTCAAATGATCGCGAAGAAAACGCGAATTACGTCAAATGCTCGAGGAGGAAACGCGAATTTCGTCAAATGATTCCCGAGGAAACGCTAATTTCGTGAAATGAGCACAGAAAAAAAACGCGAATTTCATCAAAAGGTCGCGTGGAAAACGCGAATATCGAAAAAGATCGCTTAAAACACGCATTCCGTCAAAGAACTTCGAAGAAAAAGCTAATTTCGTAAAGGATCGCAAAAAACGCGAATTTCGTCAAAGGGACAAGGGAAAATGTGCATTTCGACAAAAGGCCGCAGAAAAACGCAAATTTCACTAAAAAAGCGAGGAAAAAAACGAATTTCGCCAAAAAGTCGCGGAAAAACGTTAATTTCGATAAAGGATAGTGAAAAAAAACGCGAATTTCGTCAAAGGGCCGAAGAAACAAAGCAAATTTCGACAAAGGCTCGCTAAAGAAAACACGCATTCCGTCAATGGGAAGATGAAAAAACGCGAAATTCGTCAAAGGGACGCAGAAAAAACATGAATTTCGTCAAAAGGCTGCAGAAAAGCGCAAATTTCATCAAAAAGACGAGAAAGAAACACAAATTTCGTCAAAAAGCCGCGAAAAAAATGCAAATTTTGACAAGTGACCATAGATAAAATGCGAATTTCGTCAAAGGTCCACAGAAAAAACGCAAATTTTGACAAAGCATCGCTTATAAAACACGCATTCCGTCAAAGGGAAGCGGAAAAACGCGAATTTCGTTAAATGATCGTAAAAAAGAAAAGGGGTAATGAAGAAGAGACACAGAAAAACGTGAATTCCGCCAAAAGGCTGCTGAAAAAAAGCAAATTTTGTCAAAAAGGCCATAAAAAATGCTAATTTCGTCAAAAACCCGCGAAAAAAGCAAATTTCGACAAAGGATCTCGAAAAAAACGCAAATTTCGTCAAAGGGCCGCAGAAAAAAACGCGAATTTCATCACAAGATCGCGGAAAAAACGAGAATTTCGAAAAAAGATCGCCAAAAACACGCATTCCGTCAAAGAATTTCGCAGAAAAGGCTAATTTCGTAAAGGATAGCAAAAAAAACGCGAATTTCGTCAAAGGGACAAGGAAAAACGTGCATTTCGTCAAAAGGCGGCAAAAAAGGTAAATTTCCCTAAAATGGCGAGGAAAAAAAACGAATTTCGTCGATAAAAGCCGCAGAGAAACGTTAATTTCGACAAAGGATTGCGAAAAAAAGGCGAATTTCGTCAAATGACTACAGAAAAAATATGGATTTCGATAAAGCGCCACAGAAAAAAAGCAAATTTCGAGAAAGGATCGCTAAAAAAACACAAATTCCGTCGAAGGGAAGGGGGAAAACGCGAAATTCCTCAAAGGGACGCAGAAAAAACTTAAATTTCGTCAAAAGGCCGCAGAAAAACGCAAATTTCATGAAAAAGACGAGAAAAAAACGCGAATTTCATCAGAAATCCGCTGAAGAAACGCAAATTTCGACGAAGGATTGTGTAAAAAAAAAATGCGAATTTTGGCAAATGACCTCAGAAAAAACGCGAATTTAGTCAAAGGGCAGCAGAAAAACCGCAAAATTCGACAAAGGATCGCTAAAAAAAAACACGAATTCCGTCAAAGAGAAGCGGAAAAAACGCGAATTTCTTTAAAGGATTGCAAAAAAAGAAAAAGGGTCATGAAGAAGAGCCACAGAAAAACGTGAATTCCGTCAAAAGGCTGCTGAAAAAAGCGAATTTCGTCAAAAAGCCATATAAAAACGATAATTTCGTCAAATGACCTCGAAAAAACGCGAATTTCGTCAAAGGGCCGCAGAAAAAACGCGAATTTCATCAAAAGGTCGCGGGAAAAATACAAATTTCGAAAACAGATCGCTAAAAACACGTATTCCGTGAAACGACGGCGAAAAGCTAATTTCGTAAACGATCGCAAAAAAACGCGGCTTTCATCAAAGGGACACGGACTTGTCAAAAGGCCGCAGAAAAACGCAAATTTCATCAAAAAGACGAGAAAAAACGCGAATTTCGTCAAAAATCCACTGAAAAAAACGCAAATTACGACGAAGGATTGCGTAAAAAAGCAAATTTCGGCAAATGATCTCAAGAAAAACGCGAATTTCATCAAAGGGCCGCAGAAAAAACGCGAATTTCATCAATGAGCCGCAGAATAAACGTAAATTTCGACAAAGGATCGCTAAAAAAAAACACGCATTCCGTCAAACGGAAGCGGAAAAAACGCGAATTTCGTTAAAGGATCGCAAAAAAAGAGTCAAAGAAGGGGCACAGAAAAACATGATTTTCGGAAAAAACTGTGGAAAAAAGCGAATTTCGTCAAACAGCCGCGAAAAAAACACGAAATTTATCAAAAAGACGAGAAAAAACTGAATTTTATCAAAAAGCCTCGGGAAAAAAAGCAAAATTCGACGAAGGATTTCGTAAAAAAAAACGCGAATTTCAGCAAAAATCAGCGAAATAAACTCGAATTTCATCAAAAACACACGGAGAAAGCGCAATTTTCGTCAAAAAGCCGCTGAAAAAGTGCAAATTTCGAAAAAGGATCACGAAAAAAAGGCGAATTTCGTCACAGATCCGCGGAAAAAATGCATGTTTCGACGAAGGACTGCGTAAAAAAGCACAAATTTCGATAAAAAGGCGCAGAAAAACGCTAATTTCTTCAAACGACTGCGGAAAAAACGCAATTTCGACAAAGGATCACAAAAAACGCGAATTTCGTTAAAGATCAGCGGAAAAACGTGAATTTCATCAAAAGGTCACGGAAAAACGTGAATTTCAAAAAAAGATCGCTAAAAACATGCATTCCGTCAAAGGGCTGTGAAAAAAAGCTCGTAAAGGAACGCAAATGAACGCGAATTTCGTCAAAAGGACACGGGAAAACGTGAAATGCATCAAAAGGCCCCAGATAAACGCAAATTTCATCAATAAGACGAGAAAAAAACGCGAATTTCATCAGAGATCCGCTGAAAAAACGCAAATTTCGACGAAGGATTGTGTAAAAAAAAGCGAATTTTGGCAAATGACCTCAGAAAAAACGCGAATTTAGTCAAAGGGCAGCAGAAAAACCGCAAAGTTCGACAAAGGGTCGCTAAAAAAAACACGAATTCCATCAAAGAGAAGCGGAAAAAACGCGAATTTCGTTAAAGGATCGCAAAAAAAGAAAAAGCAGGATCACAAAGAAGGTCTACAGAAAAACGTGAATTTCGGCAAAAGTGTGGAAAAAAAGCGAATTTCGTCAAATAAATGCGAATTTCATCAAAGAGCCGCAGAAAAAACGCGAATTTCATCAAAAAGACGAGAAAAAACGCGAATTTCATCAAAAAGACGAGAAAAAACGCGAATTTCGTCAAAAACCGCGGAAAAAGCGCAAATTTAGACGAAGGACTTCGTAAAAAAAAAACGTGAATTTTGGCAGAAAATCCGCGAAAAAAATTTGTAGGTGTCTTGAACTGAGCATATATACATCTTTTTATTTATCCAGTAAAACAGGGATGGAGCTATTTTTCAGTAATTTGAAAACTGATTTTGTGATCTCAAGTAAATTTGGTCGCAGGACTGAGGAGGATATTGGATTAACGAGAAAAACAAATTTGTGGCATGCCAAAAAAAAAACAAATCTATCTGAAAAAGAAGGAATATCAACCCTTTTTTCCTTTCACTGCAATCTCTTCAGAGGGGGAATGGAGCTGTAACCTCATAACACCCGTTTCCATCGACTTCTTTGGGTGTATGCTGGGGTATCACTGTGCACTAATATATAGGACTAACCAGAATAGCTGCGTCGCAAAATAAAAATTATAAATTTATCTCAAAAGAAAGGAAGAAACAGGAGATTTTTTTTCATTTCATTTTTGATTATTTCGGAAAGGCCCCATCAGCCCCCTTCCCCTCATTGGGTATACTGTGGTGTAACCGTGCGCTGATATGCGACTAGCCAGAGTGTCTAGTTCGTTGTATTGCAGAAAACAATTGCATTACAAATTTATCGGAAACAAAAGAAAAATCAGCACTTTTTTCATTTCCGACTATTTTGGGAGGGGGCTGTAACCTCATCATCCCCTTTCTACTTTTTTGGGCATAATGTAGTGTTAGATGTAAATTTCCAACTGGGCGAAAAATCTCCGGACCAGGATTCGAACCCGGGATCTCCTGGCTGAAGCCGCCAGTGCTCTGCCATCTGAGCTATCCCGGACGATTCTGGTCGAACTTTTTCACCCAGCTAACCTTGAAGATTACAGCAACTGGTCTGAAACCTGGTTCAGCTCAACAGAATAAATCTCAGGTAATGGAACTCCAGAAATCGCTGGATGCGATAATTGTGTTAAAATATTCTAGTATAATGTACTGTCTCTGTGCACTAATATGGAACTAAAGAGAAGAGAGCGGCTAGTCTGTTGAATGATAGAAGAAAAAAATACAAAGCTATGTCAAACAGAAAGAAAAAAAGCAATATTTTTTTTATTTCGACTATTTCGGAAGGAGGGGGCTCTAAGCCCATCAGCTGCCTCCCCTTCTTTCGGTATGCTGTGATGTCAATGTGTACTTATGGTATTAACGAGAATGGTTATTTCGCTGTATTGCAGAAGAAAATTTACAAATTTATCTCAAACAAGATGAAAAAAATCAGCCTTTTTTCATTTCATTTTCAACTATTTAGGAATGGGGCACCAGATTAGCCCCTTTTCACCCCTTTGGGTATAATGTGGTGTCACTGTGCACTAGCATGGAACTAAAGAGAAGAGAGCGGCTAGTCTGTTGACTGATAGGGGAAAAATACAAATTTATCTTAAACAGAAAGGAAAGTATCAGCACTTTTTCATTTCATGTTCGACTTTTTTGGGAGAGGGCTGTAACCCCATTAGCCCTCTTCTACCTTTTTGGGTATAATGTGGTGTCACTGTAGACTAATATGGAACTACAGCGAAGGGAGCGGCTAGTTTGTTGAATAATAGGGGAGAAAATGCAAATTTATCTCAAACAGACAGAAAAAATCAGCACTATTTTATCATTTCATTTTCGACTATTTCGAGAGAAGGGGGCTGTAATTCCACCAGTGCGCTCCCCATCTTTGGGTATGCTGTGATGACAACGTGGACTAATATGGTGTTAACGAGAATGGCTATTTTGCTGTATGACAGAAAAAAAATTAGATTTATCTTAAAAAAAGAAGGAAAAGACACTTTTTTCATTTAATTTTTCGACTATTTCTGGTTGGGGGGGGGGCGGGGGGGGGGCGGGGGGGGGGGGCAAACCCCATCAACCCTCTTCCTCTTCTTTGGTGTCAATATAGACTAATATGGAACTAAAGCGAAGGAAGCGCATAGTCTGTTGAACGATAGGGGGGGGGGGGGGATGCAAATTTATCTTAAACAGACAGAAAAAATTCAGCAGTATTTTTTCATTTCATATTCGACCATTTCGAGAGGAGGGGGATGAAATTCCATCAGCCCCCTCCCCATCTTTCGGTATGCTGTGATGTCAATGTGGACTAATAGGGTGTTAACGAGAATGCCTATTTTGCTATATGACAGAAGAAAAAAATTACAGATTTAGCTTAAAAAGTAAGGTAAAAACACTTTTTGCATTTAATTTTTCGACTATTTCGAGAGGAGGGGGGGGGGCTGTAGCCCCGTCAGCCCCCTTTCTCTTCTTTGTTGTCAATGTGAACTAATATGGGACTAATAAGAATGGCTAGTCCGCTGTACGATTGAAAAAAATTAAAAAAAATTCCGAAAAAGAAAGACGAAAAATCAGCACTTTTTTCGAAAATTTCGGGGGGGGGCTGTAGCCCCATCAGCCCCCCCCCCTTGGGTACGCCACTGCCCCTACCCCCAGCTCTGAGTTTCAGGCTTTCTTTTATCATTATCTGTTTGTATACATTCTTATTATTACTTCGATGTTTTCGTTTGATTTTACCAATATATTAATAATTGCATGTGAATAAATTACAACAGTAACAATATTTCTTTGAAAATTTTATGAAAAATAAAAACGAAAAAAATAGTTCATCTCAGGTGGGCAGAAAATCTGCTCCTTCCAAGCAAAATCTGAAATGACGCTCTCGAATACTCAATCGAAAGTCGCAACTCGATTCGATAGTAACGCTATTATGATGGAGGTCCTAATCTGCTTTATATACCTGACATAGATATGAATATTTGGAATGAATAGTTTTTAAGTATCTTGAAAGTATAGTACTGAACATTACTGTCTGTCTTGGAAAGAGTTATGCCAATAATATGTCAGGTAAATATTCTGACCTGCAAGGAAGGCTTAAAATGCTAAAATATTTTGCAGACTTTTTACTCTGTGCTGCACACTCCCTGAATTTAGTTGTCCTCAAAGCTTTCGAGTGTAATTAGGAAATGCTGAATTTTTTCACTTTTTTACTAGAACTGTACAATTTTTTTTGTAGTTCTGCTCAATGATGGTATTTATTATGTAGAAAAATTAATGAGAAAGGCATTTATTTAATTTTGAAGACCAGAGCATATGATGTGCTAATGCTGCTGCTGCGAGTAAAGCAGTCAGAATTAATTACAAGGAAATGTCTGATGTGCTTTTGTTAATTGCTATCAATTTGGATAAATCTCCATTACCAAGAAATGAAATAATTTCATTATTTAAAAAGATGCAGAAATTGGAAAGTGCTTCTATGTGGGATTCAATTCTTCAGTGAATTGATTCTGTAAGTGAAAATCTGGAAAATCCTTCCCTCGATATTTCGAATGTTTCTGAGTATTTTACTTCACTGATGGACTATGATCATTTTGTGCACGATAAATTTGAAATGTATGAAGCAAACGTATGCCCATTAGTCGGTCATAAAAATTATTTTATGAAAAGGTAGAAAAAAGCACCAAAATATTTCTATGATGGACAATGTCTAGAAACGTAGTTCAATAACAGAGAACATTTCAAAATTTCGTATTTTTATGCTGTGTGTAATACCTTGATTAAACATTTACAATAAATGATGCCTGTGTATGTTGCCATTTCAAAAAAAGTTTTATTGTTTATTTGACAATGCTAAAGAAAGAGTTTATGAAAATGCCAGATATCTATCTACAAACTGTGTATTCATCTGATTTGGGAAAAGAATTTCCAGATTAATTTATCGATATATTCATTCAATTATTAAAAAATAATCTTCAGTAGCAGCATTGAAAAAAAAATTATAAACTTGGAACAACAGATACATTTTCTATTTCTGTATTCTACAAGTTATTTTTAATTGTGTCCAAGATAATTTTCTTTTCTAAAAAGAATTGAAAACCCTCTACGAAATTTTATGACAGACAGTAAACTATCTTCTCTTATAATCAAAGGAAAGGGATATAATACTACAGATTGATTAGGAGGATGTAAATAAAACATTTAACTGCTAAAAAATTGAGGGGGAAATTTATAAAAAGTCATTATACATGCATAAGGATTTTTCTTCTGCGTCTTAGCTTTTGATGTCTTAAATCTTAACAATGAAATTTTGTATATAAATATATAACATTTTAACACCTTGTAATAATATATTATTTCTAATTGCTAAAAAGGTGTAAGATTAAAACTTTAAAAACAGTAAAATAGTTTTATTTGACTGTTGACATGTTTCAGCTGATCCAGAGTCATTTTCAAAACAAATAAATACAGTGGAACTCCACTTGTACGTAACCTGAGTTGTACGTTTCCCTCGGTTATGCGTTTCAACTCAGCAGTCCCGGTCATTTGCCATTAAAAATTAGCTGAGTTATACGTTTTTGAGTTATGTGTTTTTCTCAGTTATACGTTACGTTTTTGCGTTTCCGGATGAAATTTTGTCGCACTTTTACGTTTTGCTTAAAATAATTTCAGAATTTTTGCTTACGTCTTGCCTCCCGACACTGCCGACGTGTCTGATTGAAGTTTAATGTTCAGTGTCGATTCTAGAGAAAAGAAACAATCCAAGATTAGTGATTACTTCAATAAAATTTTGGAAACTGCTGAAATGTCTTTTTGATAAAATATTTACATGACAAAGCAATTTCAGTGATTTCTTTTGAGTACTCTATATATGTAAAATATTTTTTTTAATAAGACTTTTATAATAAAATAACCTAATGTGTACTTCTCGTAGGTACCTTTGTTTTTTTACTCTCTTCGGTTTCCGCGAATTTATGAATAGATGCAACAAAACTTACAAAACTTCTGTTTTCTATATAAAAAGTAAATTTTCATGTATATTTTAAAAAATGGTTCTGGTAGGCCATTAATTGAGTTGTACGTTTTACTGAGTCCTGCGTTTTGCTGTCCGGTCCCGAGCAAAACGTATAACTGGAGTTCCACTGTAATGATATTCTGAAATTGGTGATGAGTCTATGATACAATGAATTGAAACGCCATCATTCAGTTTTTCATGTAACACACGTTACATTTTTTTTAAATTTTACTTGGATGTTTATTTCTATTTTCTAAACCCTTGGGTACCTCAAGCCACAGCTTTGGTAAGTTGAATGATGCTATATCGTTACACATGTTATCTTTAACGTGTTAGAATCTCTATTGTTTCTATTTTAATGGATGGCTAATATGGATCATAATATATAGCTTATAATAATGGTTTTAAAGTTCAATATATTAATAAATTAATAGTGAATATTACCAATAATAAGAAGCCTGAACATAAATTTGACTCTCAAAAATATAAACTTTATCTTATTCAATATCATGCAAGCTTTTTTCAGAAATTTAAATACAGTCTTAAGCGGTTCAATATCTGCTTAGTAGCCAAACCACATCCGAAATTGTAAAATATTATTTGCACTAAAATTGATGCATTTATTTTTGAGAATTATTCAGGAGTATACGAAATACCATTAATTTGATCAGACGGATCAACGAATTACTATACTGGAACGACTAGCAGGGAATTTAAATACAGAAAAAAGTAGCATGTAACTGATATTAAATATAATAGGAAAACCACAGCCTTAGCAAAGATTACATCAAGCAGAAATTATTCATATAAATTTGAACGAAAGTAAGATAACTTTTCCCTCCAACCAATACTATCCATCCATTCTAAGAGAAACAATACAGACTCTAACACGTAAAGATAACATATGTAACGATACAGCATCATTCAACTTACCCAAACTGTGCGCGAGGTACTCATGGGTTTAGAAAATAGAAACATGTAAATATTAAATTTAAAAAATCAAAAAACCCGACTGCTCAGAAAGCGAACTAATTAATTATTTCTCATCAATGTGAAACTATTTTTTATATTACTTACCTATTATTTTTATTTACTTGTATTGATGACTTTTAAGTTGTGTTTAATTGTTAGTTCCTATCTATAAACACTGTTTTGATGAGTCCTATAGATGTCTATGAAGGTTAGAGTTGCAGTAAAGCTAGAGATTCTACCTACGCAACTTTCAGGTTGTGTAACATTTAAACGGAGCTTCTGACTGTAAAATAGTCAATGAAACATCGTCTTCATTTTTAAAGACCTATCCAATGATATGTCACTCAATAGGGTGCGTAAAATTTTTTTTCGTCTCTACCGCCATTTTGTATTTAACGGTCGCCATTTTGAATTTATAACAACAAAACCTTGCCTATAACCATCGGGCGGTTAAGACGAATCGATAGAGACCTTATTCATTAAAATCCATCCAGCCGTTCGGATGTTTCGGGGGTATAAAGAAATCCACAAACCCATATACGCGTGAAACACATAACCCTTCTTGGCAGTCGAGTAATAAACATCCAAGTAAAATAAAAATAAAAGTAACGTGAGTTACGTGAAAAACTAAATGATGGCGTTTCAGTTCATTGCATCATGGACCGCGCAATTTCAGGATATCATTATTTCTTTGATTTGAAAATGACTCTGGATGAGTTGAAACATGTCAACAGCCAAATAAAGCTATTTTACTGTTTTTAAAGTTTTAATCTGACACCTTTTTTGGCAATTAGAAATAACAAATGAAATTTTAGTTACTAGTTTCTTGAATTTAACCATCTGATGTTATATTTAGTTAGCATGGGGACTCTTAAATTGAAAATAGCCATTATATTTGTTATATGTTTGCTTTTTTTTAGCAGAAATTTTACTTTGTATTTTTATAAAATGGTATATTTTGTCAAAAAAATGTTTTTTTTTAAATACATTATTATAGTGATGTATTTTCCTTTATCTTTATTATTTAAAAAATATGTTCTATTTTTAATTCTTATTTAAGCCTGTTCTCTTCAGATTATTATGCCCTGAAGGAAAAGTTAATTCTTTGTAACTACTTTGCTTTTAATTATTAGTGCTAAATATTTCCCAACTATAATATTATGGATATGTCTTTAGGTTTCATTAAAGAATTGAAATTCCTTTTCTTTTTTTCTATATTTGATAATTTAAAGTGTGCCTGCAGAATCAAAATTGATTCGTTGTTAGAGCTGATGTGGAATTTAATTTTATTCCAGTATATTTTTTTGATTCATTACTAATAAATACAAGACTAAATAATGAATTCAGTTAGGCAGTAATTTTATTGAATCCTACATATTCATTCTCTTTACATCTATACATCTCTTTTATACTTCCATAAACTTAGTTTTTATTTTTTCAGTGAATACTTGTATTTGAAAGAAACAATTATTATTTTATTAATAGGATATACTGATATTTCAAATAATTATAGCTTGATAACGAGGAAAATTTATTATTAGTTGTTTTATATTTATCATTCCAGAAACATTGATTTGCATAGTAAAAGGTAACCAGCACAACGCAATTTATCGTATAAAACATTTATTCAATTAAGATTTACCAATTATGAAATAATTATGTTAGTTATAAATTAATAATTGTTAAATTACATTTTTAAAGAAATTATTAAAATCAATAGCGGTTATCTTTATAAGTACCGCTTTCAATAATATTTTGCTTTACTCAAGGTGCCTGTAAGCAACGGTGCAAGCCCCCCCCCCCCTTCCCCGTAAGCATCCGTGCTCAGGGTCCCCAAATTTGTAAATCGTTCCCTAACTATTCTTACATAAATGAACAAAAATGCTGTACAATATCCACTTAGCCTTGTATTGTAGTGAGTGACAGATCAATTTGTGCATTTTATTTTACTCGGTGATACCAAATATTATTATTTTTCTTCGATTTTTGTTTGTCTTCTAAGTACCACCGTGGTCAAATCTTCATTGAAAAATATGAGGTCAATCCTGTTCTTCATGGTTCCGAAGTTCTAAAAGAATTCTCCAAGTATTTCTCTAATTATTCGATAAAACGTCTCAAATCCAAAGTGTCCCGTTATTTTTGAGTACGTGTACTCTTATGTTCATGCACGGCCAAACTCGATCCCTTTTATAAGGCTGGCGATCGAGTTTGGCCGTGGTTCATGTCACTGACGGATGAGTCGAGTCCCGAGAAAAGAAAAGCAGAAATTGTACAACCGTGTACAAGAAGATTTAGAATTCACACTCGACCGCCGGGATCCGTGGCGTGATCCTGTAACCCAAGCTACTAGGGGGCTGAAGCTACGGAGTGGACCGGGTTCTGTCCTTTCCATAGACCAGCTTGAGACACCATTAAATTAACTCCTCAATAGAAACTACAACAAATCTGGGTCACCGGGGATTTGTAGGACTGGATCCACCACCTACGTGGCTTTTTTTTTTTTTTTTTTTTTGTGTTCTTTTTTTTTTTGTAGAAATATCCATTATATTTAGGCAATTTTTAATTGGAAAATTTATTTATTTAAAGGTATGGTAAGTCCATTAAATTACTTTACTATATGTTCTTTAAATATAAAACACATATCATCAAGATCGGTTTACAATTTTTATTTATTTAAATTGCAACCATAGTAACTAGCAAAAGTGTCCAAACTAGCTAAAACTCCAAAGTGTGCCGTTATTTTTGAGTACGTGTACTCTATGTTTATGTCAGTGACGGATGAGGTCGAGAAAAAGAAAAGAAAAGTAGAAACTGTACAACTAGTCCAAGGGAAATGTACATTTTACCTTGCAAAAGGTCGGATAGAAGATTTTTTTTTCTAAATTGTTTATAATGAGGCCAACATGGAAAAACCAAGTTTTCTAACAAAATTTCTTAAGGCTAAATTTTCTGTGGCCGAAAAACAACAAAATTTTGGGACTTTTTTTTTTTTTTTGGAAATATCTCGAGACTCGTTGCCGCAGCATATTATTTGTCAATTACAACATTAAAGAAGATAAAATTCTCTACAACTTTCATATTTACAACTTTTTTATACACTCAATAGCAAGCGCAGTACGCTGTTTCAAAAATGGGACAATTTTTTCAATTTTCTTAAAAACCGTGAAAAGCATAGTTTTGCCCCGATTATTCAAATGTTCCCCACGGATTTAATTGTGTATGTCGACTTCTAAAAATTGGTAGCAATAAGTTATCTATTATTGCACACTCACGTCTTTATTCTCATCTCAACAGACATTTTATATTCAATAAATTTATATAATTTTAAAAGTAGGCCAGAGTGTAGATGAATGAGACAATTTTCATATTTAGACAGTAACTTTAAGTGTATACAATGTCAACTTCAAAGCATTGTTTAAAAGAATTTTTCAATATATAGTAACTTATTGGCACGATAGTTTCAATTAAAAAAGATTTCTTGCTTAATTTTAATAAATTTTATAATTTTATTAATTTTATAATGTATACATATTTTTCCAGGTATCAATGGAATAGGTGGGTCATTTTCAAAATCTGTCCTTGTTTTGGAATAACAAAATCAAATTTTTAGAAATAATCAGAAAGTTTTAATTGTTTGTAAATTGCCTCATAAACATTAATTACAAGCATCAGCAGAGACCAAATTACTAATTTAACATTTTAAAATTAATTTTTAAATTTTAATGCACTTGGTATAATGACATAAGTGAGCACGGTAATGACAGCTACGGTAATGACAAATTAAGCAAAATATTTTTATTTTTCCCCAGGCAAAAATGGCAGCCATTATGTCTTCTGGCCCATACAATGATTTTCTATTTCTCATATAATAAAAGTAGATAAAGAAATAAAAGTTCATTTAATTATCAATTAGAATTGAGTACGGTAGTGACTTACTGAAGAATACTCACAAAACATTCAAAGTCTTTGCTTGTTTTATTGAAACTATAAAACTATTTACTCTATTCACCTAAACCTGATAACAAGTTGACTTTTAAGGAGTACTTTTGCCTTGATAAAAAGGCATGTGCTGTCCTCTAAAAAAATCCAGGGGAACTTTTTGTCAGAAGCATGGCAATGACACTCTTTCTTGGGACACGGTTTAAAAATATTATTAAGAATTACAGACAAGTTCAATTAATGAAAATAAATATTTTTTAATTAGTATCATCTTAATAAATAAAAATGTATAAAAAAAATTATAACCATCTGTTTTAAATAGAACTTTGTCAAATCTTTACCTAATAAATTGCTTGTTGGGACAACCTACGGTAATGACATTATGACTACAAAAGAATATATTTCTTATTTTTAAATTTTTTATAAATAATAATATATCTGTAAATTATCATTAAAAAACATGATAGTTAAAATGCAATAATTAAATTATGATATTTAACTATTTTTCTGTGCAAATGTGAAAGGACAGTAAACCATGACACTTTTTTTGAAAATCACCCAGGTATAAAAATTTGAGAAAAACATATTTTATTCCCCACTACAATAGTATATTTTATTTACAAATTATTGATAATATATGTTTTAATGTTTTGCTGTTTTAAAGATAGCAAACATTGAATTGTAGTTCCATCTAAAAGTGGGGACTCAAAAGATAAATATCTTTTATGTAAGAAATACTTTTACCTTATAAAATAGCTACAATAAAAATGACACCAGATTATTTCACTAAATAATGTTATGCATTTATATCTTGTAAAATTTATAAATTCTGTTAATAAAATATTTGAGAACACTAGTTTTGTAAAAAATATTTAAAAGGTTAGTTTTAAACCATATTGTAATTTTCCCCCCACTTATATAAATAAATATAACAAGAGATTATATCATTTTAGCATGCAAAAATATATAAAACTTTAAGATTATCTTTAAAGCTTAAACAGTAGGATACTTTAAATTTCAGAACGGGTTCCAAACAGTTTTCCAAAAATGAAAGTGTCCGAATATATTAAAAAAAAAAGCAACCAAACCCGAAAAAGTACAAAAGCACAACATTAGAGATATCTATCAACATTAGAAGTACATCTCATCTATCCCATGAAAAAAAAAAATATATATTTAAAAGTAACAAAATGCGAGCGAGATATTTGTCAAGAACACTCCCACATTTAATATTACCTAGCGAATGTCTTCGTTTCGTGTGACTAATTTAGTCCCATAATTCATATAACTGTGACTTTAAACGCCTCAATACAACTACCGTAAGATCTTTAAAAATGAAATCTGTATATACGGAATTCGGTCTTTAAAGAAAGAGTATATATTTTTTAAGAGAAAGAATATGAACAATTATACCTGCTAAGATGGAAACATGTTTAAAGCGGAATAATTTCGGTTCGGTTTTCAAGGTTTTAATGAATCAATATTTGGCAAAGTTGATTACGTAGTTCAGCATTACGTATTTAACGCTTACACACTTAAAATTTTCAAAATCCGGCTATTAGAAATTTATTAAAATTCCCCTGGTAAATTTTCTTTTTAAAAGATGGGGGGGGGGGGGGGGGCGCCAAAATCCATGTTTGCCACGGGTGCAAAAAAGGCTAATTTTAGCCCTGAAACAGAATTTACTGCTACTAATATATAGAAGTTGACATACACGATTAAATCTGTGGGAAACATTTGAATAATCGGGGCAGAACTGCGTTTTTCACAGTTTTGAAGAAAATTGAAAAAATTGTCCTATTTTTGAAATGGCGTATTGAGTTAGTATTAGTTATTCTTGCTATTGAGTGTATTAAAAAGTTGTAGATATGAAAATTGTAGAGAATTTTATCTTCTTTAATATTGTAATTGGCAAATAATATGCTACGGCAACGGGTCTCGAAATATTTCAAAAAAAAAAAAAAAAAAAAAAAGGTACCAAAATTTTGTTGTTTTTTGGCCACAGAAATTTCAGCCTTGAGAAATTTTGTTAGAAAACTTAGTTTTTCCTTGTTGACATCATTGTAAACAATTAAAAAAAGAAAAAATCTTTTACTCGACCTTTTGCAAGGTTTTTCTGTTTCATTTCCCCTGGACTAAACCGCGTACAAGAAGATTTAGAATTCACACTTGCCCGCCGGGACCCGTGGCGTGATCCTGTAACCCAAGCTACTAGGGGGCTGAAGCTACGGAGTGGACCGGGTTCTGTCCTTTCAATAGACCAGCTTGAACCACCATTAAATTAATTCCATAATAGAAACTACAACAAATCTGATCACTGGGGGATTTGTAGGACTGGATCCACCACCTACGTGGCTTTTTTTGTTCTTTTTTGGAGGAACAGCTATTACATGTAGGCTATTTATAATTTTAAAAAAAATATTTTTTTTTTTGTTGTTGTTGTTTTAAGTGACCCACCATTAAATTAATGCCTCGACAGAAACTAAAACGAGTCCATTCACTGGGGATATGTAGGACTAGATCCACCACCTACGTGCTTATTTTTTTTTTCTTTGGAGACACTTTGAAAATATTTTGTTCTTTAAAAGTAAATAGTCATTAAATGCCTTTACCTTAAATATAAAACACAGGTCGGTTTACAACTTTTATTTATTTAAATTACAACTATATTAATAATGAATGATTAGTAGCAGCCCATAATAAAAACGCTATTTAAAATAACTTTCAAACTATTAATATATCTAACGCTATTAGAATGAGACAAAAATCAATTATTCTTTTATTATAATAGAAGTATGCAAAATAATAATAATAATAATAATAATAATAATAATAATAATAATAATAATGTATATATTCATATTTCATGGGAAGAACTCGTTTACTGTATTTTTATTTTCAAAGGTATTACATATATAATATATATATATATATATATTGTATTACATATATAATATATATATATATATATACAGTACCTTTGAATCAAAGATATATGTATATTCAAATTAAATTATTCTAAATATACAAGAGAAGTTTCTCAAAAAAAGAAAAAAAAATGTTTTAATATAAAACACATATTACCCAGACTTTTTCACAATTTGTATTTATTTATTTATTTTATTATAAGAATGATAAAGGGTTATTAGTGGCTCATATTAAAATCTGTATTTATAAAACTCTTTCCATGCAAACATTGCATTCTTTCTATCTAAAACTATGCCGTACAGAAATAACCGTAGAACAAATATCAAACATTCTTTTATTATGTTGGAAGTATAGAAAAAAAAGGCGCTATTTTGAAGAATTATAAATAATCTAAATACAAAAGAAGTTTTTAAAAAAGTTCTTTAAGTATAAAGCACACATAATTTTTTTTTCAATTTTATATATGTTAATTGTATTTCTAATTATACAGAGTGATTATTAATGTATTATTATTAGTGGCCCATAATAAAATATGCATTTAAAACATCTTTTTATGCTGGCGTTGTAACTATATGTCTAAAATTATGCTATTAGAGTGACGCAAAAAAGTCAAACGCTATTTATTATATTGTAACTATGAAATAAAATAAGAATATTTTTCCGAATTACAAATATGATGTTAAATGTAAAAGACGTTTTTCTAAAAATATAAAGCACATATTTCTGAAACAATTTTACAATTTTATTTATTTTATATTATTATTTAAATTAAATAATAATATATAAAATTCATTATAATAATAATGGGGACTTAAAATGGGGGAATTAAAATACATGCATTTAAACCCTTTAATGTACTGAATTATGAATTCATGAAAATTTTATCTTGTAAAGAATTTTTCATGAATTGTTTAAACTACATTAGAAAATTTATATAATCATTTAATAAATTTTAGAAGGATTTTTGAAGGATTGAAGGATTTAGAATGATTAATTAAATTTGAATTTATAGGGATTTTGTGCAATATTTATAACCCCACTCAAATGCTTTATTTCAAATGTTTTTCTTAGTATTTTGCAGAATTAGGAAATGTACAAATATAATGTTTTTAGAATAGACATTTCCAATTTCCGAATTGAAAAATCCCCCCCCCCCCCTCCCCCAACGCCAAGAAAACTGAAAAGATGCAAAGACAAAAGAAATCATCCTTTTAAAAATATTTTTGTCTTGTGTAACCAATAATGTTTTTGGAACAAGATGAAGTAATGTATCTATAACTTATTCTAAACTTTACTACAATTAATCGATGTATTAAATGAATTTTATAACAAGTTATTTTAATCGGTACTTATAAATACCGTCAGTAGATAAAGCTTTAAACATTTTTCATACTATCTTTGTAACTTTTTACCTAAAGCTGTGTCGTTAGAGAGGAACAAAAACAAATTTTCTTTTAATATATCGGAAGTATGATAAAAAACCACAACATTTTTACTATTTAAAAATATTTTAAACGAAAATTTTTATATAAAATAAACAAATATATATATGAAATATATAAAATAAACACCTTTAAGGTAAATTTCATATAAAAAGAGATGACATTTTAAAATTTCTGGTTAAAAATTTGAAAAATACGGTCAAAGATTTAATATTGAATAGTGGAATTTAAGTAAGATTACGTGCAGTTGAGCATCACAAAGGTAGATGGCAGCACTACAGCAAGGAAAGGAACTGCTCCAGCATTTTCACCAGAGAAAAATACGAGAATTTGATTGAAAATTATTCGGTAGATGGCAGCACTACCGTAATTCTGCTTTATTTCAAGCAAGATAAACACTAGGGTGGTCACAAGAAATCAATTTTCGAATTTTTTCGGGGGGACCCCCCAAAAGGTTGCCAATTCACTAGAAAATGAGATTGGCTAAGTTTCAGCTCATTTGGATAATATTAACCCGTGCCTCATTGAGGTTTATGTTTGAAAAAAACGTGATTTTTCGCAAAAAAATGCTGTTTTTCCTTCATGAAATGAATACAATTGAACCTAGAAACATAATGCAGGTCTCATTTTATAAAAAAAAAGTTTTGCTTTGAAGAACCACACACCATTTTTTTCTAAAAATGTATAGATTTAAAAATATACGCATTTTTCAGGACCAGGCTTCACCTGAATCCTAAAAATTGACTTTTTATGAAAAAGCGAAAAAAAAAAAAATTGTAACATTCCATTTCATCTGCTTTCCACCTTTTGTTTTTCTTTTTTTCGTTTTGTGAAGTCCAATAAAGTGTTTGATTAAAAAAAATTCCAAAGAAAAGGAAAAAAATCGAATTTTAAACTGAAAGAATTTTTTTAAAAAAGGGAGGGCAAAGGAAGTATAGAAATGAGAGCAAATAATGCTCAATTGCATTTTATTATTAAAGTTGTGTTACAAGAAAGGATGCATAATAAAGAAAATAAATTATTTTCCCTTACAACTGTCACGTTAACCCTTTCCGGCACAGAAAAATTCTGTTCGTAAAAGGATGAAATGATTGTCTACCCCGGAATTTACAAACGACATTTTTAGAAATTAAAATCACATTACTTTAACCTTTCATTGTAAAAGCAAAATTTTATTAAAATATTCTTCGTGCCATTTGTGAGTTTGGAATTAAAATTAGGTGGTCCCGGCGTGGTACACTGCGCCGGAAAGGATTGAAGTGGTAATGGTTTAGATAAGGTGGCTTATGTTGACTTTTTTTACCAAAGTATTATCTAAAAATGAAAATGCAACTTGATCAGAGTTAAGATACCAAAGGCGGTTTGTCATTTTAGCAAGTGCTTTGTCTGTAACCTATTTATCAAATTTTCTGTAGTGAACCAGTGATTTTATTATTTGCAGGTCTTGAATTGGGGGCTAAAGTGGCAGTGGAAGTATTGAAATACGCTTTTGCATAAATATTCATTAAAAATAAGAAAAGATCCCTGATACCTTCTTTTTCTAAATTTGTTATTGAAAGATGATCCCTGAAACAATATATTTTAAGAGAATGAATGGCCTGTGCCTCCATCCATCTGACATGATTAAAAGTACCAGGTGCTTTGAAAAAAGTTTTTTGCAGGAAGGAGTTCTATAAAAATTAAACAAAGTTGGATAAACTATTTATAATCATCCCTGAGCTGTTAATTTTTAAGGGTTCCTGTAAAAAAATTTGAAATTTCTTCTGAATTAACTATTTATACCTAGTATTTCATCTTCAGTAACATCTGTATACTTACTCTGGTTTAATTTAGACCACCCAATCAGAATTGGTTTTTTTTTAAATATCTGACTGAGGGGCAGTGATTGTGCCCATTTTACAATCAAGAACAGCTTTCTAAATTATGCTGGCGGCATGGTAAATACAGAAGACTTTTCCTTTAACAATTGCTATAGAAAAATGCAGGTTAACTCTGAGGCGACCTGTGTTTACTGCAGTTGTATCAAAAAATATTGCCTGGATTTTACCAACTTCCTCCCACTCTTCAACTGCTGAAAATACAGCTTTCGTCTGAATTATTCCGATACTATTTTCAAATTGAGGAACTCGTAGTAACTGTTCTTCATCCCCACAACTAATTAAAACTTTTATCCACTCTACATTTTCTTTATTCAAAAAATGGTGAAGCAGTTTTCCATCCCAGTGAACAACGGTTCTCTCTAAACGGGAATTTTAAAATCTGTTTTTGATGAGCTCAGTTTTTTGTTCACGGTTATTTGCAGAGTCCGATGTCTGTGGTTAGCTAGTGGATGTATTCTAAGTCTAGCAGCTTCTCTGGCGTTCAGTTCATTTTGAGAATATTATAAAATAAAATACATAAAACTTGACAATTACTTAGCTGCTTACTGTCGATGATTTGATGAGACAAATGATGTGGCCAATTTAAAAAATCTTACATTTCTGCCATCATATCAAGAGGGGGAAGGGGTTTTACGGAATGTTTCGTCAATTCTAAAAATAGATAACCCTAACAGATAACAAAAACAGCCTTGTAATAAAAAGAGAAATTCAGAGGTTCAACTGCAACACAAATCGAGAAGTTCTTCCTTACTAGACACAGAACTAGATAACTAATAATCAATTATAATTCGTGAAATATTTTTAAAGTTACAAAAATTGTTCACTTATTTTTGCCTATTAATAAAAATGATACAAAAAAATTATCAAAAGTAATAAAATTTTTAATTTGTCATTTTTTACCAATGTTTCAAAAATGCAGAGTTTGAGGGTATGGTTCACGAGATGTCCAGAAAAATACTAAATGTTCATTAAATATAAGTTTTCATGACAGTAAAAGTTCAAGGCAACAACAGTTTCTATGAAATAAAACAAGAATCAGGTTTCCAAGACAAATATTTTTCACGTAAGGAAAGAAAAACGACAATTTTTTGCCAAAAATTGCAAATTTTCAAGAATTTAACCTCGATGAGGCACGGGTTAATATTATTTATTTGAGCTGAAACTTTGCCAATCTCATTTTCTAACTAATTGGCAACTTTTAGGAGGGTCCCCCCCGAAGAAAACATTAAAAAAAATTTTCCCCATGTTGCTTGTGACCACCCTAGTAAACACTGAGCTCCACTCAGTGAAAGTAAATTAGAGACAGTTATTTTTTTCGGAACCCGAGCCAATGATTAAACCACGGCCCAACTCCATCTTTCGTTTCAACGCGCTGTAAGATCGAGTGAAGCCTTGATTAAACACACCGAGAAGAAATAATATATTATCTTAAGTCGATGATTAAACCAGCCACCCGAGGTCAAAAAATTTTATGTCACCAGAATCGGAGCCGAGATTAATTTTTTCGTTTAAAAATATTTTTTTATATAAAAATAAGTATAAAATCCTAAATACTCCCTCATATGACAACGCTTCGTGATTTCATGACCCGGAAAATTTGTGTAAAATAGTAAATTTCTTGTTTATATCCAAACGCTGATAGAAATCTGCCAAAAGTCACAATTCTTATTCTTTTAAAAATTGTTGTACACTACGGCAGAAAGTCATGCGTTCTTCTTTCTTGCAATTTTAGAAAAGTATTTCAACATGGTTCTCAAATTCACTGTTCAACAACGCGAAACTTTCTGATACATAAACATATGAAACATGGCATGCTATCAAATCCAAACGAAATGATAATTGTGTACTTTGTGATGGTTTATTTTATTCATGGCGGCTTGAAAGATGTTCATTATTGTAAGTATTAAATTATGCACAGTATTTTAAAATAATTTAAAAGTGCTCGAAAACAATGCTCTTATCATAAAAATATTTCATCTGTGTATTTTCACAACAATTTTGCTATTTTTCCTTAATACATAATCAATTAAATCTTCTTGTTAATAATTTTGAGCAAGAATAAATGTCAGTACATTTTTATTTTTCTGTAGTAAAAGGAGTCGGGGGTGTTTGAAGGGGCGGTACATAGCGATTCATATTTAAACACATTCATGGAATCAAAAATGAGTACATGCGTTCCTAAAATTTGAGTATATTTGGATCGGATCTATTTTGTGAATGTGACGTATTTAAAATTGAGTATTTTTTACTGAATTTTGAGAACTTTTTTTTTTTTTTTTCAGTGAATATTCATGTTTCTTAAAATCTGCAATTTTTTGTTGCCTTTTCTGAAACGAATAGATTCTTTTGAGAATGAAAAGTTTTAATTTACAACACGATTAGTTTCACATCTGCAACGAAAGTAATCTTTTTGGTTATGAAATATGTCACTTTCATTGCAGATGTGAAACTAATCGTGTTATAAATTAAAACTTTTCATTCTCAAAAGGAATCTATTCCGTTTCGGAAAAGGCAACTAGTTACCTTTTCCAAAACGTAAAGTCCATGAATTTTTTTACAGTCAGTGGCGTAGTGGTCAGAGCATCTGACTGCCTCGCCGCAGGTCGAGAGTATGATTCCCGATTGGGCAAGGTTCACTCAACCTTTCATCCCTTCCGGGTCGATAAAATGAGTACCAAGCTTGCTTGGGAACTAACACCGGGGGTCTCGCGTTAGGCTGACCACCTGACCGGGACGCATGCTGTATAGCACCTCGGGGCCCAGGGTCAAGAAAACAGAGATGGGCACTGTCGGCCCAGTTCCTTCATGGATTGTATAGCCACAAAGTTTAGTTTAGTAGTAAATATAACTATATATGGTAATCATATAATAACAGGATGACCACCGAAGTTCAATACCACTAAATACCATAAATAATATTTTTCCCTATGTAATCGCAGAAGTAATCGATTAAGGCTGTTCTCAAATACAAAAAGATTACTTTCTGACACATTTTTGAAATAATTTTTGCTCAGAAGTGCATTAAATTGGTAGGTGCACTTATTCAGAAACTAATGTACCAGAAGAGTTTTTTCATTTTTCGGTAAAGACAAAAGATCGTTCAGATCAGTTTTCAAAGTTGGCATTTTGAACTGAATTTCCGAACACGACATAACGGAAAAGGAAAAAACTGCCTTCGGGAAACGAAAATTTAACTTAAAATAAAATGAAATTATTTTATCGAAAAAGGAAAACTGTTTTATTCCAAATCACATAGAGAAAAACTATACTAAAATTACACTGTCGGACTTCGGGTGAATTATAGTATTACTAGGAATTATATTAATTTAACTTTAAACATTTTTATTTTATTTTTTCTAAATTACACATTATTTTAAACTAAATTAAATAAAAAGGATAATGAAATGGACATTTAACGTCTAAAGATTTTTATTATCATACTAATTTTTATTGTCATGATTTTATTTTAATATTTCAGTAATTTAAGGCTATTCTCAGATTTTTAATTTTTCCTTACTTATGAATGTAAATCTGCCCCCACAAACCCAATTTTAATTCTTTTTGGCTTAAAAGATTTCACATCTAGGAACCTAAAAATCGTATAGCGTTTTTGTTATTATTATTTTTTTTTTATATAAAATTGATGCGTCCGTCCCGCGCTATATCTGAAATATTACCGTTCCAAGTGCTGTCAACATCAAGTGTTCATCCCTTTCTTCTCTTTCTAACTTTTCCCTCTCTCTTTTCAGCTTCTATCTTTTCCTGTTTTTCTATATCACGCTTTTCCCGTTCTAATCGTTCCGTAACAATAGTGTTAGCTAATTCCATAATGACCCCTTCTTCATAGTCGTCGCTCTCCATTACCTTTTCCCTAAGTAGAATTCTGGTATCATCTTCCGTGAATCCAACTCCCAATTCTTCGGATATCATCTGAAGATCTGCCTTTTTAATTTTAGTAAGAAAGGCATACCTTCTACCAATTATTATTACCACTCGACAATAATACTTAAACTCATTAAATTAATATTTCAAAATTTCTACTTTAGTACAGTTACCTCCACTTATAATACTAATTAACACGTTTCAAAGAATTGATATATTATTTCCAATTTAACATACCGTATAATGACATAAATTTCCTTAAACAGTAGTACCATACAATTTACTTCCAATAAAAAGTAAAATAATTTTAATTTGATTACTATGCAATATAAATTTCAATTTATACATTTAAATAATACCATACATTTTAAATAGTAATACTGATGCGTTGCAAATTGAATAAAAGTACTGATGCCAACAATTAAATATAGAGATACCCATGTGTAGTTTTATGCAAATGGTTTTATATGCATATAAAACCATTTGCATAAAACTACACATATAAATTTCTAAAATTAACCTGAATAAAATATTTCAGATTTCAATACTAGTTCTCACACTTAAAATGAATAAAATCAAAGCCCCCTTTTTTTCCCCTTATGGGCCTTAATTTCTTTTTTGAAAGTTATTTCAAGGAAAATAAAATTCTAAGCAAATGTTCCTTTGTCGTTTGTTATCAACACTTCAAATATAAAACAGTATCACTTAATTTAAATATTTCTTTAATAATAATTAAAATTTAAAGATAAATTCAAAAATTGCTTCTGACTATTAACCCAAGTGCATTAATTGTTATGGCTCATACCTATCTCAACATAATTATTAAATTACACATAAATTATCATAAATTACGCTTAAATTATCACGAATTAACATAAATTGACACAAAAATACACATTTGGTTCGAGAATGTCAGCAGAACAAAATGATCAAAACACCTTACCTTATGTTTCTTTATATTGATCTTTTATAAGATGGGGTACTCCCCTGTTCGCCTGTTCACCCCGTAGCTTACACGATGACTTTAATTGTCCACACTTTAGAGTCACTTTATCCGTTGAAATATACACAACAGTTCAGTCCAACAGTTCACTGTTAAACTGTTTGACACTCGGGCACCAACACGCTGTAATTGCACTCGACGATAGGGCACAAACACTCTGTACTTCCACTCGACGCTCGGACATTAACACTCTATAATTCCGCTCGATGCTCGGGTATTGACACACTGTAATTCCGTTCGATGGACACTGTGGGTATTAGGCGGTTCTATCCCACCACTGCCACCGTTGTTGCACTTTTCCTTAGTCCACACTCTGATTGATCTACTATCACCGCTCATGCAGATTTCGAAAAAATGTTATTTTATTTGATAGGCTGCCACCACCTATGTAAATATGTGATATCGGACACGATGTGAGAAGGATTATCAAAAATGCTTAACTTATTCAAGAAATATTAAAGAAAAATTTCTTTAGAAATTATTTACATAGAAACAAAACGTTATTTACATTTAAGGCTCGGAAATAGACGATCCAGTCCGATACTAACTTATATACCAAATCCTTTCTACGTACTGGGTCAACTTACTAAAATACCCTATTTTCTTCTCACGGTATCTCATTACGTTTATCGGAGGACCACACAGGACCTCCCGTTGCGTAGACCTTCTCCGTACAAGACTCCACCTATTACGAAACTCGTTCAAGACTCAAGCCTTTTTCTGGAACACACTACTCTCAACACCCGAAAACTCAACCAAAAACACTACAGCCTCTTTGCAGGAGGTCTATGCCAGAACTTCTCGTTTCTCTCTCAGCGATCCCTTCCAAACCAGCATACTGGTATTTCCTCCTGTCAACAGAGACCCTCTTTCTTATCTAAAAACTGTCTCCTCCCAGGTATTTCACAACTCACTAGATAGCTCGGGAACTTCGTTGTTTACCTTATCTGTTGCATACGTTCTTAAACAGAAAGGAAAGCTGAAATTCATTGATACAATGAAGCTTGTTTATACAATGCTGTCTAACTAAAATAGCCCGGATCAGCTTCAAATTAAGAAAAAATATTACTTTAAAATCCGCGTACGCAGAAAGTGATGCATATGTATTAATACAATAGATAAGTAAAAAGATGACATCAGATAATAGTATTCTTAATTTGTTACATGCTCATTAACGTCAGAATCCTGATACCTACCATGTTAAATTAATGTACAGTCGTGGAAAAAAGTAAACACCCCCGATAACTCTGCAACTAAAAATAATTGAAGAAATAATTACTGCTACCAAACGATTGGAATAAAGTTTACTTTTAACATTCTGTGCATGATGATGGAAATTTCCATCGTAACATTGAATGCCCAAAAATTATATAAAAGAACAAGTTCACTTTAAGTTGATCGTGTCTGGATACCTTTTTAATGTCCATTGCATAAAAAAAAAAAAAAAAAAAAAAAAAAAAAACATAGCTGTCAAAAAAGGGCTTCTCCACCTCCCCCACCTCCAAAAGATATAAGAACATATGGTGCTAAACATTGGCCAATAGTGGGTGGGTCACTCCGGTGCAAGTATCTTAAATGTAAAGGGTATTCTACAATTTCTTGTAGTAAATGTGGAGTCAATTTGTGTCTAAATAAAAATAATAATTGTTTTGTTAATTATCATAAAGAATAAAAAATATCCAATGATATCCTCTTTTATTTCTATTTAGTACTAAGCTAATGATCTAACTTTGCATGATGATGGAAATTTCCATCATATTGTTTTTTGCTAAATTTATACTATAAATATATACTAAGATTTTTTTAAACATTTTTCCTTTAATTTTGAACATGAATTATATCACCTTGATTTATTTCACCAATAAAGAAAAAATCATGCAAAGAAGGGTTAAATGATGTAAAGGAGACTAGGGAGGGTTGACCCACTTTTTACAAAATGATTTTTTATTTTTTAAATATTGAACGTAGAATAAAGTTTTATATATCATTTTATTCGTTATACAATCAGTTATCAAAATAAAATTACTACATAAGTGTAACATATGAGAAATGTGAAAAATGATTGATTTTATTCATGAAAAAATAATGGGTCAAGGCTCCTCACATACGGGAGGGTTGACCCACTATAAGGGAGGCTTGACCCACTTTGTTTTATATTGCACTATTTGTGAAGAGAAATAAAATCAGTTTTAAAAAAGCAAAATAGCTTTATTCTACATCCTTTAATTATTATAACAAAATATATTTTTTTTAAATATGAGGCTTAAACAAACCTGTTAAGACGCAATCGCAAGTCAGAGGAGGAAAATTTTGTTTTAAACAGGAATTTGTGTGAGCAGGTATAATTGTACAGCAGGAAAAATGAAATTTTATCATTTAAGGCAGCATTCTGTTAGAGAAAGGTTCCGTTTTCAGAGTGTTTCGTGTTATTATGTCCGGATTTTGGAGCCACTTTTCCTTTTTATCTCCTTGTTCTATTTTTTGTGACACTCGATCTGGCAAATCTAGTTGTCACATAGTTTGGCTTCATCACACTGTATTCAACCTAGTGAAATTTTTCTACATACCTTCCTAAATTTTTTCGTTCGATGATATGTTCTTTTGCAACCGCATGAGCACTTAACTTATCATTAACATGATTTAAAACTTTAAGGGGCAAAGTACTTTCAGTACTATAATGTTGAAATAAATGACTGGCACTGGAATTTATGAACAAATTTATTTGGAAATAAGAAAAAGGCTATATTTCACATATATGTTAAATGAAAAGATTTTAGCAAAATTCTGGTGTCATTGTGATGTTTCGGAATTAAAATTAAGGGTTTTTTTAAACATACCACTGCCCCTTGAAGGGTTAAGACTACTCCTTTCATCCTTTATAGCCCTTTCTAGTCTTTTCCACAGTTTCTATTTACCTATTGTAAGCAATATTTAAATGGAAAAAAGTTCCTATTAACTTTCCCATTTTCAAGCAATTTTTCTATAGTCAGTTTTAAACATTTTCTTTTTCATCGCACCATTTTACTGAAGCTTTATAGAAAAAATTTACATTCTTTTATGTATATACCATTAAATTTTCATTATGCACAGATAATAAAAAGATTTCCAAAACCACTTAATTAAGGGAGCTTTGAGCATCTGGTCAACCCTCCCTCACATTGACTGGGTCAAGCCTCCCTACAAAGACCTTTTATAAAAAATACCACATTGTTATTTTAAGCCTAACTTACTGTACAGTCTTTATGCCTGGAATGAAAGGTCGATATTTCTGCCTTACTTTAAACCTACTTACTTAAATTTCTACGATATAATTTATTTGAAAAAAGCTTACAAAATATTTCTAAAAAACAGAACTTTTAGGTTGAAAATGCCTCACAATTGATTTTTCCCCACCTATTTCGATTACCTCTATGAAACGAAGAGTGTTGTTTGAGCATTGCAAAAGAAGAGGTTGGCAAAAGAAGAGGCAAAAGAGGTTGACACCTATTGATAAAACTCTGAAATTCTTTTAAATATGAAAATTGATGGGTGGGTCAAGCCTCCCGTATGGTCAACCGTCCCCCCTATATAAAATATGTTTACAGGGCCATTTACAAATCAAAACCAGGCCAAACTTTTTTTTTCAATGACAACACTCAATTTTGACAACATATTTTAAATTTTTGGTTCAAATTATGCCTAGAAACGAAATTTCAAGTCATTTGGTTGATATGTTTTTGAATTATAAGCATTCAAACTTCAGAGCTTCTAATGTTAAATTACATTTTCATATTTTTATCAATATCTCCTGAAATTATAACCCTAATGTGATAATTTTTTTGTGTGGTTATAATACTAAAAAAAAAAAAAAAAAAAAAAAAAAAAAAAAAAAAAAAAAACCATAAATTCATTGGATTTGTAATTTTAAAACTTTTATAATATGAATTATAAATTATGAAATTAATATTCGAAAAAATATTAATTGCAATCTACAATTTTTTTTATAAGTATATTTATATTTACTATGTCCTGCCTTATGCAGAGTCTCAATTTCAAATTTTTATTTCAAGTAGTTTTCGAATGATGATTAAAAAACGTCAAAATGATGGTTTAAAGGGCCGTCTATGATGTGCAGAAAAACGTAATCTGAAAAAAAATACATTTTCCTGATTTTGTTGAAACGTTTCGGTTGGCAATGGTCGAAACATATTAAGCGAGTGAAATTGTACTATTGGCAAGAAGTTGTACATTAATATAAGTGACATAGTGGTTCTGTAGCATTTCAACAATGATACGCAACTTCAATTAGGATACAGCCCTAAAATATGCTCATTTTTAAATAATCAGTCTCTCGGAAACTACTGGTACGGATTTCATGAAAAGTTAATTTAGGTTAATTGAAGGGTGTAGAATTTATTTATGATGTCAAACTTGGATATTACTATTGAAGGGGCCTCCGTGGCCGAGTGGTTAAGGCACCACGCCGCTAATCGCTTGAGAGCGTAGGAGGTCTGCGGGTTAACCTCCCGATGGCTCCGTTGCACACTCTTTATGGAGCTCCCGGTTGTATTTCTCTGGTGTTATAAATTTCCTTGTGACTATCTCGTCTTTGCATGTAATGGAAAAAAAAGGAAATAAATGTGGTCTGTGTATAATAAGGATCATTCGAGGCGAACAGCCATAGTAGCTATAGGCCCCAAAGCAATCTCCACTACGGTGAACTCCGATGTCAATGTCAATTGCTATTGAAAAAAAACAAAGTTTGGGTTCGTTTGGATATGTAGATGGCGTCCTAAGCAAATTTTATTACATCATTTAAAAGTAGACTTTATTTTCAATCGTTTCGTACTAGTAACTCTCTTCCAGGGGTGTAGTGGAGGGCATAGGGAGGTATACGGCATATACCTTCTGGTTTATTCAAAGAAGCTTCGTATACCCTCTGTTTCACAAATAGAACAATAGCCTAATACTCTAGTCATGAATGTTCATGATTCTAGCGTATACCCGCTGTTTTTTTACGAACACAACACTGCTCTCTTCCCCCTAATAACTCTGCAAATTAAAAAACTGTGGAATTAAAGTCTACTTTTAAATGAAGTACATAAAATTTGATTAGGGAGTCATCTACATATCGAAACGAACCCAAACTTTTTTTTCAATAGCAATACTCGAGTTTGACACCACAAATTAGAGATCTGCACGGGCCGGGCACGGGCCGGGCTCGGGCCTATTTTCATTCACGGCACTCGGGTCGGGTTCGGGCCTTACTTTTTTCCGGAAGAATCGGGTCGAGAAGAGCCTAACTTATTTTTTCTGTTCAGAGCCGGGACTGATTTCTTTCCTAGTTTTAGCGGCCCAAAATTTTCAGTCCTAGTTTTGTGCCAGTCCGTATGAAAATCATTGTCTCGGCGTGGCCTGTCCGTTCAAAGGTAAGTAAAATTAAGCCTGGCCCAAAGATTTTTGTAAAAAATTCATACATTTTTAAATCGCCATTATTCTAAAATTAAACATTAACATGTATTCTTTTTAAAGAATAGTAAATTTCTACGCTAATTAAAATATAGCTAAATTAAAATATAGTAAAACGTGAGAAAAAAGAACCTGCCTATGATGGAATCCTGTTTTAAACTGAAAAACGTGTTGATCCATGCAAAATTAATATACTAATACGTAAGAATTAATATATAATACATTTACACTTGTTAAGAAGGGAACATATCTAGCGGATTTTTTTCTTTTCTTTTCTATGTAATTGAGTCTGTATAGCATTTTTTCAGATTTGTAACACTTCAATACATGGAATATGGATTAGCAATATTAATGATAACTGAAACATTTACATACAAGAAATAGCGATTAAAAAAATAAATATCGCAACTTAAGGCACTTCTATAAAAATGAAGTTTAGAAACATGAAAAAAAAGTTAAGATAAATATTTTTGGTTAGAACTCCTCGCACGAGACAAATTTTTAACCAAATCGACGCAAAAATCAATGTTTTGTAGAAATTCACTCGGGCCGGGCCGGGCCAGGCCAATAATTTTTTTCTACGGGCCGGGCCGAATTTTTTTTCTATGAGTCGGGCCGTGACCGAGCCTGGAAATTTTGGCCCGTGCAGACCTCTACCACAAATACACCCTTCCAGGGTTGTTACGCATCAAGGATTGTACTTGATTGATCCCTTTAGATGATTTAGAGGATTTTAGATGTTTTAGTACCAGTAATTGCGTAAAATACTGGTCGCTATATCTGAAGATAGAATTTTTTTTCATTAAATAAAGCAAATATTACTTAAAAAAAATTCTTGTAAAAGGTCTTTGAAGCGTAAGAACCTTGTCTTCAGTCAGCGTAAAAACAAATTTTCATGAAATTCGTAGGATTAGTTTCAAAGAAATTAATTATTTTAAAATGAACCTATTTTAGGGGCTGTAATTAAATTGAAGTTTGGTACTCGATTGTTGAAATGCTACAGAATAACTATCTCACTTTTATGAATATATTATTTCTTTCCAATATGACCATTTCACTTGCTGAATATGTTTCAACTATTACCAGCTCAAATGTCTCAATAAAGTGAGTAAAACGTATTTTTTTTTTTTTTTTTTTTTTTTTTTTTTTCAAATTATGCTTTTCTTCACATCGTAGACGGACCCTTAAACCATCATTTTGACCTTTTTTAATCATAATTTGAAAATTACTTGGAAGAAAAATTTGAAATTCGCATAAAGCAGGACATAATAAATATAAATCTATGAAAAAAAATTGTAGGTTGCAATTCATATTTTTTTGGAATATTAATTTCATAATTCATAATTCATATTATAAAAATTTTTTTAATTGCAAATTCAATGTATTTATGTTTGGATTTTTTGGTATTATAACCACACAAAAAATTATCACATTAAGATTATAATTTCAGAATATATTAACAAAAATATGAAAATGTAATTTAACTTTAGAAGCTCTAAATTTTGAATGTTCGTAATACAAAAATTCATTATCCAAATGACTTGAAATTTCGTTTCTAGGAATAGTTTAAACCGAAGTTTAAAATGTATTGTTAAAATTGGGTGTTGCCATTGAAAATAACAAAACAAATTTTATATAGATCTTAAAAGTAGACTTTATTTCCAATCGTTTGGTACCACTAACTTTCTTGTAATTAGTTGCAGATTTAGTAGGGGTGGTGTTTAATCCCCCCCCCCCCTTTGTACGACTGTACCTTTTGTCAGAAACTATCAAAGATAATCACTTGATATTTTTTATATACATAATATGAAGAATTCCTAATAAAGTTAAGTCAACTTTATAAACAGATATTCTTTAGTTATTTCTTTTTTTAAAAATCTGGAATAAAAACCACTTTTAAATAACAAAAAACTGGCATTTTTCGGGAAAAAAAAAGAATTTTTTTTATAAAATATTTTGTACATTTGTTTGTAACAAAAGTTCACTTCAGATCAGTGATATGTGTAAAATATTCAGGCAAGATTGCAAACAATAATAGTAGTAGTTTCTGTAAAAAGGTATCGTATTTTATGGAAGAAACGCCGCACCCCTCGTAAGCGCGTCACTTCTCAAAATTGGTCTGAGTAAACTTTCAAATAGTATCGTAATCGCCGCACCCGTTGTAAACGCCGCACCTGTGGGAACGCTACTTTTGTTGACAGTGTCTCATTGACCTAACTTTAACAATCAAAGTATTCTGAACAGTGTAGGGTGCCTCATTTTTAATAACTTAAGATTCTAAAATGTTATTTAAATATTTAAATTGTGTTTTAAATATTTTTATGTAATTTTTAAATTAAAGAGACGTCAATTGGCATTAAATTCATCCAGAGCGGGGGACGCGGACCTCTCTCCTTAGGCATTTCACATTTTTATAATTGGTCGGCGCAACTTAGCACTCTTTTTATGACGCTTTTTACGTCGCATTCACTTTAGTCCTTTTTAGCTCACAGGCTATCAAAGCCTGAGAGCTTATGTGCCCGCCGGTTCTGTATGTACATACGTATGTACCGGGTGTCCCAAAAAGGACTGACTGATTTTAAAATTCAATAACTTGCAAACGGTGACAGATATTAAAAAAATTCTTGCAGGAGGGTTATGCATAAGGTCAAAAGTTTTATTACAGTGATTTTCAATTTTAGTTCGATTTACAAATAATAGATGGCGCTGTAAGCAATAGTCGCTAAATACAGGCTCGATTTTCGCTCCTTTATCTTGTTCCATGCAGAAAAAGGAGTTGGAAATGTATTATCCGGGCCACGAAGTACCAAAAATCGAGCCTGAATTTAGCGACTATTGCTTACAGCGCCATCTATTGTTTGTAAATCGAACTAAAATTGAAAATCACTGTAATAAAACTTTTGACCTTATGCTTAACCCTCCTGCAAGAATTTTTTTAATATCTGTCACCGTTTGCAAGTTATTGAATTTTAAAATCAGTCAGTCCTTTTTGGGACACCCGGTACATACGTAACGCGATAACTCTTGATAGAAACATCCTATTTGCTTCAAATTTTTTTTTCTAGTTTCGTTCTGATAAGGCGCTTCCCTGATTAGTTTTGGGGGTTCATTAGTTAAGGATAAAGGGGGAAAAGGGGGGTTAGTCCACCCCCTTAATTCAGATAAATGGGTTTTTCATGCAGAATTATTCGATTTGCTCCGAAGTTGGTATACCGGTTTATTATGTTAAGGAACTTCCCTGAATAGTTTTGGGGGTTCATTGGTTAAAGATAAAGGGGGAAAAGGGGGCTTAGTCCACCCCCCCCCTTAATTTAGATAAATGGGTTTTTCATGCAGAATTATTCGATTTGCTCCGAAGTTGGTATACCGGTTTATTATGTTAAGGAGCTTCCCTGATTAGTTTTGGGGGTTCATTGGTTAAGGATAAAGGGGGAAAAGGGGGCTTAGTCCACCCACCCCCCTTAATTCAGATAAATGGGTTTTTCGTGCAGGATTATTCGATTTGCTCCAAATTTGGTATACCGGTTTATTATGTTAAGGAGCTTCCCTGATTATGTTTGGGGGTTCATTGGTTAAGTATATAGGGGGAAACGGGGGCTAATCCCCCTTCACTTATTTTTTTGAGGGGCATTATTCTTTAAAATAAGAGTATAATATACAATTAGTGCGAATAGCCTGTGAGCTCAATGCCATCTGTTTAGCTGGACACTTTTCTTTTTTATTTAGTTTCTATTCGAAGGCCTTAAATTCTGATTGGAAGAGTTGTGAATTTTCTTTTTCCACCTATGATATCGTATCATCATCGAAAATGTCAGTTTTCATTATCGGTAAAGTCAGAAAGTTTCGCGTTGTTGAGCAGGGGACTTGAGAATAGTCTTAAGGAATTTTTACTTTATCCCAGTTTTACACGCATGAAAAAAAAAAAAAAAAAAATCGTAAACGCTGCACATGGTGTAAATGCCGCACTTGACAAAAAAATTAACATTCAAACTCGTAAACGCCGCGGCGTTTCCTCCTTAAAATACGGTACGCCGAAGTTCAAAAACAGCATTTTGAACAAAACTGAGTTTAAAGTTTATGAATGTAATGTTTATGTATGAAGTACAATATGAATTACTGAAAAAGATTTAACTTCTCGTTGGTGTAGAAATAAAAGTAATATGCCATTCAAAAGGAGAAAAATGGAGGATTTAAAAAAAAACAAATGTCTTTTTTCACGAATTTGCCTTCCAACTGCCCTTATGAAAGGAAATTAAATTCTCTACAAACTATACGTGAAAAACAAACAAATTTCTTTTTTCGAGTTGTAACAAGAAATATGTTCATTTAAAAATAAAATAAAATAATAATCTATTAAAAAAAAATAATAGTTCTTAGGGGTAAGCGACGAGTGTATGTCGAGAAAATTTTTTCAACATTCATTGTTTGAAACAGAATACTATAAAATTGCATTAGATGTTGAAGATGATTTACGATTATATCTCAGCAAACTGACATAAACATTTAAGAAATATGAACAAGTGTGCCTTCATAATGAGAAATCTGCCATCTATAAAGCTTACATTAAATGTGAAATAATTGTTATGCTTATTTGTATTTATTCGTTATTTTATTTGTTTATCTTTTCCTTTTTATGATTCTTTCAAAAATAAATAAATAAATGAAAATAAAAAAGAAGAAAGAATGGGGGGGGGGGGGGGGTTCCACCAAGTAAATGTTTTTTTTTTTTTGTTTTTTTTCTTTACCAAGGAGTACGTAAAACACAAAGGCTTTAGAACCAGTAGATTAGCTGAATAAAGACGTCTGTAAAATAAATGCAGTTTGTTTTCAGTTTGAGTTAAAAGCAAATATAACTTTGTAACAAGTTAAATCACTTGTACACTTCTTTGTCAACGAGATTTTATCACATTTGTGGTGACATAGCCAAATTTTACGAGGTCATAAAACGGAATTCTTTTTTACCGCATTGATTTCATAAATAATCTACAATGATCTGGAGATATTTATGGGCTCGATTTATTTTTTATTCAACATTTCTTTTTTAACTTCCGACATGCACTATTCAAACCATTTCATTCAGTACAAATTGTCGCATGCATTTTCTTCACTCCTCCCGCTCTCTAAATCATTGTTAGCTGAAAAGGCCCGATGATTTTACGGTATTTCTTTTCTCTCTTTTTTTTCTTTCCTGATTTGTCCGTTCTTTTCTTATCAGCGCCAAATATGGGACAATTTTTTGCCAAATGCTGCAACCCGCGCGAAACCGTGCTGGCCCCCGGGAAGGGAGGGGAAAACAGATGGCGCTGATTGGCCTGACGTCACGACGAGTTGTTTAGGTCCCTGAACGCGAGTGCTCAGGTGAGGAGTATGGATGGATGGGGGTTTGTGTCTCCCTGTGCTTTTTTCAGGTGAGTCCATGCGAGGATGATTTTCCTGAAACTTTTCCTGGTGATAACGGCGTTTACCCTAGGAGCCTGTCGTGGTCCTCCGCGAAACAACGATGAAATCGACAACGACATTGTCCTTTATATAGATGGAAATTGGGTTAAAGAATTTTCAGGTAATTTTTTTTTTCTATGATTTTTCTGGTAATAAATTAAAATTTACAGGGAATGTTTCAAGCACTTTTTGTATGTAACAAAGAAAACGTAAACATTTTTTTAGCATTTTTGTAAACAAAACAATTTTTTAACATTAATTTAATTTTTGATATTAAAATTGGCAGCGTAATTCAAAAGAAAACATTTTATTTTTATTAATCTGTCATAGATAAATAGAAAATTTAGAAGGAACGTTGAAAGCAGTTTGCAACAACAAAACAACAACAACAACAAAAAAATGTGTAAACTTTTAGCATTTTTGCAAACAAAACAATTTTTTGACACTAATTTAATTTTTGATAATAAAATAATCAACGTAATTCAAAAGAAAAAAAAATATTTACATAAATCAGTTAGACAAGTAGAAAATTTAGAGGGGACGTTTAAAGCACTTTTTGTATATGACAAAGAAAATGTAAACATTTTTTTAGTATTTTTGTAAGCAAAACGATTTTTGACGTTAATTTAATTTTTGATAATAAAACGTAATTCAAAAGAATTATTTTTTATTTATATAGATCAGTCTTTTATAAATTTTTTTAGTTCTTCTTTCAATAAAATCCTTTATTTGCTCCATTTGCTTTTCATGAAATGTCATTGTTTAATTGAGTAAAAATAAGATCTATCAAATTTCAGAATAGTGAAATTATTGTTTTAAATTGTATTGTTTCAAATAACATTTTTAATAAAACTAGTAGTTGTTTTCCAAGATATGATAAATCAACAACATCAAATAAGGGTGTTTTTTGCATCTAAATACAGACTATGTAATTTGTGAGAGTACAGGATATTTAAATTGGAAAAAAAAAATGGAGAGATGCAGAAAAAAATCTGCCATTAAATGCGAAATATTACATAAAGACCCATAAAATTTTTAATTTTACAAATAAAATTAGAATAACTTTACATAAATCTAAAGCTTAAACTATATTTTAAAAGGTTTGTAATCTGTGTCGATTGTTAAAAAATAATAATGACTGCATTTTAAATGAATTATTATTATCATTAGCAGGGTTTGACAAATGCTGTCAACTAAGTGTTTTTTTTTTTTTTTTTTTCTAATCTGGCAACCAAGTTATTTAATCTACCGTTTTTTTTTTTTTTTTTTTTTTTTTTTTTTTTTTTTTTTTTTTTTTTTAAGGGAAGGAAGGTTACAAAAAATTGACCCAAGAAACGAGCGCAAACTGTATTTTTTCTCTCTTTTATTTGTACGCGGCAAGCAGTGATTTTCTTCTCTCATATTTTGAATGGAAGAACCAAATTTAAAATGCGTTTTCCATTTTCCCCGCATGCACTATAATAATATTTTTTACTTGTAAACTAGATTTGTATGCTGGCTACAAAATTTTATCAAATTTTAAAACCTTGATCCTTACCATTATTACTATAATTGTTATTATTAAAGGAAAGGAAAAGTGAAACGAGAAAATTTAGTGATTAAATTTTAATTAGAATTAATTAAAAAATTACTTTTTTTTCTGAAAAAACAAATATATATGTGAAAATATTAAACTTTTTCACTACTAAGTAGATAAATTACGAAAAGCAGCATTTCAAACTTTTTTTTTTTTTTTTTATAAATTAAAATGTTTGATCGCAAATTTCACATTCATTTGTTTGCAAAATTTTCAAAATAAATATTGCAAATTATTCTAAGCAACTTTATTTCATCCATTGAAAATTTCGGACTAATTTGTTATTATATTGCTTAAGGGTGTTTGCAGTGCCATCACTACGACTTTTTATTGGTGGGGGAGAAAACCTCAAATTGCCAAGTCAAATTTCAGTATTTGCCAACTCATTTTACAATTTTGCCAACTTACCACAGTTAGAAAATGTAATATAGCTCTTATTTGTTAAAAGTTTAATAATATTCCTAATTGGTTTTGTAATTTTTGCCAAGTCTATCTGAAATAGAAAATGTATTGTAGTTTTTATTAAAGTTTTAAAAGAAATTTGCCAACTAAGTTTGTAAATTTGTCAAGTGTAATAACATTCGCGAATGTTTTTTTTTTTTTGGGGGGGGGGGAGGCCCTCCATCCTCCCCCCCTTAGCGAGGCCCCTGGGTGTTTGTTCTCAAATCCAGAAGGGCAACTTTCTGACATAAGTTTTAATTTATTTTTGTTCGGAAATGCATGAAACTAGCTGGTGTTGTTGTTCAGAAACTATGTAATTGAGCTGTTTTTTCCATTTTTTTGCAAACGCAATAGATCTTTCAGAAAATAGTGTCAAAGTGTTCGTTTTGAACCGAATTTCCGCGCGAAGGAAGAAAGAGCACTCAAGAGAGGACAAAAAACGTGTTTGTCACGTTATCAAATTCACTTATAACTCAATAGGTAATTGATTGATCAAAAAATGGAAAAAAAAAAAACAGTTTAATTCCAAATCGCTTCCATGGCCAGGTTTTCCAATTTTGTACCTTTCTGTTAAAAAATGAATTTGTAAATGTGGCAAAACATTTTGCGCTTGTTGAGCAGAGCAGTTAGGAACAGCCTTAACAATATTTTCTAAAGAAAAAGAAATCTGTTTTAGAGGGACTAATATGGCTATTAGGCAGTCAACTTTTCAATTCTGCCTCTCCAATCCTATGGTCATGGAATGCATTCGTATATTTAAAATATCTCCACGGCAAATTAATATTTTTGATTTCTTTTTCTTTGAACTCTTCTTAAAGGACATCTCTTTTTTTCTAAGTTGTCAGAATATTCCTAAAGTATATGCTTAGTTTAATATTTTGTGTTTTAAAAATTGACAAGCTGTGAGTAAGAACAATGTAAGAAATTGCTATTTAAAAATATTGAAATGCAAACCAGATATTTTAGAAAATTTCCCCCTTAGGATTAACATTAGCGAGCGGTTGTTTTCACTTGAGTGAAGTTGCCTCTTTAAGCTTGATAGCATTTTTAAATAACACACTTTTTCCCTCGAGATTTCAGGTCTTTAGAAGAATCTAGAAGATGTTAAATTTTAAAGTAATAAATGTTTTTTTACTTACAAAGTTCTTATACTATAAAAATAGTAATAATAAAATGAATAAAAAACGATCGTTCTTGAATATAATTGCTGTTTTTTGAACACTTTTGTCATTTAGAAAAACATAATGTAAAGTGTTTTGCAGAGCGTGTTACAAAAGAAAAATGCTCTCTTTTTTTAAAAGGGACTTAAAAAGGATATTTTGCTGTCGATTAAAATTTTTAATTTTGAAAAAAAAAAGTATTTTTCATTGAAATTCACTTGGTATTCTATATTAATGTTACAATAATGATGTTAAATCTATATAAAAAAGAGGGAAAATTAATAACATCCTTTTCTTGTTTACACTATGGTTGCCATTTACCTGATTGGATTATAAAGGGAACCAGTTTAATTCGTCTTGAAATGTACAAAAAGTCCACAGAGATGCACTTTTAGATTAAAGGTCCTTCGAATGTTTGTAGAGTTCAATACGGACTGACAGATGGTTAGGTCAGACTCGGAGGAGGGAAAGATAACCATAACTGGTGTTTTGATCCAACCCGAGACTAAAAGTTTTGCAACCCGAAAACCGACAAAAGAAAAAAAAACAGAAAAGAAAAAGAAATCGTCAACCCAACATTAATCTGAAATATTCAAACCCGAACCCAAGGTAAAAGAAAATTAATGAATATATTAATACAATTATAGAAAAGCAGTGTTAATTTTAGGGGGTGCCCCGGGGGGGACATCCCCCCCCCCTACGGAGCAATGAGATGTACCCCTCGGAAGATTTGAGATTTTGTGTTTTCAATGGCCAAAAAGTACAATTTCATCTCGGAACTCTATAATGTCCCCCCCCCCCCCTCCCGGAGAAAAGTGTCTGAATTCAACAATGTAATAGAAAAGTAGCCAGCAATTATCTCTCTAATATCACTTTTATGTAATAAAAATGAACGCATATACACTTAAAATTCAAATATAGTACATATATATATATATACCGTATATACTCGTGTATAAGTCGACTTCTGTGTAAGTCAATCCCCGTCAATTCTTAAGAAAAATTTAAAAAAAAAAGAAATTGAATTTTCGTGTATAAGTAGAACCACATTTCTGGTAATATGTTAAAAAATGATTTGTAATCTATGATAAAAAACAATAATAAATTTTCATTAAATTAGTAAACATTTTTTTTTCTACGTCTCTAATCAATATTTTACAAAATTCAACTTTTAAAACTGTATAATTATGCACAAACTAAGAAGCTTAAACTATTTTGAAACGTATTCGCATGAATTTAATGATACTTAGAAAGAAAACATTCTTTCAAAAATCTGTCCAAGCCTTATTTACATGCGTAAACAACTTCTTAGGCAGTAAAACATAGTATGTCTTTGTACTGTAGGACTTTTAGAAGAGATATCTAGAAGCAGTCTCAAGTTGAACTCTTTTTAAAAAGGGGATTAAAATGCTGAAAGGAATGCCCCTGTATTGAAGGGAATTCTATCCCATGAGAAAATGGGTGCAGAACAGTTATAAAACAATATTATTAAGGTTTTTTTTTTTTTTTTTTTTTTTTTTTGTCTCTATTGGGATATGGCCATTGTCCGTTTTTATCTCTCTATAACCTAGACCCATATGTGATTACTTAAAAGACTTGCCCATTCGCTGATTATCTGCGAAAAGTTTATTATTTTTTTTGCTTACTCGAGTATAAGTCGACCCCTATTTTCAACTCCCAAATTTTGTCTAAAATTCTTCGACTTATGCACGAGTATATAAAGTATATATATATATATATATTTTTTTTTTTTTTCAAAAAATATTCATGACTTTCTTTTAAAATGTCTGGGTCAACCCGAACACGACCCGACGGACCAAAACTCAGCCCGAAACGTTTAAAATCATCCCGATCCACACCCCGAAAAATTTGCGTCAACCTGACCCGATACGACCCGCTGTTTGGATCGGGTTAGGGGAAATCGGGTAACTCGACCCGATTCAGGACTCTAATGCCACTGTAGCTGGAGGTTCCCCGGCCCAAAGGGCCTCGAGGAATTAAACGGGCCTAACAGCAAATGAATTGTAATTGGATTCGATTAATAAAAAAAAAATAGTGGTCTAACAATACAGTCAGACCTCGTTAACATGAACACGCTTAACGTGAATTACTTTTAACATGAATTGTTTTCACAGTCCCCTATAAGAACGAATACAAAGATTTGATACTGATAACATGAATTACTGTTAACATGAACAACATTTTGGTTCCCCTTGAGGTTCATGTTAACGAGGTTCGACTGTAATACAAATTCTTCGAAAACTTTTGATTTCTGTCTACCATCCTAAACACTATAAGCATGGCATTTGTATTATAATTTGTATATTATACTAGCTAAAGTACCCGGCGTTGCCCGGAATTTTAAAAGCCAATTTCAAAATTTAACATACAACATAAAAAAATTAAAATAAATAAACAGTCGAAGTGTTGTACACATGAATCAAATGAAAACCCAATATAAAAATGTATAAATTTATATAACAGACGCAAAATAATACAGCTATAAATGAACTTATTTCCATTCATCATTGCAGCAATAGTGTTAAAATACGCCAAAATTTCCATAATCGAATTTTCATCATGCTTTAATACATTTTTTCACAACGATGTTATATATTCGCCACGTCCTTTATATTTACCGAGGCTAACGAGAAAGACAGGCTACCGCGGTGGGTCCGATTCTTCTTTTTTTAAAGACCGCTGGAGTCACGTGATGCTCTTTTTGCACACCTTCATTGGTGCATTCGAGCATCACGTGACTCCAGCGGTCTGTAAAAAAGAATAATCGGACCCACCGCGGTAGCCTGTCTTTTTCGTTAGCGTCGATATTTACAATATGACGTAATATTCCATTTTTTAATTCGTCAAATTAATTAAATAATTAATTTTTCACATGGAAGTCATAAAACAGAAAAATTATGACGTAACATTCCCTTTTGTTTTTAATTCGTCAGACTATTTATTTTATTTTCATTTTTTTCACGTGGAAATCTTGCAGCATAGAAAAGTTATGATGTAATATTCCCTTTTATTAAATTTGTCAAATCATTTATTTCATTTTTTCAAGTGGATATCTTGCAATGGAAAAGTAATTGTTGTAAGAATTTTATTGTGGATTTTTAATTGTTGGCAACAGCTATAACGAAAAATGTTTTAATTGTATTGGAAATTGCAGTTAAATTGGTGGTTTTTTATTAATTAAAAATGAACTACATATAAGTTATTTCGATTCCGGATTACTTTAGTTGCCGCGGCCTCGGCCGTGTTTTAATACACATGTACGTAAAATTTCACAATTCTGGCTTCCAAACTTTGGATTTGTATATAGTATTACAGACAGACAAATTTTCATTTTTATATATTAGATAAAATTGAGACTTGGCATCCTGCCAGTGTTTCCGCAGAATGGATCCCGGGATTCCTGAAAATGGAACTACCAACTACCGTTTATATCGGAACATCCGACAACTCTAAACTGGGAAGAAGTTGCATAACCACCTTTTCCACAGTTGTGTTTACACACCACATGATCAGTTTCCTGAAAGAGAAGAGCTTTTAGAGCCGAACTTTACTCGTAGAGAAGCGTTTGGGCTCTTTTTTTCCCGAGCCCGAACCGACGATTTAAAATCCGAGCACGAAATATTTTGCGTCATCAGAGACCGAGCCTGATACTGATAATTTTACACATGCCGGGTGGATTAATTATAGTTTGAATTTTCATCTATAAATGTGTTTTTATAATACGTGTGTACTGTACATTCAACTTCTACGTATGTGCTATGCATAACGTCAGGGCCATCGCGAAGACTTTTTATTGGTGGGGGTGGGGGTGGGGGTGGGGGGGTAGGACCTTAAATTGCCAAGTCAAATTTCAGTATCTGCCAACTAGTTTTATAACTTTGCCAAGTTACCACAATTAGAAAAGTAATATAGTTCTTATCCGTAAAAAGTTTAATAATATTCCCAATTAGATTTGTAATTTTTGCAAAGTCTGTCAGAAATAGAAAGTGTATTATAGTTTTTATTGAAGTTTTACAAAAATTCACCAACTAAGTTTGTAAATTTGCCAAGTGTAACAACCTTCACGAACTTTTTTTTTTTTTGTTGTTATAGTTTGAGTATTAACAATAAGTTATGCATAGCATATACGTAGAAGTTGAATCTACAACGTATTATAAAGACACATTTATAGATGAATCTTGCTGACCGCAAGAAGGAATTACCGGTAAAGAAATATAAATTTTTGTATAAAAGTAGTTTCTATTCCCGAAACGATGATAATGTGTTACTGGGCCAGTACGCTAAATACTGTGATATTCAAAATACAGTAAATATTTTGCAGTTTCTCTCTTTTTTTTCTGTTTCTAAGAGCAATAACGAAACATGTGCATATTAAATTTATCGATAGAAGGTGCCGTTACCTTAACTTCCACTTCTAATAATATCGTTGCAATGAATAGACTGCTGTTTACATATATAATTTGTAGAAATAGCATGCGCCCTTAGAAACAACAGTAATTGATTTTTTTTAATTGCTTGAATTTTTATTCAGATTGTTTATAAGGCACGAAATCAACAGAACTAAATAGGTGTTCAGATCAGGATTCGAACCTGGACCATTGGCATTATGTGTCAACACTTTGCCAACTGAGCTACCCAACCCAGGCAATATTTTATCTTGTGCTGCAGGTACAGCTTTGCTATAATATATGACTGGTGAGTACCAAGCTGGATATTGTCCGGGTGACTCAGTTAGTAGGGTGTTGGCACGTAATGTCAATGGCCCAGGCTCGAATCCTGGCCTGGCACTTTTTCACTCTGATGGTTTTGCGCTTTAAAAGCAATTTAAATTAAAATTCAAGCAATTAAAAAAAATCCAATTATACTGCTGTTGTTAATAGTATACTGCTATTCTACAAAATTCGTTCATTTTTTGAATTGACAGCTGAAAAATGATTTTAAATACCTACAAAGTAATCACAGAGAGAAAAATAAACCTTTGAGTATTGCAAATTCTCAAAAATAGACAATTAAAAAAATCGTGAGTGATCAAAACTAGCAAGTATTAAGATCGCAAATATTGAAGGTTTATTAAATTTGGGTGACACTGTATTTGAGCGCCCGACTGACTTCTATTGCCTGATGGTCAGTTATATGGTCAGTTATCTGGAATTTTGAGCAATATTCTTCCTGTGGGTAACGAGAATACAGATCATTTTTTAACTTAAAAGTACTCAAATTACTCAATAATTACCAAAAGTGATAAAAATAAATTTTAAAAAGGCAAAATACCTTTATTTATTTACATTTTGACATGTTTCATTGCATTCGACGACAACATTCTCAGGAAAATAAAATTATAAAAATATGTTCGCAAAAAATTCAAATTGAAAAACTAGTAAACTAGTGCCTTTTTAAAATTCATTTTTATCACTTATAGCAATTATTGAGTAATTTGGTGATGTTTTGAAGTGATTTTTATTCATAGTTTAAAAGTATTCTTCCCAAACCTTTCGCGCTACCAGCAGATAATGTACAATGAAAGCTGCAGATATGGAACTTTTGTTAAGAGAATCAGCCGTTTTTAAGAATAAAATATTAAAAAATAAAACGCAAAACATAGTACTATTTTTGCTATTTCGAAATTAAACGTTTATTTGAAATTAAAATCTGCCAGACAACCGTGACATCAAAAGTGTTAAGTTAAATGTTTTAATAATTTCAGTGACTGGCCAATTCCAACAGGGTCCAAAAGGAGACCCCACCACCCTTGCATGATTTCTTATTTTACATATTTATATATACAGGAAAGTAAAATCTCCCTTTTCCATTTCATACACCTGGAACCCCATAAATTCCGCACCCCCCCCCCCCCCTAAGAAAAAAGGCCTTCAATTTAACACCGACCTCAACTAAAAATTCTTACCACTTCAAAAATAAACAAGAAGAAAAATAACTGAAAACGGTAGAGAGAAATTAACACTTTTAATGACTTTAGTCTTTTGGTTAAATCTCGAAAAGGTTAAACTAGTTTAAAAATAACTGAAGTTTTTACATTCTAATTTCTATTAAATGAAAGGATTGATGTCAGAAGATTTTATGTTACATTTTATTGAATTATTTACTTTTTGGTAGCATATATTTAATATGTTAAAAAGATAAATGAACAAGCAGGTATAAAACTCTCTCAGGAGAAATATTAACATTTACTTTTAAAATATTAAAAATTATCATTATTATATGAATTATTAAACATTAAAATATTAAACATTAATAAATAATGTCTTAGATCTTCAGGACTAATCAATGTCTTGGTATTGTATCTTTATCGCATATGATATACAAAAAATAAAAGCAATTTTCGAGAAAATGTGAGCTAGCATACGTTTGTCCACTGAGATCTTCCAATTATTAGGTATTACAGGATTTAACACCTATTTTATATTTTTCTTATCCAAATAATTGACACACTTTTGCTTCAAATAAACTAAAAGCTGTCGTTTAATGATGATCCACAAAGACTATGATTTTTTGTAAAACCAAATTTTAAAGATCTCGTTCAAAGACCCCTGGGTAGTTATAAAAATAATACATAAAAAAATAAAATAAAAGGCTTTAAGTTAATAATAAAACAATTGCTTTGTATTTATTCCTCAAAAGTAAAAGACAAAATCAGTTATTCAGCCATTTGTATAGTAGCATTGTAATATAGCTTAGTATGTCATATCAAGTTTTGAAATATTAAAATGCGTTTATATATGTGATCCTTAAACAATGGTCCAATTATGTCTTCAAATTACCACTTTTTTGAAGTTTTATTGTGATAGGAGTAAAGTAAGCAAATGCTTATTATTCTCTTATACATATGCTCAGCCGTGAAAGCAAATAATTGGGGAAATGATGCATAATACTAAGTGGGTCAATTTAAAAACTCACATTTTTGTTTTGGCTATCGTTGCTTTTAATTCAAACTCTTTTCTGTTACAGCATTTTCAAGAATAAAAGAACTAGAAGAAGGAAAGACAAATAGTTCGGGGAAATCACTGTTTTGAGTTATAGAGATGAATTCGGGTTCAATTAAAAGTTGATCTAAATGTAATATCTCATTTTTAAACACCTTCTTACATGGAAATAACTGTTAATCCGTAGCACATAATTAACTTTACGAAATTTGCATCCAACCTTGTCAAAAGTGAAATTTAGTATCAAATAAAAATATACTTCCTTAAAAGGATCTCATATATTTTTAAAAGTTGTTTTAAATGTAATATCTCATTTTTAAACACCTTCTTACATAGAAATAACTGTTAATCCGTAGCACATAATTAATTTTATGAAATTTGCATCCAATCTTATCAAAAGAGAAATTTAGTATCAAATAAAAATATACTTCCTTAAAAGGATCCTCATATGTTTTTAAAAGTTGTTCTAAATGTAATATCTCACTTTTAAACAACTTCTTACACGGAAATAACTGTTAATCCGTAGCACATAATTAACTTTATGAAATTTGCATTCAGTGTTATCAAAAGTGAAATTTAGCATCAAATAAAAATATACTTCCTTAAAAAAACCCTCATATATTTTTAAAAGTTGCTCTAAATACAATATCTCATTTTTAAACACCTTCTTACATGGAAATAACTGTTAATCCGTCGCACATAATTAATTTTATGAAATTTACATCCAATCTTTATGAAAGAGAAGTTTAGTATCAAATAAAAATACACTTCCATAAAAGGATCTTCATATATTTCTACCCCAATTGGTAAATCTGATGTACGCATTAACGAAGTGCGTTTTATGAATAAATGAATGAAATTTGCAGAAATTATTACTTATAAGGCGAAGGATCGAACAGCGGTTTATTATTTCCTATAAAAGGTGTATATACATCTTAACACTTAAATGCGCATTTTTTATTTTGTTTCGAAAAAATTATATATGACTCCCTGAAAGCTTTATTACACAGGAAAAATAAGGAAAGAAAATCAGATACATTTTTCATATAATACGTCAATCTTTTATTCTGTTGCACATCTACAATATAAGTAAAAACTACTGTCGTGTGGCTGTTTTACGCTAAAATATTGCAAATTAATAAATATTTTAATAAGCATGTCTCCAAATACTTTATTTTATATAATTATTTATTTTATAAAATTTTCTTAACCTTTATTCCTTTAATTCCCGTGATAGAATACGTTCTAGAAATTACGTATAGTTCAGAGAATCTGACTTTACACCAGAAAGTTTCAATGGTTAATTTCGCTTTATTTAAATACGGAATGCCTGTTATTAATTAAAGCAAATGTTGCTATTTTAATTTTCTGATGTGAATTAGGTATATACGAATTAAAAATCTATTAAATTCAAAACACTGTTGTTTGCATATATGCAAAGCTGCGCACTAAAGGGTTAAATTATAATCGATTTCTTCCTCAAAACAATCTTTCGTAATTCTTATAACATTGACGATTAGCTTAAATAAAAAAAATGGACAACGTTACCTGAAAGATCCGATGCTTTTATAGGAAAAGAGGAAATACTGCTCGATTTCTTTTTATCGGAATCACAACAGATGCCAATTTTATCTACTTACGAACGGAAGTGACTTCGTGAATGTGAAGATCACAGCCGCAGCATATGCAGAGTTCATGAAGAAAAATGGATAGAATCCCTAACGTTATTTTCATACAAAGAGCGATTATGACTCGTAGAGACAACTTAAGTACTTAAGACTAAAAATTTGCAAACCTTAAGCTAATGTTGATCGACTTAAAAGAAAAAAATCCATTTTACGTTAGATCTTTAAAAAAGTAATGATAAATAAACGTTCCAATTAAAAAATATCCTAACAGTGCCATATTCTGGTTGGCGCCATATCAACAGGTCGTCGCTCAACTTGAAATGGAATGAGTAATTTTTAAGGAGGGGGGGGGGGGGGAGGTTTTTCCTTTCTGTACGAGAATAAATAAAATTGTCGATTTCATAAAGAATGAGCCCGAGCCCTAAGACTAATATAAAAATTGAGCCCGGGCACGGGCTGATCCCGTCTCACCTCTGTTGAGATATAAGGTGGATAAAAAATAATAAATATAATGCTACAAAAATAGTAAACATTTTCTTTCATTAGATATACTTTAAGAAAACACAGTGAACGCAGTTAAGAAAACACAGTATTTCTCTGGTGATAAAAACAATATTATTTTGATAATAATAGACGATTGTCAAAATGCAGTATATACCTATACCTATGTGTATGTTCTTAGTATTTTTAAGCGACTTCAAACAAGAAACTTGTGTTTTGGGCCGTTATGAATGTGTGTATCTGTTTGTGTATGCATGTATGTCCACAATTTTCTCAGGAACCACTGAAAGAATTTTAATATAATTTTTTATACTACAATTCTAGCACACCAGGGAAAGTTTTAATAATAATATTTTTAAAAAAGTCACCGTATTGTAGATAGTTTGTTTTACAGGGACACTACAAAATTCTAATAAGAATTGTCTGCTGCGTGGCAAATGTGACTATGCTCGAATTTAGGTTGCCTTTGTAATAAGACAGGGGTCGATCCAGCTAAAATGTGGGGCCTATTTAGGGCCCTTTCACAAAAATCTATTTAGTAAAATAGGCCCCTTCACAAAAATAAATTTAATAAAATAGGCCCCTTCACAAAATTCTTTTTAATAAAATAGGCACCCTTCATAACATTCTTTTCCATAAAAACTATTTTAAAATGTGTAAATTGTAAATGAAACCAGCTCACGATAAACAGAAACTTTAGCAAGGGGATTTAATGAAGTTTTGTCAGTAAATTCTTCGTTCGAATTTGAGTAACTGGATTTCAACTTTCGTTACAAAATGTAATTTTTTCACAAAAATATAATAATATTCACAAAAATAACTTGTACTTTTGACAAAATGGGCCCCAAGAATAAAAACCTGCATCGACCCCTGTAAGAGAGCTTAGACCATTTAGAACTAGATATGGTTTTACGGAAGACTAAGGAGGGTTGATCATAAGGGGAGCTTGACTCACCCTTTAGTTTTCATATTTAAGAGAATTTCAGAGCTTTGCCAATAGGTAGGAACTAAAGCTACTCAAAAATGTTAAAACAATAGGCTTTCTTTCATGCAGATAACTGAAACAGGTGTGGAAAAACCAATAGTGAAGCGTTTTCAGCTTAAAAAGTGCATATTTTAGACAGATTTTGTAAGATTTTCTCAGATAAAATATATAAAAATTTAAGTAAGTAGGTTTTAAGTAATGCAGAAATATTGAGCTTTCATTCCAGGCATAAAGATTGCACTGTGAATTAGGCTAAACATAACCCTGTGGTATACTTTAAAAAGTGGTATGTGGGGAGGCTTGACTCAATCAATGTTTACCATTAGTGGTGTAATTTCAAAAGTAATTTCAATCTCAATATAATTACAAAAGAAAATTTATTCTTTGATGCTTCATTGCAAATAAATTTTGAATGGAAATAAACTCTATGAAATATTCCGGTATGTTATAGAGCAGACTTTCTGTTATTCGAATTTGGATAATCCGAATACACGTTTATTATCTTTTTTAAAAAGTATTTAAGTAAAATATATTTCATCTAAATCGAACGAATGACGCTTATTTGAGAAGTTTGAAAATTCAAGGCAAAGCCGTAATCAAGAAAATATTTCGGTGGGGGATTTGTCGGCTCAAAATTAATTTTTACCATCATACTCTTTTTTTTCTTGCTAATTAAATAAACTTGGAGATTTCAGTTTGAGAAGAGCCTGGGTATGAGGAATGTTTACCATTAGTGGTGTAATTGTAAAAGTTACAATCTCAATGTAATTACAAAAGGAAATCTATTCTTTGATGCTTCTTCATTTCAAATAAATTTAGAATGGAAATAAACTCTATGAAATATTCCGGTATGTTATAGAATAGACTTTCTCTATAATTCGAATATGGATAATCCAAACACACGCTTATTATTTTTTTAAAAAGTATTAAAGATAAAATATATACAGTAGAGCGCAGATTATCCGAACTCCAATTAACCGAACTTCCAATTATCCGAACAGCCTATTTCTCTCAAAATTTTTTTTTAAACCAAACTTCCAGTTGTCCGAACAGCCTATTTCTCCCCAAAAATTTTTTAATCGAACCCCCATTATCCAGTGGCTTGGAATAAAATTTTAAATAAAGAAAAAACTGATAGTGGATCAGAAAATAAGGACTGTAAAAACAGTAAAGGAAATGGAAAGAACCCTAAGCTATGAACAAAATGAAATTAACGAGTGGTTAAATAGTGAAGTATACATAACCCTGGATATCAGATTTTAAATGATGATAAGATTGTGGATGAGATACACGATGAAAAAGAAATTGAAGAAAATGAAAACGAATGCTCTGAAAATAATCCCAGTCCATCACATAACGAAGCTTTTGATTGTTTGGAAACAGCTATGAAATGGCTCGAATGGCAGAAGAACGCTGATCCTATTCAACTAACAGTATTTAAGTAGAATTAGAGATATGGCAGCATTGAAAAGAATGTCTTCGTTGAACCAAGCAACAATCAAAAGTTTTTTTCCTTAAATTATAATCTGTGTAGTTCAGAAAATGATAAAAAAAGAAAAAAAATGATAAAAATGTAAACAAGAATTAAAAAAAAAAAAAATACAAAAAGTAAAAAACAATTTTTAAACATGCCAGCACTAACTTGTGCTGCCAGTACCTAAGATTAGATAACGTGTGAAGGTTTTAGTATAGTCAGAAACATCCCTTAAATTGTCTGTCCATTTATCCGAACTTTTGCTTATCCGAATTAGGGTCGGTCCCGACTTGTTCGGATAATCGGCGCTCTACTGTATTATCTAAATCGAATGAATTTGAGAATTTTGAAAATTCAAGACAAAACGTAGTCAGGAAAATTCGATTTTTTTTTTCCATTAATTAAGAAAACTTGGAGATTTCAGTTTGGGAAGAGCCTGGCTATGAAGAAAGTTTACTGTCAGTGAGTAAATAGACTAGACATTCTCTAATTCGAATGTGGATAATCCGAACATAAGTTTATTCACTTTTTAAAAAGTATTACAGTTAAATGTATTTTATCCGAACTACGAGATTCAACCCCAGCTTCCCAAGTTACAGAATAGGTGAAACAATTGAAAAGCTAGTAGATTTATTACATTTAATGTCTATTTTTTAGATTGCTCCACTAACAACACCCCAAACATGCAATTATATGGGGCATTCTCACAATCTTTTGACTTTCTGGAATAAAAATCTGGTGAAATTAAACTTGCTAAAATAACATTTTAATCTGATAGACGAAGGCCTTAATGATTCAAAATAAAGAAAAAATGGTCAGCAGTGAAAATTTTTTTATTTAACTGAGGTTTAAGTTAAACTTGCGGGTTTAATTTTCCTTACCATTTTAGCACTATAACGTTTTATTTTCTTCTAAATTTTTATTTATAATGACTTTGCATAGTACCCACAGGACATTCAAATAAGAAATAATAACAATGTATATTTTTAGTACAAAATTTTAGCATAACATTGTCGTAAAGGGGTATTAAAGAAGGGGCGGTAAGGTAAAAAAAGAGGAAGGTATAATGGGACGGCAATGGAAAAAAATGGGGTGGTAAGGAAAATTACCACTATTTTTAGGCAAATCATGTTAAGACTAAGCGATAGCCATAATGTTCATTGGTTTTTAGAAACAGTTATTTACATTGGATTAAATTTTTTAAAAAATTTTATTTACCTCGAAAAGTGCAGAATAAAACTTGGGGACGGTAAAATTACCAATAAAGCCACGATGCTTGAAATTTATATTTAAATTCTGCGGTAAATTTCCTGTCAAAGAATTTTTGACATGCTTTCTCTAGCATATACTGCATGAGAAAAAAACTTGAAAAAAAATTCTGTCGCTGCATCTGAAGTGATTTTCTATATAATTTTAGAAGAGGGATGGTAAGGAATCTAAAACCCAGGGACAGAGTTAAAAAAATAATATCAACCGCAAAAAATGTGTGCAGGTTAATTTTTTGCTACATATTTATATAAAACAATTGTCCCATCTTCGGAAAAAAATTTACATCGAATTACTTTTATTGAAACAATTTTATATAGACAGCTCCAAACTTAAAAATCAGCATCAGGGACACGGGACGGTATAGGAATTTTCCTGGTATTTGGACCACCAGCATCGTCCAAAACTTATTTATCTCGTTAATATTGTTATGCAGTCATGCAATGGGATGTTTCCCAGTATATGAAATAAAAAAAAAAAACCCACAAGAATATGTACTAAAATAAAAATTATTATTCAGGGATATAAAAGTCAAAAGATTGTGAGAATGCCCCATATATATGCAAATAAAGTTTTGAAATTTATTAAAAGAGTTACTTTCATGGAATATAAGCCGGAAACCAATACTGAACTAATTTATATTACGTGCGTGCAAACGGATTTATTTTTCATATTCGTCTGCATGCGATAGAGATAGATTTTTAGGTAGATTTCGTATGAAATACTACCTATTGGCGTCGTTCTTATGTTGGAATTTCTGAAAAAATTTTGCAGATCTACACCGATCATGACCCCTAGAGCCCAAAACCACCCTCAGTAAAAAACTTTATCTATGTATCTATCTATATATATCACTTTCTTCTGGACGCGATAACTTCCACAATTCTGCACCGATCTCTTCCAAACTGATACATAAAATCAAGGGGCATAAAATCTCGGTCAAGTTCGTTAATGGGCAAAATCGGACCAAGGGGATGGAAATAGGGAGGGGTTTTGTGAAAACCGAAAAAACCCCATAACTTCTTAAATTTTGTGCATATCGAATCAGTTTAAAGTTTTTGTTACTTCTAAAAATAGGGCCAAAAATTTATGTATCACAGATTTTTGATAAAGTTAAAAATGGGCTCAAGGGGCGCAAAAAATAGGGTTTTTGGGAGAAAAAAAATTCATAACTTCGTCAATTCTCAAGATATCAAATCCAATTAATTTTATCATGAATTTCCTTAACATTATCTACAACTTTTATATTCACAAGTTTTTGATAGGACTAATTCGTACAGCAAAAAAAAAAAAAAAAAAAAAAAAAAAAATTAAAAACGAAAACAAAAAGGGCGTTTGAAGAAGAAAAAAATCCATAACTCCGTCAATTCAAAAGATATAAAATCCCCACGAATTTATCATATATCTTCTTAATATTGTCTATAACATCTACATAGACAAGTTTTGGATAGGACCAATTCTTACAGCAAAAACAAATTAAAAATACATAGCGGTTGAAGAAAAAAATCATCTAAGTAAGGGTGTATTCAAATCCAAACTGCTTATTTTCTGACTCATTTTACAATTCATTTTTGCTCAGGCTTCCAATTGGTACGTTTTCTTACTCAGGAACTATATAATGTACCGTAATGGTCAATTTTTTGATAGAGGCAGAATATATTTTAAAACATGCTGTCAAAGTGGGCCATTTGAACCGAATTTCCCAAAGCGTATTGTGTTGGAAAAATCATCGTATTAAGGGAGTATTCAAACCCAAACTGCTTATTTTCTTACTCATTTTTAAATTCATTTTTGCTCTCAAATGCATCCAATTGATAGATTCGCTTATTCAGAAACTATATAACGTACCGTAATGATCGATTTTTTGACAGAGGCAGAATATATTGTCAAAGTGGGCATTTTGAACGGAATTTCCCGAAGCGATTGTGTTAGAAACGAAAAATATTGTCTTACTGAGAAAATAATTGTTTATATATCAAGTTTTAATTAATTGAACGAAAATTAAAAAGACAGGTCGCTTATAAATCTCTTCAAAAATCACGTCAACAAGTTTCATGTTTTTCCTATTAAAGATGAATCTGGGGTTATGCCGGAAAATTTCGAGTTGTTGAGAATGGAAAGTATTTTTTTTTAATACCGCCCTAACATGATTCTGATAAAACCAGTTATTATATAAAAATGAAATAAAAACTCGTCAAAAGCGGCCAGATAAAATTGTTAAAGTGGGTTTATCTCTAATCATGATTTGGTTTTTGTTTGTGAAATTAGTATACTTAACTTCGAAATCTACCTCCGCCTGTAGGCCGGGCCGGCAGGGATTTTATATTAAAAATGCATTATGCTTTAAAATTATTTTAAAATGCAGTTTTTAAACAAATGCAGTTTTTAATGCCGATGCAGTTTTTAAACAGATTGCGATACAGTTTTTTAACAAATTGAGTTGCAAAGTAAATTTTTTCCCGTATTCGTCGATGTAAAAATTGAATATGCGCGATGTTTAGAAGTTTAAAATATGGCATTAAAAGTGAAATTTAGTCGTCTGCTGTTGCCAATTTCAAAATTACGTCCGCGTTACACACGGATACTGTTTGTTCTTTTTAATACAAATTGAGCGAATGGCACTTATTTGAGAATTTTGAAGGTTCAAGACAAGACTGAAGCAAGCCAGGAAAATAGCTCAGACGGGAATTTGTAAGCTCAAAAAATATTATTTTTTTAATTAATTAAGTAGAGTCAACGTTAAAAGACTTATTTATTACTGACTTATTAAAAACTTGCATTCTGAATTCAAGTAATTCAATAATGTTATTACAAAAGAAAATTTATCCTTTGACCCTTTTTCATTGCAAATTAATTTAGAATGTCATTTGTACGGATGCTGATCCGCTGATTTATAATGATTAGTATCAATCAGTAATGTTTTATGAAGTTTCGCAGTTTGCACATATGTTTTCAGAGATTTTATCCTAAAAAATGCCTTCACAGGAACATGCGTTGGAACAGTTAAATTTTCTAAACTTTAATTTTGTGGATATTTCGAAAGAAAATTCTCATTGTTTTCGAAAAAAGTTCCAGTTAAACTGGACGATTTGTATCAGGCTGTTGCAGCCATTTTATTCAAAAACATTGAAATTCCTCTTTTGGAGAGTCCTATTCCGGAAAATTGTATGAATTTTAACGATTTCCTAGAAATTGCATACCTTTTTTTGAAGCATGCTGACGAAATCGAGAGATAAAGAAATGCTATAGTATAGAATTTTGATTTTTGAATCTTGACTATAGTTTATTTTTGATCTTGTCCGTCTTGAGTGATACTTAATGGTCTATGGTAATCCTGACAGAAATTTCTGAGGTACATTCGGGCCGGATCCCTGATGACCCCCCCCCCCCCCTACACACACACACACGCACTGGCTACGGCCTGGTTCAAGATTTCATTATATAATACGATTGTTGTATGAATAAGAGCACAATTTTTTGAGTGCTGTAGATCGAGGGATGCAATTTCTTAAAAAAAAAAATAAATAAATAAGGGATTATTCATTAATACGATCTATTACCTATTGATATAAATATTATAAAAGATTTAAGAGCTTGTGTGCTTGTTTTATCCTTTTTGCAGCATGCTGGCGAAATCGAGCGATAAAGATATGCATAAAATTTTGTTTTTTTGAATCTTGACTGTAGGTGATTTTTGATCTTATCCGTCTTGACTGAGACTTAATGATCTATGATAATCCTGACAGAAATTTCGGAAGGGGATTGGGGCTCGGATGCCTGGTGGACAACCCCACCCCCTTCAACACACACACAAGCACACACCTCATACTGGTTACGGCCTGGTTCAATATATCATTATTTGATAAGATTGCTGTATGAATAAGAGCACAATTTTTTGAGTGCTGTAGATCGAGGGATGCAATTTCTTAAATAAATAAATAAATAAGGGATAATTCATTAATACGATCTGTTACCTATTGATATAAATATTAGAAAACATTTAAGATCTTGTGTGCTTGTCTTTTTTGTACAAGATGTTGCAATTAAAAGAGAAAGAGAAAAAAATGTAGCTTGTACTAACTGGATAAAAATACACGTATTTTTTAAGGAATTTTATTATACTGCTTGACAATGATATTTACCTGTTTATTTTCACATTTTAGATGTGGCGTCACAACATGTTATTCGCACTCCTAACCCCCGTCACACATTGCGACAGAGACCCCTTAGCTGCTCTTGAAGTGTGTAATAAATTAATGGATGATCCCTAAATAAAAAAGAATCAGTTATAAACAAGAACGAAAAATCATGCACCCAGCATAGATTATGAAACACTTTCCAACACATCCACGATACTGTAACAAAACTTTAGAATTTATTCAGGTGAAAAGTGATGTATAAATAAACAATTTCGAAAACTCATGGCGCATTTAAAAACCCTGCAGTCACCATCAATAGTCGGAAAAATATCCGAATTTTTTCGTGCAGCCCTGTATATTATCTATAGAATTTATACACACCAAGTATTATGCAAAAGAATAGTTACATTTTAACAAGCGTACCACAACTGAAAACGCATTTCTAGCAATTATTGTTTATACTGTTTGCCAAATTCTTTTGGGTGTCCCTGTAAATGAACGATTAATTATAAGCACACGAGATTCTATAGTAAGCTCCTTGTTGTACACTTCGGTGATTTATATAAATTTCAATATGTTTAAAATAGTGTAATATTGTTAAAATATACCGCAAACGATTCCTCCCCCCCCCCCCCATAGACCGTAATGTAACGGAATTTTTTGAGTGTACCTGTAAATGAATCCCAAATGCTACACATTTCATTGACAATTCCGAACATGACACAGTAAACCTCAATAACATATATAAATTTCATGGCAATCTGACTATATTTACGCGAGTTATAGCACGGACAGACAGACAAACCGTATTCATAAACACGTTTCAACTATGTTGGAAAGTGTTAAAAAGACCAGGCTAGAGGAATAAATTGTTTTTAAAACTGTTTCGAAAACATATCAAGGGCGTATCGGCAAAGCTGCGATATGTTTTATAAAAAAGAAAAACTTTGACAAAAAAAAAAAAAAAAAGGAAAAGTTGAATTTATAACTACTCAATACACGCATGATCGAATAGGCAACAGTCGAGAGCTTCTCACTTTCAGCTGTTCTCTTTCTTATTTAAAGTTTATTTCATCTTATCTTCATAATTTTAATCAAAGGCAATATTACTTGACCATAGCCGGAAACACGTGATATTTTCAGTTTATTTCTTAACTATGAAATCTCATCCACATCCCCCACCCACTCACTTTCAGTCGAATGCAATACTATTTGACTATAACCGGAAGCACGTGCCATTTCCAATGTGTGTTTTAACAGGGAAAACCTCTCCACTTTCTTTTGAATTCTCGGAGCATACATCCCCCACACGCCATTGGGATTTATTTGGCGAGAAATTTCTCGCCTTAGTTTGCTTTTTTCTGACTGTCATTCTTCTATGGGATTAACATAACTGTAGGGAAATTTCCATAATTTTCGACATTTCTGAGAAGAATACAGTATTCGAATCTTTTTTTTTTCTTCTTATTTCGACAAGCTTAAGGAGACCTTCTACATTAGGAGACATAAAAAAAAAAAAAAAAAAAAAAAAAAAGCAATTTTCTATGATTTTTTTTTGTAAGAAAACTGCATGATGGATCTTTTTGAAATTTGAACAGTTTATTGTACATATCTTAAGGTATACACAAGAATTTTTTTTATTAGATTTTGTTGCTTCTACTCTAAGTTATAAGCAAATATGTTCAACTGCTTTGGAAAATTTCGTCTGGACGGTGGGCATGATAGCGCCTTGTAGAATTATCTGAAACACAAAAATAAATTTTTTTCGTAAATTTCGTGAGTATAGCTTCTAGTTAAATTAAAGGAACCCATAAATTGTTGTTAAAAAAATTCGTTCTTATTTGTTAATAACTTTTTTTTTTTAATAATTTTAGTAAAAGCTTTATTAATTCATATCGAAGGCAATTAAAAAAGCTTTAATTAAAAAAAAATCAAGATGATCCATTGAGTAGTTTTTTTTTTTTTTTTTAATCTTGCCCACAGTGTCAAAAAATGTGGTTGAACATATTTGTTTATAACTTAGAGTAGAAGCAACACAATCTAATGAAAGAATTCTTGTGTATACCTTAAGATATCTACAATAAACACAATTTCAAAAAGATCCATCATGCAGTTTTCTTACAAAAAAATCATAAAAAGTGCTTTTTTTTTTTTTTTTTTTTTTTTTTGTCTCCTAATGTAGAAGGCCCACTTCAGGGGACTCAGTAGCCGTCATTTTGATTTAAAAAAAATGACAAAAATGTCGAATTTCAGATTTTTATTTTAAAATGTGCCTTAGAACACTCTGTTCAAATTTCGCAACAGTTCGATAAATAATAAAGGAGATGTACTTAAGTCATAAAGATAACATTTAGTATCATTTATGTGTAAGTGAAATGTTTAAATTCATTTTTCTCAGTTCGTAATTTTTTATATTTTCATTTTTATCGAAATGCTAATTCTTCTACAATAATCAAGCAAATTGTCTGAAATTAAAAAAGAAAGCATCTTTAGACCCTGTGTGTGATAACTAAGTATCGGATTTTTGAAATGTTTGTAACTTAAAAAAAAAAAAAAATAGTAGAAAACAGGAATTTTGCTTTTTCAGAATTTAGTGTTGCCCCCGATGAAAAAAAAAATACATGTATATATAAATAGTACAAAACATATTTCAATTTTAAGACTTAAAGCACACTTTTATTTTATGTAAAATGACGTCATTCGCATCCGCTTAAGAATTCCATATTTACGATCCACTCTTAAACATCTACAGTAAAGCATGCCGTCATTAAAGAAACTCGACAAAAAAAAAAAAAAAAAAAACGGCTTTCTAATGATTCGTAGGCATTCATTTGTTTGTAACATTAATATAGACGATTTCAATCGTGACGTCAGTCATGACGTTTTGGTTGGAAACTGACACCAAACAAACGGTTGTTAGGTTGTATTTGCTATTTTGTTTGTGTGTTGCAGCTATATCTTATATCTATATCTCACATCTAATCACATCACATTTAATCCTTGATATGTACTGGTAACATTTTCCACGATCTATATTTAAAAAGAAATGACGCATAGCAACCGTTTTTTTTTTTTTTTTTTTTTTTTTTGGAATCAGTTTCCAACCAAAACGTCATGACTGACGTCACACTGAAAGCGTTTATAGATACTTAAAATTAAATATAGTTTATAATAGCTCCATGTTTTAACAGAATTTTTTTGTTTATATTTTTTCAAAATAGCACGTATTTTAATTACATTTTCTTTCGGTTGTTATCAGAAAATGGCAACAAAAAGATATAATTGCTATTTTTCAACAATTTTCCCTTTACTTTCTACATAAATGGAGTACTTGAGTTGCCAAAATTAGACAAATGGTGCTGAAAACTACAAAAAAATTAATATTTGAAAAATAAATGGAGATACAGTTTTCAAACAAATTGCATTTAAAAGTACTATTTTTCCCCAATACGACGGTATAAAAATTGAAAATGTGCGATGCTTAGAAATTAAAAAAATTGCTATAGAGTATTTAATCGTACTGCTTTGTTTTACGGCTGGCTTCTGTAAGGTAATGTAATTTTTTGAAGACGACACAAAATAAGCTGGGAGAAAGAAATAGCATACCGTACCGGGGCTAAAAAGTATGCACTTAAAAACATGCTATTTTCCGACGTTTTTTAACTTCACTAATTATTTTTATTCTGCTGATCTAATGACTCATGAAAATCCGATACTTAGATTTATAGAAAAAAAGTGCTCTGAATAAAGGATTTAAAAAAAAAATCTATTTCCAACTATAACAAATGAAAAAAAAAAAAAGATTTTTTTTTTTTTTTTTTTTTTTTAATGAAAAAGTTATTGCTACATTGAGAATGTTACACTTTTTAAGATCTATTATGACTATTCTTTATTCAAACATTAACCTAAAAATATAATATAGGGTACAGTTACAATATATATACAGTCGAACCTCGTTAACATGAACCTCAAGGGGAATCAAAATGTTGTTCATGTTAACAGTAATTCATGTTATCAGTATCAAATCTGTGTATTCGTTTTTACAGGGGGCTGTGAAAACAATTCATGTTAAAAGTAATTCACGTTAAGCGTGTTCATGTTAACGAGGTTTGACTGTATATATATATATATATATATATATAATGGTTGTTTGGGCACAGGGGAAAATAACTTTTAGCTTTAGCTTATTTTTCTCACAGAAAACAACCATTTTGCTTATATCATTGAATTCTGTGCCCTTGACAACGTAATTCAATATATAAGCATTTCCATTATTTGTCGGTGTCCACTTTCTTATTTTTCTTCCATAATAATTCTTATAATAAATTAAAAAAAAAAATTATACTTACAGCTTTAATTCATAATATTACGGTTTTTGATGGTGGTAGGTTATGTTTAATTAATGGTTATATATATATATTATACATATTTTGTACCAAGTTTCCTTAATAAACAATGAATGGGCCAGTACTTAGCTGCCAAGGCAGAACTTTTTTAAAAATATTTTCTGAAAATCTAAACATGAAATAAACTGAACAAAGAATTTTTGTCAGAACCCCACGTGCAAAACAATTTTTAAATAAATGAACATATTACAAAAAATACAGGTACGTAAGAAATAAAATAGATTAAAAATCCAAATTATAGTGTCTGCTTTTTAAAATTTCAAAATGAAGAATTGAAACGTTTTTTCCATCAGGGTACAACTGTTTTAAGATATTTTTTAACACATGAACGTAAATAAGAAACAGAACTAAATATTATTTGCCTCAAGGGGGGCAGGGCAGAACCTCCCTGGCGAAAAAACCGTAGTTCGTTTTCTCTCTCTAAACTGTTTAAGACTGGAAAGACTGAAAATGTTATTCAAATTTTATAAAAATATTTTACACGAGAATTTTTTTAAAAAAAACTATTGAACTTATTTAAAAAAAAAAAAAATCTTTTATTAATTATTTAAAAATTCTTTTATTAATTCTTTTATCTTATTAATTTTTTCAACTTATTTATAAAAGAAATTTCTGGTTCGAACCGAAATATATTTATTTAGTATGGACCAAAATGGCCCCTCATCGTCTTTCTAGTGTTCATTTGTTTAAATCCTTTAATATATATGTATATATATATATATATATATATATATATATATATATATATATATATTTTTTTTTTTTTTTTTTTTTTTTTTTTTTTTTTTTTTCAGGAACATGAGTGAAAAAGATAGTTTAGAAAATTAAAAGTTGAAATCCAAGGAAGGGTGACAGATATTTCTCACCTTAGTTAACTTTTTTTTTTTTTTGTTTCTGACTGTCATTCTTCTATGGGATTAACCTAACTGTAGGGAAATTTCCATATTTTTCGACATCTCTGAGAAGAATACAATATTAGTCTTTTTTTTCCCTTCTTATTTTGGAAAATTTAATGAACAAATGTGCCAGTTGTCAGATGCCAAGGCCGAGCTTCTTAAAAAAAAAAAAAAAATTCTTAACATGAAATAAACTAAACAAAGACTTTTTGTCAGAACACCACGTGCAAAACATTTTAAAAACACTTTAACCCTTTATCTACTGACGGTACTTATAAGTACCAATAAAATAACTTGCTATAAAATTCATTTAATACATCGATTAATAGTAATACAGCTTAGAATGAGTTATAGATACATTACTTTATCTTGTTCGAAAAGCATTATTGGTTACACAAAACAAAAATATTTTTAAAAGGATGCTTTCTTTTGCCTTTGCAGCTTTCTTGGAGTTGGGGAAAGCGAAAGGGGGGGGGGGATTTTTCAATTCGTAAATATTTCCATATTTATATTGTAAGAACATTATATTTTTACATTTCCTAATTCTACTAAATACTGAGAAAAATATTTAAAATAAAAGATTTGAGTGGGGTTATAAATATTGCACAAAATCCCTATAAATTCAAATTTAATAATTCCTTCTAAATCCTTCAAACCTTCTAAAATCTTTCTAAAATTTATTAAATGATTATGTAAATCTTCTAATGTAGTTTCAAAAGTTCACGAAAAATGCTCTAGAAGATAAAATTTTCATGAATTCATAATTCAGTACATAAAAGGTTAAAATAAAAACAATATAGAAATGCAACAAATAAAACTACATTAAAAATCCAAAATATAGTTTCTATGTGCTATTAAAAAAATGAAAAAAAGTTTTTTTTTATAAGGGGTATGGGGGAGGGGCGGAAGCATTCCCCTTGAACAACACACCCGTTTAAGACATATTTAAACACACGAACGTAAATAAAAAAACACCACTAAGTATTGTTTGTCTCAGGCAGGGGCGGAGGGCAGAACCACTTGCGAAAAAAACCTATGTCACAGTGTTCAACCATTTTAAGACTGGAAAATTTTTCGTAGAAATAAAGTGTTTTGATAGTTTCTCCTAATTAATAGGATCATATTTGATTTAAAATAATACCCGATGTCAGGTTATGCCAATTCTGTGGGTGCAGGCTCGACTTTAAATCACACAAAAAGAGGAAAATGCTTTTTCTTTTGGATCACCTACGCAATTATGGAGGTCAGGTCTTAAAGGGGGTATTTAGTTTAAATCATTTAAGAATAATAATTGTTATTATTTTTTTTTTTTTCAAGAGCGTGAGTGACAAAGAAAATTTAGAAAAGTAAAAGTAAAAATCCAGTGAAGGATGAGAGAAATTTTTCGCCTTTACTTTTTTTTTTCTGACTACCACTCTTTTATGAGGATTACTAACACTAGACTTTTCCATCCCTTTCGACATTTTGACACTAATACTTTTTTTCTTCCCTTTTTTTTTTTTTTTTTTTTTTTTTTTTTTTTTTTTTTTTATCGTATTCATTGTTTAATAAACTTGATAACTATTTCAGCTGAAAACTAAGTATTTACAAATTGTATTTTGAAAAAAAAAATGCTATAGTGAAGCTAAATGTAACAGTAAAATACCGTCTATTGTTTAACCCTTTATGTCTCGAATTCTGAATAAAAAAATTGCTCCTCCTCAATAATTATCTTCGTTAGTATCCGAAGATATCTGAAACAACTTATATACCTAATAAAAATTTGATTTTTAGGGTTCCGTACTTAAAAAGTAAAAACGGAACCATTATAAGATCACCCCTGTGTCTGTCTGTCCGTCTGTCACAGCCATATTTTACTGGTGAACTGTGAACGTGGAAAGTTCAAATTGGGGGAAGTAATAAAAACTATTGACCCACATATTTACAAATTATTAAACATTCACAAATGTATTTAGGAAAAATGTAGAGGGGCAAATTAAGTTACTTGAGAAAAAAAAAAAAAAAAAAAAAAAAAAAACTTTTCTTTGTATATCGTGTGAAAGCTTTCTTAACGCTGAACTCAAAAATACATTTCTTTTAATTTTAGGTATTATAGTTGCAGAGATATCGTCGAAAATGTAGTGCAAAACTATACCCCCCCCCCCCCTCCTCTATTTTCGAAACGACTCAAACTAAAATTATAAAAAAAAGTTAGAGGTAGTAGATGTTAACTTAAACCTTGCAGGAAAATTGTAGCGATTACCCTAGGTCACATAGTTTTTGAGAAAAGCGCATTTTTCTGTTACACACAATTTCGATTTCCGGGCATTCAGCAAAGGTGTTGAGGAGCGCTTTAGGTACCTTTCCCCGAAGCAGAAGTATAAAAGCATTGTTGATAATGATTCTTGAAAAAAATCGTCGGTAAATAGCCGAAATATTAACCCTTAAAGACACGGGCGGCTTGGATATACATAATGACAGGATCGGCGTACTCAATGTGCCATCGGCTTTCAAAGCGTAGATAACAACTTTTAATGATACATTTTTGTTGCGCAATGCCAGTAGCAGCATAAAAATAATAAACGTCAAATTGTTAAAAACAGACTAGTTTAATTAGAATTAATCACATAAATACTATGGGATTCGCGACTAGTTTGTATTGAGAGGATCTCTCAGTTCGCCTCCCGTGTCTTTAAAAGTTAATGAAAAACCTATATCTGGAAAAATGCGGCACAAACCGAGGCGCGTTTCAACTTTGCGACCTCCTGTCGAAGCGCGCTTATCACAATGCGAAGTTTAAACTTTGAACAAGGGCTTCGTTTTAGATACACTGTAAAAAGAAAAGATTATTACTACGCTGAACGTAGTTTTATGAAATGCCAAATGAAGTTTAAATATGCACTACTTTTATTGTCAGTACTGACTTAAGTTCATCATAAACAGATTAGGATAAGATTAAAAAAAGAGTTATACAGAATAGCAATATTTGATATTATTTAGGCTTGATATCTCTTTGAATTTTTATGGTATACCCATTCATGCTTTTCTAGTATATACATTACATACACAGCTATACCCAACTCTATGTTGTACAGTTTTTTACAAAGTCGTATTATTCTTTTAGCAACGATTTTTTTTTAATAGTACAGTTAATAATTAACATATATATTGTACGGAACACTCAGAGCGCTAGTAATACTCGCTCTTGACCGTTTATTCTTATAATATAAGATTTTTAGATAGTTTTTTAAATTAAAACTGATCTAATAAATCGGTAGTTAGAGCTCTTTGTAAAATATTACAACCACATCGCAGAAACTGTGCAGCACGGCAGCAGCGCTGCAGATTATTTTGGACCTTGCAGATTAATCTATCAGCTTAAAATTAAAAACCAATTTACTCAAAATTTAGTTTGTTTTAAGAGTTATTGTAATCTTTTTAATTTCCTGTGTAAAATGCAATTTTTGCTTATTTTATGGGTTGTATTTAAAAAAGTAGCTTAGTTCAGTACTGTTGGATCGCAGATAAATTTTGGTTTGTTGCATTGGTTTGGACATTAGCCCGGTGGTAGGGGAGGGAAAAAAGGCCGAATTCGGAATTAATTAGGGGAAAGCTGGAAATTGCTTTAATCCATTTAGTTTAGGTCTAGAATGAATATGCTAAGTCTCCTCCCCCCCTCGTAGTAAGTGAGCGTTGGAAAATATGTACAGATTTATAGTAAAAAAACACGTTTTTTAAAATACCATAACAATATCTCAAAACAGCTAACTTTGTCAAAAACATTGTCAATACAAATGTTGTAGAGCTTAAAATGCTGAGTAAAATGAGTACCTACACTTAATATTTTTGTTGAACATTAAGGTCACAATTCTACTTTAAAGTTTTAGAGCCGCGGTCAGGGGTTGAACTCAGAATTAATTAGGAGAAAACTGGAAATTGTTTTAATCCCTTCAATTTAGGTCTAAAATGAACGTACTATGTTTTCTTACTCGTAATTGGGTAAATGTTAGAAAATATGTACATATTTATTCTCGAAAAACACGTTTTTTCTAATTGCCTTAACAATATCTCAAAACAGCTAACTCTATAAAAAACATTATCAATACAAATGTTGTAGAGCTTAAAATTCTGAATAAAATGAGTACCATCATTAATATTTTTGTTCAACATTAAGGTCACATCTCTATTTCAAATTTTTTCACATCAAGAGCTTGAAGCCAGGAAAGACCAAGTTAACTTAACAATATCTCAAAATTGCGGTCTTGAGATTGAACATAAATATTAAGTGTAGGTACTCATTTTATTCAGAACTCTAGGCTCTACAACTTTTGTATTTACAATGTTTTTGATAGAGTTAGCTGTTTTGAGATATTGTTAACTTAACTTGGTCTCTCCTGGCTTCAAGCTCTTGATTAACGATTAAGGTAAAATTTTGAAATAGAATTGCGACCTTAAAGTTGAACAAAAATATTAATGATGGTACTCATTTTATTCAGAATTTTAAGCTCTACAGCATTTGTATTGACAATGTTTTTTATAGAGTAGCTGTTTTGAGATATTGTTAAGGAAATTTAAAAAAAAAAAAAAAAAAAAAAACGTGTTTTTCGAAAATAAATATGTACCTATTTTCTAACATTCAGCTAAGTTCGAGGAAGAAAACATAGTACATTCATTTTAGACCTAAACTGCAGGGATTAAAACAATTTTCAGGTTTCTCCAAATTAATTCCGAATTCAACTCCCTAACCACTGAGCTATATAGAAAATTCTGCTATTGGGATTTACAAGAATAATTAGATTAATTAACAAAAACCTCTGTTATGGAAACATCACAATTCTTATAAAAACAATGTAAATAAATGTATTGAGACCCTATCTGTAACTCACAAGGGAACCACTTTTGTTGTTGCTCGCACCTAGCATCGAGACCTGGTGCGGTTTGTAGCGCTATACATAAAAGTTAGAGAACCGAAAAAATTTCTCTGTTAAAATAATATTTTATGTACTTTTTTATACTTTTAATTTTTTATTATTACATATTTATTTGTTTATTTCACGCCAAAAGTGAGTTAAGTCGCCAAATATGGTGCTACAATTTTTCCGCCCGTTTTATCCAAAGAGAAAATGTACAGAACATGTTACTAGAATTATACCAGATTGCGATTTTATTTTATAATTTATAGCATAAGAAACAATTATTAGGTTTTTATTTATTTTTCTATGCAGACGATAAATATATAAGTAATAAATATAATTCTATAAAAGCTTCGAAGATCATTGAAAACTATTTTTTAGTGAAATACAAAAAAAGCAAATTATTTGCTTTTGAAATCGAATGAAATAAAGTTTCGAATGTTTAAAATGAAATGTTGCTGTATTAAATGGTCTTTCAGTAAAAGTAATCATAAAGTAAATTAATATTTTTACACAATTTAGAAAAATAACTGTGGCGAAATAGCAATTTCTAGCTATTACAAATTCAGCTATGACATTTGGCTAGGGTTGCCGGAAAGCTCTACTTTTGAAAATAAACGCCAACTGTTTCCCGCCAAAAATATTAATATAAAGTTGCAATTTTTCAAAACCAAATTCGTGGGTTTTTGAAGGGATTTTCAATCTTTTTTCAACATTTTATACTTATTATTAACTAATTTTTATTTTTAAATGCTTTTCTTTAAAAAAATTCAATGTTAATAGTCCGATAAGTGGTCTCGAAAATTGCATTTTCAGAAAGTTATGCTGCTGTATAATCAAGAAATATTATTTTAACAGAAAAATTTTATCGATTCTCAAACTTCATAATATAGGGCTTTGAAATGCACCAGGTCTCAATGCTAGGTGTGAGCAACACCAAAAGTGGTTCCCTTGTCAGTAGTGTTTTGTAGTTGCAAATTTTTCGTATAGTAATATTTTTTAATAGGAGAAAAGTTTATTAATAACCTGTGTAAATTGCATGTGAAAATAACCACATTTTAAAAAAAGTTAGCTTCGACTGTTTGCTGTGCTTTCTATAAATGTAATAGAGCAAAGTATTTTGTTATTTTGTATGAAAAGTACAATCTACTTATTCGTCTATACCAGGAACGGCAAACCTTTTCACATCCACGTGCCAAAATTTTCCAAAAATATATTTTACGTGATCATGACGTGTCAACAATAAAAAAATTTAATAGATGAAATAATAATGAATCAAAATTACTTAAAGTTTTGTTTTTAATATTAAAAAAATATGGTTAATATTTGATGTTATACTTTAGACATTTATTTTATGTAGATGCCAAATAATTGAAGAGCTAAGTGGATGAACATGTTAAGTAACAAAAATGACATTTGAAGAAATTTGAAGTGAAAGTTTTTGCTGTAAATTTTAAGGATTTATTTTCTGTTTGATACCACGTGTTTAAAATATTAACAGGTATGGTACTAAACTCTCTCAGAAAAACTTATTCATATTTAGTTCTCAAATATTAAAAGTTATTAATATTATTGACGTTATTAAATATTAAAATATTAAATATTAATGAATAATGTCTCAAATCTTCACGACTAAATGCGGAATCTTGGTATTTTAGCTTCACCATGTGATAGAATACCTCATAACGCTTTCATCCAAAAGATTAAAAAAATTTTTAGAAAATGTAGCATAACACGTTCATTCACTCAGCTCTTCAATTGATATCAGCTTCGTACTTACAAGGAAGGTCTCCATACTGGGCATACTCAGAATACGTTGAAAAAAATGCTAGTGAAACTACTCATGTATGTACTGAAGGATCAGTTAAAATTAACGGCGGAATTCCAGTAGAAAATCTGTAAAAAAATAAAATACTTTCGAATAATTGGCGTAAAAAGACGAAAGCGACACGCAATTTGGCGAGCAGCACTTTTCCTCGCCAAAAGCAAACGATTTTAATAGATCTGAGAATTGCTTTTAATTTATTTTGAGAATGTACGGTATTTAATGAATTTAAACGTAAACCATTTATTATTATTACATTTGTATTATACATGTTGCTTGTTGCCGATTTGAATAAAATTTTGCCACTGTTTTATTCTCCAATCCACATTTTTTTTTTTTTTTAAATTTAAACGGCTTACCGGTTATAAAAAATAAATTTTAAGGCCAGATGAATAATGCTGCCGTTATAAATTTCTATATCGAAGAAGTTGCTTCCATAGCAACAAAGTTGAATCGACAGCGCTCAATGGGGCATATTTTTGAGTTTGAACAATTTTAATCAATTTAAATTTTGTTTTAAATCGTAAAGAAGAACATTCTGTAATTTTTTCTCAGATTTTTCTGAGTATATCCGTATGGAGACCTTCCTTGTTAGTTATTTTTAAGAGAATGCAAGTTGAATTAGACTCATTTGACAAGATGTTTTTATTTGAATTTTTGATATTATTTATTTCCGAAAAGAATATACTCGCAGAGAAAATGTTCAAAATAGAAAGCGCTAAAATCTACACTTTTTAGTGTCTGTGGAATTGAATTCAAAGTTGTTATAATTTTCCCATCGGCATTTTTGCTTATAATGCCTTTTAATCTTTCTTTTGCGATAATCTCCCAATTCTCTCTTATTCTTAAAAATTTTTGAGCCAATATTGAGCTAGATTGGGATACATTAAGTTATATTTCAGTTCTTCAATCTGTATAACAATGGCGACCAGTAGAACTAATCGAATTCAGATAAACAGAGACAATATCTAGATTAATTAATGCATTTTGAGAAATTCTATATTTTGATGTAGAACCTGAATCTATGCCGTGCCAAAAATAATCTGTAGAGTGCCACTTATGGCACGCGTGGCGTAGGTTCGTCATCCCTGGTACATAATCGTCTTTGTTAGTATACGAATTAAATAAATTTTATATCGCATTGTCTTTAATGGTACTTAAAAGCACCTTCAGAGCACAGAGGGTTAATAAACATCTAAGCTGAAAAGTAAATAATTAGAGATTGAAATGTTTTGAAATTAATGTTACACGCCTTTTGTAGGTTTTTCAAGACTCCACGTCAATGTCAACACATTGATAATCTTTGGAGGACCATGTATGTTTATAAAACTGCAATAAGTACTTTTTCTTATCCATTAGAATTCAAGATAATTTTTATGAAGTTTAATTTAATGAGTAATATTAAATAAATTTCTATGTAATTCAATACACGAAGAAATGTTTTTGGAATTTTATGTTTTCCTCTCAAACATATAAATGGAATTAAGATGTTACTTCTGTCGTATTAATGTAACATTTTAACATTAAAATCACACGGAGGGGGTTACAGGGAGTGTATAGAAAACATTCGTGAATTAGAAACACGTAAATGATATTTTATTGTTCCAAATATAACTCAAACTAATTAAGTTCAATAATTTATTAATAACAATTATTATTGTTATAGTCAATGATAGCCGTGGAAATATTATAATTTATAAGATTATAAATTGCATTCTTTATATTCTTTCTTCTTCTTCTTCTTTTTTAGGGTTCCGTACTTAAAAAGTAAAAACGGAACCATTATAATCACTCCTGTGTCTGTCTGTCACAGCCATTTTACTCATAAACTGTGGAACGTGGAAAGTTCAAATTCGGGGAAGTAATAAAGACTATTAACCCGCATATTTTCAGATTGCTAAACATTCATAAATATATTTAGTAAAAATGCAGGGGGGCTAATTAAGCTATTAGAGAAAAAACCTCTTTTATTTGTATATCGTGTAGGGTATCGTGTGAAAGCTTTCGTAACTCAAAAATACGTTCCTTTTAATTTTAGGTATTATATTTTCAAAGATATCGTCGAAAATGTAACGCAAAAATATATCCCCCCCCCCCATCTAATTCCGAATCTACTGAAACTAAAATTATGAAAAAATTAGAGGTAGTAGACGTTAATTTAAACCTTGCAGGAAAATTATAGAGATTACCCTAGGTCACACAGTTTTTGAGAAAACTTAAGAGTCCTGAGACAACTTAATTATAATGAATTACATAAACACTAAGGGATCTCTCAATACGCCCCGAGTGACTTTAAAAGTTAATTAAAAACCTATCTGGAAAAACGCGGCACAGACCAAGCCGGCGTTGCAATTTGCGACCTCCTTTCGAAGCGCGCTTAGCACAATGCCAAATTTAATCTTTGAACAAAGGTTTTGTTTTAGCTACACTGTAGAAAGGAATGTTATTACTACACTGAATTTAGTTTTATGAAATGGCAAATGAAGTTTAAATATGTACTGCTTTTATTGCCAGTACCTAATTAAGTTCATCATACACAGATTAGGATTAATATTAAAAAATGAGTTATACAGAATAGCTATATTTGATATTATTTAGGTTTTGTATCTCTTTGGACTGTCATGGTACATCCATTTACACTTTTCTAGTATATACAGTTATACCCAACCCTACATTGTATAGTTTTTTTTTACAAAGTCTTAGTATTCTTTTAGCAACGGTTTTTTTTTCTAAATAATACAATTACAAATTCATATATTTATTCTACGGAACCCCCTGTATGCGAGTAATACTCGCACTTGACAGTTTACTTTTTTTTTTCTAATTAGTAATAATTTTCTTGAGTTCTTAATTTTATCTTATGGATAAATTTTAATTATGTATTCATGTATGAGAAGCACACTTTAAAAATGAGAGAGGATAAAATTCAATCATTTAAAAGCAATTTTAAATCATATTAAATATTTCATCTAGATCGTTTTTAACATTTTCCAAAATAGTTAAAAAGTGTTTATGAATTCGGTTTGCCTGCCTGGCTGTCTAGCGGTGCTCTTAGCTCCAGTAAATATACTCGGATTGATCTGTAATTTTTCTGTCTGTGAGTTCATTATACAGGGTGCCCACTCTCAGCAGCGTTTAATGGCTAATTTCTAAACCATTAGTCACAGACATATAGTTTCAATTACAAATATGTTTTAAATGATGTAAAAAATTATTTTAAAAGTCGTTTTGATCCATAAAAACATATCTTAAAAAGTTACAAAAATTAAATTTTTATACGGTCCCTCGGTCTTATAAGTGATATTTAGAAAAAAAATTCCTATTACACTAATAAGTAGGACAAAAAAATTTCCATTCATATACTATTAAAGTTGACCTAGTTTTAAAACTTTGAATTGCATGACTTATTACCAATTTTCTGCATCTGAACACAGTTGGGTTTCGAGAGATCGCATAAAGTGCTTAAAGTATTATTAGAAGGATTTTTTTCCGTGTACATTTCTGCATTGCAGCCGAAGGGAGTCACTTCGAACAAGTTTTAAGATAACTTTAATTCTTATTAATTAAGGTTTAGATTAGATAATCTAACAGCATTTTAAAATATATAACATTTTGTGAAAAGTTGCGACTGTTGCTTTTCATCATTTCATTTAACAAAAATTCTGTTATTTTTAACTTATTTTTTAAGTACATGTTTTATATTTTTTTTATATGTGATGAATGAAAATCGATTTTAAATTTATATTGTAATGCTATCTTACTCTCAATTTTTATTATTATTATTATTTTATATCTGATGGTTATTTATATTTATAGTAAATTTGTGAATCAGCCCTATTTCGCAAGGGGGGGAAAAAAGTTTCAACTTTAAACAGGTATTAATCGGTCAGTTTTAATCGTAGGAGGATGGGTCTTTTTTAATTTTATTTTACTTCTTTGTGTGATAGGATATTTTTACTAAATATAACATATGAAACCGGAGGACCGTATAAAAAATTAAATTTCGTAAATTTTAAAGAAATGTTTTTATTGACCGAAATCGCTATTAAAATACTTTCTTACCTCATAGAAAATATTTTTGTAACTGGAACTAAATTCACCTCTTTTTGTCCTGAGGCATCTTTATGTTAATGCTGTTTTTCGTCTCTTCCTTACTAATTACTGTCTTTATAGTTTTCCCCATCCACTTTTAGATATTTACACTATCTTTTAACATGTTTTAAAGAAGTATAATGTCTCAATGAACAGGTAACACAAGTATATCTAGTGATTGATATATGACATTATGGAAGATTTCATATAAAAATAAAAACGCTATGTAATTATTTCATTTTAATCATTGCACAGTGGTCCGGATTATGTTCAGATCGAGGGAAAGTTATAAAAACTACATTATTCGGAAATATTTATAAAAACTATAGTATATATTTTTATTTTATTCTCTGATATTTAATATAAATAAATTATAAAAAATATAACATAAAAATAATTGAATAATAATAAACATATTGATACCCGTCTGATACCATTAGGCAAACTTTGTTTAAGTACATTAGTTTGAGAAAAATATTTATATATTACGATTATTTTATGTTTCTTTTATGAAAAATCATAATACTAACTAGAAAAAAATTAATTTAAAAATTTAATTTTTTTCGTGCTAAATATTGAAACAGCCAGTGTGCATTGGCTTAATTTAGCAGGCGTTAAACAATGAATGAAGTCAATTTATGACATGTTATAAATATGACATAAAATAAGTAAAATGTTTTTTTATTATGATTATTAGTCTCTGGCTTATTTATTTAAGCAAATAAATAAAAAATGAGAGGAGTTATTTAAAGATCACATTATCCAATATCTAATAAATAAACACTTGACAAATAACATTCTCTATCATCAGATACGATACGCCAAATTTTAACGCAGTTTAGCTCAAACTCAGGGCCATAGCTAAGACTTTTTATTGGTGGGGGAGAGGACCTTAAATTGCCAAGTCAAATTTCAATATTTGCCAACTAATTTTATAATTTTGCCAAGTTACCAGAATTACAAAATGTAATAATAGTTCTTATTTGTAAAAAAAATTAATGATATTCGCAATTAAATTTGTAACTTTCGCCAAGTCTATCAGAAATAGAAAGTGCACTATAGTTTTTACTCAAGTTTTATACAAATTTTCCAACTGAGTTTGTAAATTTGCAAAAATTAACAATTAAAAAATTATTACGTTTCGTTAAAGCTATATTCTTTATTAGCTTGGACATTAAAATGCGTTAAAATTTGGCGTGTCAGATGATGGAGAAGTTGCCAGCTGCGAAATTTTAACGTGCTTGTTATTGGTCAAGTGCCCTGTAGCAGTAACTGTGCAGTACGGCAGCAGCGCTGCAGATTATTTTAGATCTTGCAGATTAATCTACCAGCTTAAAAAATTTACTTCGTTTTAAGAATTGTGTTTGTTATTACATTTTCTTTATAAAATGCAATTTTTGCTTGTTTCATGGGTTACTAATAAGTATTTATAATAGTAGCTTGGTTCAGCATTGTTGGATCGCATATAAATTTTGGTTTGCTGCAGATGGACACCAAAAATTCTGCTATTGGAGTCAAGCGTTTAGATATATGGGATAACGTGATCTTTAATTAACACCTCTCCTTTTTTATTTATTTGCTTAAATAAATAAGCCAGAGGCTAGTAATAATAATAAGAAACTTATTTTACGTCTATAACATTATATGTCATAAAGACATTATTGTTTAAGAGACATAATGTCATAAAGACATTATTGTTATTACCTGTTAATTAAGTATTGCAAAATGGTCGTTTAAATATTTAGCGCGAAAAAATTAACAATTGAAAATCACATTTACATTAAAGCTACATTGTTTATTAGTTTAAGCATTAAGCTGCGGTAAAATTTGACGTGTATAGTGATAGAGAAGTTGCCAGCTGGGAAATTTTAACGTGCTTGTTATTGGGCAAGTGTTTGTGGGATTAGATATTGAATAAGATAATCCTTAATGAACTCCTTTCTTTTTTTCTCTTTATTTGCTTAAATAAATCAGCCATAGGCCAGTAATCATAATAAGAAACTTATTTTATGTCATATTTATAACATTATATGTCATAAAGACATTATTGTTTAAGGCCTGTTAATTGAGTATTATGGTCGTTTCAATATTTAGCGCCAAATATTAACAATTGTAAATTATATTACATTGAAGCTACATTATTTATTAGCACACTCTACATTATTTATTAATAACATTCGCGAATGTTTGTTTGTTTTGTTTTGTTTTGTTTTTTTTTTGGGGGGGGGGGGGGGTAGGGGGAATGGAAGCTCCCCTCGTACCTCCCCTCAGCGGGGCCTCTGTAATAAAGAATATAGCTTTATAATGTATTATAATTTTTGTTATTTTTTTTTCGCGCTAACTACTGAAACGACCACTGTACAATAGCTCAATTAACAAGCCTTAAATAATAATGTCTTTATATGACATAAAACATATAATTGTTTTCTTATTATGATTACTAGACTCCGACTTATTTATTTAAGCAAATAAATAAAAAAGTAGATGAGTTAATGAAAGATCACTTTATCCAATATCTAATCCACAAACATTTGACCAATAACAAGCTCGTTAAAGTTTCAGAAGTGGCAACTTCTCTGTCATCAGATACCTCAAGTTTTAACGCAGTTTAATGTTAAAACTGATAAAGAATATAACTTTAACGTATTATAATTTTTTAATTGTTAATTGTTTCGCGCTAAATATCGAAACGACCATTGTGCAATATAGCTTAAATAACAGGCCTTAAACAATGTCTTAATGACATAATTTTATAAATATGACATAAAATATACAATCGTCTTCTTATTATGATTACTAGCCTCTGGCTTATTTAAGCAAAAAAAAAAGAAAGAAAAGAGTTTATTAAGGATAATCTTATCTTTTTTCTAATCCCACAACAATTGTCCAATAACAAGCACGTTAAAATTTCACAGCTGGCAACTTCTCTGTCATTATACACGCCAAATTTTACAGCAGTTTAATGCTCAAACTAATAAATAATGTAGCTTCAATGTAATATAATTTACAATTGTTAATTTTTAGCTAAATATTGAAACGACCATAATACTTAATTAACAGGCCTTAAACAATAATGTCTTTATGACATATAATGTTCTAAATATGACATAAAATAAGTTTCTTATTATGATTACTGGCCTCTGTGGCTGATTTATTTAAGCAAATAAAGAGAAAAAAAAGAAAGGAGTTTATTAAGGATTATCTTATTCAATATCTAATCCCACAAACACTTGCCCAATAACAAGCACGTTAAAATTTCCCAGCTGCCAACTTCTCTATCATTATACATGTCAAATTTTACCGCAGCTTAATGCTTAAACTAATAAACAATGTAACTTTAATGTAAATGTAATTTTCAATTGTTCATTTTTTCGCGCTAAACATTTAAACGGCCATTGTGCATTACTTAATTAACAGGCCTTAAACAATAATGTCTTTATGGCATATAATGTTATAGACGTAAAATAAGTTTCTTATTATGATTACTAGCCTCTGGCTTATTTATTTAAGCAAATAAATAAAAAAGGAGAGGTGTTAATTAAAGATCACGTTATCCAATATATCTAAACGCTTGACTCCAATAGCAGAATATTTGGTGGCCATCTGCAGCAAACCAAAATTTATATGCGATCCGCAACAATGCTGAACTTAGGTACTATTATAAATACTTATAGTAACCCATGAAACAAGCACAAATTGCATTTTATAAAGAAAATGTAATAAGAAACACAATTCTTAAAACGAAGTAAATTTTTTAAGCTGGTAGATTAATCTGCAAGATCTAAAATAATCTGCAGCGCTGCTGCCGTGCTGCACAGTTACTGCTACAGGGCACTTGACCAATAACAAGCACGTTAAAATTTCACAGCTGGCAACTTCTCTATCATCTGACACGCCAAATTTTAACGCATTTTAATGTCCCAGTTAATAAAGAATATAGCTTTAACGTAATATTTTCGCACCAACTATTGAAACGACCATTCTGTAATGGCTAAATTAACAGGCTTTAAACAATAATGTCTTTATGACATAATGTTAGAAATATATCATAAAATATATTATCGTTTTCTTATTATGATTACAAGCCTCTGGCTTATTTATTAAAGCAAATAAAAAAAAATAAATAAAATGAGAGGAAGTAATTAAGGATAACTTTATCCAATATCTAAACACTTGACCAAAAAACAAAGCACGTTAAAGTTTCACAGCTGGCAACTTCTCTATCATCAGACACGCCAAATTTTAACGCAGTTTAATGCTCAAACTAATAAATAATGTAGCTTTAATGTAATATCATCTTTTGATTGTTAATTTTTTTGCGTTAAATATTGAAACGATCATTATACAATACTTAATTACCAGGCCCGTAATGTTATAAATATGACGTAAAATAAGGTTCTTATTGTGATTACTAGCCTCTGGCTTATTTATTTAAGTAAATAAATAAAAAAAGGAGAGGATATAATTAAAGATCACTTTATCCAATATTTAAACACTTGACCAATAACAAAGCACGTTAAAGTTTCACAGCTGGCAACTTCTCTATCATCAGATACGCCAAATTTTAACGTGGTTTAATGCTCAAACTAATAAAGAATGTAGCTTTAATGTATTCCCCCTCTTGTGCAAACCAATATTAACGATCATTATTAACGAGAAAACTCTTAAAATATTCACCGCGACGTGAGAAAATAAAAACTAAGAAAAATAGAAAATTACCCTTGTATATATCATGATTAATGAAGGTTCTTTCCCAGACTGAAATTACCAACGCATTATCGAAAACTAGAATACGCAACCGCAGACACCGAAATGAGAGTTCATTCAATCTTGAGCGCATCTTTCTTTTCTTTTCTTCTCCATAATTCTTTTTTTAATATATATATATATTTATTTATATATATACATATAAGATTGGCGAAGACCGTGACGGGCGGAAACAAGTCAAATAAAATCGATCTTATGGCTGTGGTGAATTTCTTGACAGGTCCTAAGTGAGAAGAGGTTATATTTTTCAACAACATCAAGACATCACGAACATCTTTATTTTGGATCGTGATTCGCTAAGTTTTCTTTTCTTTTTTTTCCCCCCGCTTTTTTAATATTTTGCTTAGAATAATAGAAGGAAACATTATTTTTTTCAGCAGCATCTTTTTCTTTCTTTTTTTTTTACTTGGTTATTTAAAAGTGTCTGAAAATTATTTTTTGTGTGTGAGATGTACGAGTATACTAATAATTTCATCTAAATTCTCACACTTTTAATATTGTAGATGTATTTTCCATATTAAATTAACATTTCTTCGTCAAATGTATTAGTCTTTTAAAAACATTTGAAATTTGTAAGTTTCGTTTACTTCAACGTGCAATTGAGCACTGTTTATTATATTCGCTTTATTTTGTTGTTGTTATGTAAAATGTTTTGTGTATATATCTATATATATCTATATATATATACAGTAAACTCCCGACTATCCGGCCTAATGTGGCGGAAGGGTACGTCGGATAACAAAAAAGCCGGATAGTCTGGAGTTCTACAAATATTTACTAACTTCGTGCCTCCCACCCCCCACCCCCCGCCATGATATCAAAAACGCATGCTACACATATTAAGATAAATTTTATATATGCAGTACATACAGTTTCAAAATAAACAAAACATTTACATAAAACGTAATTCTAATTCCTAAAAGAAATGAGTAAATCTTATTTTACTGTTTATTAATAAATGATTGTACAAATATGAAAAGTTATGCATAAGATAAGAATCAAAACTTAGTTTTTAGTTTGTGAAAAATTCCTTAATAGAGGACTGCTTCTCCTTGTTAGCTCTCTTCCGCGAAGGAATGTCACTCCATTTATGCAAGTATGTAGTAGGTGATATAGGTGGCGTCGATTCCTGTTGACTAATGTACTGCAGTGCTGCCTAAATCGTCTTGAACCTTTACGAATGTGGGATGAAATTTTTCCTGCAATCCTTTTAATCTTTTATTTCTGATATTTCTCCCTCTGTCAACACTTCTACAATATCGTTTGCAATTAATTCATTAACTTCGTCGTTTGCCATCCATTCTGTAATGTCTTCCGCATTGACATCGTCAGAGCCCAGTATATTTTTCTGCAACCATAGAAGCTTATCGTTCTCATCTCCCATTGCAGTTCCCCACACGGGTCCACCTTTTCAGTCCAAAAGAATATTCCAAGACCTTGCAATTACTATATTTGGAATTTCTTCTCATGCTTTTGGCACCCACCTATAGACGGCAACATGCCTGCTTTGGACGCTTGCAACATTCCTCTTTTTTTTTTTTTTTTTTTTTTTTACTAGGCCGGATAGTACGGAGGGCCATATAGTCGCGAGCCGGATAGTCGGGAGTTTACTATATATATTAGTGAATTATATATAGTGGTGAATTTCTTGACAGGTCCTAAGTGAGAAGAGGTTACACTTTTCAAAAGCATCAAGACATCACGAACATCTTTATTTTGGATCGTGATTCACTAAGTTTTTTGTTCTTTTTTCTCTCTCTCTTTTTTAATATTTTGTTTAGAATAATAGAAGTAAACATTATTATTTTTTTTTTTTTGGCAGCCTCTTTTTTTTTCTGTTTCTTTCTTTTTTTACTTGGTTATTTAAAGGTCTCTGAAAATTATTTTTTGTGTGTGAGATGTTTAAGTATACTAATGACGAGTATACTAATAATTTCATTTAAATTCTCACACTTTTAATATTGTAGATGTATTTTCCATATTAAATTAACATTTCTTCGTCAAATGTATTAGTCTTTTAAAAACATTTGAAATTTGTAAGTTTCGTTTACTTCAACGTGCAATTGAGCACTGTTTATTACATTCACTTTATTTTGTTGTTGTTGTTAAATATTATGTAAAATGTTTTGTATGTATATATATATTTATATATATACATATATGTTTGGCGAAGAACACGACGGGTGGAAACAAGGCAAATAAAATCGATCTTATGGCTGTGGTGAATTTCTTGACAGGTCCTAAGTGAGAAGAGGTTACTCTTTTCAACAACATCAAGACATCACGAACATCTTTATTTTGGATCGTTATTCGCTACGTTTTTATTTTAGCACCCGATTTCTATTTCTTTCTCCCAGCTATTAAAGTGTCGTTTCCAAAGAATAACGTTCCGTTGTATAAGCCAGCCGTAAAACAAATCAGATATATCATTGTACTGTTCAATACTCTACTGCAATTTTTAAACTTTTAAGCATTGCACATTTTCAATTTTTATACCGTCGTATTGGAAAAAAAGTACTTTTAAATGCAATTTGTTTGACAACTGCATCTCAATTTATTTTTGAGATATTAATTTTTCTGTAGTTTTTAGCACCTTTTTTTATATTGGCAACTCAAGTACTCCATTTGTGTTGAAAGCAAAGGAAAAATAGTTGGAGAATAGTAATTATCTTTTTGTTGCCATTTTCCCATAACAACTGAAAAAAAATTGTAATTAAAATATGTGCTATTTTGAAAATAATATATATATAAATGAAGGATTTCTGATAAAACATGGAGGTATTATAAGCTATATTTAATTTTAACTATTTATATTAATATTACAAACTAATAAAGGCATATGAATCATTACCGATTTATTTTGTCGATATATATATATATATATAAGGAAGTCTGGATTTTGTATTAATCAACGCGCAGCTCAAACTATTGAACATAAAATCTTGAAAATTGGGGTAAAAATACTTCTTATAACATCGAGTGCCGCTAAGAAAGAATTTTCTAAAATTCCACCCCTAAGGGGATTAAAAAATGGAACGAATTTTTTAAAATTTCCCGAAAAATCGGATTTTATACTTATTTTTCAACTGATAACATATTTAAGTGTATTTTTGTATGCTGAATCGAATGGTACTAAACAAATTCTTTTAAGTTCGCGAGATATTTCATATTATTCTAATTTGGCGATGTCTTTGGCACTAAAACCCCAAATTTTCAAGTGATAATTTCGAAAAATATGTCCGTTACTATAGCGACGGAAAAATTTAAATTGAGTAATTTTGTTAATCAATGCTTTTGGTTGAATAATTAAAACAGCTATATCAGTTAGGTAAAAAATTACAAACGCCTCGAAAATAAAATTTTTAAAAATTGGTACTTTTTAGCGATACCAAAACCATGGCAAAATGTATGCTATTGCGCTATATATTTCAACCCTAATCGTGCAAAGTATTTTTAATGCAAACTGCGCCAAACATTAAGGTTTGCTATTTATTGAACGTGAATATTTTTTTATTAGTATTTAATTGTAGCAAAACATCTTAAATTGTTATTTTTCGAAAATAAAAATGTCAATGTCATTTTTATTTGTACACGTCAATTTGCATAATTTGGCATGTGGTGTGGCGATTTATATAATTTAGCGAAATTGGTCGACGGTATAACTAAGTAATACCTTGATTTGTATTGATTTAAAAAAAAAAAATGGTTGGTGAAAGTCTAATTTTCAAATGTTATAAATTTTAAATGCTCATTTTTGTATCAAAAAAACATTTTTTTTTCAAATGTTTCATTTCATTTTGCGCTAATTATTATGATTGGCGATAACGGTGTTAGGTATAACAGAAAAATACCAAAACAGTTACCGATTTTATTTAAAATACAAAGAAAAAAGGTTTAATAAGAAATAATTGCTGTAAAACGGAAACATTTAATTTAAATATGAAAGCAATGTTTGTACTGCTTAAAAAAAGTTTTCATTTTCAAAGCTTTAAATTCAAAAAATATTTTGCAATTTGTCATTTTCTCCTGGATAAAAAGAAAAAATGGGAAATTTTATGGTAGGCGTACACAAATCTCACCAATAGCATTTTTTAAATCACAAATACCAGCCCTTACATTTTTACTCATCATCGTCTACTATATATACATAAAACGCAAATTCTTATTTCGTTCCGATTGACTATAACTCGGGTTTTACTGAACGGAATTTTGTAGAACTTATACTGGTTAGTTAGATAATTTGTTTCAGATGTGTTTTAATGTAAAAAAATATTTCTACGCTGCTTAGCGATAGCTATGGGAGTTTTAAAATTAGGTGAACCCGATTATGAAAAATTACCTTTTATTTAAAGTTGTACTGAATGGAATTTGATGCTTTGCGGAAAAGTTCTCAGTTGTGTAGTAAAAAACTAGAGGATGCACGCTATATGCAGACAGTAATATACTAGAAAATATATATGCTATTGCTATGGAAGGTGTGCAGAGTTTCTTAAAAAATCCAGAAGGTATATAACGTATAGACCTACCCCTACATGCCTGAGAGTTCTATAATCTGGTTAACACGATTATGAAAGATATATTTAAATTTAACTATCTATAATATATATGAAATATAAAGAGAAATTTCGTTCCGGCCGCTTAGAACTTGAGTTCTGCTGAATAGATTTTTCATGGGACTTACATTGTTAGATAATTTTTCAGGAAAGACTTTAATATATCATACCGTTCTATGTGGCTTGGTTAAATAATTATGGGGACAAGTCAAAATCAGATGAACAGGATTATGAAAGATGGGTTTTCTAAAATTTCTGCTGAATAGATTTTGATGGGAACTGTTAGACCGGGAGGCAACAGAAATTACCTCATCGAGTTCACGGCTGAAATTCCAGAATTAGTTAAAATTCGATTCGAATATTAAAAAGCAATTGGTTTGCCTGCCAAGTCATATCTTGGTGGAAAACACCTGAAAACCCTATTTTAGTGGTTTAACAATGTGTTTTCCTGCACCCAAAGGAATGAAAACATGGAGGAACGGGAGCAGGAAATCACAATAGCAAACCTACAAGTCAACCTCTAAAATAAGGTTTTCAGTTGTTTTCCATCAAGATTGGAAGGCCAATTGCGTTTAAATATGCGGATCGAGTTTTAACTAATTCTGGAATTTCAGCCGTGAACTCGATGAGGTGATCGTCTGTGCTGCCCCTCGCGGTCTCTGTTAAATAGATATTTTTTAGGAAAGGTTGTGGTACACATTTGATACATTCTGCTAAGTGGAATTCGGTGGAACTTGCTCGGTTAGTTAATTTTTCAGGAAGTGTTTTAGTAGAAAAAACATATCGTTCTAGGTTGTTTGTTTATAGTATTTTGGATGAAAGTTCTAGAATCAGGAGAACCCAATTTTGAAAGATTAGCTTTTTTAATAGGCTCAATTGGACGGATTCTGGTGAGAATTGCATTGATAAATTTTCAGAGGAAGGGTTTTAGTATATTACATATTGTTCTATCGTACTTTACGAAATCCTACAGTAAAGGATCAACTCGCATGATCGAATTCACAGATATATTTTGTTTAATTTAAGGTTTGTTTAGAAAAACAGCCCAGCGTAGCGGGCGGAGGCTGCTAGTATATATATATATATATATATATATATATATTCTTTTCATCGGGGGCGACACTGAATTCTGAAAAAGCAGAATTCCTCTGTTCTAGTCTTTTTTCCCCTCTTTTTTAATATTTTGCTTAGAATAATGTAAGGAAACATTATTTTTTTTTGGCAGCCTCTTTTTTTTTCTGTTTCTTTCTTTTTTTACTTGTTTATTCAAAGGTCTCTGGAAATTATTTTTTGTGTGTGAGATGTACGAGTATACTAATAATTTCATCCAAATTCTTACACTTTTAAAATTGTAGATGTATTTTATAATAAATTAACATTTCTTCGCCAAATGTAATAATCTTTAAAAAAAACATTTGAAATTTGTAAGTTTCGTTTACTTTAACGTTCAACTGAGCACTGTTTATTACATTCGCTTTATGTTGTTGTTGTTGTTGTTATGTAAAATGTTTTGTATGTATGTATATATGTATTTATATATATAACCATTACATAATTAAAAAAAAATTGTTTGCTAACGTTGCAAAACATTTAGCTAACAGAAATTATATATTTATAAAATACATAAAAGATACCTCTTAAAAGAATTTGCGTTTCAAAAAGAATTCTTGCAATTCTAAATGAAAACAAAATAACAAAAAGTGATCATTCATAATATATATGCCGTATTTTATGGTGGAAGAAACGCCGCGGCGTTTACGAGTTTAAAAGTTAATTTTTTTTTTGCCAAGTGCGGCGTTTACAATTTTTTTTTTTTCGCGCGTAAAATTGGGGTAAAGTAAAAATTCCTTAAGACTGTTCTAACGTTCCCTGCTCAACAACGCGAAACTTTCTTACTTTGACGATAATGAAAACTGTGACATTTCCCATGATGATACCGAACCATACAGGTGGACAAAGAATTACAACTTTTATACTCAGACATTGATGACTCGGATTTTGAAGGCTTCAAATAGAAACTAAAGGAGGACTGAAGTGGATGCGACGTAAAAAACGTCATAAAAAGCGTGCTCAGTTGCCCCTCACTTAAAAAAATGTGGAGCGCCTAAAGAGAGGGGTTCGCGTCCCACGCTCTGGATGGTTTTAATACCAATTGACGTCTCCTTAATTAAAAAAATTACATGAAATTATTTAAAACATGATTTAATTTTTTTTTAAATAAAATTATAGAATCTTAAGTAATTAAAAATGAGGCACCCTATACAGTTAAAAAAACTGTGATTAAAGTTATAGTTCAATGAAACACTGTCGTCCACAAAAGTAGCGTTCTCACAGGTGCGGCGTTTACAACGGATGCGGCTATTACGATATTTTTAAGCTTATTGAGACCCATTTTGAGGAGTGCAGCGCTTACGACGGGTGCGGCGTTTCTTCCATAAAATACTATGTATCTTTGGCGAAGACCATGACGAGCGGAAACAAGGCAAAACGATCTTATGGCTGTGGAGAATTTCTTGACAGGTCCTAAGTGAGAAGAGATTGAATTTTTCAACAACATCAAGACATCATGAACACCTTTATTTTGGATCGTGATTAGCTAAGTTTTCTTCTTTTTTTTTTCCCCTCTCTTTTTTTTTAATATTTTGTTTAGAATAATAAGAAAAAAAAACATTTTTTGGCAGCCTCTTTTTTTTTCTGTTTCGTTCTTTTTTTACTTGGTTATTTAAAGGTCTCTGAAAATTATTTTTTGTGTGTGAGATGTACGAGTATACTAATTAATAATTTCATTCAAATTCTCACACTTTTAAAATTGTAGATGTATTTTCCATATTAAATTAACATTTCTTCGTCAAATATATTAATCTTTTAAAAACATTTGAAATTTGTAAGTTTCGTTTATTTTAACGTGCAATTCAGCTCCTTTTATTACATTTTCTCTCTTTTCTTTTTTTTTTTTCTCTTTTTTTTTTAAACTCAATTTTTTTTTTTTTTTTTTTTTTTTTTTTTTGTAAAAATGGAATTTTGTAATCGATTTCATTTACTCCCTATGATATGCTAGTTATATATATACAGGGTGTTCCAAAATTCGACCGACAAATTAAGAGGGATGATAGAAGGCATCAAGAGGATGAAAAATTACCATAGAACGCAAACCACGTGAAAAATCTATCAAAGTCGGATCAAAAATCTAAATCTCACATCTTGATCATATCTATAAGTCATACTTCGAGTAGAATTCGAATCGTAAATAATATATCAAAGGCATAGCTGCCAACTCTTCCGATTTTTTCAGAATTCTTCCGAAAAATCGGCATGTTTTCCGATTTTACGCGCGTAATGCATTTTCTTCCGCTTTTCGTCATTTTCTTCAGATTTTCGGCCTTTTCTTACGCTTTTTACGCGAGTTTGGTCAAAGGATCGCGGAGAAACCCCGAAATTTCGCCAAATGTTCGCGGTAAAGACGCAAATGTCGTCGGAAGATCGCGTAAAAAACGAGAATTCCTCCCAAAAGAGCGCGTAAAAACAAGAATTCCGTGAAAGGATCGCGAAAAAACGCGAATTTCGTCAAAAAAGTGCCGTCAAAAGATCGCGTAAAAACGCAATTTCCGTAAAAAACAACGCGTAAGAACGTGAATTCCGTTAAAGAATCGCGGAAAAAAAACTCAAATTTCACTGATGGATCGCCGGAAAAAAACCCAAATTTCGCCGAACGATCACGGGAAAGACGCGAATTTCGTGAAAAGATTGCGTAAACAACGCGTAGGGGTGATTCTGGTCCAAATTTTCCGAAAATGTAAGGCATTAATTTCTGAAAATTGAAAAAAAAATCTCACCAATTCGAAAATTCGGATATAAAAAATATCGCGAATTTCGACAAATGTTCGCCGAAAAAAATAAATTTTGTCTATCGTTTGCAGAAAAATCGCCAATTTCGTCAAAGAATCGCGTAAAAAACGCAAATTTCGTCAAAAGATCGCGAAAAAACGGCAAATTTCCTCAAAAGATTGTGAAAAAACAGCACATTTTGTCAAAAGATCGAGAAAAAACGGCACATTTCATCAAAAAATCGCGAAAAAACGGCACATTTCGTCAAAAGATCGCGAAAAAAACCAAAAATTTTGTCAAAATATCGCGAAAAAAAACACAAATTTCGTCAAAAGATCGCGAAAAACCCCACAAATTTGAGCAAAATATCGCGAATTTCGTCAAAGGGCCGCGGAAAAACGCATAGCTAGTGTCGGTAGTGGATCCCCCCCCCCCCCCCCCCCACTCTCTGCTATAACTTTTCAGAAAATTTGCTGTGAATTTCAGAATTTTTTTTCACTCATCAGTCATCACCCACCAAAAAAAAAAAAAGGTGTTAGGAGGCAGAAGTTTTAAGTGTCTTTTAATGTGAAAGGTAGGAAATCTATGAATGTTCAAAAGGAAAAAAAAAAAGTAATTTTTAATATATTCAAGTTATTTTTTTTTATCATAATATATATATTGTGTAACTGCAAATTAGTGAATATTTTATTTGAGTTTCTCTTTCAAATTTGTTTATTTATAAGGATTCAGTTGTTTTTTAGTCCTTACTGAAAGTGTTATAAAACTTAAAAAATCTTCTGATTTCTTCTGATTTTTGACGAAAATCTTCTGATTTCTTCTGATTTTTTGTCCAAAATCTTCTGAGTTTTACCGAAATTTAGTTGGCAAGTATGATCAAAGGTATTCAAATACAGTAAACTCTCTGCAAGGCGGACTCTGTGTAAGACGGAAATCTGTCTAACTCGGAAAGATTTTCAAGTCCCTGTTTATCCATAGACATAGAGTAAAATTTGTCTAAGGCGGAATACTGTCTACTGCGGAAAATTTTCTTGGTCCCGATCGCTTCCGCCTTAGACAGAGATTACTGTATCTGGTCTGTGGAGAATAAATAAACAAGAAGAAATTGCGTATCAATGTCAAATGAAAACTTAATGAGTCTTGGCACCGAAATTCTTTTAACTAAACATTTAATTGGGAATAAAACTATTTACAGTTATATTACATATTTACACAATTTCAAAATCATTCCATTGGGAGACATAATGCTCCACAATCATCTTTATATGTTGACAATGAAGTCACATTTTCAATCGTATCAAATCATAATATTCTTAAGCAACGTTCGTTGCGTTCTGTTAACAAAACAACAAGGCATTCTGGGAGGGTTCTAAGGAGTAAAAGTAGAAGTAGAAATTACATAGCGCGTAACGCCAATCTAACTGCAATTCTTTTTTCTACACACGTATTTAACCAAAAATACAGAGTGTTCTGCCTTAATTCAATTTGTGTTGACGGCAGTAACTTTCAGAAAACTGAAGTATTATATAATAAAACTTTAGACGTTCTCACCTTGGTTGTAAATGTGATAATATAGAAAAAAGTGGTAGAAGTTTACATTATGCGCGCCAGCAGTATGCACTTGACGCTCCACATTTTGGACTGCGATTGCAAGTTCATTGCGGTATCATAGATTGCTTGAGCACTCTGTTTTTCCAGAACTTTTCGTGATTTTACAACATTTCACCCAAAATAAGCTACATATCGTTGCATTGTCTTTGTCATTATAATGTTTTGATTTTTCTCAAAACCATTACAGTCAACGCAAGTTCAGTTAGGATAGACACCCTGTATTTGTGACATAACGTGCTTTGCGACCCCATGTTCTATGGTAATTTTTCATCCTCTTGATGCCTTCTATCACCCCTCTCAATTTGTCTTTCGAACTGTAGAACACCCTGTATATATATATTAAAAAAAAAAAAAAAAAAAAAAAAAAAAAAAAAAAAAAACCTTACTCAGGTGTGTTTCTGATGACAATCAGGTGTCGATACAGCTTTTTTTTGGGGGGGGGGGGGAGGGGGCATTTTGTGAAAAATAAAAGTTTTTTTTTGTGAAATTTATTATTTTGTTGCGAAAAATTTTGCCACGAAAGATGAAATACAGTTTCTCAAATTCGAACCGAACGTTTATTAATATTAACTTCTTTAAATCCTTCGGCTAAAGCCCGGTAGCAGAAAGTTCGAGACGGGAGACGGGCGTCGCAGATTTTCTTTTCTCTTTTGCGGATTCTTTTTCATCGAACTTTTATTTTGCTTCGTATTATGTTTAGCTCTTTATTACTTAATACAAAAAGTTAAGACTATTATTAATAAAAATTTATAAAATGCCTAAAAACGCTACAGGTAAGTGATTGTTTGATTAATTAACGCTCCATTTATAAAAATATTTTACCTGCAGATTATTTTTTGCCCCTGAATTATCTGTCGCAGACACTTGGAGAAATTTCTGCTACGGGGGGCTAAAGTTTTTCTTGCTGGTGAACTTATTTTGTTTAATTTTTAAACATTTTAGTAAAAATAATGGATGAAAAGTATATTTTTGTTGAAAGGAATTTTGTGAAGGGGCCTGTTTTGTTAAAGGAATTTTTCTGAAGGGGCCTGTTTTATAAAATGGATTTTTGTGAAGGAGCCCTAAATAGGCCCCAGATTTTGCCTGGATCGACACCTGACAATACAACATTTTAAAAATTTTAGAACTTAATAATAATTTAATAAATTAGTTTTAAGGCTTGTTAACAGTCAGGACAGAAATTCACCTCTATAATACTAAACCTATGGGCTTGGATTGCATCGGTATTTTTTAAATTTCTCCTTGGGAAATTAAAAATTTTACCTCCTGTTTTCTGTATTTTCTTCTTGAAGAATGTTTCTTTCTTTTTTATTTTCTAAAATCTTTCTAAAATATATATTTAATTTTATATTTTACGTGTTAAAATCTAAGTGAAGCAGGCGAGTTGTAAGTAAGATTTTAGCACTTTAAATAAAACTAACAATGCATTTTAAAAATATTTTGTCCAATAAAAAAGAAAGAAACATTCTTCAAGAAGAGCAAACAGAAAACAGAAGATTTTTTTTCTTTTAAATTCTCCGAGGAGAAATTTGAAAAATATTGATTCATTCCCAGCCAATAGGTTTTTTATTAGAGAGGGAAATTTGCATGCTGACTGATGAGGAGCCTTAAGGCTGCTTCCTGAAGTAAAGCTTCCGGTTCCGAAAATGAAAGTGTCATTCTAAAAAATATCTGCAACCAAAATCGAAAAAGTGAAAAGGAGCGATGTAGAAGTGAATCTCAGCTAGCCAATGCAAAAAAAAAAAAAAAAAAAAAAAAAAAAAAAAAAAGAAAAGAAAAAAAATCATAATAATAATAATAAATAAAAAGATAAATAAAAATGTCCAAATGCAAGCGAAATATTAGAAAATAACCTTCCCATAGGTTTAACATTAGCTCGCGAGTATTTTCGCCTTCAGGAACAGAAACCTTAGGTAGTTAAAGAAAAAAAAATTCATTCACTTCCTGATATGTTAGTTTTATAAAAAGGGGGGGGGGGGGGGACAGGTATGTTTCTGATGACAAGATAACATTTTAATATTTTTAGAACTTAATCTTAATTGAATAAATTAGTTTAAGGGGTCTCAGGAGTATTAAATTTTCACTGAAGGTGCATTTTAGCATCATGTCACATTTAATTTTATTTCTGATTCCCTATGAAACACAAATGCATAAAATTTTTGCCACTGATAGCTAAATATCGGTTCTATGTGACATAATTATTTCAATATTCTGCAACTCATATTTCACTATTTTTTTATGTTTATTTTTGAAAAAAAAAATTAAATTGCTTTTTTACCTGCATCTACCGCGCGCAAGATTGTAGCGAAACTATTATATCAGAGTCCCAGATAATATTGATAATTGATAATGATATAAAACTAATTTACTTTGTACGTATACTTCAATTTTAAGGAATTAAAAATTTATTTTGTTTAAATATAAATTTAAATTATAAAATTTTGAAAAAAAAAATCATTTTTTTATTGAAAAAATGCTAATTTTAAATTTTCAATGCAATTATATTACTAAATTTGAGGTATAAGTTATTCTTTGTATCAAAGTGAATAACTGTTTCAAGTTTTGTACAAATCGCTTTATTAGTTCTTAAGAAATGTTGCGCGCAATGAATGCAAGTCAAAAAACAATTTTAAAACTTTCCTCAAAATTAAACATTTTAACAAGTGTAAAATAATAGTTATAGAACATTGAAATAATTATGCTACACAGAACATATATTAGGCTGTCAGTTGAAATTCACGCATTTCTGTTTTATAGGGAATGAGAAATAAAATTAGATGTAGCACGATACTAGATCACATCATCATTGAAGAGTAAGACTCCTGAGACCCCTTAAAGGCATTTATTCCGTTAGTCGGACGCAGGCGATAAATCACTATATAATCATTATGGTTATAACAGTGTTTACGAGTTACTAAAACAATGGGGTCAATTATGCAAAATATACCAAATTATTGTGAAATTGCAACAACGAAATATTTTCGACACTAAACTCTAGAAAATAGAAATCAGTGTAATAATTTAAAAAAAATACTCTTTTATAATTTAATAATTATTAAATTATGATAATATGTTGAGAAAACAATTTTCAAATCACAAACAGATAGTTGAAATAATGCTTTTTTGAAGGGTCCTATGAAGAACTCAAATATTTCTTTAAATACCCCTGAAAAATCTCTAAGAATATTGTCTTGTTGACAGGTTTGATTTATGCGCATGGGATTAGTTGGATGTCCAAGATTAGTGAATACTTTAATTTTATATAAAGGGTATATTTTGTGCAAACACTCCATTCAAAAGCATATTTATATGTAAAAAAAAAATAATAATCTACAGTTAAGGCAGACTTCTAACGCTTCCCAGTTTTAAGTAGAGGAGACAGATTATTATATGAAAACTAGGGAACAGGAATTCTGCTTTTTCAGAATTTAGTGTCACACCCAATAAAAAAATAAATATATATATAAATATATATATATATATATATATATATATATATATATATATATATATATAAATATATATATATATATATATATATATATATATATATATATATATATACATATGTATATATAAATTATATATATATATATATATATATATATATATATATATATATATAAATATTATATATATATATATCCCGAGTCCCGATTATCCGAGTTAATATGGACCAAGCTCACCTCGGATAAGCAAAAAAATCGGATAAACCGGATTTACACGAATCGTCACCAACTAAGGAGATGAAATATAAATTTTCACTTCATTCAATTACCGGAATCTAACAATTGTTAACGATTAAATATGGCAAAAATTTTTGTTAAATTTTAGAAGTAACAAAACCGTACACATTGGTAGCCATGCAATTCTATTAGTGTCATGAAAATTGCTGGCGTAGCCTCTTCTTTCCGCTCGAAGTATTAAATAGTTTTTTTCAATCGAACTTATACCTTTGGAATAGACCATTTTCTTCTGATGGACTGATGGCTTATATTATTATGAAACAGCCATTATAAATGAAGTGTTAGGTGAAGATGAAAGGGCAGTCGTAAAAAGTTAGAATTCTGATTTTATGGTCAGAATGGGGGAAAAAAATGGCCATAATTTTTTTGAAAAAAACATTATGTCCATTTTTTTTCCCAATCGCAAAGTGTTATTTAAAAAAGGTGCAAAATTTTAATGACATAAGTTGAAACCCTCGGAAGGGGTATATTTAAGAAAATACACAAAACTAAATTTTTATACAGATCCCGTATGGTAAAATTTCCAATTAGGAAAATTTTCATTTTCCTATTCTGAATGAATCACAAAAAAGTACATCTTGAAATCTGCAAAATTCACCCAGAGATATGTCCGTTTAAATAATTCGCCAGGTTTTACGTGATTAGACATAAATTGAAATGCTTGCAATTGAAGAATTACTGTAAAAATCAAAGTTTATGTTCTTTCTTTCAGTATTTTTTCTGTTATTTCTATTATGTTTCATTCATCAAACAGGCGTAATTAAATAAATATCTTAAGTCGCTTTTTAATAATGTATATTTTTCTGGATGATACTTATCTTACATTCCAAATGCATCAATATCGCAACGTTGAGAGGTATGCTTAAGTGATGTAAGAGTTGGCTTTTAATATCTCTGTGAGTTTTGCAGTTATAAAGAATGGATTTGTTTGTGCTTTATCCAGGAATGTATAAGGAAAATTTTACTAATTGGGAATTTTACTCTATGGTGGCCTTATAAAAATTTTGTTTGCATATTTTCTCAAATAGACCTCCCAGGAGTTTCAACCTATGTCATAAAATTTTGCACCCTTTTTTATGAAACTCCGCAAAGGAAAGTTTGTATCTAGAAGCAATATTTAAGGAAATAGGCTATAGACTCCATCTTTAGGAATCACCCTGTATATAATCTGCAAAAGAGGCTGATTTTTAATATTCTCCCAGCATTTCCTAGAAAAGACCAGTTGATGAACGAAAGTAATTATAAAAATGTTTATAAGAAAAAAGCTGTATTGGTCAGTTAGCTTAAAGCTATAAAGCTATAAAGTCAATCAACTTAACGCATGAGAATGCTAAAAGAAATGCATTAAATCTTACACATTGAGAAAAATAAGTTTGTGCAGGCGTCTACAACAAAATGATTATCACTGTATCGTTCGGCGGAATGCATAGAAAAAACTGGTCAGTACTAACTTGTGTATCCTCTTCGCTACCTGGGTCCACGTATGTGGACCTCTATTCTTTTCCCCATAAGCTAAACTGTTTCACTTTTTTACATTTTGACTTGATTTCTTAATAGCTGAATGTGTTTTGCTTTAAAAGCCAACCAATAAATGGCAAAATCTATGCTGATTTCCTCATAAAATAGATGTTATTTTCATCTGAGCTTGCAAAACGCCTTCAAGAGGGTGGTGTGGCCAAGAAATTGAGATATTTTCATACTTATTTAACTTAAATCCTTTACAATAAAATGTTTTGAGGATTTGTATATCATTCCCTTGATTAAAGGCCTTAAATTTGTGAGTGTGCGAATTTGGGTTAGTGATAATTAAATTGATATTTTAACGGAATTTGTAATTTTAGATCCCTATTTGTAAACCTAAATTACTACTCCCCTAAAGCATCAATTTCCGAAAAGTTCTTTTTTCTGTCATCTATGATGTCATTTTGTTTGTTTAAAATCAATGAATGAGTATTTGTAGTATTATTTTTGCTTTGGGAACGAAGAGGGTATTGATGGAAGACAGCAGCGAAGGCTGTTGATCAGTGTCTGCTGAAAGCAATTGCCAGTTTCCGATGTGTTGCTGTGACTGCTTTAATTTATTATGTTTTACTTATTCTTGACAAATTATGCTTAGATTTTCAAAAGCAAAATATTTGTTTTATTATTTTTATTTTTTTGCAAAATGTCAAACTGATATTACTATTAAATGTTTAGAGCAACTTTCTTCTGGTTATGAGGAAAACTAGAAAATGTTTATGGAGCATGTGCTTGATGAAATCAAATATTTTATTTAAGAAAATTACACAGTTTTGTGACAGTAAAAAAGAACGTGGCGTATTAGAAAATTTAAAGCGAGTTTAAATAAATTAAATAGGTATTTAATACAAAATATAAATAAACGTGTTGTTGATTCGTAGATAAACGAGATGTTTAATATATTTTGCCCATAACAGATAACAAGAATTTTCAAAACTATGTTATAAAAGAAATTGAATCAATTGTTTACCTTATATATTTGGATGATACATATGGTCCTTATCTGTGGTATTGTCAGAATGAAAATTATTTAAATGTTTCTTGAATTTTGATTACATAACCATGAATTTGGGAGATCTCACAGGTTCCATCCGAGAAAAAAAAATTGCATCAACTTTATTCTATCACATAACAAACTATATGCTACAATTTGCTACAATCTTGCCACTACATTCAGTAAAATGCGAGAGAGGCTTCATTGTGATGAACATAACAAAACTAAATTGAAAAATCGAATGTATATATAAGAAATGTCATTTCAGTGTGTGAGGCATTCTCACAAAATTTTAACTTTTAGGAATAAAAATCTGGTGAAATTAAACTTAATAAAATAACATTTTAAACCTATAGACGAATGCCTTAATGATTCAAAATAAAGAAAAAAAAATGATCAGCAGTGACGATTTTTTGTTTTATTTTATTTAAATGAGGTGTAAATTAAATTTGCGCGTTTAATTTTCCTTACTGTCCCCTTGACATTTTACATCTCTAACTTTTTATTTTCTTCTACATTTTTACTTATAATGAATTTGCGTAGTACCCATAGAACATTCAAATAAGAAATAATAACAATTCAGTATTTTTAGTACAAAATTTTGGTATAACGTTGTCTTACAGGGGTGCTAAGGAAGGGACGGTAAGGAAAATTACCACCTATTTTTAGGCAAATCATGTTAAGGCTAAGTAATAGCCGCAATTTTCATTGATTTTTAGCAACAGTTATTTACATTAGATTAAATTTTTAAAAAAATAATTTACCTCGAAAAGTGCAGGAATAAACCTTGGGGATGGTAAGACTACCAATAAAGCCACGATGTTTGAAATTGATATTTAAATGCTGATTTAAATTCTGCAGTAAATTTCCGGTCAATAAATTTTAGCCATTCTTTCTCTAGCATACTTCTGCATGAGAAAAAAGTTGAAAAAAATTCTGAGGCTGCGTCTGAAGTGAGTTTTTGTATAATTTTAACAAGAGGGACGGTAAAGAATCTAAAATTCAGGGTCAGGGCTCAAAAAATAATAACAACCGTAAAAATGTGTGCAAGTTAATTTTTTTCTACATATTTTTATAAAATAATAGTCCCAGGTTCGGAAAAAAATCAAATCGAATCACTTTTATTGAAACAATTTTATACAGACAGCTCCAAACTGAAAAATCAGCATCAGGGACACGGGACGGTAAGGCATTTCGTGGTATATTTGGACCCCCGCCCCAACATCGTCCAAATCTTATTTGTCTCGTTAACATTGTTATACTGCAATGGAATGTTTTCCAATATAGGGGGGGGGGGGGCAAGAATATGTACTAAAATAAAAATTATTATTCAGATTCAGGGGTTTAAAAGTCAAAATTATGTGAGAATGTCTCATGTGTTTAACGGGGCCAATAGGCAACGGTACTATTTTGAAACTGTCTTTGAAATATGAGCTTGAATGAATAGCTAAAGAATTCTACAAAAATAGTTTTTTTTTTAATATGACATATATTTTGTTGTTTATAATTTGAATTTTTCACAATTCATTAAGGGTGTATTCGAAAAAATGTTTTTCCACCCTCAACAGCTCGAAATTTTCTGAGACATTTTCAGACTCATTTTTAAAAGTAAAAAGATGAAACTTGCTGGGGGTGATTTTTGAAGACATGTTTAACATGCCGTGTGATTTCATTTTCAGCTCAATTAATTAGAATTTGATTTTTAAACAATTATTTTCTCAGTATGACCCTTTTTTTCATTCCCAGATTGCCCGCTTCGGAAAATTCGGTTCAAAACGCCAACTTTGACAGCGTTTAATACAGTATTTTATGCATTTATCAAAAAATCGAGAAACACGGCACATTATGTAGTTTCTAAATAAGAGAATTTCTCAGTTTGATGCGTTTGAGAGCAAAAACGAACTTTAAAATGAATCAAAAAATAAGCAGTTTGGATCGGAATACACCCTTAAGTGTAGTATCTTAAAATCCAGAGATAAGTGGGATTAGACGTTATATTTCGCAACATTTTAATGAGTTAAACCAGGTTTGGAATTTTTTTTTTTTTTTAAATTACGCAAGACATTTAGAATGCAGTAATTTTTATGTTTTTATAGTGGATAATTGAATATAGACGGATAACTTATCTAAAAGTAGTTACAAAATCTTGTGTTATTTTAGAACATATTGAAAAAAAAAGTACAGTAAGGGGGTTAAAGATAGAATTTTCAATGTTTCATGACAAATCTATTTTGCTAAAAAAATTTCATTTGGTTAATGTTTTTTATTTCTAATTAGCCAAATTGATAACGTTGGTCAAAAGTCAGCGAGAACCGTGGTTGAAATACTTAGAATTAGACCAGAAGGTGAAGTAGCCATTACGTTATTCCATACTGGAATTTATGTAGTTTCTGAATTCAAAAGTTTATTTTATTTTATTTATTTATTTCATTTTTGTTTTACTTTTTTCCAGTTTTCAATTTTAAAAATATAAACGCATTTGTTTATATAGTATTATGCGTTGCATATTTAATAATGATTTATTTCCCACAAGGAAACTGTTGCTAGCATTTAAAAGGCAATTTTTTATGACTTGATTTCCGTTCGACATTGTTTCGGGTTAAAAGTGAATATCTTACGCGGGATAAAAAAGAATATTAGAAAACGATAATTGAAGAGTCCGTAAACAATGTTTGAACAAAAATCTGTCAATTATTCCTTATAAATGTTCAGACTCACAAACCCTGTGATTTCTGCTTTGTATTACACCTTTGTATATTACCTCACAATATGTTATATCGTATTTAAGTTTATTTCCATTATATGGTTTTGAAGTCGGTCCATTATACCTATAAATGACTTATCATAAAACGCACAACTTTATTCTATAATAAACTTTAAAATTATATCCAGGAACGCTCCTTGGAAATAATGGTCCAAAATGTTAAAGAAAAGTTTCTGAAAAATAACATAAACTTCTAGAAAATTGAATTCCCACACTGATGTCGTCAAATTTGATCACGAATGTTTCCGAATAGAAATCTAAAGTTTTCCAGGAAAATACTGCATAAAAAATGTTGAATGGATTAAGATTTTGGCAGGTCGCTCACTGAGGCGACTCATGCAACATGCTGCACGATTTCCGAACAAAAACAGGTTTGAAACGGCTTCCCCCTTTGTTTCGACCTGTTTTTTTTTTTTTTTTTTTTTTTTTTTTTTTCCCCCTATGTCGCACTTCATTTTCCTGTCTCGGTGTGCGACCTGCGTTATTGTAATTATCTGCATTATTTTTGATTTATTGTAATTGAAATTCAAGTTTCGTTTAAGTTCAGTTTGTTAATCATTGACTTTTTAATTTTTTTTTTCTTTATCTGTCTGTTCAATGCTTAGATAGAATCGCGTCAAAAGTGGAATGTTTTATTGAGATGGAGATGCAATGTTCCCTTTTAAAAACTATCGCTACAATGTGTATCAACCGTTTTCCATACTGCATTTAATTTTCGTCATGTTAATATTCGTCTAGTGTAAATTTTATTTAAGAATACACCATGAAACTAAAACGTATAATTTAAAATACTTGCTGAAATGCTAAAGAGTATGCAATAAACTATTACAGATACATTTTTTCTCTTTTTCAGTTTTTATTATGTCTTTTATTTCTGATTTTAAATGGTAGTAGTGTATTTTTTTTTTTTTTTTTTTTTTTTTTTAAATCTTCTATAAATTATTTTTCAAACCGAAAGCATTTTGAAGACTTTTGTACATTAAAATTACCAAACTGTACGTTAATTTAATTAATAGTATAATTGTAATCTGAGAAACTGATATTGTCAAAAAAAATACCACAGTGTTCCTTCTGTCCTTAGAAAGTGTTTTTAAATCCTTATTTTTACGACCCAACTTCCTACTGATATATATATTTTTTTAATCTAACAGTGTCATAGTGGCGATAAAACATACTTAGCGGTTATTTACGATTTAAATATATATATGATTGTGAAAAGCAAACTTAATCTATAAATTATTTCTATAAATTATTATGCTTCTATAATGCTGCTAAAATATTATGCTTCTATAAATTATTTTTCAAACCGAAAGCATTTTGAAGACTTTTGTACATTAAAATTACCAAACTGTACGTTAATTTAATTAATAGTATAATTGTAATCTGAGAAACTGATATTGTCAAAAAATACCACAGTGTTCCTTCTGTCCTTAGAAAGTGTTTTTAAATCCTTATTTTTACGACCCAACTTCCTACTGATAATTTTTTTTTTTTTTTTTTATCTAACAGTGTCATAGTGGCGATAAAACATACTTAGCGGTTATTTACGATTTAAATATATATATGATTGTGAAAAGCAAACTTAATCAAATTTTTTCAGCTATTGATGAATTTCACATTTTTTAAATGTGTTAACATAACTAGAAATATTTATTTGTTTTATTTTATTTTATTTTTTATTTATTTTAATTTTCATTTCTCTTCGCTTTTCTTTTAATTTGTTATTTCATTTTGGCAACACTTTTCTCTTCTGCATGTACTTCTCTGTGATTGGTATTTTCCTTTCAGCTAGCGCCACCCGTCGCATTCTTTGCAAGTTCTCTCTGCTCTTTTTGCTCATTCGTGATTTTGTCCGCTTTCGGACTCGTGTTTACTTTAGCTGATGACGGGCTGTTAAAATTTCGACCCGAAACGCGTCCTGTGTGTTATTTTGTATTTTATGGTGATTTTAACGAAGTTTTATTTTTCTAATGGTGATCTGTTGCTAGTTTTTCTGTGCTGTTTCATCTGTGTCAGCATAAATGAACTGATCCAGTATCTGTAATAATGATGCCTAATCTTGTAAATAAATAAATAAAATAAAAGATCAGAAATATCATTATCAAGTTATAATGTTTTACATCCATAAGTAACTTATATTTCAGCATGGTGATTTCCATTTAAATTAGTTAAATAATTGCTAAATAAACCTGCTTAAATACATAGCCTTTTTTAAACAGGGTTCGCGATTTTTTTTTTTTTTTTTTTTTTTAATAAAAATCAAAATAATCGATTTTTTTTAAAAAAATCTTACACAGTATTATTGTTCTACATGACTTTTCTTCTAATTATAAATTATATTCTTAAGGCTGTTCTCAAATCCAAAGGGGCAACTTTCTGACATAAGTTTAAATTGATTTTTGTTCGGAAACGCATAAAACTAGCAGGTGCTGTTATTCAGAAACTGTGCCATCGAACTGTTCTTTCCGTTTTATTGTAAACGTAATAGATCTTTTAGAAAATGCTGTCAAACTTGGCGTTTTGAACAGAATTTCTAGACGAAGGAAGAAAAAGAGTCAGGAAGGGAGAAAAAACGCCTCGCTCACGTGACCCATTTCGCTTATAACTTGATGGGTAATCTATTGATCAAAAAATGGAAAAAACAGTTCGATTCCAAATCGCTTCCCTAGTCAGCACTGACAATTTTGTAGCTTTACTTTATAAATAAGTTAGTGAATATGTAAAAACGTTTTGCGCTAGTTGGCGAAAGCAGTTGAGAACAGCCTTAATATATAAAATATAAGTTATACATACGCACACATATCTGTTATAAGTATTACCAATATATATTAATAATATTAAACAATTTACATGAATTGTGTAATAATCAAAGGTAAAATTTTAGGCTATGGAAAAATGCTTATTACACAAAATGCATGGAAAAGTATAAATCAGATGTAAAAAATTAATTCACCCTTCAGTATTTTAGTTAAAATAACTGCAACACATAAAAATTTTATTTTGTTTTGTTAAAATGTTGGTACATAAAAACGAGCTTAGCAGCTTTATCAGTCGATTTCTATTTTTTTAACATACCATACCAAAGGCAGAAAAGCAGATGAAGCTATTGTAGTAAAAACCTAGTTGATCATGAATTCTGTAAGTTTTTTAGTGTCTACCTTTTCGATAACTGTAACAAATACCTTCCAATATTCTAAAGGGCTGAGATTCACTAAACGAAATTTCATTGAATGGTTCAGATTTTACTCAAACTTTAATATAATAGGCATCACCAAAGTAGAGCACACAAAGTCATATACAATTTTATTTTAACTCAACTTTCAGAAGGTTTTCTAAATATCAATGAGTAAATATTCCTAGATTTAATATATTTCTGCTTAGATTTCCTTAGTGCTGCAAGATTATTTTATAATTTGATTCAAATGAAATTTGAAAGCATTTTTTTCTAAACTTTATATTGCATTTTACTTTTTAACAAAAATTAAGCTTTATCTTTCTAAAAGCTGTTTGATTATCTGTTTTATATAAAACTAGATTATATTAAAGTACATTATTATGTTTATATTTTAAATTTATTTAAAAATAACTTAAAAGAAAAACTGATTTAAATCAATGATTTTAAAAAATTCAATTGATTTAAATCATGATTAAAATCAAGCTGATTTAAACCAACGAACCCTGTTTTTTAAAGAAGATTTTTATTTAAATTTTGTGGAATATAAGTTGATATTTTAACCCTCCCAAAACGCTCCTGTGTGTTATTTTGTATTTTGTGGTGATTTTAACAAAGTTTTATTTTTCTAATTGTGATCTATTGCCAGTTTTTCTGTGCTGTTTCATCTGTATTAACATAAATTGACTGGTCCAGTATCTGTAATAATGATGCCTAATCTTGTAAAAGAAAAAAAAAAGAAATTTATAATGTTTTACATCCTTAAGTAACTTATATATCAGCATGGTGATTTCCATTTAAATTAGTTAAATAATTGCTAAATAAACCTGCTTGATTGCATAGACTTTTTTAAAAGAAAATTTTTATTTAAATTTTCTAAAATATAAGTTGATATTTTAACAGGCACCATTATTACAGATACAGAGTCAGTCAAACTATTATCCCATTTTTAAAAAATGTGAAATTCATCAAAAAATGAGCAAATTTGATTAACTTTGCTTTTCACAATCACATACTTTCCTATGGTAATTTGAGTAATCTCATCAGTATTTTATATCTAACACTGAATCTGATAATAAATGTTTGGTTAATGAAATTACCAAGTTTTGACCTTAAAAACTGTAAGGAATCTTCAAAAAGAAATTATTTTTTTAATTCTATCCAAACTAAGCATGAGAATCCTGTATTTCGTTTAACTGAAATTCAATTAAATAATTTTTTTTTTTTTTTGTCTTTAAACAAATTTACAAAATCCTTGTTTTATTTATTTTTTTTTTTTTTTTAATCAGATGGTTCCCATTCTATAAATGCTCTGATACCAGTTTATATAGTTTTTTTTTTTTTTTTCAAAAATAATAAAATGTTTCAAAATTTTCCATTCAGTCAATTACATTTATACGATCGTGAAATCCGTGAGCCAATATCAAGGAGTGCCCACTCTTAATCTATTCTACTCCACGACTGTCCGAATAAATCAGCTTATCAGGCCTGAAAGTGATGAAGCCCTGCAAACTCTGTCAAAAATTTTACAAATAAACTGAGAGGTAAATCTATAATCCTATCATCAATACTGCGGTATTTGTTTTATAAAATAATCTTCAGTGGGAGTGGTTTTATTTTCACTTCTTTCTATTTTGACTGAAAGTCACTGCTACACGAGTTATTCCAAGCCCTTCTTTCTATCGCTTCTTATTATTACACCCGGTACGGTATGCTATTTCTTTCTCCCAGCTTATTTTGTGTATTCCAAAAAATAACGTTACCCTACAGAAGCAAGCCGTAAAATAAAGCAGTAGGATTAAATACTCTATAGCAATTTTTTACAACTTCTAAGCATCACACATTTTCAATTTTTATACCGTGGTATTGGAAAAAAAAAGTTCTTTTAAATGCATTTTGTTTGAAAACTGTATCTCCATTTTATTTTTGTATTAATTTTTTTGTAGTTTTTAGAGCCATTTGCTTAATATTGGCAACGGAAATACTCCATTTCTGTAGAACGTAAAGGAAAAATAGTCGGAAAATAGCAATTATATCTTTTTGTTGCCACTTTCTCATAAAAACTGAGAAAAAAAAGTAATTAAAATACGTGCTATTTTGAAAAAATATAAATGAATTGATTTCTTTTTACTGCATTTGTGTATTATTCTGAGATAGTGACGTCCTACCCAAACTTTATTGTAAATATTTATGATTGGATCATAAATGAGGGATTCTTCAGCGGATTCGGATGACGTCGTTTTATATAAATCGCGTGTTTTAAGTATTAAAACTGAGCTACAGTAGAGTCCCGATTATCCGAGTCGCGCTTAACCGAGTTTCCGCTTTAACCCACATATTTTCTTCTGGTGGACTGATGGCTTCTATTATTATGAAACAGCCATTATAAATGAAGTGTTAGGTGAAGATGAAAGAGCAGCCGTAAAAAGTTAGAACTCTGATTTTCTGGTCAGAATGGGGGAAAAAATGGCCATAATTTTTTTTGCCATTTTTTTCCCCCATTCTGACCATAAAATCAGAGTTCTAACTTTTTACGACTGCTCTTTCATCTTCACCTAACACTTCATTTATAATGATTGTTTCATAATAATAGAAGTCATCAGTTCATCAGAAGAAAATGAAGTAATGGAAATGACGGGGGCGACACTAAATTCTGAAAAAGCAGGATTCCTGTTCTCTAGTTATTATTATTTTTTTAGTTAAAGTTTAGTTATTCATTTTTCATTCTAAAGTTTTTAAACACCTTACTTTTTTAATGCATGTGTGTTTAGCTCAGAGTTCTCAAGTTTTTTAAGGCGCAGATCACGTTGATGGTTAAAAAAAAAAATGATTTTTCACAAATTTCAGAATGGATACCTTAAGTTACAAATCCACTGCAAAAAGAATTAAAAAAAAAATACCAATTAGAACAGAAGTTATGGCTAAAAATATCTTGCATAAAAGCATCTGCTGTAATGTTATAAAAAAGCCAACAAGTCTTTTTCTAAAAATTGATTTTTAGGTATTGCGTGCACTCTCATTTAAAAACTAATTATCGTATAACCTTGAAATTATGTATAGTCTTAGTTTATATGTGTTAGTTTGTGCTGAACCTCAATTTAGCCTAATTTTTGTCACAGAAAATTGTGTGTTGAAAAAATAAGTATACATACATTTTTGATGAAATTTAGTGAATATAATTAGAAAAGCCATTAAGGAATTCATTGCCAAAGGAAAAATTCTTTAATATCTACAGAATGACACAGTCAATAACAATTAAAAAATCCATTTACAGTTTGACTGAAAATATCAAAATTAACATTAACAATATTTTGAAAATGAATATTAAATGTATGAAAATATCGAAAATATCAAACTTCATGATATTTTGAAAATAAATATCGGATATATATCACGAAATACATCAAGATATATATTCATTCATATGTATCACCGAATCCTGTACATGAGTAAAACACTTTCCTAAATATATATAAATATAGCAATTGTATTAATTATTTCACCAAAATTTTGTATAGCTGGCTAGAAAAAGGATTTTTTTTTCGCTTTAAACTTCTATTTAAATTAAATTATTTAACAAAAGTTATCACATATATATTTTTAAAAATATGTCTATTTATCGATGATTCAAAATGCTTTTCTTCATTTGTACATTATGAATCTGAAAACTCCAGTTTCGAGATCTAGAGTTCAACGAAATAAAAACCCAGAATAAAAAGGTAAATAAAATAATAAGAAAAAAGGCTTCTTGAAACTACCTATAATGGCTGTGGCTGAAAGAAATTTGATGCCGCTTCCAGGGCGATTTCTTTTCACCTTTTAGATGACTATCATATTTAAAAAATAAATAAATAAATTGCACCTTATTTTGGATCTTATTTTTTTCTTCTCTTTTTCAGTCAATGCATAAAAGATGTGTGAACGAAAAGGATTGTCAAATGTTCATTTTTTTTAATGTTATTATTACTTGCTCTCTGTTTTTCTTTCTTTTTTTTTTTTTTTTTTTTCCTCCACTAAACCAATGTAACGCTTGAGTGGATTATATAATGGTGTAATTTTAAAGAACCTTTACCGCTTGCATCTGAATATTCTATTCTATTCTAAGATTATGTGCACAGAGAGTGAAAAATCTTTTGAAATATTTGAAGACAAGCTGAAAAACTTTGGGAGCCAGAAATATATGAAGAGCTCTGATGATAAAGGTAGTATGAGAGGGAAAAAAAAATTTAGTTAATCATTATAATTGAAGATAACACCAGTCTGCATTTTAAAACTTTTTGTCCAGATGATTACTTATGAACAGTTTTTCCTAAATAAATTTTTGATACAGATTCCGGAAATGGCTCCCATTTTCGCCTATCAAAATAATCAAAAAATAAGAAGTTGTGTTTTCAATATTTTAATTAATGCAATCAAAAATGTATTCCAATTCCATACAAAGTATTTCATTAAACACGTTAAAAATACTATAAAAATGTCCTTATAAGTTCATGATATTTCTTTAATAAAACGAAAAGCAAACAGTGTTCAATTAAACAAACTTTCTTCTTTTTGTCTTTCTTGCAGATCCTCCTTTCATCATTTATGTCCCTCTTCAACATCCAACAGTAGTCTGCCATCCTATATTTACATTCCATCTTCCCCGGTACCTATTCTCCATCTCTTTGATATGGTGAAAGCGCTTACCGTGCTCTTCACTGTAATGTCCCAAGTTTTCTGGAAAGTTGTCGATATGAGAATGCAGAAAGTACATTTTTACACTCATATTACAGCTCAACTTCTTGAAATTTTCAAGCATTGTTTCAACAATATTCCTGTAATTTAGATCTTTCTTATTCCCTAGAAAGTTTTCGGTGACTCATTTGAAGGCGGTCCATGCGTCTTTTTCTATCTCATTAATCGTTTTTTCAAAATCTTTGTCTTTCATCATTTTTTTGATTTGAGGACCAACGAAAATTCCAGCTTTTAATTTTTCGTGCGTGATGAAGGGAAAATTCATATGTGTGACTTACCACATAATGCTTGTTCTCAGAGAAATCAACTCGGTGTTGATTGCAAACGAACTATACGTGATAGAAGAAAACTAAGGACAGTTTTGTAATCAGCATACAAAAATGCATTAAGGGCATTCATTGGTTTTTAATCATCTGATATCATGCAGGCTAGTGATAATCAATGGTCTTCTACCATTTGTTAAATTACTGTTTGAAAAAAAACAAATACTCACAGAGATTTTAATTGATAAAAGAGGAATTTGACAACAAAAAAATTCTAATTTTAGTTGATAAAAGTTCAAAATGTGTTTTCTCAAGATGATGTTGTGTCACTTACCATCTTTATCATCTCTCTATATAAAATACCTTTGAATGAAAATTTATCTAACAAGTTCAAATAACAAGATTAACCAAATTATATACCAAATTATATACATACTGTATATAGGGGAGAGTAGTACACGGTGAGACATGTTACACAGTGAGACAGCAGCCACTTTGACATATAGTTGTAACTTTTTCTCCAAGCTTGCACACACACATAACGACCTCATCTTATGCAACACGTGGATGTAGTTTCGGCACTTCAGTTACTCGTCCGGCAAAATAGTAAATAATTCGCTATTTTATAATGGTTAAAGTTACATAAACGTCTGTTTTAGAGTTTATTTCCTTCAGTATGACATATATTTACTTAACCAAACCTAGCTATATCTAATAATAGACTATTTCGACAAAACGACATAAACTTTTTAAAGCAATGAAATAAAAACTGAAATAAAGCACTGTGTACCACTTGTGCTACACAGTGAGACAATTTCCGATACTCCGTTATGCTGCTTCTGTGCTTTTATAAATAACTTTTTAAAAACCATTTATACATCAATGTGTAAGAGGGTAAAGGTCAAAATTAGCACTAGCCACCGGCCACAGGGCCAGTAAATGAGAAAAAGTGGCCAGTGAAAAATTGTCTATCAGCGGCACCTTCTGGCCACTTTTTTACAAGGAGAGAATAAAATTTTCTTGCATTTCATCAAGGATTCTGCTTTTTTTTTTGGTTCCTATATATTTACATTAACATATTTATTTGGGCTATTCAGTTTTAGATGTATACTTATAGAAATTTTACTGTTTAGTATTTTTAAATAAAAAAGTGGCCACTTAAAAAACTAGTTCTACCGGCCAGTGGCCGCTAATGAAATTTCCCCAGTTTTGACCTATATAAGAGGGATAAAAGCGGACAATGGTCATTTCCCTGTCATTGACCAAAAAAAGGAAAAAAAGCTCAACAAGAATGTCCCTGTAATTGTTCTGCACCCATTTTCCCTTGGGATAGAATTTCCTTCAATACAGGGGCATCCCTTTCAACACTTTTATCCCCCTTTTAAAAAGAGTTCAACTTGAGAATGCTTCTAGATATCTCTCCTAAAAGTCCTACAATACAAAGAAGTGCTATATTTTAGCAGTATAAGAAGCTATTTACCCTTGTAAATAAGGCTTGAACAGATTTTTGAAAGATTTTTTTCTTTTTAAGTATCATTAAATTGATGTGAATAGGTTTTTAAATAGTTTAAGCTGCTTCAGTTCTACATAATTATACAGTTTTAAAACGTTGAATTTAAAAAAAGTCTGATTAGAAACGTGTAAAAAAAAAAAAAAAAATGTTTATTAATTTAGTGAAAATGTATTAATTTTTTTTATCCTCGATTGCAAATCATTTTTCAATACATCAGAAATGTGATTCGACTTATACACGAAAAAAATATTTTTTTCTTTTTTTAATTTTGCTTACGAATTAGGAGGATCGACTTATATACGAGTATATACGGTATATATGTATGCCTATGAATAGAATACCTTTGAAAATAAAAAAATAACGAACAAGTTCTTTTAACAAAAACTGACCATATCTCTAATTTTAAGATGGCATATGTTTAATTTATATATAGAATACCTACCATGAAGTTAAAAAAGATACAAACTCGAACAATAAAGCGACCTAAACTCCAATTTAGAAACCGAAACTCCAGTAAAGAATAACGTGGCTCCAATAAGTAATAACATAATAATATAACTCCAATAAATAATGTGGTAAATAATAATCCACATAATTGCCACATGAAAAATTACAAAACATCATATTAAATAAAACCCACTATAAAATTCTAATATAATAGGAAACAAAAACATATCATTCATAAATAACAACCGAAGATGTTGCTTATGTGCCGAGGAGAATTTACAACATTTATGAACAACAGCTTCTGTCTCGATTGACATTTGTACTGATGAAGGGATTGTACAGAGCTCGAAACGTGTACTGTATTAATTGATTTTATTATGACATTTTATTATATTGTTTTTAGTTTTGTATTTTATTGTCTGATTTTAAATGCAATGAATTTTTTAAACTTTGATTCTGGCGTAGTATGTTTAATTATTTGAAAAATGCTTACAAGACGAAAATTAATAAATAACAGTTTGCCAGAAAAGCTTTCACTTTAGTTATCTAGAAATTTAATAGTTGTTGCACATCAACTTTTTCCAACCTTTCTTCATTTGAGAACAATAGTTACAAAAGACTACACATAAATAAAAATAAAATTTACATATCTTAAAATAAAATTTACGTATGTTATATGCATTTCATTTATTGTCTATTAGTAATTTTTTTTTTTTTTTTTTTTTTTTAACAAAGATTCATTAAAACAAGAAAAATACTATCAATAAGTTTTGTTTTTTTTTTCTTGGTGTGTGTGTGTGTTTTTGCGTGTATATTTTAATTTGGAAAGCGGGTGCGGATTTTTTAAAAAAATTGTGAAAAAACGAAAAACACTAAATCAGCATTCAGAAAATATTTTTGTTTGAAACGGTAAATATTAATATATTTTTAAACAAAAGATAATGCCCAAAGCCTTACGTTTAAAATATCAAACTATTTCAGATCTATTTGGATTAAAGCTTTTTAAATAAGTTCTATTCAAGTTAATCTTAAATATTTTTTTTTTGTGTGTGTGTGCGTCTCCAATTAACTATTCGGTTTTAAAAATTATTTCTTATTGCGTTGGCGTGAGGTGGTGGGTGGGGGTGGGGGTGCGGGGGGGTTGCGTAGTCTATTCATAAGGGGGTTTATTGTGTGTGTGTCATCAAATTAATAAAATTCGTAAGAAATATTTAATTTTGTTAAAATATATCAATCACATTTAAAGGAAGAAAATCTTTCGTTTTTTATTTTCAATTAATTATCAATAAGGGAAGTTTAAATGTAAAAATCATTATTTCATTGATCCCAGTCTGTCTCCCTGGAAATTTGTTTATTTATTTATATATTTTTGTCGCTGTTGTTAGAGGAGTTTATTTTATTTTTATGCTCCGCAAATGGTTTTAAAATGGTAGATTTCATTAAACTAAATATACTTCAAATTTGAACAAAAGCGTAATTTTAGCAAACATGATTATGCGATTCATATCTACTTTAAATAACAAAGTGAGTGTGTAATATCAATTTGAGATCTGCATAGGCAGCAGCTTTCAGTTCTAGGTCCAGCCCGGTACAGGAGTTAAAAATTCGTACAAAACTGTTATTGGCCCAAGCGGCTCATTATAAAAGCTAAAATTCGTGCATCTCCCGAGTATCATTTTCTCGTTATAGCAATTTTATTATAAAGACGACATCCTACGCATTTTTTTTTTTTTTTTCAAAAATTGTGACGTTTGTGATTGTGATACAAGTGAAGGGTGGAGGGAGAAGAGTAAAAAATTTCTCAAAATTTGCGCAACGTAATTAGTGGATTACACCAAACTGCATATCTGTATATATTTTTAATTGGAGGAGTTGTGCTTAATTAAAATTTTACCATTCTAAATGGGAACCATATCAAATTATAAACATAAATCTGTGAGACATTCAAAAAAAAAAAAAAAGGAAAGGTGGGCTATACAATATATAAACAGTTGACTTAAAAAAATTAATAATCGATACATGCAACTTTATGAGCGGCTAATAACCCCAAAACATGTATATTATTACATGCATTATTAGAGGAGTGGAAAGAAAACACTTTAAGAATGCTTTGCGATTTTTTTCTTTTCTTTTCTTTTCTTTTTTTTACGTTTCTAAGATTTATAACTAAATTTGTTACTGCACACGATTTCCGCTCGTGCTATTGCTTGGATTTAGCAATGCGATTTTTTCACACTTCATAACATATTTTGGAACGAAAGCACGTCATTGTCAGTTTACGAATGGTTCCTATTTTTACCGATGAAAAAGCGTTTTGGATGGTGGGAAAAAATGGTATAAGTCAGCTTTTTACCTTTTTCATAATTTGGTTAATTTTAATGATTCGGGTACACTGTTTTTTGTAATGATCATGTTGCAGGAAATGGAAAAAAATTCTAATTGTCCAATTTTGTTAAATGGTTGATTTTTGTGTTTTTTTAATTTAGTTTTTTTTACAAACTTTCTGGTTGCAATTGATTAAAAATAATGTGAAGGTGGGCGGTTATGCTTATGCGCATGTGCGAATGATTCATTTGAATAATAATAAAAAAAAAAACCCTCATTATTCCCATTACTAGGTAGGACTAATTCATTCATCTTATTAGGTAGATTTCGTATGAAATACTACCTATTGGGATCGTTCCTATGTTGGAATTTCTGAAAATTTTTTGCAGATCTACACCGACCATGACCCCTAGAACCCAAAACCACCCTCAGTAAAAAACTTATTTATATATATATAACCATTAATTAAACATAACCTTCCACCATCAAAACCGTAATATTATGAATTAAAGCTGTAAGTATATATTAAAAAAAAAAAAAAATTCAATTAATTTATTATAAGAATTATTATGGAAGAAAAAGAAAAAAGTGGACACCGACAAATAATGGAAAAGCTTATATATTGAATTACGTTGTCAAGGGCACAGAATTCAATGATATAAGCAAAATGGTTGTTTTCTGTGAGAAAAATAAGCTAAAGCTAAAAATTATTTTCCCCTGTGCCCAAACAACCATTAAAATCAAGTGAATTGATTAAAAATGAAAACAGAATAGAAACAAATAATATGAAATGGAAGAATCAATAAAACCTATTTAATTATTTATAGGATATAAAATAGAAATAATAAACACCATACCGATTAATATTTCAGTATTTTACAAATATCCACGCGCACATGGCTACCAGAATATCATAAAGATTAAGGTGAATAAAACAGTTAAGAAATCACAGTAATTGATACCAAAGGATGCAGTTAATACATTTTGAAATAAATTTTGAAATACCATGTTAAATACATTTAATATAATATAAAATAAAATAAATAGATAGTAATTACATTATTTAAAATGCACTATTAAATTAATTAATAACTGTTTAACAATATCGTCAAAATTTAGCTAAAAAATCCCCCTGGTGTAGTAAATTATAACTGAAATGGAGCTAGAAAAATTAAAATTTAGAACTATCTTCAAAAGACAAATTTTGGTGCTGCCATCTAGTATTACTTTTATTATTCAAATGTCACAAGATAAACATTTGCAAGCATTTGAATGTAAATAATTTTTTTAACAGCAAAACCAAACATATCCTTATATATATATATATATATATATATATATATATATATATATATATATATATATATATATATCACTTTCTTCTGGACACGATAACTTTCGTAATTCTGCACCAATCTCTTCCAAACAGATACATAAAATCAATGGGCATAAAATCTCGGTCAAGTTCGTTAATGGGCAAAATCGGACCAAGGAGATGGAGATAGGGAGGGGTTTTGTGAAAACCGAAAACCCCCCATAACTTCTTAATTTTTGTACATATCAAATCAGTTTAAAGTTTTTATTACTTCTAAAAATAGGGCCAAAATTTTATGTATTACAGATTTTTGATAAAGTTAAAAATGGGCTTAAGGGGCGCAAAAAATAGGGTTTTTGGGAGAAAAAAAATCATAACTTCGTCAATTCTCAAGATATCAATTCCAAATAATTTTATTATAAATCTCCTTAATATTATCTACAACTTTTATACTCACAAGTTTTTGATAGGACCATTCGTACCGGAAGAAAAAATTAAAAACGAAAACAAAAAGGGTGTTTGAAGAAGTAAAAAATCCATAACTCCTTCAATTCAAAAGATATAAAATCCCCATGAATTTATCATATATCTTCTTAATATTTTCTACAGCATCTATATAGACAAGTTTTGGATAAGACCAATTCTTACAGCAAAAACAAATTAAAAATACATAGCGGTTGAAGAAAAAAATCAGGGTGTATTCAAATCCAAACTGCTTATTTTCTGACTCATTTTACAATTCATTTTTGCTCTCAAAAGCTTCGAATTGGTACGTTTTCTTACTCAGGAACTATATAATGTACCGTATTTGTCGATTTTACGATAGAGGCAGAATATATTTTTAAAAATGCTGTTAAGGCTGTTCTTAATTGCTCTGCTCACCGAGCGCAAAATGTTCTGACACATTTACAAATTCATTTTTTAACGGAAATATATAAAATTGAAAAGCCTGGCCATGGAAGCGATTTGTAATTGAACTGCTTTTTTTATTTTTTGATCAATCAATTACCCATTGAGTTATAAGCAATTTCGATCACGTGACAAACCCGTTTTTCGCCTGATTTGAGTGATTTTTCTACATTCGCGCGGAAATTCAGTTCAAAACGTCCATTTTGACACGATTTTCTGAAAGATCTATTGGGCTTTCAAAAAAATGGAAAAAACAGCTCGATGACATAGTTTCTGAACAACAACACCAGCTAGTTTCATGCATTTTCGAACAAAAATAAATTAAAACTTATGTCAGGAAGCTGCCCTTTTTGATTTGAGAACAGCCTTAAAGTGGGCATTTTGAACCGAATTTCCCGAAGCGGATTGTGTTGGAAAAATCATTGCATTAAGGATGCACTCAAATCCAAACTGCTTATTTTCTGACACATTTTTAAATTCATTTTTGCTCTCAAACGCATTTAATTGGTAGATTCGCTTATTCAGAAACTATATAATGTACCGCAATGATCGATTTTTTGATAGAGGCAGAATATATTTCAAAAAATTATGTCAAAGTGGGCATTTTGAACGGAATTTCCCGAAGCAATTGTGTTATCACTTTCTTCTGGACACGATAACTTCCGCAATTCTGCACAAATCTTTTCCAAACTGATACATAAAATCAAGGGACATCGGTCAAGTTCGGTCAATCTCGGTCAAGTTCGTTAATGGGCAAAAGTGGACAAAGGGGATGGAAATAGGGAGGGGTTTTGTGAAAACCGAAAAAACCCCAGAACTTCTTAATTTTTGTACATATCAAATCAGTTTAAAGTGTTTATTACTTCTAAAAATAGCGCCAAAAATTCATGCATCACAGATTTTTGATAATATTTAAAATAGGCTCAAGGGGGGGGGGGGCAAAAAATAGGGTTTTTGGGAGAAAAAAATTCCTTACTTCGTCAATTCTCAAGATATCAAATCCAATTAATTTTATTATACATCTCCTTAATATTTTCTACAACTTTTATATTCACAAGTTTTTGATAGGACCAATTCGTACCGAAAAAAAAAAATTAAAAACGAAAACAAAAACAAAAAAGGGGGGTTGAAGAAGAAAAATTTTCATAACTCCATCAATTCACAAGATATAAAATCTACATGAATTTATCATATATCTTCTTAATATTGTCTTCAACATTTATATAGACAAGTTTTTGATAGGGCCGATTCTTACAGCAAAAACAAATTAAAAATACATAGCGGTTGAAGAAAAAAATCATCTTATTAAGGGTGCGTCAGCATATTTCACGTCAGCATGTTTCATATTTTTTTTAATTAAAAATGAATCTGAAAATGTGCCAGAAAATTTCGAGTTGTTGAGCATGGAAAAAATATTTTTTTAAATATCGCCTTAACATGATTCTGATTAAACCAGCTATTTTATAAAAAGGAAATAAAAACTCGTCAAAAGCAGGCAGATAAAACTGTTAAAGTGGATTTATACCTAATAATGATTTAGTTTTTGTTGGTGAAATTAGTATACTTAACTTCGAAATCTACCTCTGCCTGTAGGCCGGGCCGGCAGGGATTTTTTCCTACCTTATTTTGAACATTTTTGAAGCTTACATCGCCTATTTATCTCCAATAGGTAAACATTTTAAAGCGCGTTTCCACTTTTTTGGTACACTGTGTATATTAATATATTTGCTTTAGCACAATTTTAAAAATTGAAATCTTAATAAAAACAAATGACAGTGGCGTAGGCAGTATATTTCTTTTCTACACCTATGCAAACTGGTAATTTCTTGTGCAAATATTTACTTAGAAGTGGATTGCAAAAATTCGCACATTATGCTCAACGATAATAGGCCATTTATTATATTGTGACACTTTGTAACCACTGTACACAAGAAAACGCAAATTTTAGCTTTAAAAAAGATTTATGCTATGCAAACTGAAATTTATCTCAATTGTTTTCATAACAACTTCCGGTTAAACTCGCATTTTTTAAATTTATGATTGCATATCTTAAGTCTAAAGCAAACGAATGCATTATTTGGAAGTGCTGAAGAAACTCGCTATTGTGAACAAATAGGGACTATTGCCTATTCAGATTAGCAAAATTTCCGATTATCTGAAATTTTAATATAAGCAGAATTAAAAGGGCAGAAAACAAAAGAAAGCGGAAATTATCTCTTAACAATCCTCTCTCTATTTCAAAATATTACAATAAATCGCAAATTAAAAAGTGTTTTTCGTTTCGTTCGTTTTTATTACCAGGTCTCCTTTCTTTTGTTTTATTAAAATTTCAAATAAATTTCAATCAGGATTGTCCGGGATCGAATTACCGGTAGTGTTCTATTTTACTACAGAAATATAAATTATTTTCAAACTCGTTACTATTATTGTTATTATTATTATTCCTTAACCCGACACATTTTAACTGTTTTTAATTGAAAGAGTAGATAAACTAAACTTTGTATAATTAGGTACTGTAATAATGCTACTTACCGTCATTTGCCCTCAAAGTGTTCATTAAGGCTTTTTTTTTAATTGAAAGAGAAGATAAACTAAACTTTGTCTAATTAGCTAACTACGAGTCGAACGAAACCCGTCGAATTCGACCAATGAAAATGTTTAACAGAATTGATTGACTGAATTTGAAAAAAAAAAAAAAAATCACTAAAATAATTACAATAATTAATCAATCTTATATTGGCTGCACCAACTCTTAAAACAAATATTATTTTTAACTAAAGTTTAATTTTAACTTTTCAAATTATTAAAAAATTAAACTTTATTCCTATACGTAATCAGTAACGTGTAATTAAGATAAGAGAAGAGAATTGAAAGAGAAGATAAACTAAACTTTGTATAATTAGCTACTGTAATAATGCTACTTACCGTCATTTACCCTCAAAGTGTTCATTAAGACTTTTTTTTTATTGAAAGAGAAGATAAACTAAACTTTGTATAATTATCTACTGTAATAATGTTACTTACCGTCATTTACCCTCAAACTGTTCATTAAGGCTTTTTTTATTGAAAGAGAAGATAAACTAAACTTTGTATAATTAGCTACTGTTCTGTAATAATGCTACGTACCGTCATTTGACCCCACAATATTCATTAAGGCTTTTTTTAATTGAAAGAGAAGATAAACTAAACTTTGTCTAATTAGCTAACTACGAGTCGAACGAAACCCGTCGAATTCGACGAATGAAAATGTTTAACAGAACTGATTGACTGAATTTGAAACAAAAAAAAATTCACAAAAATAATTACAATAATTAATCAATCTTATATTGGCTGGACCAACTCTTAAAACAAATATTATTTTTAACTAAAGTTTAATTTTAACTTTTCAAATTATTAAAAAATTAAACTTTATTCCTATACGTAATCAGTAACGTGTAATTAAGATAAGAAATTCTGAAGTTATTTACTGAGACTTTGATCTTTGGCATTACGTAAGGAAAAATCAATGAAAGTTGCGCCACTATCACACAATTATAATTTTTGTTTTCGACGAAATCTAAAAATAACGTCGTTTTCACCGTCGCAAAACTACGCCTCACGTCGCATACTTCTCATATTCATATTCACTATTTAAAAAATATTTTAACGTGCAATAGATAATTAACAAATATATTGCCAAGCTTGATGTCACGTTTACCAGTTCAATTTTTCATCTAAACATTCGCACTCTTGGCTTGAGGTTTTAATCTGAAATCCGGCGAAATTCAGAAATTTAATTTTAGACGTATTTGTAGTAAAATATTTAGTTTTATCAAAGATAATACTCATTTCATTTTTACTATTTTCCCTTACTGAAGACCCCTGAGATTAGCATCTCAATCTCAGCATCAGTGCAATGAACAAATTATTGAAATGTAACAGCTTTATGAGTAAAAGTGCGTTTTTTAGGTGCGTTCGTAATTATATAAATACGTAGCACCTATAGTCGTCGTTCAGTCCGTCCGTCCGCATATAACAGAGCAAAAACTACCTACCGAATGGTCTGAAATTTTAAATATATAATTGTTGCAAAATTTTGTGCAGTCATTTCAAATTTTATGAAAATCGGATGTATAGTTTAATGACAGGGACATTCAAAAGTTTTCCGTTACATTACGGCCAATGGTAAAAAATTATTTCAAGTGCATTTTAATGATGTTACAGCCTTTCGAACGGAATGAAATTGATATGCACTAATGAAGTGCGCTAAAATATACGTTCAGTACAACATGCGGTGCAAAGAATGTTTATAAAACTAGTTATAGTACGAACGCACTTCATTTGCCACGTTTGGCGTACAATTTCCAACTTGTTTAAATCGTAATGTCATTTTCTGTTCAAAATTTTTAAAAAAGTTATTTTTAATTGTAATATTAAAATGGCATCCGTAATGATATGGTATTTCCCATTGTTTTCTTTCTCTGTTCAACAATGGAAGTAACCCGATTGCCAACAACGGAATAAATTTCATAAAGGACTTTATAAAAATGGGATTATTTTAAAAGATAGCTAGTACGGGCACAAATAGCTTTCATTAAAAAAACAATAATTATCAAAATCGGTTCAGTACAAAGCTCAGGCCAGATGACTAAAAAAACAGCCTTGTATTTTAAATATATTGATAATAATGCTACTTACCGTCATTTACCCCAAAAATATTCATTAAAGCTTTTCTCGAATGCAAACTGGATACTTTCTGATACATTTTAAAATTCATTTTTTGTTCGCAAACGCATGAAATTGTCAAGTGTCTTTAATCAAACATTTTTATTCAAATATATGAATTTAATATAAAATCGAGTAATTGAAGTCCTTTTTTTTTTCTTTGTTTGTTTTGTTAAAAGTAAGTTATATACGAAAATCTGGATTCAATTCGAACCTCGATACTTACAGATTTTAGTATACCTCGTTCGTAGGTCTAGTTATTCCGCTGTATCCTTTCCTTTCATATTTTTGTGTTAAGAATGAAAATAATTAAGAAAAAATTTAGATAACATAATTCATTCTAAGAATCAATTTACTACATATCATCACGCCTTCATCTGCTAGATAGATCTAGACACACTTAGTATTTTGTTTTAAATTTTTACTTTTTTTAAAAAGCAAAATTTTTAAATGCTTTCACTCAGCTTAAGTGCATGCTTAAACTGGTTTCTGTTTGGACACACCTTTGGTAAAATTCATTTGTCTGACAAATATATTCAGTCAACTGCAGATCGAATCGTGCACAACATACAGAAAAGCAGTTGGAGTTTACGCCCAAAAGTACAACATGACGCATTAACTTAAATGGAGCTGTGCTGATATAAAGAAATGTCATTAAGATTACCTGAATATCTGACACTTCTTTTCAGTAAATATTATTTAGTAGATTTCATGTTTACGAAATAATAAAAAATAATTAACACTAGAAAGCCCGCGAGCAGTCATTTTGACTGCTACCAAATGAATATATCTCGGTTCGAACCAGAATTTTTTTTTTATATAACGAGTTTAAAAGATACAAAGAAAAAAAAAACTAGTTAAAAGGTTAGTTAATAATTTAAAATTAAAATTCTGGTGTGAAATATTTTTCTAAAATTTGAGTAAAATTCTCGGTCTTTCTAGTGTTAAAAATACATAATACTAAGATCATTTTTAGGCGTGAAAAATGGCTTTAAAATTTTACATTAGATTTATTTCATTCATCTCCGAATTCATTTTACCGGGAAATTTTTTAGACAGTCCAGAGATTCATATATGGCTTTTTCTTTTAACCCCTTTCTTTTCACACCGTATAGGGTGTGCAAAATCGTTGAATTTTACACCAGTATTTTTGCACAGAAAATTTCAACTTATTTAATCACATAATTTGAGCTATTAAATAATGCAAAATTTATTTATTTTTTTTTTTTTTTGGGGGGGGGGACGCTTTTCGCAAAGGGGTTAATTAGCCGTACTTGCCAATTTCCAACTAAACTTCCGTAAAATTTGAGTGAAATTGACACAGGTTAAACAATTTCTAACCAGAAAATGTATTTGATGTATCATCAAATACTAAACTTAATGTTTCTATGTAAAATATATTTGAATTTATTTATTAAAAAAAATTCTTGTTCAAAACGTGTTTAACCTGGGCCTATAAAAATATTAAATTTAACTTTACATAACCTTGAATTTTTAATCGGTAAATTCTCGGATTTCCCGAACCATTCGGTAAATGCTTGGATTTAAGGGTGTATTCCAATCCAAACTGCTTATTTTGTTACTTATTTTTAAATTCATTTTTGCTTTTAAACGCATCCAACTGCCAAATTCTCTTACTTAGAAACTACATAATGTGCCGTGCTTGTCAATTTTTGATAGATGCAGAAAATATTGTAAAAAATGCTGTCAAAATTGGCGTTTTGAACCGAATTTTCCGAAGCGGGAGATCTGGGGATAAAAAAAAAATGGTCATACTGAGAAAATAATTGTTTAAAAATCAAATTCTAATTAATTGTGCGAAAAATGAAATCACACGGCCTCTTATACATCTCTTCAAAAATCACCTCACTAAGTTTCATGTTTTTACTTTTAAAAATGAGCCTGAAAATGTCTCGGAAAATTTCGAGCTGTTGAGGGTGGGAAAATATTATGTGGTTAGCGTTTCAAAGCATATTTCGCTCTTTTACCAACTCACTTTAGTAAGTGCTAGGATTTACCAGACTTCGGAGCCTTACAGTAATATATATATACATATATATATATATATATATATATTACTATAACAATTATGTAAAGTATTGTTGCATTCTTTTTTTTTTTTTTTTTTTTTTTTTTTTTTCAATTAGACATTCGCTCATTTTTGCTATCCATATTTCTAAGTTTATTTTTTAGTAAGGCATTGCATATATTGTTGCATTTGTTTATTTTTTTAACTAACCGTATTTTATGGAAGAAACGCCGCGGCGTTTACGAGTTTAAAAGTTAATTTTTTTCCAAGTGCGGCGCTTACGCCATGTGCGGCGTTTACGATTTTTTTAAAATACCAACTGAGTTTCCTTAATTTAAAAATTCATAAAAATATTTAAAATCGGATTTAAATAGTTTAAATAAAGCTTCAGACATCTTAAGATATTAAAAACGAGGCATCGTACACTGCTCAGAAAACTTTGATTAAAGTTAAGTCAATGTGATGCTGTCGGCTAAAGTAGCGTTCCGACGTATGCGACGATTACGATATTTTTAAGCTTATTCAGGCCAATTTGAGGAGTGCGGCGTTTACGATGGGTGCGGCGTTTCTTCCATAAAATACGGTACCAAGTTTGTTTCGAGAATCTTTGCATTTTAAACATACAACTCTTTACTCAGTCATCTATTATTAAATTATTAGGACGAAACTATAATTAGGACATTTATTGTTCAATTATTGGTTGCTTTGAAAACGTGTTAGTGGGAAATGGCGCAGTCAAATGTTATGAAAGTTCATTGGGACAAAAGTAAATTTAGTAAATAGACATTTATACAATGCAGAATACAAAGACAAAATGTAATAGTTGAGATTTATAAATAAGACGTATCTAAAAGGAATTGATGTAGCTTTTATAGTCAGTATATCTGACATGGTGAAAAAAAAAATCGAACTGTTTTAACTTTTGTAAAACGTTTTAAAATAATACTTTTTAAAAATAAAAATCTTCTGTTTGTTTAATCGCAAACTTCTGCCATTAAAAAAGACAAATATTACTTTTCGAATTTAGTGGTACGAGTCCTGTAAATTTATGTTGACAGGAAATCCTGCCATTCGTAACAAATTAGTTAATGAAACTATAGTTTATAAAATATAAAATATCAAAGTTAAAAATTGCTTAGTAACTCAATTTGTATTTTTTTTAATGTCTTATTATACTTTTTATTGATCAACTAATTATTTTTATGTTTTGTTGATTAATTATTTTTAAAAACTTCACTAAAATAGAAATAATCATTTGTAAAAACATATTTTAAAATTTTTACTTTTTTAAATTGATAATTAAGAATCATCCAATGTAAATATAAAACAAGCTTTCTTTAGAACTTGCTTTGTTATAAATTACTTATTTTTTTTTTTTTCATTCTTAGTTCACTTGCCACAATATAAACCATCTAAGCACATTAATTTCATTTCGTAATTAGGAAGACATTTTATAAAAATTTGTATAGTGGATTACGTGATATGAAATTTCATGTATGATATCTGCGAAATTAACTATAAATTCTTTTATACATATATATATATATAATTTATGTTAGCTAAATGTTTTTGCAAATAGGTTGGCTGGGTGGGTAGATGTTAAATTAAGGAGGAGGGTGGAGTTGTCTGGATAATTTATAAGCAAATGTTGATTTAATGTAAATTTATTATTTAAAAGAAAAAAAACAACTAGTAGGAATTGTACGTTGAATATACGGATTTCTATGTTTATTTTGGTCCTTGTGAGGTTGCTGTCCTTAGTACTGTATAAAAATATTTAAATTAAATTAATTTACATCACTTTAATTTACTTTTATTGATTTATTTCAATATATTTTGCTTCGTAATGATATACGCTTATACAGTTTATGATATATGTATTTATAAGTTTTGTAGAAATGTTACTTATTCGAAATTATTATTTATTTGCTTAATTTTAATGTAAATAATAAAAAATAAAAAAAATTATAACCAATTATAAAACATTATATTAAAGATGTTAATTGATTATTATCAATATTCTGATGCGCTGTTTTAGAATGATATAGCTGTGCCGTCTAAAAGTGATATTATAGGTTAAAATATTAACAATTTTAAAAAATGCAATTTTTCTACCGTTATATTCTGTAATCTACAATAGATGGCTGCATTAAACATTATAACTTATGATTTTAGTCTTGAACTTATTCATATATAGACTATCGTAATTTTAATTTCATGTAGTACAGCTAGATGGCAGCATTAAATAATTATTTATTTTGTTCTAATATAATAAGGTTGTCATGGACTATTATGTTAGATATTGTCTCTTAAGGCTGTTCTTAACTGCTCTGATCACCGAGCGCAAAACGTTCTGACACATTTACAAATTCATTTTTTAACGGAAATATATAAAATTGAAAAGCCTGGCCATGGAAGCGATTTCTAATTGAACTGTTTTTTCTATTTTTTGATCAATCAATTACCCATTGAGTTATAAGCAATTTCGATCACGTGACAAACTCGTTTTTCGCCTGTTTTGAGTGATTTTTCTACTTTCGCGCGGAAATTCAGTTCAAAACGTCCATTTTGACACGATTTTCTGAAAGATCTATTGGGCTTTCAAAAAAATGGAAAAAACAGCTCGATGACATAGTTTCTGAACAACAATACCAGCTAGTTTCATGCATTTTCGAACAAAAATAAATTAAAACTTATGTCAGGAAGTTGCCCTTTTTGATTTGCCTTAATTATTCGTTGTTTAATTTTAAACAAATACATCTTATTGTATTTTTAGTATTAATTTATTCCAGGATCATTATAATAGCATGTAATAATATTATATGGACTATATGTTATTTTTAATTGTTATATTTTAAGCTTGTGAATATTTTCTGCGGCAACCGTGGGATATGCTTTTAACTGTGTAAGTTATATGGGCGGGATTTCTGCTATGCAAAAATCCGTTAAATGTTTGTGTCGTGGCTGTTCTCTCGCTGGGTATGGTCTTTGATATAATTTGTTTCATTTTTTAATGTTGTTCATTGTTTCGGATATTACCTTGATTAATATATTTTTTTAATTCAATTTATTTTACATTGTGGTTTTATAATTTCTGATGATTAGTCGATTGGGTACACAATGGAATTCAATTTTTGCTTTTTGCTGGATTCCATTACAGAAATCGACTCTGTTTTTTGCTTATACAGTAAACTCTGTCTAAGGCGGAATCGATGCTGACCGAGAAAATTTTCTGTAATAAACAATATCCGCCTTAGACAAATTTTACTCTATGTCTATGTATTTGCTGGGACTTGATTACCTTTCCGAGTTAGACAGATTTCCGTCTTACACAGAGTCCGCCTTACAGAGAGTTTACTGTAAATGTATTTTATGTACCCTTGAAAAAGTGAAATACTTTATAAGCTTCCGGCATCATTCATCCATTTGATCTATTGTATATGATACGGCTTTTTCTGGTTCAACGTTATTTAGCTGGATATTGTATCTTTTGTCTTTAATAGGATTTTATCAAAATTTGGAAGTTTTTCATATGTTTTATATGGATTTATCACCCGTAATGTGCTAGTGAATTAGTGGAATTTAGCATGATTCTGTTGTATTACTAGTTACAGGTTCCATCTTTATTTTGTTTAATGTCAGTGTTATGAATTGTAGCTGATTTAATAATTTAATTTTAGTAATTGGAAATCGATGATGATTTGTAAACTCACTGTTAATTAAAAAAAACTTAAATTAAAGACTTTATAAAACTTTAATAAAATGGTTAATGAAACTTTAATTTAATTAATAAAATTAATTAATTAAAATTTAATAGAACAATAAAGTATAATAAAAATAATTTATTAAAATATATTATTATTGCTAAAGTTATTAATTATTGTTTCATTTTAATAAATAATAATTAAATACTTGCTTATTAATTAAGCAATGATTATTTTAATTTTATTAATTCATTCTAGTTAATTAATTGATTGAAATTAATTTAATTAAGAAAATTTTATTAATAAAATAAAACTTTATAAAAAAATTTCACTTTTAATCAAAATCACTTTTAACTAAATTGGAATTGGAAATTAATATAAAGGTTAAAAAAAAAAAAAAAAAAGTTGAGAACTTCATCTTTCTAGACGTAATACAAAGAGGATACATTTTATCGGTTTTGCCTGCCTTTAAAACAAGTTTCTTTGCAATACTCGTAGAACAGGATACTAAAATGAAGTAAGACGAATTCATTTCCCGCATCTATTCCTGGTATGCTAGAAAGATTTAAAAAAAAAAAAAAAAAAAAAAAAAAAAAAAAAAAAAAAGGTTAAGAATGTTTATAAAAATCTTCTAGAAACTAACTATATAGAGAGATATTCAGTTTAAGTCAATTATAATAATTAATAAATGTATATATATATGCCTTTTCTTCACCTTTCAATATTATTTATTAGCCGAAATTTTGTATATTTAGATAGAATAAAATGACCTGAATACAAGGACATAGATTTCTGTTCATTTATAGCTTAAAATTCTCAATGGTGTAAATTTTTATTTCCAGTAAACGATCTTTCAATTCTTTTTTTTCCCCCAAGAGGTATAAAAATTAATGAATCGTTAAACAAAACAAACAAACAAAGATGGATTAAGTTAGAGCTTAACTAACAATAAAAAATTATGAGAAAAATATTTTTTTCCTTATTTTTATCTAACAGCTATGCTATTTTCAACTATCTATTTGTTGATCATAGTTATGCATTAGAGTTGTCTGTTTGAACAGTTATTGTCTGTTAATTAATGGTTTATTGTAATTAGACAGTAAGTGTAATCTTTTAGCCACGACGAATGTTTTAATAATTGAAATTAATAGATTTATCTGTTAGAGAAATAATACTTATATTTATAAACAAAATTTAAGTACTTTTTGACGTGTGATTAGTAAACTAACTTTTTTAATTGTCAGTTTTGAAAACATCGTTCCTAGTATTTAATAGTATTTGCATTAAGAATAATTTGAGAGTTCTCATATCAAGTGTTTTGATAACAATAGTTTTCCAGAAAGAAATAGATAACAGTAAGTGAACACTTCCTTTAAAAACTACATCAGATTTAAATAATAATAATTGCTATTATTTTAACTCTTTGTACCCTCTTTCGACGGCAATTTTCAACTGGGAGAAGAAAATTCTACCCCAAGCTTTTAAAGCGGGAAAATTGCAAAATTTTATCCAAACAGGGTTGCATATTTCTCTCTGGTTAATTTATGATGTGTTTATTTTTTTTACTTAAAAAAAAACCATTTGGCGCAGTATTTCTTGCAAATTTCTATAAATCTGTGATTAAAGCTGATGTTAGTAATTTGCATCGGTAATAATTCTGGAAGTGATCAAGTAAACATAAGTGCGATCTGAACATCAGGAGAGAAAAAAAATCGGCATTTTATTTTAAACAGCATGGATAATAATACTTCTGTCAATAATATCATTAACTTTCTGACATTCTAATTAAAGTGTCCTGACAAAGTTCAACATCTGACAAATCCTATAATGGGGTGTGTTTAAAACTGACAATTCCTATTATCCCGTTCTTTTGCCGATGCCTCGCCAAGATTAAAGTTATCAATTGTATGCATTGCTTGCGCAATTCACCCAGTCTAGAGCGATATAATTAATCTCAAAGACTTAACAAGATTAACACAGCAATTGCCTAAATGATGAGTTGCTATTTCATACAAAACCGGATTTAAACTATTAATTGGAGCTATTCTTCACTGGGCAAATGATTGCCAACAGTTTTTTGCCAAAGGCAGGCTTGGGACGAGACTTACCTTGACTTCAGGCAATGAAGACGTTATTCGCGGAATTCATCACTTGCCAATTTCGTCTTTTAACTGACGCACCTTGCTTTTTTTCGCACTGTCTGCGTAGGAACTGTCAAGAGGCCGGTTCTTGACCGGCCGTCCTTGTCGTAGAAATAATGCCGGCGGCGACTTGCTCACTTCTTCTTTCAGCGCAACTTTCGTGTAAAGTGAAAGTTTGTTACATCAGCTGCTCTATCCGGAAAATATGCTTAACGGTAAAATGTAACTTACTTGCAGCCACCTTCTCATATTTCCAAGCTTTCGTTTTACTAAAATGTATTTATTCTAAAAAGCTCATTATTAACTACGCTGTTGCTTCTGCTGTTGTTCTCTTGACACATCAGTTGATGTTTTCTTAAAATATCAATATTCTTTCATTACATGTCAGCAAGATGTAATTTTTGAAAAATAGTTTTATAGATAGAGATATATAGTATATGATAATGTGTTTTATAGATAATAGCGAGATAAGTCAAATATTACGCATATTATCTTCATAATAGGCAACTGTTGGAAGGTGCTTTTAGTGAGCTGAGATTTTAAATAGATTGTCTGAACAAAACAAATTACCGCTACGGAAGCAGAGGAAGTTTTACAATCAACGTAGGTTGAACCTGCATTTGAGGAAACTTCTGATATGACAGGTAATATCATCTCATGATGATCAATAGAAAAGAAGCTAAAACCACAATGCGATTATTTTGCATGCCATATGAACAGTATCCTCAGATGAAGATTTCAACCTATAGTGATTTCTATAGCCTTTCTCTACTCCAGTAGTGGTAACTTTGTTTATTCAGACAAAAAACTTGAAGTCCCTGCTCATTAACAAAACGCATGCATCAACAATTGCCACTGATGATCACGCGCACTAAATTTGACTTATCTAACCTGTGCCTGTGCATTTTAAGAGCATTATTTAAAAATACTATGACATGATTTTAATATTCTCATCAGGCTATGAAGCATGAAATTTAACTAACCATTGATCAAACCGCCGCTACTGGAATAACACCAGTGGGAAACATTGGATGATTGTGCCGCTCCTTATATGTTTCTTTCGCTCTTTGTTCCTTTTATATTTTTGAAGCACTTTGTAATGCTTACTGAATTTTTCAAAATTTATCAACAACAAAAAACTGCAGATATTTTAACATTCATTCTGGGATCTTGCGTCTTTTTTATTTAAAGATCTGTGAACACATCCAGTATAAATTACAATAGGACCAGGGCGTATAGCAAACTCTATCCAGATTTGCTTGTACTTACTTGACTTCTTGCACGTTACTTGCAACCCAAGATCTGGACATCCTGTGAAGTAATTCCTGTGAAATTCTCTTTAGAAGTTCGCGGATTATTTGGTTAAAAAAAAAAAAAAAAAAAAAAAAAAAACACTCGTTATATAAAGTTATTTTAAAGAGGAAACTTTAGACAATTTTACAATGAATCAATGGCGATGTGATTAGCCGCCCCCTGTCTGTGCCTCCCCGCATTGCACACGCCTTACATCCCCGCTTAAGGTGGCCCTGCCATTAATATGCATTAAAGTCAAATATAAGTCCACTTGAAATAAATTTCTAATTTTTGCTTTATTGAAAGTGTTCGGCATTTTATTCAATATTGTCTTCCTTAGAAGAAACTACTTGCAAAAGTTGACTAAAAAGTGACCAAGTTTAAAACAACTTCTAACAGTTTCTTCTAAACGAGGTTGTGAAATAACAAGATAAAGAAAGCACTATATGCACATTTCTCTCTGATCTATCGGTTTATCATGCGACTCTAAACTTTACGGTGAGTTTTGAAGAGAATGATAGATAGGTATTAGCATAGCACGGTAGAAGATCTTTTGGAAAATATTTCTTGTTTTGAAGAAAGAATGATAGATAGATATTAGCATAGCACAGTAGAAGATCTTTTGGAAAATATTTCTTGTTTTGAAGAGAAAATGATAGATAGATATTAGCATAGCACAGTAGAAGATCTTTTGGAAAATATTTCTTCTTTTTAGAGAGAAAGAAAATTTATGTTTATCAGATGATTTGGAAATCGGTTATTTGACCTAATAATGGTGCAATACCATTACAAACATTAATATATTAGATATAGCATATAACAATGGTATGTCTATTTTTTAATCAAAACCATAAGTTTTTTCTTTTTTTTTTTTTCCATATTTACATCATAGTATTGAAGTATCATAGAGCATTGAAGATTGATAAACAGACTTTAAAAATCGGAGGGCAACATGGACATCAATTGAGTCATAATCATGCAATTTCCAATCCCGGGTAAATCCAAATTGCCTACTACTATCCGACCCTTTTTTTCTTTTTGAGAATACTCTTAAAGATGCAGTTATGATCTGTTTAACTTCTAATTTTAGTCACCATCTCATGAAGAGAAAAAGAAGAAAAACCTTGATTTTTGTAGCAAGAAGACGCCTTGACCATATATTGCCTTGGAAACAAGGGCTAGATATGTCTGAAGGGGAGGAGGCGATTCCCTGCACGGCTGATCAGACAGCCCCCAATCTCAGAACATGAAGATCAAGATTATTGTATTGCGGTAACCTGGAGCTTTATTCAGCCTGTCAACCGCTAAACACAACTTAATGCATCCCTCCCTTCTGAAGAAACTAGCATATCCCTCCCCAACGACCTCAGGATGATGAAGTAAGTTCTCTCTCGCCTCAATTGAGACTTCTCCAAGAGAAGACGTAGACGTTAAACAGGCTTCTTGAACCACTAATTTGCGAACGGAGGGGGAAGGATGCGTGAAGAATCGATGCGAGCTTTCAATTAATCGGATCTGACATTGTCAAGGAATTAGGCAGTTGGGCGCGGAAAAAGGTCGGCAACTATAAGGAGAAAGGTCAGCTTTGCTAGGAGATGAAAAAGAAAAGCAGTCTCTTTAACTTCGAATTACTCTGAGGTGATGAGTTGCTATAGGATAGAAAAATGTTTCTTTGTGTCTAAAAAGATTTGGAAAAAGGAATATAGATATTTGTTTAAAGAAACTCATTTTCCGTTATCTACTGAGTCTGATTTTCGCCTAGATCAGCAAGGCATAGGCCTTGTGCCCCGGAATTCTAGGGGCGTCCAAATCGATTTACTTTATTTAAGTAATATCCATAATAGATTACAATATGTTTTACAACTTGAATAGATATAATAAGGGATAAAATTATTTATGTATAACATTTAACGCCCTTATAAACTAGATACAAATGTTTCCAAGTTCCAGATATTCAGCTTTTTGCATGGGGGTCGTTCAAGTATTTCGTAAGCAGTAATGGGGGGAGGGGGGGGTCCAGTGTCTGCTTATTTTTGCTGACAAGGGGGACAGGGGAGTCACGAGAATTCTTACGTAAGCATAAGACAACGAAGCAACTATAGTTTAACAACAAAAAGCAAAAGAGCATGATTTGGATGAACGTTCTGCGGATGTTGAACGACTTGAGAAAAAAGATATGGAGTAAACAAGGACTGGAAACGAGGAACATTCCAGCCCACCACTACATTGAAAACGTAGTAATAGACAATGTAGAAACATATGGATTCAAAGATCTTGGGCATCAGACCAGAAATGTGAACGCCAAACACATAATATTCCTATGATTTTTGTTAGAATTTTAGTTATGCGCATAAATAAGTTAGGGCCTGTTGTATTTCTTAAAGGTTTTTTTTTTTTTTTTTTTTTTTTTTTTTTTTTTTTTTTGCTTTTGTTCAATGAGATAAATAATAATATATTAAAAACAATTTTGTATTCTATGAATTGTTTAATGCAATAAGTAACAATATATTAAGTCGATTTTGTTTTCCTTCGATACCACAACCACTATATGTCTATTTATGTAAATTTGCTGGATTAATAACGTAATTAATCACTAACTGTAATTTTTTATGGCAAACAGTGTTGATGTTAGAATGTCATAAAATCTTACGTAAGCAAAGGGGGGAGGGGTCTAGCATTTGCTTATTTTTCCTTACAAGGGGGGGGGGAGGGGTACAAAATGACTACAAATATGCTTACGTAATACTTGAACGGCCCCATACAATACTATCTAACCGGTCGGTAAATGAAAGTTGAGGGAACCCCTAAACTTACCAAGTACCATGGGCCACGAATTGCGTAAACAAACTCTCATTATCTATGATTCTCCTTTATCCAAATTACAGCTAAAATTGAATAGACATTCGGATGAACATACAGTTGATCTTTCTTTAAAAAGAAAAAATAAATAGTATTCATTTTCAAAATTGGGGTAGATGTTCCTTTTCAGTTTCTAGGCTTTACTACAGGCCCTAGCAGTTGCCACAATGGCGCCCATATATTCCTTCTGGCCGACTCTTGGGATTGTTGGTTTCTGAGAAGAAATGTACGAAGGAGAATACAATAGCTAGAATACACGACTTTATTCAAAAAAAAAAAAAAAAAAAAAAAAAAAAAACAGAAAGGGAAAGGAAAACTGGAGCTAAATATCAGATAACTCAAATAATAGACAAGAAAAGTATATTCATCCTCCGAATAATTCAGTGATGGGAAGTAGTCTTCTGTGACTCTCAAAGCTCTATTCTTGTCAGAATTCGTAATTCTGGCTAACTATTGAGGGTTTAGAGGTCTGTTTCAGAAAGTTATTGCTGAAATATAGCCTGTAACAGGAAACTTTCATATTATTTTATTTAGTCTTTAAAAAGATGATATTGCTGCATGACAGATTCTATAAATTGGTAAGCATTGTTGTTAAAACATGAATTGAAAAAGCGGAGTTATTTTTGTTTAACTACCAAGAAATACCAGCAGATAAAAATATATAAAAGATCGGAGTTCAGATATATAAAAGCAATTCTAATGCCCGGAAGATTTGAATAAAATTGCTTCCAATATAGCGCCATCAGAAAGTTAAAAAACACACATGGATACTTTATTTTGATAAAGGACAGTATAATTCTATCCATAATATTTTCACTTTAATTATTCAAAACACTCATTACACTTAAGGGGACTGGTCACTGAGCTTCCGATTACCCCTCACTAATGTAAAGTCTATGGGCATTGGATACATTCGTATATTTAAAATATTTCCTTGGGAAATTAATATTTTTAACTTCTATTTTTTGTGTACACTTCCTAAAATATGTCTCTCTTTTTTTCTTAGTTATCAAAATATTTATAAAATATAGACTTGATTTAATATGAAGCGTTAAAATCTCACTCGTAGTTTGCCCGCTTTTAACACATAAAATATTAAATTCGGCATAGATTTTAGAAATATTTTGAAAACTAAGAAAAAAAGAGCCATCCTTTACGAAGAGTAACACAGAAAAAATATGTTAAAAATATGAATTTCCCGAGAAGATATTTTAAATATACGAATGCATCAAAACGGAGGAGAATTCCGAAGTGAGTGACCAGCCCCCTTTAAGTTAGTTGAGATACCTAACTTTTTGGAGAGCACCTATGGAAGCTTCAACAATTTTGTCAGAATTAGAGATCACATTTACTAGTATGTAAGACACATTTTTTGTCGGGGAAATATGGTTAGTAAAGGAATTATGAGATATATGTTTGCAACAAAACATTTCTGTAATTTTGTAGTATAAAATACTATATAACATATCTGCCATTTTGTTGTTTAGTAAAAAAAATAAATAAATAATAATAATAACATACTCGCACGGTTAATCGACAGTTGGAAGTTGTGCTTTATAACATCCTTAGGCTTTTACTTTTGATAAATATGATGAATGGACTGTGAGATTTTATCAAAATCGTAGTATTCATGGTCATCAGTCATGGGAATCAAACTCTAGGTAATATATACGAGATGATATAATCAACCGAATGACTTAAAAGTTGATGGGGAATCCTTAATGCCCCCCCTTTTCGTCTTTGATTATTAGACCTTAAATTCTGGTAGTCGGATAAATACGTGGTGTGATCAAAAAGTTGCCAGAATGAGTATAAACTCAGGGCCGTAATCAGGTAGGGGAAGGGTGAGCTAACCTGCTCCCTTCATAACAACTTCTTGAGCCTTTTCTAAGCTTAATAATATTTTAGCAATGATATCTTCAAAGATTCCATCACCCTTCCTTTTCACGTTGTCGGCTGGTTGAGGCCCAGTCTAGAACCAGAAATGTTATTTAATAAAATGTAACAATCCTTTCTGGCGCGTATTTGACTTCACGTAGTAAGTAAAAATCGTGGTTTAAAAATGATTTATTAGATCCATTAATAACACTAAATGGATTACAGGAACTTTTGAATGGCCCCACTTATTAGTGACTAGCATTATAATTTAGAATCGCCTTATTAATGTAAACAAAGAAATAAGCAACAACTGCTTAATGAGCTGTATAAAACCAGTATATGAAAATATTAATCCTCTGAAAAGTTTATTCTTCAAAGGAACCAGCAAAAAATAAACCGTTGGAACGTTAATATTCTGTATTGCATATGATCAGAAAAATATAATTCCTCATAAACTGTGTTACTGTGTATATATATATATGAGAGTATTTTGAATAAAAAAGGGACATGTCCAGCCATTTTTTTGTTAATTGGTTTGGATTTTGTATTCATATGAAATTCTCTTAGCAAAGCAAGATATACCGTTCTCACATTCAAAAGCTTCATTTGATCAAAAGTAATGGTATAATAACAGTTGTCTTGAGTTTAGAGTTTCGGAAACTGTATCTACATTGTTACTAGTATCGTCTATATAGGCATTTTTAAAAATAATTAAATCCAGCATTTTCTAAAATGCAGACGCTTTAGGAAATATTTTTTGCGCCTTAGGACAAAAATTTAAAAGGAAGGCGTTATTGTATTGATATTCAACTGCATCTCTCCATAGTAAATTTGCTGCATGAATTTTCTTTGAAAAAATATAAATTTTTATTGAAAGCCATTTTCTGATAAGCCATTGAATTTTCTTTTAATTTGAGCGGCATAGCATTTAATTGTCCATTTTTTACTTAATTGGATAAAAATTCAGTAACTTAATCTCATCATACTTTTATTATTGCTTTCTACTCATTTTCGTTATCATTACAAGCACTATTATTTTTTTTCAAAAAATTAGGGATGCACCGAACAGTAATTTTGGCCGAATAAAATGCCGAATATTCGGCCAATACCTAAACCGAATACCGAATATTCGACTAACCAAATAGTGACTATCAAGCCGAATACCGAATATTCGGCTTGCCGAATACTTTTAAATTTCAGAGTTTGAAAGTATTAAAAAGTTAAATTTTAAAACAGTTTTACATAATATTTAACACATATACTTCCCTATTGATAAACAAGATTTTTTTACAAGTAAATTTTACACACACACACACACAAAAAAAAAAAAAAAAAAAAAAAAAAAATATGCTTTGAATTGTTATTTAAAAAAAATAGTTTTAAAGCTTCGTAAATTAATAAAATTTTAAATTTCATGGATTCCTCTCTGAATTAAAACAAATTTATAAAATTTTCTTATATGCTGAAACAAATATTTAAAATTCAAAGTGAAATTTTGAAAGAATCGGAAGAATCATTTTACAGTCATATACTGTTTATTTGTCGGAAGGGGCTAAAATTGTCATTATTGGTTAATTTTATTATCTGATGCTTTTCAAATAGAAAATAAAAAATGTAAAAGCATTCTCTTTTATTTAAATATAATTCTATTTCTAATTATTCTAAATATCTTTATTAATTAACAGTTAAAAATAGAAGTTGTTTTAAGTTTGTTTTTTTAAATATATTTTTAAAAAGGTCTTTTTAGAATTAGGTCTGGTTGAATATTTCTATATTCGGCCGAACCGAATATTCGGTCTAACTGAATATTCGGTAGTATGGCCGAATAGGCGGGGCGGAATACCGAATATTCTGTGCATCTCTACTAAAAATCTACTTTAAATTTGCATCATTTACTTTATCTAGAATAAAATTCCTGTTGGTATTATTTTATTCTGGAAAGTTACCAGATATTTATAGCTTTTGAAAACGTAAGTTGTACAGAATTTAAATATTTTTCTGGTAGATAGATATGTACTACAAGGCAACTTATATTATTTAAAAATACAAAAAATTGGTGCATATGTATTTATGCGCTTATATGTTATCTATTTAAGTTTCATTCAGTTTAGTTCTGTGGAAGCAGTATGAATGCTATTTTTTGTTTATATTTTTCATTTTATTAATTTTATTTCTTTGTTTAATTTTGTCATATGTCAGTAGAGTATCCAGGATTTCGATTCGGAGGGGCGCGGGGGGGTGATCAGGGATGACCTTGCATGAGGTTACAGAAATGAGCTGAATTGCGTCTATAATTGCATACAATTGCTTATTTATGCTGATTTCGGTAGTGAAGATTATATCTCCTGATATATGTTTCTATTACTTCTTTAAGTGTCATTAACATGCAAATTTTTCCAATTTAGTTTATGATATTTCATTTGCGTAAAATATAATGCTATTCTTCAGACCTTGACCCTACAAAACGATTTTCATTAATTTTACATTTTAAAACATTGTTACACCTCCTGTTACCAAATATTTATTAAATTATGCCTTGATCATTAAATCAGCATTAGAACTTGTGACCCCTAGAACAAGTTTCATGTAAAAAAAAAAAAAAAGTAACAAGATGTAAGATTTTTTATGTTTATTTATTTAATTTTTTTCGCTGTTTCTTATGAATCATCGTTTGGGAAAACCGCACCAACCATCAGCGCACTAATAAAAGAGCATTATATATGAAATATGGTTATTGCCTATAAGGGCTCAAACTGGTTTATACCTGAAAAAGAAATCTGATATGCTAAATCATCGGCTTTTCTTTGGTTAAAGAGTTCTTCAAAACCAAGTGATCGTTAACTGTATATTTTGCAGGTTTTGAAAACAGTCATTAATAGTCTACCAGCATGATTATATGTTAGAGTATTTACTATAAGCTTGTTGATATGTGGGAAAAAAAATCTCATGCGTTTACTTTTGTTTTTATCTGATATGTAATGGTAATTAAAAAAAAAAAGAGTTAGGATAATTTTGATCTGTAATATATATATATATACATATATAATGATCGTCTAAAGAATTGTAAAAGAATTGATTGCTATTTAATGAAATAGTGTTGCAAGTCATAACATGTACAGTTTGAGTTGTAGTATTATTTGTAAGATCTTCTAATCAGTTTAAAGTAAATATCATTTTAAAAATGTTTCTACGGATTTTTTTTATATTGATTATTTTTTAACGTTGGTACTATACGGAACTTTTATACATTACTCGGAGTTAAAGATAAATTAAAATATGAATTAATTAAAGCATTGTATTTTAGACATTATTCCTGTTAAAAAATATCTAAAAAATATGAATCCGAACGCAATCCAATGAGATCCAATTCAAGCTCTTTATATATAAAATCTGCGTGACTATTCCAACTCAGGAATACACTGTAAAAAAATCTGTAATTTTTACATAAAAGAATTGTATTTTTTATAGAAAAAAACTGTTTTGAAGTAAAACAGTTTTTTTCTGTAAAAGAAACTAAATTTCGTAATTTTTGCAGAACAAATCTGTATTTTTTACAGGAAAAAAACTGTTTTAATGAAAATTACAGTTTTTTTCTGTAAATTAAACGGTTTTCCACTAGCGCCAAAATTGACAGTTTTTTCCCTGTCAATTTGACAGGTTTTTTTTTTTTTATTTATTTATTTTTTTACTTTTTTTACAATATAGGTCGTATTACTCAGCTTAATAAACATATCTGAAGAATTTTAGGATATTTAAAATTATTATATTCCATTAACATTTAATTCTTCTACCATTTGCCTCTGTCCCCATCGAAGCACTTTAAAATTATCGAAACGTTATCTAATGAAAAGAAAATCGAAATGAAGAGAATGAGTCTAAAAAAGAATAAGTCTAAAAGATACTAAAAAAGAATAACATTCTTTCATTGTGATTATAAAACACTTTTTTAAAAACTGACTATGCTTTTAGGTTAAACGTGATATTTTTTTATATTAACTATATTTTAACATTGGTACTACATAGAACTTTTATCATTACTCGAACTTGAGTATAAATTAAAATTCGAACTAATTAAAGCATTGTATTTTAAACATTAATCCTGTTAAAAATTATCCAAGAATTCGAACACAGTCCAATGAGATCCAATTCAAGTTCTTTGATATTAGTTATAAAATCTATGAGACTATTCCAACTCAGGACTAGGCAGTATTACTCCAGCTTAATAAACACATCTGAAAATTTTTAGGATATTTAAAATGATTATGTTCCATAAGATTTAATTCTTCTAACATTTGCTTCTGTCTCCATCGAAGCACTTTTAAATTCTCGAAACGTTATCTTTAAAAATGAAGGAAATTGAGTCAATAAAGAAGAATAACTTTCTTCAATTGTGATTATAAAACACTATTTTTAATCCTGATTATACTTTTAGATTAGACCTGATATTTTTTATATTGACTATTTTTTAACATTGGTACTATATAGAACTTTTATCATTACTCGGACTTTAGGATAAATTAAAATTTGAATTAATAAAAGCATTGTATTTTAAACATTAATCCTGTTAAAAATTATCTAAGAAATATGAATTCGAACACAATCCAATGAGATCCATTGAGAGTTCTTTATAATTAGTTGTAAAATCTGTGTGACTATTCTAACTCAGGACTAGGTAGTATTACTCAGCTTAATAAACTTATCTGAATTTTTTTCAGTATATTTAAAATTATTATATTAAATTAAGATTTGTCTCTATCTCCATCGAAGCACTTTAAAATTCTCGAAACGTTATCTTAAAAAAAAAAAAAAATGAAGAGAATGCGTCAATAAAAAAGAATAACATTCTTTCATTGTGATTATAAAACACTTTTTTAAATCCTGATTATACTTTTAGATTAGACCTGATATTTTTTATATTGACTATTTTTTAACATTGGTACTATATAGAACTTTTATCATTACTCGGTCTTGAGAATAAATTAAAATTTGAATTAATTAAAGCATTGTATTTTAAACATTAATCCTGTTAAAAATTATCTAAGAAATATGAATTCAAACACAATCCAATGAGATCCAATGAGAGTTCTTTAATATTAGTTGTAAAATCTGTGTGACTATTCCAACTCAAGACTAGCTAGTATTACTCAGCTTAATAAACATATCTGAAATTTTTTCAGTATATTTAAGATTTAATTCTTCTAACATTTGCCTCTGTCTCCATCGAAGCACTTTAAAATTCTTAAAACGTTATCTTAAGAAGAAGAAGAGAATGAGTCAATAAAAAAGAATAACATTCTTTCATTGTGATTATAAAATGCTTTTTTTGATCCTGATTATACTTTTAGATTAGACCTGATCTTTTTTATATTGACTATTTTTTAACATTGGTACTATATGGGTCGTTCTCCCAAATGTGTACATTTTCAATACAAATTTTTTCCGTAAAATAGTTTTGTTTTTCAAGACAATTGTTATCCTTTTTAGAAACTTATCACTTATAGTCCAGGCAATAGAGACCGTATAGGGACTCTACCTAGCAAAATTAATGGTATTACTGGAAATCGGCTTTCTAGATGTTTTTTGGGTGGCTGAATCCGAATTTGTAACTTCCCACCAAAATTTCCCCCGGCACCCCCCCCCCCCCCCCCCAAATTTTGGTAAAAAACACCCCAAAAAAGGTTTTTGTTAAAAAATTCCATTTTTTTTGTTTTAGGGGAAAAGTAGCTAGAAATTCAGAAAGTAGACAAAATTTGCAGCAAATTAGATATATGACATTATGACTTAGGGCGAAGGGGAAGGGGAGATCTGCCTCGGAACATGCGCCGCAGTGCTGCGTGAACTAAGTTGCGCAATTCCATTTAACCACTCACACGTTTACATTAGCCCTCCCTTCTTCCCTCCGAACTTTCTCTATAAGGTTTAGTTTAAGTTTTTTGGTTCGTAAAATCCGAATTTTTAACTTACCCCTAAAATCCCCCCCCCCCCGAAAACCCCCGCAAATAGTTGTTTTTAACTTAAATTTCTTATATTTTTAGGGGAAAAGCATTACGAAATTCAGAAACTAGACAAAGTTTGCAACAAATAGGATATATGACATTATGACGTAGGATAAACGGGGAGAGAGGGGGCTGCCTCGGAACATTCCCCGCGCGCTTTTCTCAAAAACCAAATTTTTTCAAAAAATCAATTTTTTGGGGTGTTGCCGGGTAAAATTTTGGTGGGAAGTTACAAATTCGGATTCAGCGACCCAAAAAACATAAAGTGAGTCGAAATCCAGAACTAGTATTAATTTTGCCAGATAAAATCCCCTATTGCCTGGACTTCATAATTTAGTGCACGTAGCGCCGCAGTGCATGTTCAGAGGCAGCCCTGACCCTCCCCGTTCATCCTAATTCATAATGTCATATATCCTATATGTTGAAAATTTTGTCTAGCTTCTGAATTTCGTAATGCTTTTCCCTTAAAACAATAAGAAATTTAAGTTAAAAACAACTATTTGGGGGGGAGGGGTTCGGGGTGAAAATTTTGGGGGTAAGTTAAAAATTCGGACTCAGAGACCCAAAAAACTTAAAGTAAACCTTATAGGGAAAGTTCGGAGGGGAGATGAGAGGGCGAATGTAAACGTGTGAGTGGTTAAGTGGGATTGCGCAACTTAGTTTACGCAGCACCGCGCGCATGTTCCGAGGCAGATCCCCCTTCCCTTTCATCCTAAGTCATAATGTCATGTATCTAATTTGTTGGAAATTTTGTCTACTTTCTGAATTTCTAAATACTTTTTCTCTAAAACAATAAAAAAATTGATTTTTTTAATAAAAACCTTTTTTGGGGTTTTTTTACCAAAATTTGGGGAGGTTGCCGGGGGAAATTTTGGTAGGAAGTTACAAATTCGGATTCAGCGACCCAAAAAACATCTACAAAGCCGATTTCCAGTACTACCATTAATTTTGCTAGGTAAAATTCCCTATTGCCTGGACTATTACTGCAAGTAAAAATCAGCAATGGCCCAGCTACATTATATTTATTTTTTTTCAGAAATACAATTTTTTTATTAAAATCATTCATGGAGGTGAACTTTAGGCTACAGTTATGTTTGTGTAGGGAGACAAAGCGTAAAAATTATTTATTTTATTAGATAAATATAACTAAGGAGAAATTCTATATAAGAATGCATAATGAATTTATTTGGAATGAATAATAATAATTAAAAAAAAAAAAAAAAAAAAACACACACACACAAAAAAAAAAAAAAAATCTCCCATCTGGAACTTCTTTTCATCACTAATCTTTCATATGTTATTCAATTCTTCTCTTATAAAGTTTTGAAACCATCTTTTATTTTGATTTGCAGTCATTGTAAATTCTTGTTAAACATTTTTCTCTGAAATATGCATTTTCAAGTTTAAGATATTCACGGAGGTGAGGAACATGCTCTAAATATTAACCTACATATTTATTTATTTTTTGAGAATTTTGTTTGTTTGTTTGTTTTTTAGATCAGCATCTGTTGATATAATTACATAAGCAACATATAAGCAAATATCTTAGTGTTGATTTACTCACCTTGAATTACAGTTCACGGATGTGAGAATCTCCAATAACCATGGTTGCTTTTTTTATAACAAAATCTAATACATGAGTATAAAAACAAATTTCTGACTTATAATTTAACAACAGCAAACATACTGGTTAACTGTAGCATCATGGTAAATAAAATCTGATTATAATTTTGCCATTTTTTAACATGAAAATTCAACTTAATATTTGGTTCATGGAGGTGAGAATTTATTGTGTGACACCCCTTTCCGTACTCACAAAACAAACAAAAATACAAAGAAAGTAATTAACTATGCTAAGTTACTTTGCTCTTGAGATAGTAGTAGCTAGAATAATAATTATTTAACTAATTTTGTTCAATTAAATAAGTAATCAAACATTTTCCTTAGTAACATTGGGTGTGTGGCATGACACGGAGGTGAGATCTCACATATACTGTTTATACCAAGAAATAAAAAATATAAATTAATCATAAAAAATGTATGCACACAACACATTTAGTCTTCTTTCACTTTCAATAGAAAACATAAATTAATTCAAAAATGTTCATGTCAAATAATGAAAAAGGCTTTGTGACTGAAATTGCACACTTTTTGGAGAATGACCCATATCGAACTTTTATACATTACTTGGACTTAAGGATAAATTAAAATTTGAATTAATATTTTAAACATTAATCCTGTTAAAAATTATCTAAGAAATATGAATTCGAACACAATCCATTGAGATCCAATTCAAGTTCTTTAATATCAGTTACAAAAACTGTGTGACTGTTCCAACTTAGGAATAGGTCGTATTACTCAGCTCAATAAACATATCTGAAAATTTTTAGGATGTTTAAATTTATTATATTCCATTAAGATTTAATTCTTTTAACATTTGCCATCTCCATCGAAACACTTTAAAATTCATGAAACGTTATCTTAAAAAAAAAAAAAAAAAATGAAGAGAATGAGTCAATAAAAAAGATTAACATTCTTTCATTGTGATTATAAAACACTTTTTTTAAATCCTGATTATACTTTTAGATTAGACCTGATATTTTTAATATTGACTATTTTTTAACATTGATACTATATAGAACTTTTATCCATTACTCGGACTTAAGAATAAATTAAAATTTGAATTAATTAAAGCATTAGATTTTAAAAATTAATCCTGTTAAAAATTACCTAAGAAATATGAATTCGAACACTATCCAAAATGAGATCCAATTCAAGTTCTTTAATATTAGTTATAAAATCTATGTGAATATTGCAACTTAGGAATAGGTATTACTCAGCTTAATAAACATATCTGAAAAATTTTCCAGTATATTTAAAATTATTATATTGCATTAAGGTTTAGTTCTTCTAACATTTGCCTCTGACTCCATCGAAGTACTTTAAAATTCTCGAAACGTTATCTAGAAAAAAAAAAAAAAAAAGTACTATATATAACTTTTATACGTTACTTGGACTTAAGGAAAAATTAAAATTTGAATTAATTAAAGCATTATATTTTAAACATTAATCCTGTTAAAAATCATCTAAGAACTATGAATTCGAATGCAATCCATTGAGATCCAATTCAAGTTCTTTAGTTTTAAAAACTGTGTGACTATTCCAACTCAGGAATAGGTCGTATTACTCAGCTTAATAAACATATATTTGAAAAATTTTAGGATATTTAAATTTATTATATTCTGTTAAGATTTAATTCTTTTAACATTTGCCTCTGTCTCCATCGAAACACTTTAAAATTATCAAAACGTTATCTTCAAATAAAAGATGAAGAGAATAAGTCAATATAAAAGATTAACATTCTTTCACTGTGATTGAAGAACACTTTTTTTTTTTTAATTAAAGGATAGCAATAATTTATATTTCTAATTAGAAAATTATCTTAATAATAATAATAATAATAATAATAATAATAAACTTTCCGCAAAGTCAAGTCTGTGGCTTTTTGTCCAAGTCCAGCTACTTATCTGAATCAGGAAACCAAAGTGATAGAGCAAAGCAAGCTTCTACACTCGCGCGAAAACACCCGCTCGCTACTGTTAATCCCATGGGAGAATTTTTTTCTGAAATATCTCGTTTGCTTTTACATATTTTTAAATGTTATTTTTTCTTTTTGCTTTGGATAGACCGAGGCCGATCTCTATAAAGGTTGTTTTTTTTTTTTTTTTTTTTTTTTACTTTTTCGATTTTGCTTGCAGGTTTTTTCTTTATGGTGATACTTACCCTTTCGAAACCCGGCTCAAAAAGTGAAAATATCCTATTTAACCCTTTGTGTACAGACAGCAGCGTGCGAAGAGAAGAGTGCGCCCGGGGCAAAGTTTCAATTTGGCGCTCCCTCCCACCTTTCCAATTTTTCTTTGTGGCAGGTGTCACAAAATTGAAAAGTGCAGAAACAGAAACAAAGTCTACTGAATACATATTTCGCGTTTATTTTGAAATTTTAGGTTTAATTTTAATTCAGAAATTTCAAAAAACTAAGTAACATAAAAGAAAATTTTGGAAAAGGAAATCTGGAAAATGAGCGTAGGAAAAATTTATATAACAGTACAGTATAACGGTTTGGAACCCTCATATTCCAAGAAAGAAACCCCATGCTATTTTGATAGAATATGTTTTCTTCACAAGCACAGACTCAGAACAGAGAAAGTTAACAAAAGAGACAAAGACAAAAACCTGAAACAAGTTCTAAAAGAAAGAAGTCCTTATTCATAAATTTGTATTTCGGTGTGAGGTAAAGGAGAGTGCAATAACTTTGAAACGAAAAATGTTCGTACTTTCACTGAGAAAAAAAAAATTACCAATATGTAAGTATACATTTTTTTTTTTTTTTTACAAAAAAGAAGAAAAAGACAAGGTTTGTAGTATAAATTTGGCGCCCCCTCAAGTTCCGCGCCCGGGGCGACTGCCCCCCCCCCCGCTTCGCCCGGCCCTGTGTACAGATACAGAATTATGAATTCGTGAAAATTTTATCTTCTAAAGATTTTTCGTGAATTATTTAAACTACATTAGAAGATTTACATAATCATTTAATAAATTTTAAAAAGAAGGAAGGATTAATTAAATTTCAATTTATAGGGATTTTGTGCAATATTTATAACCCCACTCGAAGCTGTTATTTTAAATATTTTTCTTAGTATTTTGTAGAATTAGGAAATGCACAAATATATTGCTCTTACAAGAGAAATATAGAAATATTTCCGAATTGAAAAATTCTCCCCCCCCCCCCCCCCCCCCAATGCCAAGAAAGCTGAAAAGGTGCAAAGGCAAAATAAATAATCCTTATAAAAATGTTTTTTTTTTTTTTTTTTGTTTAACCAATAATGCTTTTGGAACAAGATAAAACAATGTATCTATAACTCAGACGTGCCAAGTCTCCTGATTTCGGCTGGAGACTCCTGATTTTCACAATTTTTTCCATACTCCTGATTTTTGACATATTTCTCCTGATTTTTCACATATTTTTAAATATTTTATTTTACAGTCAAATGTACTGCGATTCAGAGATGAAAAATTCCAGTATAGATGTAGTTGTTCTTTAGTATGATTGATCAGTAGTATTTTATGTGATAAACTACATTCAGATTCATTATAAATGCTAAATCTTTAAAAAATTTTACAGTTACTATGGGCATTTTTGGATTATTAATAATTTGTCTCGATTGACTTATTTAAGATCTTCAGTATAGTTTTATATATATGCTTATGGGGGACAAAACTTGCCCCCTGTAATATGTAGTTAATTTAAAAGTGTGTTAAAACATGTTCTTAAATGCATTCTACTTGTGAGGCATACATATTTGTCTTATTTGAGCAAGAGTGACATATTTCGTTTTAATCCTCGGTAATAACCAAGCCTTGTTTAAAATTAAACTCATACTAAACAAGTTTACATTTAAAAATTAAAAAGTTTCCATTGACAAACCGTATCTCCTGATTTCTGAAATGAAATCTCCTGATTTTTGGCTTTCAAAACTTGGCAAGTCTGATAACTTATATATACTGTATTACAACTAATTTATGTATTAAATGAATTTTATAACAAATTATTTTAATAGTACTACCGTCAGTAGGTAAAAGATTTAAAAAAAAAACGACCTTTATAGAGAGCGACCTCAGATATCTAAAGAAAAAAAAATCATTTAAAAATATTAAAATGTAATTGAGATGTTTTAAAAAAATTGTTCGATAGAATTAATAGCGAGTGGGTGTTTTCTCGTGAGTGATATAGACTCTTAAGGGGACTCTTCAATCACTTGAAAATCCACGCTCACTAATGCTAAACCTACGGGTAGGTTGTTTTACAATTTCTCGTTTAAATTTGAGTAATTTGAAACTTTTTTTTTTTTTCATAGGATATCTGAAGTCGATCTCTAATAAGGGCATTTTGTACTTTTTCGATTTTGGTTGCAGATATTTTTATTAAAGGTACTTCCAATTTCGAAACCGGTTCCAAAAGTGAAAGTACCTTTATTAAAAAATCTGCAACCGAAATCCAAAAAGTGAAAAATAGCCATATTATAGATCGAACTCAGCTATTCTATGAAAAAAAAATCCTTTAAAAATATTCAAATTTAAACGAGAAATTTTGAAACTTAACCTGCTCATAGGTTTAGCATTAGCGAGCGGATGTTTTCAAGCGAGTAAAGAATCCCCTTAAGGCTGTTCTCAAATCCAAAGAGGCTGTTTTCTGACGCATTTTTTAAATTTTTTTTCGTTCGGAAATCCATGAAATTGGCATATGTTGTTACCCAGAAACTGTGTAATCGAAAGAAATTTTACATTTTTCGCTGAACGCAATAGATCTTTCAGAAAATATTGTCAAAGTGAGCGTTTTGACCCGAATTTCCGCACACGACACCGTGAAACAGGAGAAAAACAGGAATCGCTAACAGCTCGATAAATAATTTATTTATCAAAAGATGGAAAACTCATTTTGACTCCAAATCTCTTCACCAGTCAGGTCTGCCAATTTTATAACTTCGCGTTTAAAAAATGAGTCAGGAAATGCGTCAGAAATTTTTGAGTTGTTGAGCAGGGGATTTGATAACTACCTTCAATATTTCGAGACAATCATTTCTGGGCATATATATATATATATATAATTGTTTTTCTTTATTTGTTTCTTTCAAAAAAATTTCATTTTACAAATATTACAATGTAAGAACTTTATTATTTGTAATTTACTCAACATCTTCTAAACACAGTTTTATTTTCTATTTCGAAATTTAAGGTTAAGTTAGAAAACAACAAGAAAGACATGGAATAAAAACGTAAAAACTGTGTGTGTGTGTGTGTGTGGTAGGGGGGTGGAGTGGAATGAATAAATAAACCATGCTTTTTATTGCTTGATACTTTTTGTCATAATCTATTTTTTTATCTCTTGAAATATTATTCTTATGAAAGCTGATCTACTGTTCGGTTGGCTATGTCAGTACATGAAATAAAATTAATGTGTCGTCAAACAAAATTAAATATTTTTTAAAAGATCTGATAAATGAAAAAGGTTTATTTTTGGAAAAAGAAGCTGTTAATCAAAGTTTTATAGGGATATTTATACCAAAAAAAAAAGGAGGGGGGTGGGGATATTAATGTTTTTTTCTCTTTTTTCTTTCTGTTAAAACAGCTTTATAAAATTTATAATTCTATATTTTAGATTTAAATTTCAAAACTAAACATAAATCCCACTAACCCTATAAACAGCGGTCTAGAAAAATTACTCTTGGGCTTTTTAAAACATGCAAATGCGATTAAAACAATATATTAAGAACAAAATTAATTTCTAATGCAATAAAGAATGACTCTTAATATTAAATAATTTTTTGATATTCCGAGATCATCTTGAATAATTCAGAACTCGTATTCCCTCGAAATTTCTAAATTTCTCAGAATTTTTTTATGCCCTAAAAATGCTAAAATTATATTAAAATTTGCCTATCGCCCCCCTACCCCCCCCAAAAAAGTCGAAAAATTCACGCGATTTACTTTTTTTTCTTTCGAGGTACAGGATCATCCTAATTTTGGAAGATCTGTTTTAAAATTTTCATTTTTCTCATTCTTGTTTCCAAAATTTCCACCACCTCATTCTGCTCTCCTTGCATTGCATGCAAATTTTTAAATCTTTAAAACTCATATTTTTTTTTTATGAATCTGTTTGTTTCTTAATTTGCTGAAATAATAAAGAAATTAGCCATCTAAATACGTTTCCGACATTCCCACTTATACCTTTCCTTACAAAAGGTTTAAAAATTTAAAAATTCTACTTTTTTATTAAAAAAAAGTTTCACTGTTTGATATCACTAACAATAAATATAAAATCACAACATGCTGCATAAGCAAAAAAGGAATATTGTGCGCAATCAAAATCCCCCCCCCCGCCCCCCCACACACACACCTTCCTCTATTCTTTCGAAATTTCCGATTTTTCTCTTTGCCCCTTTCCCACATAAATTTTAAAACTTTTAAATTTTTTAATATTTTTCTGCCTTATTTGTAGTAACAATAATTCACCAATAATCTAAAATTCTAAAGTAGTTATAGCATTCCGTTATTTCACATGAAAATTGGCGGGAAAGAAAATTAAACCTGCTTTCCCATTATGTTCGAATTTTTAATACTTGTATATTTACTTATGCGTATATGTTATTTAAACTTTTTTTATGGCGTATATATGTTGTTGTGACTTTGATTTCTTTAGCTCTTTCAGGTGCACGTAATTGTGTTTCTGTAATGTTGAATTCGCACCGAAATTTTCGAAAAATTTTACTTCAAAATAAAACAAGCAATTTTACAGCTTTTTCCCTCCAAAGTTATAAAAGTAAAATTTAATTAAAAGTTTCTGGTGCAAATCTTGATTAAAATTAAGCGGACCTCTCAAAGGCTCTACATCAGTCAGCCTGTAAATTTCCCTATCTAATACTAAACCTATGGGTTTGGAATGGATCCGTATTTCTTGAATTCCTCCTCGGAAAATTAATTTTTTTTTTCCCTTCTGTTTTCTGTATGCCCTGCTTGAAGAATGCTTTTTCTCTTTTTTATCGGGCAAAATATTTTTAGAATGCATTGTTAGTTTCATTTAAAATGTTAAAATTTTACTTACAACTCGCCTGCTTCACTTAGATTTTAACACTTAAAATATAAAATTAAATATATATTTTAGAAAGATTTAGGCCAAAAAAAAAAAAAAAAAAAAAAACGTTTTTCAAGAACAGCATACAGAAAACAGAATGCATTTTTTTTTTTAATTTTAAGTTGAATTTTTTTTTAATTCCCCTGATTTGAAAATTCTGTTCCAAGCCCGTAGGTTTAGCTTTAGAGAGGGGAATTTGCATCCTGACTGATAACAAGCTGATAACTAAGAATTTTGAAGTTTCTCCAGAACAATGTTTTCCCCTCATATATTTAAAGTAATCAAAAACAATGTAAAAAGGAAAAAAAAAAAAAAAAAAAAAACAACAAAAAAAAAAAAAAACAGGATTTTACAAGAATTCCATAAAATGTCTTTAAAATAAGACAAAATACATTTTTAAAATTCACATTTAATCATTTAGAATCTGTTTTCATAACTAAATTTTTTTATTTACCTTTTTTACTGCAATTTTTTCCTTATACATATGTCTCTTGATGTATTTTTGTAGCAACCAAATTCTTTATTCAGTTTGAGTTTACAATAAAGGCGACTGATATACTTAAAATATATATATTATGAACATGTTTTTAAGTGATAGTTTGTTATCACTATTAGCACAATTATAATTATTAGTGCTCTGAAAAGACCGCATATATCACTTACACATCCCAAAAAATGCCACGCATAGAGATGTCCTGATGACACAGATATCTATATCAGGATTGATCTCCTATGAATGCATTAAGTTCTTACCAAAAGTTCCAATTTATTGAAATTTTCTGTTTGTGATTGTGTCTAGTTAGCAGAGGAGGTCCCTTAATAATAATAATAATAATAATAATAATAATAATAATAATAAAAGAGCACAAGTGCAGAGAAATTTCAGCGTTTCTAAATTATTTTTAAAGGTGAAAAGGTTTTTTTAGTGTCTCTGAAGGCCCCCTACATTAAGTATGGCGGCTAGGTGCAAATCCAGAAACAAACCTTTTTCTGGATCTACTTTTTATTTCAAAAATTAAAGAGATAAAGAAAAAATAATACAAAACTGTCTTAGTCCTTAGTCTTGTTGGGTTCTGTGAGCATGGCCCTTCTGTCTGGAGTTATGGCAAGAAAAGGAAATTTTAATACATTAGTACCTAAATGATATTAACCCGTTCAGGACCGACATCTTTTACACGAATTTTATTCGTTTGGCTCCACTCTTTGTTAATAATTTGACTTAACTTTGTAAATCACGAAAATGTCGTAATTAAATAAAATCAATTTTACTTTTCTTTTTTTACTGGTATCAAACTCAAGCGTTTTAAGCACTTTTTGAGGTTGCATAATGCACCTATGATCCCGAACGGGTTAATGTTTATGGATATTTTATTGTATATTTAAGATTACGAATTATGAAATATTTTTCGTTAAAACATTATTATCTTCCTTTATACAATGCTGAAAACTAAAATAATACAAAACGAATTCTTGAGCACCCCATTACTGCAGAAAACTAAAACAAAAGGCATATTTCCCTGTAAAGTTCTTGTTCCTCGCATCCTCTCTCCATAATATCTTCATCTTCAAACGTCAGGTAACGCGGTCTCAGATCCTTTTTGAATACGGAGAGCTTGGCGTGCTTTTTGGCGATGTTTTTGCTATCCCCCCAAAGGCGGTGCTAGGGTGTCAGGATAAATATAGTCTAGTCTTTAGCTCGCACCTTAGGTTCCTGATGAAACATGGAGATATGCGGGAAGCCGTATCTACCCAAAGTGACGAAAAATGCTCTAGGTTTATCTCCTAAGAGATCGCTGAAAAAACATGTTCTTCATTAGTTCTTTTTTTGTTTTGTTTTTTAGCATTCTTTCTTTTACTTTCCCCATCTTTCGTTCCCCACGGCTTTCCTAGACTTTGAATGTGAGCTTTCAGACGGCTTGTTTTATACTTTACTTCTTCTCTATTTTTTTTTTTTTTTCCAGAGCTGTTTACATTCGTGTAGTGTGTTTGTGTGCTTCTCTTTACATCTTATTCTTGGGGGAGGACTTACCAGCTGCGTTTCAATTTGGCAGATCATTTAATACTCTCGCGGAAGAAGAACAATCGTAAGGTTTGAAATGAGAAGATGTTTTATAGGAACAAATTCTAAATATTGTGTTTATCTATCAACATGAAAATTTTCTTTCAAATAACAACATTTATTAAAACCTATATCCAGTAACAAATACACAATATAACTTTACAAAGCTCGCCGTTTTACTTAGGACCTTTAAACTTTCAAAAAATCAGTTTTCGGATTTTGATGTATTCTTCTTTTTTTTTTTAAATTTCTAAACAGTATTCAAAAAACCTCATTCAAAAATCTGCTTTATTTCTTGAGTTATAATCATTTATAGACGGTGAGTACAATTGAAAGTCGTTAATGTAAAATTTTAACACGCATTTTCTCAGATTAGTGAATTTGGAATTTGTTGCTTTAAAAATTTATAATCTATAGCTTTAAAAAATTAATCAAATATGCGTTTATTTATAGTCTTCATGCTTAATATATATATATATATATATATATATATATATATACATATTTTGTTTATATTTTTGCACTTGAAAAACTTTATTTTTTATTTATTTATTTTATTTATTTATTTATTTATTTATTTATTTATTTATTTGTTAAAATTAACTTTTAAACAAAACTTTTTGTACACATTTTGTTTTTAATTTAGAAGTAGGTGTGTTATGATTCTGTTTTGTTCAAAAAAAATTTTTCTATATGCATAATTTAGAGTTTAATCATGCACGCAGCACTTAATGATTATAATTCACACGTTACTGAGATGATTTTTTAAAATTTAAATATTAATTTTGTATATACAACATTTATTTTTCTGGATAATATATACATAATATATACTTTAGGTAGAAAGCAGGGGAGGGGGGGGGGAGATCTTAATTGCATATTATTTGTGTTTTGGTACCTTGAGAAAGGTGATTTTTTGATCGTTTCGACAAACTAATTTAAACTTATTAAACTTATTAATTTAAACTTATTAAACAGACTTATTTAAAATAATCAAGAATTTTTGTAAATATACTGTAATAGTGGTTACCAACCTTTATGACTTGCAAGAGCTCTTTTTTAGAATCATTTTGCATGGCGGAGCTCTTTAAACTTACTGTGTTCCATATCTTACAACAGTCAAAGAGTCTCATTTGACAGCTCATTTAATTGCTGGGTCATTTGATAGCTTAATTTAAAATGTTATTATGGTATTAGAATACAACTTTAATTAAAATGATCAAGAAACTCTATTTTTAAAATGAATAAATAACACAAAAATCCTTTGGGAAAAGAAACTATTTTAAAAATGTATCCAAATTTGAAAAAAGTAAAAATGGGGTGGAATCATAATTAATTAATCATTAAAAACAGTCCAAATACTTAATTATCTCAAAGGTTTAATTCATAAAATAAATAATGTGAACATTAAAAAGGTCCACAATCTTACTTAAAAGGCGACTAATGTAAGGAAAAAGATGTTACAAGTTTAAAATATACATTTTATTTAAAACTTCTTAGTACTTTCAAGCCTCCCGGGCCCATCATCAGAGAATATCTTAATAACTAAATGTTGTTTATTTATACAAATACGTCACTTTGTTTTGAAAATGAGAAAGCCAATAATTATTAGAGCTGAAAGTAGAAGTAGCAGTAGCAGTTTCTTGGATTAAATTTAATTAGAGGAAATTAATTAAACTGTAGTTAAATTCAATACAAGAAATTGCTACTGCTACTTCTACTTTTAACTCTAGTAATTATTGGCTCTCTCATTTTCAAAACAAAGTGACGTATTTGTATAAATAAACAACATTTAGTTATTACTCTCTGATGATGGGCCTGGGAGGCTTGAAAGTACTAAGAAGTTTTAAATAAAATGTATATTTTAAACTTGTAACATCTTTTTCACTACATTAGTCGCCTTTTAAGTAAGATTGTGGACCTTTTTAATGTTCACATTATTTATTTTATATTGAATCAAGGTAAAAAATTGCGTTTCGTCTTATGATATTATTGGTATTAATTCATTCTATATAGATACGGGGTGTCCTAAAAAGGACTGACTGATTTTAAAATTCAATAACTTGCGAACGGTGACAGATATTTAAAAAATTCTTGCAGGAGGGTCATGCATGATGTCAAAAGTTTTTTTACAGTGATTTTCAATTTTTGTTCGAATTACAAAAAATAGATGGCGCTGTAAGCAGTAGGCGCTAAATACAGGCTCGATTTTTTGGTCTTTCTGTTCTTCCATGCGGAAAAAGGAGATGAAACTGTATTGAGTGGGTTCCGAAGTGACAAACATCGAGCCTGAATTTAGCGTCTGTTGATGGCAGCGCCATCTATTTTTTGTAATTCGAACTAAAATAGAAAATCACTGTAAAAAAAAAAACTGTTGATCTTATGCATAACCCTCTTGCAAGAATTTTTTTAAAGTGCGTTCGTAATTATATAAATACGTAGCACCTTTAGTCGTCCATCTGTTTGAAAGTCTGTCCGCATATAACAGCCGAAGGGTTTGAAATTATAATCGTTGAAGAATTTTGTCGAGTCATTTCAAATTTTATGAAAATCGAAAAATTTTGTATTCATGCATTTTTGCATAAGAGTACAACAGCTATTGCACCCAAGATCTGAATATTTATGAAACTAGTTGTAGTACGGATGTACCTCATTTGCCACGTTTGACGTACAATTTCCGATTTGCTTAAACTTTTGGATCGGCTATACGAAAATTAAAGTTTTCCTAAACAGAAGCATAATGTTAGGATTATCTCCGGATGTCCTTACGTGGAATAAAATTGTTTTGCCTAATCGCCGGTTCTGTTGTAATTTTTTCAATTTCTTTGTATATCTTTATCATTTTAAAATTTATTATCTTTTTTTTAATTTCTCGATTTAAGAGGTATTTTATTAAGAGGATTCCTTAAGGGGATCGTGGACCTTTATTTGAGCAAAATTCGACCCCAAAATTGACATTTCTTCTTTTGTGATTCACCAATTTGCACGATGTCATTCGTGGAAAACCGCATGCAGATGCAATTATTTCACACTGTAAAAAAAAAAAGAATGCCAGTTTTCCGGTAGGAATCGAAAAAATAGTTGCCCTTATCGTACCGGAATAATTTCCAACCCATCTCTGAATAAAATCCGTAAAATCGGAATAAAATCCGTAAAATACCGTTTTACTGACTATTTCCTTATTTTTACGGATTTTATTCCGAGCTGGGTCGGAAAGTATTCCGGTACGATAAGGGCAACTATTTTTCCGATTCCTACCGGAAAACTGGCAGTATTTTTTTTTTTTTTTTTTACAGTGTACGTAAAGTTACAATGGGCTTTTATATTACTTTAAACCTGTTTTTCCCAATACTGATGTTTCATCTTATTTAAAATTTTTGAAATGCTCCTTGCTTCTTAATTTTTGATCAAAATTCGTGAAACTGATAAGGAAGAATCCTGATATTGCTTAAAAAGAAACTGTGTATGCATTTTAAAATTCGACTTCATTAAGACAATTAAATTTGATTTTTACCTTATTATAAGGCAGACTTTTGATGAAAATTGATATGGAATTCAGAAAAAAATCTCTAAAAAAATAACTACTTAAGGGATTAAAAAATAGATAAACAGGTTTGTTTGTAATACAGTTTTACAAGATTAAAATAGAAAATCGAGGAAATATCTCAAAAAATTAATAGTCCAAGAGCTGTTAAACATTTTAGGGAAGGTATTTGAGGCACCCTGAAAATTTGTGCAACACTTCTTTTGTAATGCCTGAATACAAAATCGAATGTCTGGCTGAAGGATCGTGGCCCAAAACCTGTGCCAGACAAAAAATGGCACTTGACACGTGTCTGGCACAGTTTTTGTGCCGACTAAAGTGTCTGTCATTTTCAAAATATTTTTTTCTAAGCATAAATATTATTGTGCCTCAATCTCAGCGTGCCTCAAATACCTTTTTTGGGTAGTCAAAAAATGGCACTTGACACGTGTCTGGCACAGTTTTTGGGCCGACTAAAGTGTCTGTCGTTTTCAAAATATTTTTTTCTAAGTATAAATATTATTCTGTCTCAATTTCAGCGTGCCTCAAATACCTTTTTTAGGTAGTAAAAAAAAATGGCACTTGACACGTGTCTGGCACAGGTTTTGGGCCGCGATCCTTCAGCCAGACATTCCATTTTGTATTCAGGCATTACAAAAGAAGTGTTGCACAAATTTTCAGGGTGCCTCAAATACCTACTCAAAAATGTTCAACAGCTCTCCTGCTGTAAGACGCAAGAGACATTTTAAAATTGTGTTTTAAAATTTTGAATTTTTTAAAAGATCTTAAAATTATAATAAGATTAGGAATTTCTTTTAAGGTGTTCTATATACTTACGGTGAAATGTGTATTTGTACAAAATTTGAAATCTCTATTATGAAAATTAAAAGAAATTTCTTTAAACGTCCACCATCCCCTTAATGAAATCATTAAAATAGGGATTTTTTAAAGCTATTTAAATTATGTTTACACTATTCCCTTTATCTTATCATCCATTCTTTTTTTTTTTCCTTTTTAGTAAACCTGTCAAGTAAAAAATATTGTTACAAACAATTAAGTGCAGAAAATAAAGATCTGAAATGGGCTGTATATCATTAGAAAGTTAAACATTTTTGCTTTATCTCGCATACCCTGCAGTAAGCTGCCTAAGTGGCGTCATAACACGGCAAAGAAAACAGACTGATTTTGGAGACGTATAAATCACATGTTTTGGAATACGGAAATTCCAATCTCTTTGTGACAATGCACTTATACATGGGAACAGAAGAAAAGAATCTTACAAATTTCAAGTAACTTAAGATATCTCTAAATAATCCTGAGGTGTATCTTTCACTTCCTGAGAAAAACAAGGTCGACCTTAACTGAGAGCAAGTTTTCCGCTAAATTTATATACTTGAATTAGTTAAAGTATTCAAGAACGAATAAAAAAAAGTACTAATTCTTATTACCTATTCATTTTAATTCGGGTTTTATTATTTATTTACTTATTTATTAGTTATTGTTTGGACAATATATTGTTTAAAATTTATTTTTTTATTTTACAGGAAAAAACTGTCAGGAAAGGCGCAGTAAAAAAATGTTTATTTTACAGAAATAATCTGTATTTATTACAAATTGTTGGAAAATTCTGTTACAATAAAATAAACTCGTAATAAATACCGATTATTTCCGTTAAATAAACAGTTTTTACTTGCGTCCGGGATGACAGTTTTCTTTCCTGTAAAATCAAGTTTTTTTTTTTTTTTTTTTTTTAGAGTGATGAGTTTATCTAATGAGGTTTCTCTATCAAAATGCGCTTCTATAGATATATAATTTGATAATGTCTTTATTGTTTCTCAAAGGAAAATTTTATGAATTTTTATGAAATTGCACAAATTTAATTAAAATCAATGAGCTTCTATTTCTACTTAATTTTTTATTAATATACGTTTTTAGAAGTTTAAATAAGGATTATTTACGTAAAATAAACAGTTTTTTACTGGCGTCCTGGATGACAGTTTTCTTTCCTGTAAAATTTAGATTTTTTTTTTCTCTTTTCCGTGATGAGACTATCTAATGAGTATTCTATCGAAATGCACTTCTGTTTATATATAATTTGATAGTTAATAAAAATAAAAGGCCTTTGCGCCTTTTAAGCATTTGATTTGGAATTTGAATTTTATTTGGAATATTGTATGCAAGGCGAAATTTTCTCTCTGGAAAAATTTCCTAGTATTAATATGATTTCGATTGATGCTAGACTTAATTATGTTTCGTGTTTGTCCCATGTCGGTGGCTCATGAAAATTATTCCACCTTGTGCTGCGTTTGTGGCCTTACCAACATGTGGAAGCAGGACGTTTCGGTCCCGCCGTTTCGGTCCCGAGACATTTCGGTCCCGTGACATTTTGGTCACTGGCCATTTCGGTCCTTGTCCATTTCGGTCCCTTGCCATTTCGGTGCTCACCGCCTCATCACTTGGATTCTAATTGTCGTGGGCCCGCCAAACGCTTAATTTCAACATTATTTGGGCCCTTTAAAAAATTTTTATCACCGCCCCCCCCCCCCCTCAAATTTTATCTAAAGCTGAATATAACAGTCCGATAAATTTAAACTTTTATAACTCGTGATTATGAAATCACAGCGAGCTGAAAATTTGTTTGATTGAACAATGTGATATAATTTTACAGGGGACATTGTCTGTTTTTTACTATTATTATTTAACCGAATGGATTTTTTAAGTTTTATTATTTATTATTATCATTAGGTATTTTATATATACTATAAACTGCCATAAATGTTTTTTTGGTTATTTTCATACATTTTTGAGAACGTTTAAATTATCATTAATTAAATAATTAAACTGTGCTTATTTTTTTTCTTCTTTCAATTAGATTAATCATAAATGCCTTGAATAATTCAATCAGACACTTATAAGCTATTATATGTAAATATTTCCTCAAATCACCCTTCTAAACCCTCTTTTTTAATAATTCAGAAATGAGATATATTTATCGAAGCACATATTTAATATTTCTTATTATTTTTATAATGCAAAATTGCATCTTATAAATTTGTTTTCATAAGTTACTTTACCATTATAAACAGTAGAAAATAATAGTGATTTGGTAACTAGGCGTGCCATGAAAAATATTTTTTTTTTTTTTTTCCAGAAAACTCCACCCACCACTTCATTTTTTTTTTTTTTTTTTTTTTAATAATTATTGCTTGCTATTTTTTCAGTCTTCTCACCCTTTGAAGACGATTTTTGTGAGCTAATTTTATTGAATCTGGGCCTATTTCTTTGTAATAAGATTATTATTTTTAATTTTATGTAATAATGTAACTATTGTTTTAATTAATTTTATTTGCAAATAAATATAAACATATAGATAAAGTATAAAGAATATATTCAATATATTCTAGCGATGTCAAATGATGCCTTTTTAAAATTTTGATTTATGTTTATTTTGCTCGTAGTTTTTTAATGTAATAAGTATAAAAAAGTCTTAAATGTATTAAAAATGATTTTTAATTGTTGCAACTTAAAAATTACGAATGAAACACCTTAAATCGAAATCTTTTTAAGGCTGTTCTCAATTGCTCTGCTCAACAAGCGCAAAACGTTTTGACACATTTACAAATTCATTTTTAACGGAAAGATATGAAAATGTAAAACCTGACCAGGGAAGTGATTTGGAATTGAACTGTGTTTTCCATTTTTTCGCTCAATAAATTACCTATTGAGTTATAAGCAATTTTGATCACGTGACTCGGCATTTTTCTCCCTTTACTGACTGGATTTTCTTCTTTCCTTCGGAAGTTCGGTTCAAAGTTCCAACTTTCACAGAATTTTCTGAAAGATCTATCATGGAAGACGGTAGTATTCCGAGTGACGCAGCCTTAAGCCTAAAATCGTATCGTATCGTTAAAATCGTATCATATCGTATCATAGAATTCGTAGATAGCGGAACTCATATATACAGCTAACTCGACATCAAAGAAAACGCGAAAAGCCGCCTTTTAATAACTCAGCAGATATAGGTCTTATTGTTCTGAATTTTCTAGAACAGTCTTATATCTGCAGTCTAATCGTATACTGAAATTTTTACATTTCTACGTGCAGTATATTTTGAGATCTAATAGCCATTTTTAAAGTGAAAACGTTGGTATGATATCGAGGAAGTTCCTAATTTGAAAATCTCGAAAACGGTTCTAACGATTATCTTTAAATTGATACATAATATAAATGTGATTTAGGCGAGGTGAATAACACTTTTCTTTTTTCTGGGAAAACTCTCGTTCGTTAAATAATTCGATTTTTTTTCTCTCGAAAATGACACGGGCGATTTTTTAAAAATCAAATAAATATGTTTCAGATGAACCAAATAACAATTTACTTGTTTCCAGCAAGACTCTTGTTCGTTTTATAATGCGCATGAAAAATCGGACTATATTTCTTCGCCATTCTATGGAAATTTCACCGAAAATGCATGACACTGTATTCATACACATGCTTTCTTTTTAACCACTTTTGGGGAGAAAAATTTTGTCTTCCCACTGGCTGAGTGGTTAAGGGCCATCGTCTACTGATCTTAAGATAGGCAGTTCGATACTCACTGGTACTTGTTTTCACATATGAATGTGTTTTTTTTTCTTTTAAAGTCTTTTAGTTGACCATTATTCTCAGTTCCTTTGTAATTTTTTAATTGCTATTAAGTTAAATAAAATTACAATTATAATGACGCCAATTTGATGATGATTATTTCTTGGCAATTTTTCAACAATAAAAATATTACCATAAATTTTATAAATATATTTAATTTCAATCACTTTACAAAAAATATACATTAATAATTATTATTTGAATATAAATCACACGATCGGAAACGTAAAAAAATAATTCATTTCAGCTCTTCTTTTTATATCATTTTTTATTATTATGACGGTCAATCAATATATAATCACTGACATCCATAATATTATTATTATTATAATTATTATTTTCCTTGCATAAAAACTATTGTGATGAAATAATTCTTTTATAATAAATAATTTTGTTGAAATGTTTTATTTATAAATAACGATGAATTTTGATAACCCCGAGACAATTGTTTTTATTTAACTTTGAAATATTTACAGTTTACATAATAAGCATATCAGAATTCTGGTGTCGCCATCTTTTGACGCAATTGCGTACTACATTTATCTCTTATTTGGAAAAAAAAAAAAAAAAAAAAAAAAAAAAACTAACGCTCTTCGCCGCTTTGAAAGAATCTCTTGTGACTAGAGGTCTATTTCGCAAATATTAAGAAAATTACTGCATACAAAAATATTAAAATGGGTAGTATTATAGAGAAATGTTTGATAAAAACGTTGAAGTAGACAGTTTTTAAATCGAAGAATTATTTTAAGAGATATTTAATGTTAAATCTGGATAAAATTGTCTCATTAAAAAAGTCTCATAGGAAAAAAAATATATACATGGGAATTTAATCATTTTCATTCAATTTAATCATTCAATACAAACTCGAAGTTTGCAGAGTGCATTTATTATTTTTAACTTGCCTAACTTTTTGACGGTTTATTTCAATTTTAAATTAAAATTTTCAGAATTTCCAGAGATATTTTTTACATATTTTAGAAAAGGTTATTTTAAATTGTTGCCAATTGTTAAAACAGCGCAAAGAATAATATATCCTTTAAATTAAAAATTTATTCACACGTGACTATTATAAACAGAAAAAAATCCTTTTAAATTAGAATTAAATGATAACGTGTTAAAAGCAGGAAAATATTAAACATTACGTCATAAAAATTGTTTTTACACATGCTTACTTAAAATGAAAGAAAATTATAAAATAATCAATTATTTTCAAATTAGAATTAAATGATTACGCATTAAAAGCAGGAAAACATTGAAAATTACGTCATAAAAATTATATTTACACGTGAATATTAAAAGAAAAAGAAAATTTTTAAATAATAAATTCATTGATATGTGTTAAAAGTCGTAAATGGAGGAAATTACGTCATATTGGCCAAAGTGGCCAAATAATAATATTGCAAAACAGTTTAAATTAAAAAATATATTTATATGAGAGATTTATTTCAAATTTCGAGATGATATTTTTAACTATAGTTGCCAATTTTAAGGTAGCGCAAATAATAATATTATCTTTCTAATAATAAAAATATTTTCAGTTGAATGTTACAAAGAAAAAGGAAAGTTTGATGAAAATTATGTCAGATTTAAAACGTTACATTTAAAATCTCTTATTTAAAATCATTTTCTTATAGCGTTGTTAAAAAATACCATAAAGCAAAGACTCTGTTGACTTAGTTCCTTTTATATTTGGTAATTTTCAAATGTTTAACTAATCTTATTTAATCAAGCACGGAAACAGCAACTAACATCAGCTGATTCGGTCTTGAAATCCCTCAGTAAAAGGGAAACCCGTTTACAGTAAGATCGCCATTGATTTTTTAATTATACAGAGCAGCCTCGATTATCCGAGCTAATTGGGACTGTTAGTAAATCGGAATCGGAAATCTCGGTTAATAGAAACTGTGTGTAAAAACTCGCCGTGCTTGCGAATTTAACATCTCTTTAAAAAAAAAATATATAGAACGTTTTTTAAATAATAAAAATAAATATATGTAAAGTTCTGTTTCACAGCTTAACAAATTTAAAAAGAAAATCAACTACCAGTAGTAAATTTTAAAATGCAAATTGAAAAATTTACGAAAGTTCACACAGCCACTGGAAACAAAGCAATATTCGCTATTGACTTCCCAGGGTCCAATGTTTCTTTGGAGTTGAGTGCTTTTAGGGGCAGAAGGGCCTGTATAGCACGGACAGTGAGCTAAAGAGTGTTGTTATTTTTAAGGCTCATTCAAAAGGGGGAAAAAAATCAGACTTTGTTATCGGCTCGGTTAACAGAAACCTCGATTAATCGAAGCTCGGTTAATCCAGGTTCTACTATAATTCAATCTTCCGTAATCTTTTTAAAGCAGATCAAATTAATGGACTTTAGCACAAAGTCACATAGCTGATAACTGCCATGCTTGTTGGCCACCTTTTTTTCAAAAAGTTTGCTTCGCCTTATTCAATTAATGAGATATCTCCGATAAAATAGGTCACATTTTCCCGTTCTAAAATACTGGTATCCAAAAATCGTAGCATGTAACTGACACTACAAGTACTCATGGAACTAGAGTATTTTAAGTCTGATTTTTATTATAGACTATATAAAATTATTAAAAATATATATTATGATAGGAAATAGCGGGCTTCGCCCGCTATTTACGTTACGGATATAAAAATCATGTTTTTTTTTTTTTTAGGGAAAAAGAAATAAAAACCTATTTGACGATAGGTTTATAAAGACACATTTTGTATTTGTTATATTTCCGGGGATGAGGAGGGGGGGGGACTATTTTGATTAAATATCGCAATTAGTCCACATGGCAGATATAATTATGATAGACACTAGCGGGCTTCGCCCCTCTATGGCGCCTTATGGGTCCAGCTTCCATAACTCGGAAACTACCTTTCGGACATCAATGCAACAGATTCCAAACGTTATAATTAACTTAATAATCACCCTGTATAGCATTAAAGTAAATTCATGAGTACTGCACACTATTTTTTTATAGTAATTTCTGAAGAGAAAAAATTATTTCGGTTCCATTCTTGGGTACTGGTCTGAAAAATTTTGAAAAAGGGGGGAAGGAGGGGACATGAGACTGCTGTTTGTCAAACAACACAACGGGCTCTGGCTTATTCAACTTGGTTTTTGATGACTTCAATTGGAAGGTGGTTTGTTTAAAAGAGTGCGTTCCCTGCCCCATGAAAATTGGAACTATTGGTGCACCATCTATGTAAGGATTTAATAACTATAAATTAACATTTTGGATTTATTAATTTAAGGATAAAGTGTTTTTAAAGGAATATCAAATGAAACCCTCTGTGCGATCTGCGATTATACTTACCCACTTGTTTTTATATACAAACTGCTATAAGGAAAATTGTAATAAAATAGTAAAAATTAAATCTGCATTAAATCCCATAAGTATCTTTTTTAAATCATTTTATCACTAACCTCAAAAAAGTAATGATATCAATGCAAAAACCCTTGACGGGTTAAAAGTTTCTGACGCAGCACTTTATCTTATGCTCTAAGAATTTTAAATATGGAACTTAAAAATACTGATATCAAATTTTGAGTGACGTTATGCTATTTCTTAAAAAACATATTTGTATTTATTTCATCATTTTATTTTTGTTTTATTTATAATCGCATGTGCAAAAGTTATGTTCAACATGAAAAAATGCATAAAATTTTATTCGCTGTTGCTTTATCATTTACATCTCTCATAAATTCAAAATATGAGTTTTAAAAGATATGATATAAAATTTAAGTGACGCATTGATGTGACTTTAAAAGGTTTGTTTTAAAATTCAATTTAAATTATTTTTGACTTGGTTAAAATATTTTTTTACATCTACACAATACTTTTAATTTTCCAATTCACTGTTAAATATATCACTTTCATTGAATCTATACTATGCATTGAAATGTATTTATTTCAATAAATTGATTTATCTTTTGTGTCACGCTATTCAAAATCGTGAGTAAGATTTATGTAAATGGTTTCTTTGCGTCATTGTGTCCAAACTACATGAAATGTATGAAAAAGGATAGTTTGACGCAAATAAACCATTTACATAAATCTTACTCACAATTTTGAATAGCGTGACACAAAAGATAAATCAATTTATAGAAATAAATACATTTCAATGCATAGTATAGATTCAATGAAAGTGATATATTTAACAGTGAATTGGAAAATTAAAAGTATTGTGTAGATGTAAAAAAATATTTTAACCAAGTCAAAAATAATTTAAATTGAATTTTAAAACAAACCTTTTAAAGTCACATCAAGGCGTCACTTAAATTTTATATCATATCTTTTAAAACTCATATTTTGAATTTATGAGAGATGTAAATGATAAAGCAACAGCGAATAAAATTTTATGCAGCTTTTCATGTTGAACATAACTTTTGCACATGCGATTATAAATAAAACAAAAATAAAATGATGAAATAAATACAAATATATTTTTTAAGAAATAGCATAACGTCACTCAAAATTTGATATCAGTATTTTTAAGTTCCATATTTAAAATTCTTAGAGCATAAGATAAAGTGCTGCGTCAGAAACTTTTAACCCGTCAAGGGTTTTTGCATTGATTGTGTTTACAAGAAAACGGAGAAAACAGTTCGATGACATAGTTTCTGAATAACACCTTCTAGTTTCATGCGCTTCCGAACAAAAATAAATTAAAACTTATGTCAAAAATTTGACCCTTTGGATTTGAGAACAGCCTTAAAGGTGTCATTCGACACCGGTAGAAATAGCGTTGATATTATTGTTACATAAAATAGATTAATGAAAACTTTTAAATAGTTTTTTTAAATATTAAATTAAAATAATTATTAAAATGAAATAAAAAGTTGTAGTCTATTCCAAAGCAGAATTTAAAAAATAACGTATCTTTATGACAATTCCAAACCCCTTTTAAAAAAATATGTAAAATGCAATATACATCTAAAATTCGCGTGCCGTTAAAAATAGAATCAAATAAAGATTTGTAAAAATATTAGCAGATTTTTTTCTTTATTAATACACATAGTGTCCAAATTATATGCAATTGAATATGTGCAGTGCATGGGCATTTGCATATGAAAATTAAAGCTTGACTTATAAATGTTTTTAAATTGTCTGGACATTATATTTATGATATGCTAAAATATGAGGAGCTTCTATAAAGAATCCATAGAACCCCCCCTTCCACCAACTCCTAAAAACGATTACTTCTACCATATGAAATGTGCATAGAGTGCTACAATTTGGATCCGAGTTATAAGTGTTTACGTTTTTCGGGCCCTTATATTCGCTTTATATATGGCTTTTTAAAATGATTACCATGCGAAATTTGTGTGGGCTGTTACTAAAATTTAAAGACCTTCATTTAAAGAACTCTACAATGTCCCCTATAAAATTATGTCACATATTTCAAGTTCACAAAATTTCAGCTTGCTGGAGAAGGGACCGAGCTAGCGACGAGAGGCAGGCTACGACAGGACTTAGCTCCGGGGGAAGTACACGTGACGTCGATGATGAACTCTTTAGTCTCGACGTCAGTTTTATAACGTAAATGTTGGCGGGCTTGTCAAGGAATTATTGGAAATAGAACATCAGAGAACAAATGATATTAACATTCGAAACAAAAAGAATTTAGTTTCAGAATCTCTCTATTCTAAAAAAAAGTAACTACCGCTGTCACCGCCGCCGCCGCCGGTTTTGAATTTTTTGTGACCGGAGGTCTTTCTTCGTTAATATTAAGAAAAATAATGCATACAAAAATATGAAAATCGGTAGTATTATACAGAAATGTTTGATAAACACGCTGATGCAGACAGTTTTCAAATCGAAGTATTATTTTAAGAGATATTTAATACCAAAGTTGGACAAAATCGTTCCATTAAAAAAGTTTTATAGGAGCAAAAACTGTACATAGGAATTTAATCATTTTTAGATCATTTTATGCGTCAGAATTTCCCGGTGTGCAGATTGCTTTTAGTTTTTTGATTTGACACATTTTTTTAGGTTTTATTTCTATTTTAAATTCAAATTTTCAGCATTTCGAGGGATATTTTTTACATTATTTTAGAAAATGGTATTAATTTATACTGTTGCCAAAAAGTATAAACAGCGCAAACAATAATGTTTGCTTCAAATTAAAAAATTATTTACACGTGACTATTATAAACAGAAAAAATCATTTGGAATTAGAATTAAATAATTATGTACAAAAAGCAGGAACTTATTAAAAATTACGTCATAAAAAGTATACACGTGAACTTTAAGAGAGAAAGGAAATTGAATTGAGAAAGAATAGCTTGGTCAAAATTACGTCAGATTAAAAACGATTAATTTAAAATGTCTCATTTAAAAGAACTTTCTTTTCGCTTTGTTAAAAAATACCAGGAGACAAAGACTGTTTACTTAATTCCTTGTATATTAGCTTATTTTGAAATGTTGTTACACGTGTCTACGTCATCAAGTTATTTTTATTTCGACGTTTTATTTGTATTTTTATTAATGCTGTACTAATTTATTTGTTCTTTCGGTATTTAAAATAAAAATTATGCCAATTTGTATAATTTGGCGAGTGGTTTGGCGATTTATATAATTTGGCGAAATTGGTCGACGGGATAATCAAGTAGTACCGCAGCGGATTTGGCGTTAAAATTATCCAATCAAAGAAAAATGAATAGAAATCCGTTTATAGGGAGATCGACACTGTTTTTTAAATTATAATTCAATCTTTCGAAATATTTTTAAAGCCGATCAAATTAGCGTGCATTTAGAGTCTGCGGTGTCTGGACGGGGGTTGGCGAGCGTAGCTCGTAGGGGGCCGAGCCCCCTAGTAAAATGAAAAAGAAGTAATTTAATGGGTTTTATAAGATTAGACGAACGGATTTAAGGTTTTTAGAATAATAAAACAATACGCATTTAAAGCATGGAAAAAAGATAAAAGATATTTAAGATAGTATTAAAACTAAGTAAAAAGGGTAGATTATAATAATTTGGAATAGTTTAATAAAAAAAATGCGAAAATTTTTATTATTACATATATATAAGAATCCATATTTAAATAGGCTCCATGTATTTTCTAAATGACTGAAATCCAATGAATTATTTTATGTTCATCAGCTATGCATATTTGAGCATTCGTTTAAATTATACACTAAAGTTTAAATACTAATTAATTCTATAATATTATTACTAATATTATAGAAATATTTTCGCCATATTGGACAAGCTTTTGATTTTTCTTTTCATATTGCATTTGTGAATTATAACTTTGTTAATTATTCTTTATGTACAAATGCCCATTTATTTTTAAAAAAAATAAAACCATAAACGCAACTGAGAAGTTTGAAAGAGTTCGGAAGAAAAAAAATTCGGGCGGGACACTTTAATGATTGATTACAGATGACACTTTAACCCTTTATATCCTGAATTTTGAATAAAAAATTTTCTTCACCTGAATAATTATTTACGTTAATGTCTAAGATATCCAGAACAACATATATAATAATTTGATTTTTAGATAATTGTTTTAACTAAAACTTAATAAATCGTTAGAGCTATTTTTGCAAAAAATTTACAAGAATAATTAGATTAATGAATAAAAAATACTGTTATGGAAATCTCACGAACTTATAGGAACAGTGTAAATAAATGTACCTATCTGTAACAGATGAGTGTTTTGTAGTTCCAAATTTTTCGTATAACATTTTTTAATAGCATAAAAGCTACACTTAGATAATTGGTTGAGAAAATAAATATTTATCTTCGCCTGTTTCACTATGTTTTCTAAATTATGATTGAACAAATTATTATTTTGTATGAATAGTGCAATCTACTTTTATTAATAGACGAATTAAATTAATTTTACATTGAATTTTTTTAAATGGAACTTAAAAGTACCGCCAGGATATAAAGGGTTAAATCTGTAAAAAACTAATAATAATAATGATGATGATAAACTCGGTTATAGATTTAAATTTCACTTAGACTGATTCAAAGTGAATCCGGATAATTTATTAAAGGAAGATATTCATTAAACTAGGGATGCACAACCTGTGGACCGCAGGCCAAAAGTGGCCGCCATGATTTAACTTGTGGCCCGCGATCACTATTTATATAATTTCTTCGTTTTTTTTTTTTTTTTTTTTTTTTTTTTTTTTTTAACACAATTACGTCAATTTATAACTGGAAAAATTGCAATTTTTTGTCATATTTCGCAGGAAAAAATCGCGAATTTCGTCAATTTGAACCGGGAAGAAATTGCAAATTTCATCAGAGCCAATTAAGAATCGCAAATTTCGTTGATCGAGTTTGGATAAATCACGAAATTTATCGATGAGTCGCAGGAAAAAATCGCGAATTTCGTCAATTTGCCCCGGGAAGAAATTCCAAATTTCATCAGAGCCAATTAAGAATCGCAAATTTCGTTGATCGAATTCGGATAAATCAGGAAATTTATCGATGAGTCGCAGAAAAATCTCAAATTTTGTTAATCAACTGGAGAAAAATCTCGAGTTTTGTCAGTTTATCGCGAGAAAAAATCGCGAATTTCGACAATTTGCTGCTGAAAAAATTGCAAATTTCGTCAGAGTCAGTTAAAAATCGTGAATTTCGTTGATCGGACGCGTTAAAAATCGCGAATTTTGTCGATTATGTAATCCTTGATCGGTTGCTGAAAAATTGCGAGTTTTGTTAGTTGATCGTGAGAAAAAATCGGAATTTTGTCAGTTTCCCGCGAGAAAATTTACAAATTTCGTCAGAGTCAGTTAAGAATCGCAAATTTTGTTTATCGGGTGCGGAAAATTTTCGAATTTTCCTGATCGCGAGAGGAAAAATCGCGAATTTTGTCGACTCGGCGCGGAAAAGTCTCGAATTTCTTTAATCGGGCACAGAAAAATCGCGAATTTTGTCGATGATGTACGGAAAAATTGCAAATTTTGTTGACCGGCTGCGGAAAAATCGTGAATTTCGTCAGTTTATCGCGAGGAAAAATGTCGAATTTCATCAATTTGTTGCGTAAAAATTACAAATTTCTTCAGAATCAGTTAAGAATCGCGAATGTCGTTGATTGGACGCGGAAAAAAATCACTAATTTTGAAAATTGATAGAAAAAATTACAAATTTTGTCAATTGGTCGCAAAAATATTGCGAAATTTGTCAATCGCTCGTGAAAAAAATCGTGAATTTTCCCAAAAATTCGCGAATTTCGTGAATAGCTCATGGAAAAAATTACAAAATTTGTGTGTCGGTCCGAAAAATATCATGAAATAGAAATCCATTGGTCGCAGGAAAAAATCGCAAATTTCATCGATTGTACGCGAAAAAGAAATCGCGATTTTCGCCAATTTATTGCGCGAAAAAAATCGCAAATTACATCAATGTATATCAGGAAAAAATCCCGTTTCGTCGATTGGTCATTGGAAAAAAATTGCAAATATTGTCAATCTGTCACGCAAAATTCGCCATGGAAAAAAATCGCGAATTTTGCCAATCATTCATGGAAAAAACTTGCAAATTTTGAAGATCGATCGCAGAACAAAAAGTCGCGAAATAATTCGATCGGGGGCGGAAAAAAATCGTAATTTCGTTCATCCGTTGTGGGAAAAAAATCGCGAAATTTGAAAATTTATCGCTGAAAAAAATCGCGTTGCGTCAATTTATCGCAGGTATCGCAAATTGGTTGTTTGAAAAGATTGCAAATTTTGCCAATCGGCAATGGAAAATTACCGCGAAATCTGTCAATCGGTCGTTGATAAAAAATCGCGATTTTCGTCAATCAGTCGCACTTGATTGACAAAAGGGAAAAAAAACGAGTTTTGTTAATAGCCCGCAGAAAAAATAGCATAATGGGTCCATCATGCCTTGTTATTTCAAAAATAAGTTTCCTTTTATTTTAAATTAAGTTATTCTTCAATAATTTTTTTTAATAATTTTCAATAACGTTCAATTATTTAGAAATTTTGTGTAATTTTTTTTCTTCAAGTTACTATTTGTCAAGAAGAAACCGTTAGTCTTCATAAAGTGTTGAATGGTTAATTCATACAGATGCGAAGAAGCCCTGCATTCCTTTATACAATTATTTATTTCCATTTGTTTATTTTTATTATAGACAAAAAATAATTATTCATCAAGAATACAGACTTATTACCCCCCCCTCCCCCTACCTCCCATATATAGAATTTTCTCTGCGTTACTGATGCGACCCTCGACAACCCAAACATAAGTGGCCCTTCTCTTAAAAAGGTTGTATGCACCCCTACATTAAACATAGTTTTTTGTTACCTTTTTTTATTTAATTAGAAAAAAAAAAATGGTTATATTCAACGTCTTCCATCCAATTAATCCATAACTTTCTTGCATAAATCAGCATCAGTAATGGAGAATGAATTCATACCATCGTGTACAAAAGTAGTAAATAAACACTACAATTTCCGAAAATTCACAAATAAAGATGTCAAGCTCTGTGGAATGCCGGTGTCTGTTATAGGTAATCAAGTGGGGACTATTTACACGGGATTTATTTATATTTTTCTCCCTAAAAAGTTACAAATTTCATACATTCGGACAGCTTAATTTATCAGTTTTCCTCTTCGATTTAAATATCAGGATGGAGTGCAATGCTACTTTATTTTTTGTGTAAACCATCATCGATATAAAAATTGAGAACAAATTTAAATATCATAAGGGCCTCCTTTTTTGAGGGAAGGAGGGGGGGGGGGGGCAAATATTTACGTAAAGCTGATTGTTTCATTCTTTTTTGACTTTGGACTGATTATAATCCGTATTTTAAACTTTTAGGGTAGGATAAGAATTAAATATATATATATATATGACTAAATATGCATTCATATATTCACACATGGGCAGAGCCCGATTGCGGTTGCCTAAGGTCCAAGTCCCGGTGTGTTTTTGGAGTCCTTAAGGCTGTTCTCAAATCAAAAAGGGCAACTTCCTGACATAAGTTTTAATTTATTTTTGTTCGAAAATGCATGAAACTAGCTGGTGTTGTTGTTCAGAAACTATGTCATCGAGTTGTTTTTTCCATTTTTTTTTTTTTTTTTTTTTTTTTTTTTTTGAAAGCCCAATAGATCTTTCAGAAAATCGTGTCAAAATGGACGTTTTGAACTTAATTTCCGCGCGAAAGTAGAAAAATCACTCAAAACATGCGAAAAACGGGTTTGTCACGTGATCGAAATTGCTTATAACTCAATGGGTAATTGATTGATCAAAAAATAGAAAAAACAGTTCAATTAGAAATCGCTTCCATGGCCAGGCTTTTCAATTTTATATATTTCCGTTAAAAAATGAATTTGTAAATGTGTCAGAACGTTTTGCGCTCGGTGAGCAGAACAGTTAAGAACAGCCTTAAAACAAAATAGCAACTAGAAAATTTTGGAATAGGTGAGCGATTCCAACACAAAGAATGCGCAGATGGTAGAAAGTGAGACTGCTTGCAATTATGCATATCACGTATGATTTTTATTACGATACGGTTGTCAGAAAGTTGTTGAAAAAATCTGCGTTTTTAAGAATTTTTTCGAATCATTTTACTCATTTTAGGGCTCCCGTCCGCAGTGGACCTAAGTTGATGATCTAGTCCATCGAGGGGCGGCGAACCTATGGCCAGGGGAAGCATGTGATTCCTCTTCAAACTAAGGGACCCCAAAATTTAATTGGGGCTACTAAATTTGTTTTTTTACATTGCTTTTTTAATATTTTTTTAGGAAAAAGTTTGCCTAATGCAAGGGTATATCCACACTACTTCAGAAAACTTATCTAACCAGGCAATCTTAATATGTAGGCTATTAACTAATCTTATGAAACCCTGTTCTGCTGGTTATAGAAACCATCTGCGTAACTGAACATACAAGAACTACATATTCTATATGTATACTCTATCTTGGGCAGGTCTTGTTGAGCTCAAGCCAATTGATAGGCCTCGCCGCCCGGCCTGACCCTGTATACTCTAAAGTATATACAGGGAACCTAAAAAAAAGCTGCTTAATGGAATATATGCGAACTCGGCTAAGTCACTCCCGGGAGTAATATTTGTAGAATTTGTGAGTTTCTATATATGTAGAATTTAGAAAGCTTTTACTGAATGAAAGGGCCACCAAAAATGATACTGAGTTTCCCCTTGTTTCAGAAATTAATGAAATCCTTCCTGAGAATATTTTCGGCGAGGCATTAACTGAGATTCTAAATCAAAATTCTACAAAATAACGAAGTTAGACTATCTGCGTTTGCCTAAATTCGATGGACAGATGGCTTGTTGAGCTTAAGCCATTTCGTAGTCCCTCCTGCCTGGTCTAAACCTGTCTGAATTCGATTGATTGGAAATTGAAGAACTGAAATGGAACTTAATGAATTTCAATGTAGTTCAACAAACATTTTATTTTTCCTTTCAAAGAAGATTTGGAAACTATAGAAAAGTAAGGCATTAACCAGGCATTATAATAAAAAATATTAATGATAAAATTATGACAATTTGAAATTTAATTCCATACACTAAGACACTCTAGACACTGTTTAAAGATTCTAGCAATGCCGTTTTGAAAATCTTCCCTGCGAGCCATTATTTTCGGAAATGAATAATATGAAAGGCGTAGAAACCTTTTATTAGATGACTCCAATTCTGCTTGCTTACTCTTAAAAATGACAAAGTAGGAATTTGATATCGATTATTTGGCATTTAAAGTTAAAAAAAAAAAAAAATGCATTTATTTACATTCTGTAACACAGTTATGTTACCCATATCTTTTCTTAATCCTTATTCTTAATCTCCTATTTCTTATCCTAAAATTCAAGTAACTTTGATACGTTATTATATGAGAGACAAGATTTTTTTTGTTGCTGGCACGTAATTGGCGCATGGTCACGTAAAATGTATTTTTTTTTTTTTTTTTTTTTTTTTTTTTTTTTTTTTTACAAGCGGGAACTGCACATATGTATTCTAAGAAATTGGTAATGTTTAATATTTGTGACAGTATAGGAAGTTTGTGTGTGTGTGTTTTTTTTTGTGTGTGTGTGTGGGGGGGGGGGGGGGGTACTGAATGGATAACAGACCATGAGTTTCTCTTTAGTTTGATCGGGTCCTGAATATCGTGCATAAAAGTAGTAAATAAACTCAACACTTTCCGATAACTCACTAATAAAGACGTCAAGCTCTGTCGAGTGCCGGATACCAGGTCATGAGTTTCTCTTTGGCTTGCTCGGGTCCTGAATATCGTGCATGAAAGTAGTAAATAAACTCAACACTTTCCGAAAATTCACTAATAAAGATCTCAAGCTCTGTCGAGTGCCGGAGTCTGGTAGTTAATCAAGCGGGAGCAGTTTACACGCTATTTATTTTTATTTTTCCCCCTGAAAAGTTACAATTTTTAAACCTCAGTACAGGGGGCTATTCTTTGGGGCCTCTTTTAGTCACGGGTCAAAAGGTCATCGAGGCATACTCCTGGGCGTATTTTAGGCATCAGGTGCGTGCCTAGGATGTATTATCATCTATTTTGTTATGGAAAGCAAGTCGACGAAAAGTAGGAGAAATGTGAAAACACGTTCTGGATTACTGGCCTCTCCGAACGCCCTCCCCCTCCCCCACCCCTTTTCCTTCAATATCTTCATTCAGTTCAGCGTCTTTTCTATTGTGAGGGGTTTTCATTTTACTCGAAGTGCTTTGTATTTTGTGCCCCAACATATGTATTTGATGGATGCATGTTTTCCATATTTTACGGAATAAATCCGTAAAGGATTTTATCTCCCCCTCGCTATTGGATCCCTTTTATGCTTTACAGTCTCTTATTTCAAGCTTCAACAGATTAAACTGTCAACCACTTCACGCTTTTGTAAAAGAACTATCGATTTCTACTCTTATTATATGACTTACACCACAGACAACATGTGGCGTTGCTGAAATATCTCAGTGCTATATTTGATATATTTCTGTTGTGGTTTGGTTAGCCGTAAATAAGTGATGATCTGCATTTAATGGAGGAAAGAGGATAAAAACAGGATTATTATATTTAAAAAACAAACAAAAAACAGGTAAATGGATAAAGTGTGTGAACAAAATAACGTAATAAAAGACACAAACGACACAAAAAAATGATGCATAGAACTGTTACGAAGTTTCAAAAATCCATTTGTCAGTGATTATAAAAGTATAATGCATATATATTTTTTATTATGCTATTTTATTCACATTTTAATACTTTAGAACAAAATTACCCACCCTCACCTCTATATAAGGACGTGAGTTTCGAAACTCGCCTTATCCAGAAAATGAAATTTTGGGAAACCGCGAAAAACCTCTAACTGCGTCCATTGTAAACCAAGATTTTACTATGGTAGAAATCAGGATAAAACTTTTTTTTTTTTTTTTTCAGATTATTGCGTTTTTTCGGTTTAGGTTTACCAGTAGAATAGATTGATAGAGAAAACACGATTTTTTAAATTTTGGTTGATTGGTTGATCTTTGACGGCCGATTATCTACTCTAGGGATATAGGCCCGAGGGGTGAGTGCCCTCCGTGGGGGTCTTTCTAAGGGAACCTAACCCGTTACGCATGGAAATCCATGGCTCGAAGAAAACTCCGAACGATTAGGCCGACGGGCGCAATTGGGTTCGAACCCAGCACCTCCCGTCTACCAGCTTCGAGAGCAGAACCTCTCAGCCACTGGTGGGGCTCTTTTTAAATTTTGGATAAGTCGAGTTTAGAAACTCACGTCCTCATATGTACTTTACAATATATGGAAGCTTTTTTTTTTTTTTTTTTTTTGCCAATTTCAAATTAAAAACGTGAGGATTTTTTTTTTTTTTTTTTTCTAATTTTATAGGAAAAAAAATCTTGTGTAAAGCAGATTTTTCTACAGTTCCTTGGGATTCTTTGTTAGTAAGTTTTATTGTAAATAAGAAATCTCTCACAAAAGTGTCACAGAAATATAAAAAATCATTTGTAAACGGTTTCATTACTTCATTATTTCATTGACTTTTCGAAATACAGATTACTTATGTTCAAATTTCTTTTTTTCTCTCGAGAATGGAAGAATAGATGACGGTAGGACGTAGGATGCATCGATCCTTTCAAAATTCAAATAGATTTTCGGGGAAGAATAAAACAGTTGCATATATTTTAATTAAGTTTTTAAAAATGCATAATAGATTTGGAAGTCACCAAAAAATCATCGTGTCCCGGATCACAGCTCCCTACGTGCGTGCTTTAGTCAGGCTCTGTTTACAACTTTAAAAACATTTTCAGTTAACAGTATTATTTTTCTGTTCCACTTGCGCTACATTGTGTTAATTGAGAGCATTTCTGCTCTGAAAGCAAAACTCTGTTCTAATCTGCATTAAAATTTTTAAATATATTGTCATTTTTAATGTGCTAGATTTCAAATAATTTTGGAATCATTTTTTCTTTTTCTTTAATTGTTTTTTTTTTTTTTTTCAAAGTGAATAATATTCTAGTAGTTCCATTAGCTGACTGCAACAGATTTTCTCTCCCAAAAGCTTGCCTGTTTATCTGCACAGATTTTCTTTCCTTCTTCTTCTTCTTCTTTTTTTCTCCTTTTTCAGACATAATTTAATTTTTATAAATATTATCTCCCATGAACGATTGATTTTCAAAATAATCTTTTAATGTTTTTATTGTTCTAATACTCACAAAGAGATAACTAAGATGGATCCTTGAAATTTGGATAGTTTGAATCCTTATTTCATCTTTAAAATTTATATTTACTATATTTACATGCACTTGCACATATATTTTATTTATTTACTGTGTTATTACAAGACATGCTTGCAGTGTTGAATTCAAGGGGTGGCCCGGGGGTGGGGGGCGTTACCCCGGAAGATTTGAGATTTTGTGTTTTTAATGGTCAAAAAGTACATCCCCCCCCCCCCCAGCCCCTCAAACTCTTTTATGTCCCCCAGGAGCCGCATAAATCCTTCCCGGAGAAAATTCCTTATTTCAAGCCATTATTTCAATCTTTTTCTAAATAGTCTTATGCCGATATAAATTGTATATAAAAGGAATTGTGCATTTTAAAGTTTGATATTTATTTATTTCAACTTTTTCAGGTCTTCCAGCGGCATGGAAAGTCATGGAAAAAGCTAGAAAGTCAGGAAATTTAAAAGATATACAGGAAAAGTCATGGAACTTACAAATATTTTCTAAAAAGTCATAATATCTAAGATAAAAAATGAAAAATGACGCGAAATTTGTCGAATGGTCTGTAGAAAAAAAAAAATCGCGAAATTCATCACACGATTGCAAAAAAAAAAAAAAAAAAAAAAAAAAGCTAATTTTGTCAAAAGATTGCGGAAATGAATAGCGAATTTCGTCGCATGCCTGTTTGGTCATGAAATTTTTTGATATTTAGTCATGGAAAGTCAGGGAAATTGCCAGACATGTTTTGCTGGGAATCTTGTATTTTCACAAACTAAAAAAACTATATTTCAATAAGTATATATTTTAATTGATTTATTTATTATTTTATCAGAAGTTTTGTATAAATGGAATATTTGTAAGAAGGAAGTTTTCTTTTTTCCCGAGACGTAATTTTATTATTGAAATTATGGGAGGGGAATATTCTTCGGGCAGGGGGCGCCCCCCCCCCTCAAAAAAAAAAAGATTTAGTTAGTCGTTCGATGCAAAAGGAAAATAACGAAAATTTAGGCAAAAATGTCATTTATCGGTAAATTTTACACTCTGTGCTTTAAACAGGGCTTGGTTTCTTTCATTAAGTGATCACGTAGTGGCGCAAGGACAATATTTTATACACGAACTCATTCATGATAATTGCAAGATCAATGCACTTTCCCAATTATGTTTGAATTAACTAAAAAAAGAAAAATCTATTTACTGAAAAGGTGCACCTAAAGGTGCTTAAAAAGCACTTTTAGATGCTTTTGTCCCTGTAAACAAACTATAATACCTACATATTTGATTAACGAACTCATTCGAGATACTTGCAAGGTCAATACACTGTCCCAATTATAATACTAGCACTTTTAGGTACTTTTTAAGCACCTTTTTAGTAAATATATTTTTCTTTTTACTTATTTTAACGCAAGGTGAATGTGTCATTCCACTCTCAACTCGTTTTCGAGTTTTTAAGTTTTTTTATTATAGGTTTGAATTAGTTCAATAATTTTGGACGTTATCGTGAGCGCAAGTTTTGTTTGTTTGTTCCTGTAAACAAATTAAAATATCTACATATTTGATTAACGAACTCATTCACGATATACTTGCAAGATCAATACACTGTCCCAATTAATATCAAATTGGTTCAGTATTTCATACGATATTGTGTTCACGAGATTTGTGTTATATATAGATAGACAGATATATAAAAACGAAGTGAGTGCAATAGGTCGCAAGGTTTGTTTGTTTGTCCCTGTAAACAAACTATACATATTTGATTAACGAACTCATCCAAGATACCTACAAGATCAATACACTGTCCCAATTAATATCGAATTGGTTCAGTATTTCATACGATAATGTGTTGACAAGATTTGCATATAGATAGACAGATATATATATAATAATAATAAAAAAAAAAAAAAAAAAAAAAAAAAAAAAAAACGAAGCGATTGCAATAGGTCGATTTCTAAAAATATCAATCGAAAAATCTTAAGATTAATATACTTCCTAACAATTATTTCATATTTTACCCTTTATGTACTGAATTATGAATTCATGAAAATTTTATCTTCTAAAGCATTTTTCGTGAATTGTTTAAACTACATTAGAAGTTTTACATAATCACTTAATAAATTTTAGAAGGACTGAAGGATTTAGAAGGATTCATTAAATTTGAATTTATAGTTATTTTGTGCAATGTTTATAACCCCACTCAAATCTTTTATTTTAAATATTTTTCTTAGTATTTTGTAGAATTAGGAAATATACAAATATAATGTTCTTACAATAGAAATATTTCCTAATTGAAAAATACCCCCCCCCCCCCCCCAACGCCAAGAAAGCTGAAAAGATGCAAAGAGGCAAAATAAATCATCCTTTTAAAAATATTTTTGTTTTAACCAATAATGCTTTTGGAACAAGATAAAGTAATGAGTCTATAACTCATTCTAAACTGTATTACAACTAATCGATGTATTAAAGGAATTTTATAACAAGTTATTTTAATGGTACTTATTAGTTATTAGTACCGTCAGTAGATAATGGGTTAAGAAGTAGAGAAGGGGAGAACGAAAAAATCCATGCTTGCCCCCGGGTGAAAAAAATCATATAGTTTTGGAGCTGCGTAATTGTCACTTCAAGGTTTCAGGAAGGTATTCTTATACTGCCGTTTAATGACTGCGCACATATGCAAATACAGGTGTCTATGTAAATGTTAAAACAGCAAATGACTAACTATTATGATTCATTCTAGTCTGGTAGAGTTTATATTACAGTAATGCGTCACTGACCAGACAAAAAAGGGTTTCAACACTATGCGTCTATAATTTTTTTCTTCTGCTATTCGTGGCGTGGCAGTAAGTATTAAATATCAAACTCGAATTAGAATCCAAAATAGAGGATTTCGTAACAAAACAAATTTATTGCAAATGGCATCTTACGAGAAATATGGAAATTTCTGCCTCATTTTTATATATAAAATTTTCAGTTACCTTTTATAGGTATGTTTAACGTTTGCAATAATTACTTCTAATTTATCATAAGACTCCCCACTCCCCAACCTCTTTTTGAAAGGGTTTTTATTTCTTTTGCGCCAAATTTTATCTCAATATTTTATGAATATTTTACGTATGATATTTAAAATAAGTTCAACCTGACAAAATTATAGACAATAATAATTGGTGGTATATTTACAATGTATATAATACACTTAATTCGTAATACACTGTTCCTAAAAAATAATAAAAAATAAAAGAAATAAACATGACTAAATTTACTTATTTTACATTATAATTAGTATTTATTTTAGGTAATTATAAAAGAGGCAGGGCGCTAGTTCTTAAAAAGGCACTAATTCAGTGGAAAAGGGCATTATTCTATGAGACAATATATTAGTAATGTGTTTAGTAATGATATAAGAAGAAAAGTATATATTTTTTAAATATTTAAATAAAGTGACCTTAATTTTTAACGATTTTATGAATTACAAATTTAAAAATACAATTAAATTACAACATAATTTAATAAACTCCTGTTTTTACTAAAGAAATGAAGTTCTATAATTTTAGCAATCTCTTGGATATACGGATTTAGAAATACTGGGGTATGAGGCAGTTATTTTACAAGAAATTTTTGGGTTCAACTAACCGTGAATTTCATTATATTAAAAAAAGGAAGGGTACATTTTTACCAATTTTAAAAAGAGCAGGATGTTGTGCTCTTAAAAAATGGTCGAGAGGAAACAATATTATAAATAAATTATATAGTAATATTTTAATTCTATTTTTCGCAATTAACTTAAAATTCTGTCATTAAGATAGTTTTCATTCCTTCACAACATCTGAGATGCAAATATATGAGAGAAATTGCGCTTTTTATTCTAGATTCTCCAGTTAGTTTTAAGGCTGTTCTCAAATCAAAAAGGGCAACTTCCTGACATAAGATTTAATTTATTTTTGTTCGAAAATGCATGAAACTAGCTGGTATTGTTGTTCAGAAAACAGGCTACATAAGGGCTACATTCAGGCTACATAAAAAGAACTTTATAAGTTTTTATACCCACGTAGATTTAAAAATAATTAGAGAAAAATATTAAGAAGATTTTAAATAAATCAACAAACAAACTGCTTAAAAATATTAATAATTCGAGATATTTTCTACAATGTTGTTAGAGTGTTTTATTTGACTGTCAATTTTATTCTCTAAATGATCTCAGGGGTTTGTCCAAACTTTTCTCCCCAGGGTCCTGTTTTTGTGAAATTGGGAACAACTTTTTTACATTTGTGAAAAATCTAGTCCTAATTTTGTGAATTTAAAATGATCGTTATATTCAGTTTCTTTTTTATATATTTTTAAGAAAATATGTACGTAAAATACATATATTTTCTTTATATATGTAAAAGTGACAGGTCAGATTTTGCTTTTAAATGATTAAATTTGTGAAAGGTCTAATTTAGAGCTAGAAAAAAAAAAATTGTAAAAGGTCTATTGTTAAGACAAATAATTTTGTGAAGGGTCTTTTTTAAGGTGGAAAGTTTTGTGAAGGGTCCTGTTTCGAGATGAAAAATTTTGTGAAGGGTCCTGTTTTGAAATGAAAAATTTTGTGAAGGGTCCTATTTTGAAATGAAAAATTTTGTGCAGGGTCCTGTTTTGAAATGAAAAATTTTGTGAAGGGACCATTAAAGGATCCAAATTGTTCCTAAACAGATCCCTCGATCTTATTACATGTATTGTGATATAGAACATAAAAATAGAAAAGCATAATCTAAAAGAACTTTGTCTATAAAAACTTCTAAAATTTGTATTTCGTAAGTTCTTGGGGATAGTAATATTTACGTTATATTTTGTCTCTTTATATGTAATATGTTTGTGTTATTTATGTAATATGCTTGTTTTTACAGGATATTTCATGAATGTTTATGCCATATCCAGTGGAGTCGTACTGCCTTATATTTTAGACCCAAACTTTGAAAAATATCTTCCAGTCATCCCACCTCAAATCAGTTCCGTAAATTTTACATGGAAAGCTGGAGATAAGAAAACGGTAAGTTTATAATTAAGCACTTAGGTGGTTTTAACACTTTCCAACATATTTGAAAAGTGTTTACGAATTCGATTTGTCTGTCCGCCTGTCTGTCTGTCCGTGCTCAAACTCGCGTAAATATAGTCCGATTGCCATGAAATTGATATATATTATTGGGTATCACTATGGCATGCTTCGTATTGAAAATGAGGTGTGGAGCACTTACGGTTCATTTACAGGGTCACTCAAAAGAATTCCATTACATTACGGTCTTGGGGGGGATCGTTTGTGGCGTATTTTAATGATATTCCACTATTTTAAACATATTAGAATGGATATATATCACTGAAGTGTACTACAAGGTTCTTACTACAGTGCCTGATTTACGGCAGGGCATTCGGGGCACGGGCCCAGGGCCCCCCAAATGCTGCTGAAGTTTATTCAATTACTGTCCAAAATCTGATGTAATTTTATTATCTAATGGAATTTTACATTTCATTCTACATTCTGGTGTGTTAATATTGTATTTTTATAACGTTGTATATTTTGTCTGGAACATCCATTTATAATTACTTTATTATAGTGACTATTTTCTTTTATCTATCTTTATATATTGTATTTTTAATTCTTATTTCATCATTTTCCTGTTCTTGTCAGATTATTTGGAAGTTGGTGTGCCGAGCTTGCAGGCAGTGGAGCCCCCTAATATTTAAAAAAATTGTAGCTTGGTGTTGTCGAAAATTTATTATTAGATGTTGCATACTTTATCAGTCCAGATATATAGACTTGTATAGGAAAAGATAATTATCACCACACAATTTATTATAAAACGTCTACTCATTTAAATTTCAGAATTGCGAAATAATTATTTAAAAGTAAATTAATGTTTATCATATTAATTTTTTAATGCACATTTTAAAGTAATTATTAAAGTCAATAATGGGTATGTTAGTAAGTACCCTTTTTCATTTTCTTTTTACTCAATCCCCCTGTAAGTATCCGTGCATGGGGCCCCCCATGACCATCTGTGCCCAGGGCCCCCAAATTTGTAAATCGGTCCCGACTATAGAACGTGGTGAGCATAGAATTTATCGTTCATTTACAGGGACACACAATAGAATTTGGCAGCAGAAGAAAATGAACGATAATTGAACTATTGGAGCCTACGAACAATAATTGCTGGACGTGCGTTTTCAGTTGTATGCGTTTTTAAATTTAATTATTTTTTTTAATATTACTTGGTGTGTATAAATTCTATAGATTCTATACAGAGCTGCACAAATGTTTTCAACAACATTCGTTTGTTGATGGAAATTTCTGAATGGAAATTTTCTACAGTGCTATGCGTTTAATTGAACTAACTTTTAGCATACTATGTATTATATATGCATAACTATAGATCTTATACAGGACTGCCCAAAAAATCGTATATTTTCCCGTCTAATCATGGTAATAGCAGATGGGTTTTCAATTGCATTATGCGATTCCCAAATCGTTCATTTGGGTATTATCTTTCAACGTACAAGGTAGGTTTCCATACGGGCATACTCAGAAAATTCTGAAAAAAGTATAGAATGTTCTTCTCATATGGATATTTATGTTTATAAAAAAAATTTTGGCTGAACCCCGATACACCGTCCGTAAAAAAATAACGAAATTTTCGTTTATTTGGCAATTTATCACCGGTTGGCGATTAAAAAAAAATATGCTTTTATGTAGGAAAAAAACTTTTTATGTTGAATTTGTTCATATAAGTTTAATTTAAATAACTTTAGATTTGACATTTTTAGTTTATTTTAACTATAGTTTGTCATATATATTTATATGTATTTATGATAAAATTTAAATATCATATTTTATGATTTAAAACAAAATTTAAATTGATTTAAATTATTTCAAGCTCAAAAATAAGACAGGTAGAACACTGTCGATTTGATTTTGTTGCTATGGAAACGACTTCTGGCAATTAAATGTCAGCTGACTATAACTTAAAATAGATATTTGTAACTTGCAAAGCATAGAAAATATTTTTACAGTGATAAAATTAAATAACTACAGCAACAAGCAACATATATATGTAATATAAAAAATATATAATAACCTCTTTCATTGATTAAGTTTAAATTAATTAGAAACCGCGCATTCTAAAAAACAATTAATAAGCAATTTTCAGATGCATTAAAATCGGTTGCTTTTGGCGAAGAAAAATCCTGCTCGCCAAATCGCGTGTTACTTTCGTATTTTCGCATCAAATATTCGAAAGTATTTTATTTTTTTTACAGACTTTCTACTGAAATTCCGCCGTTAAATTTGACTGATCCCTTATTACATACATGAGTAGTTTCACTAGCATTTTTTTCAACATATTCTGAGTATGCCCTGTAAGTAGACCTTCCTTGTTAGTAAATTAAGTTTTGTTACAGTATTCTGAATGTGTTGGAAAGTGTTTCATAATGTATGCCATGCGCAGAATTTTTCGTTCTTGTTTTAACTATATGATGAATATTAACTTAGTATTTAAAATTTCCTTCAGGCGTAAAACTTTTATATTTAGCTATTTAATAAATGTACCTCGCTTTTTTTTCCCCTACATTATGCTAAAAATAAACAATAAATACAAAGCCAGTTATTATATAAATACAAAAACAATGGAATTAAACCCTATATTTGATATTTTATATACAGTAGAAGATCTTATAACGCAAATCTAAAAACGCGAGGTTGTGGGTTGCATAGAATTTTGTGTTACATAAATCGCATTTTACGCGTATATTATTAAACTTTGCAACCATGGCCAAATACAGGGTGTCCAGCGAATAAGACCCTGATTTCAAAATTAAATATCTCAAAAACCAAGATCAATAGAATTATGCGGTAAACGGTTTGTTTATTAGCTAAGCTGTAAAAATTTTATACAGAAGTTTCAAAATTTAGTTTCAAAAACCGTTAACAGATAGCGCTGTAATCGCAATACTTATAAACTGCTTCGAAGTCCAGAGTACTAGCGTCTCATTCCTAGATTTGCTCCCTACGGAAAAACGAATATTGGGAAAGTCCATTTTTTCATTGGGGTGATTTGCAGAAGTGGAAACATCTGGTCACAGAATTATTGCATCAGCTTTAATTTTAGAAAATTTCAATTAGTAGAATTTTCAATAAAAAGTTTAGAAATCATTATAAGAACTTATTAAATATTTTAATTGCCGAAACGTCAGTGAAGGCTTACTGTGGAGACACGAAAAGTTTTGGTTTCCGTTAGTCTGTCTGTCTGTTCCGCGATAACTGTCGTAAAAAGCATCCGATTATCTTAAAATTAAGGATGCATGTTGGTGAGGTCACCGGATTTAGCTGTATAGTTTTTGGTTAAATTTGGTTCATTCGTTCGGAATATATAGAAAATTTTATTTTCCGCCTTAATGCTTTCCTATAGCAATTCAGACGATTTTTCCATTTTTATTTGTTGAAAGGAAATGGCTCATATGATTGAAAGATTTAAATGATAAATTATGGATGATGGAATTTCATAATTAGAACCATACATTATTCATATTAGTTTGAAATTTTGTGTATACATTTGTCAGAGTTTTTAAATTCGGTGTATATCTTATGGAGGGATTTTATATATGTGTTCCAATAATATAAAATATTTTCTTTTTTTAATTTACTTTTTTTCAATCACATATTTCATTGTCTTAATTTTCTTTTAACTGTTTCCTAGCAACGGAAAGGTGAATTTGATCTCATATATCAAAAATAAAACAAATACGCTTTGAGGTTGAAATAAAAGGGGCTTGTGTTATGATATTAATTCTTATTATTAAAAAAAAAACGTTACTAATATCTCACGGTTTATCGTCTGGACGCAGCTAACAGAAATATTTAATTTTTATTCGAAAATTTCAATGAGAAAAAAAAAAAACTTTTGAAAAGCAAATTGATAGTAAATTTCAAAATTATGCACCGCAAAATTATCGCTGTCGAAAAGGACGTCATTGTATCGAGAAATAAATATTTTCATTCTTAAAAACAAACATTAACTAGATTGCCTGAAAAAATATTTTTTGACGAGTGTTAGTTCTTAATGCCGCCACATTTCAGAAAATATGAATGAATTTTTTTTTTTATCTTCAAAAGGAAATTACATTTTCGTTCGTAAAACCTAAACTTTTAATATAATTGCGTCAATGTAAATCCTTTTCTGCCCGCCAATATTGAAGAATAAGGCTCGGAAGTGTAAAAAGATTTACCATAATCATTAGCGCAATCAATAAAAAGTTACATATGTAAATTAATGAGACCACGGGGTGTTCAGGGGGGCTCCGCCCCCCCTGAATACTTTATTATTTACAAAAAAAAAAAAAAAATACCGGAATTAGTAGCTCATGAAAATTCAAAATATCCCTCCATAACAACGTTTTTAATTTAACGCTTCTAATGTCTGAAAACTTCGTATTTTTTATTCTTATAAAGAATTACGTAATTTGAAAACTTTAAATTGTGGTTTGCAGGAAATTGAATATTACTAGAGTGTGTCTAAAAACAATGAATTGCAGATCTGACGTTGAGGCTCCTGATCTGCAGATTTACTAGTAAATTCAATCTTTAACGCCACATAATTGCCGAAACGTCAGTGAAGGCTTACTGTGGAGACACGAAAAGTTTTGGTTTCCGTTAGTCTGTCTGTCTGTTAGTCTGTCTGTCTGTTCCGCGATAACTGCCGTAAAAAGCATCCGATTATCTTAAAATTAAGGATGCATGTTGGTGAAATCCCCGGATTTAGCTGTATAGTTTTTGGTTAAATTTGGTTCATTCGTTCGAAATATATAGAACATTTTATTTTGCGACTTAATGCTTTTCCTATAGCAATTCAGACGATTTTTCCATTTTTATTTGTTGGAAAGAAATGGCTCATATGATTGAAGGATTTAAATGCTAAATTAAGGATGATGAAATTTCCTAATTAGAACCATATATTATTCATATTAGTTTGAAATTTTGTGTATACATTTGTGAGAGTTTTTAAATTCGGTGTATAACTTTTAGGGAGATATATTATACATGTGTTTCAATAATATAAAATATTTTTTAATATAAATTTTCTTTTTAAGCACATATTTAATTGTTTTTATTATCTTTTAACTGTTACCTAGCAGCGAACTACACCTAAAAATATCGTAAATGTGAAAGTATGTGTAATTGTTTGAAGTTAAATCAAAGTCAAAAGGGCCGAATTAATGCCTTTGAGTCTTTACATATAGATGGAATTTACCACAGAACTAAAGAAAGACTATGTTCTATTTATTTTGTTCAAATATTTTTCTTTTAAATTAAAAAGTTCATTATTTTCATAAGGAATAAATCGACATTTGCTATAAAATCGTTTTTTTTTTTTTTTTTTTTTTTTTTTTTTTTTTTTTTTTTTGCCGTTGCCACGAAAATTCAATCCTGGAATAAAAATTTATCCGAAACAGTTAATTTTGATTTGAAAGAATTTTATGTGCGAGAGGAAGATGAAATAAAAAATAGACATGAATACGCCTTCATATTAGAAATAAAGTGAAAATACGAAAAGAAGGTGAATTTGATCTCATATATCAAAAATAAAATGAATACGCTTTGAGGTTGAAATAAAAGGGGCTTGTATTATGATATTAATTCTTATTATTAAAAGAAAATGTTACTAATATCTCATGGTTTATCGTCTGCACACAGCTAACAGAAATGTTAATTCTCAATCGAAAATTCCAATGAAAAAAAAAAAAAAAAAACTTTTGAAAAGCAAATATATAGTAAATATCAAAATTATGTACCGCAAAATTATCGCTGTCGAAAATGACGTCATTGTATCGACAAATAAATATTTTCATCCTTAAAAACCAAGCATTAACTAGATTGCCTGAAAAAAATGTTTTTTGACGGGTGTTACTTCTTAATGCCGCCTCATTTCAGAAAATAGGAAATTATTTTATTTTTAAAGGAAATTACATTTTCATTCATAAAACATAAACGTTTAATATAATTGCGTGAATGTAAATCATTTTCTGTGTTACCAGTATTGAAAAATAAGGCTCGGAAGTGTAAAAAGAAATCTAAGATTTGCGCTAACCATTAGCGCAATCAATAAAAAGTTACGTATGTAAATTATTAAGAACACGGGCGGTTCAGGGAGGGTGGAGCCCCCCTGAAGAAATCTACTTTATTATTTAAAAAATATACCAGAATTAACAGCTCAAGAAAATTTCGAAATATCCTACCATAACGTTTTTAATTTAATGCTTCTAATGTCTGAAAACTTCGTATTTTTTATTCTTATAAATAATTACATAATTTGAAAACTTTAAATTGCGGTTTGTAGGAAACTGAATATTACCAAAGTGAGTCTAAAAACAATGAATTGCAGAGCCATTTAGGCTCCTGATCTGCAGATTTACTAGTTATTGCCGAAACGTCAGTGAAGGCTTACTGTGGAGACACGAAAAGTTTTGGTTTCTGTTAGTCTGTCTGTCTGTTAGTCTGTCTGTCTGTTCCGCGATAACTGCCGCAAAAAGCATCCGATTGGCTTGAAATTCACTGGGCATGTTGATGAGGTACCCGGACTTAGCTGTATAGTTTTTGGTTAAATTTGGTTCATTCGTTCGGGAAATATGGAACATTTTATTTTGCTCTATAATGCTTTTCAATGGCAAGCCAGACGATTTTCAGATTTTCATTTGTTGAAAGAAATGGCTCATATGAAAAATGGATTTAAATGGTAAATTTTTGATGCTGATTTTTTTAAATAACATTATTAAATTATTCCAATAAATTATGTCAATATATTTGCGTGATTTTTTTAATTATGTTTATAATATTGGGGGGAATTTTATGCATGTTTTGCAATAATATAAAGGATTTTGTTTTATCAATTTGACATAATGCATATTTCATTTTTTTTCTTTTCTTTCTCTGTTGCCTAGCAACATATTTGGTCCTAATAATATTAGTATAATTGCGTGTATAATGCTTGAGTAAAGCCAACGTCAAAACAGATGAATTAATGCATTTGTATCTTTGCATATAGAAGGATTTTAGCCCAGAAATAAAAATAGCCAATATTTCTTTTATTTTATTTATTTTATTGAAATATTATGCTTAAAAATACAAAAGTTCATTATTTTCATAGCGTAACATTTTTCCATAACATTTACCAATATTTATTTAATTGTTGCCAAGAAAATCAAAACCCGGAATAATATTTTCATTTAAACAATTTTCAATTGAAATGTTTTGTCGTGAAACAGGAAAATGAAAAATAAAATTAAGAATAGAAAAATTAATATGGCGGCATATTGGAAATAAAAAGAAAACTCTCGAGTATTTCTTAATATAACAAGATGAAAAGTTTTGAGTAAGTACGCATAGCAGGTGAATTAGTCGTCATTTATCGAAAACAAAGATATCTGGAATAAAAAGATCTTGGGTAAAATAAAATTAACTATTATTTACGGAGGAAAGAGATAGATGGAGATGCAGTATGCCGTAAAAACAGTTTGCAATACGATGTGCGTTATCGCTCAGATTTAAATGCCCTCATTCGGAAAACAAGCACGTGGAACAGGGACCGAATTCTTTGACTTCATCCGTGCATTTTTTCTGCAAAATGAAAATGATCTGCTTATATTTAAGCAATAAGCATTCTAAGGTAGCATTTCATTGTATTATGAATTAAAAACTGTATTACTAAAAATATTATTCTGTTTTTTTAAGCACGTCGTTGTGTTGTGCCGAATGTAGCGGATTTTAGGGTTACATTTTTGGAGTCACTTCAAGATTTATTGTCTGTGTACGGTTAACACGAATATTTTATTTTAAATTTAAATTTTATTAATTTATAAAAAAAAAAAACTTATGCTTATCCTTATAAATCACAGCGTAAAAAAAAGCTAAGATATACTATAACCATACGCACAATCAATAAAAAATTACGAATGTAAATTTAAATAGACTACGGGGGGTTCAGGGGGGCTCTGCCTCCCCGAAGAAATGCAATTTTTGATTTAAACAGTTACCATAATAAGTAGCTCATCAGAATTTCAGAACATCAATGTATAACCACTTATTTAACACTTTTAATTTCTGAAACTTTACGAGGTATCTTGTATGCTTATAACATGGTTCGTACGGGTGCTTGAATTTCATGACTAAGAAATTCTTCGGTACCAGTATTTTCATATGGAAAATCTCTATTGAAATAAGGCGAAGTTTCGTCCGTTTAAACTAGATTTGTTTTTCTATAAAAAAATTCTAATATTGGGCCTTGAAAATAACGGTACGCGTACAAACCCTGTTATAAATATTTATGTAATTTGAAAACTTTAAAAAGCGATTTGTAGGAAGTTGAATATTACGCAAAGAGTGTTAAAAAACAATGACTTGCAAAGATGACGTTGAGGCTCCTGATCTGCAGATTTACTAGTAAGTATTAAAGTCTGAATTTTTTTAAATAATTAGAATTACAACTTTGGCTTTTGGAGATGACAAATATGAACCAAGTGGACTCATGCGAGATTTCGCAGTGCAATCTTTGAATTTTTTTGCTGGTACTTTTTTCATTAATTTTTGAATAACAGCAGTTTTTTTTTAAATCAAGCAATGTGTTTTAACAAAATTTTTGCCGAAACGTCGGTGAAGGCTTACTGTGGAGACACGAAAAGTTTTAGTTTCCGTTTGTCTGTTTGTCTGTCTGTTCCGCGATAACTGCCGCAAAAAGCATCCGATAGGCTTGAAATTCACTGGGCATGTTGATGAGGTACCCGGACTTAGCTGTATAGTTTTTGGTTAAATTTTGTTCATTCGTTCGGGAAATATGGAACATTTTATTTTGCCCAATAATGCTTTTCTATGGCAAGTCGGACGATTTTCATTTGTTGAAAGAAATGGCTCATATGAAAAATGGATTTAAATGGTAAATTTTTGATGCTGAAATTTTTAAATAAGATTATTAAATTATTCAAATTAGTTTGAAATTTTGTCAATATATTTGCGAGATTTTTTTAATTAGGTTTATAATATTGGGGGGAATTTTATGCATGTTTTCCAATAATATAAAGGATTTTGTTTTATCAGTTTGACATAATGCATATTTCATTTTTCCCCTTTTCTTTCATCTGTTGCCTAGCAATGTATTTGGCCCTAATAATATTAGTATAATTGCGTGTATAATGTTTGAGTAAAGCCAACGTCAAAACGGATGAATTAATGCATTTGTATCTTTGCATATAGATGGATTTTAGCACAGAAATAAAAATAGGCAATATTTCATTTATTTTATTTATTTTATTCAAATATTTTGCTTAAAAATACAAAAGTTCATTATTTTCATAGCGTAACATTTTTCCATAACATTTACCAATATTTCTTTAATTGTTGCCAAGAAAATCAAAACCCGGAATAATATTTTCTTTTAAACAATTTTCAATTGAAATGTTTTGTCGTGAAACAGGAAAATGAAAAATAAAATTAAGAATAGAAAAATTAATATGGCGGCATATTGGAAATAAAAAGAAAACTTTCTAGTATTTCTTAATATAACACGATGAAAAGTTTTGAGTAAGTACGCATAGCAGGTGAATTAGACGTCATTTATCGAAAACAGAGATGCTGGAATAAAAAGATCTTGGGTAAAATAAAATCAACTATTATTCACGGAGGAAAGAGATAGATGGAGATGCAGTATGCCGTAAAAACAGTTTGCAATACGATGTGAGTTATCGCTCAGATTTAAAGGCCCTCATTCGGCCCAAACAAAACAAGCACGTGAAACAGGGGCCGAATTCTTTGACTTCATCCGGGCATTCTTTCTGTAAAATGAAAATGATCTGCTTATATTTAAGCAATAAGCATTCTAAGGTAGCATTTCATTGTATTATGAATTAAAAACTGTATTACTAAAAATATTATTCTGTTTTTTTTTTTTTAAAGCACGTCGTTGTGTTGTGCCGAATGTAGCGGATTTTAGGGTTATATTTTTTGGCGTCACTTCAAGATTTATTGTCTGTGTACGGTTAACATGAATATTTTATTTTAAATTTAAATTTTATTAATTTATTAAAAAAAAAACCTTATGCTTATCCTTATAAATCACAGCATAAAAAAAAAATCTAAGATATACTATAACCATCCACACAATCGATAAAAATTACGAATGTAAATTTAAATAGACTACGGGGGGTTCAGGGGGGCAGAGCCCTCCTGAAGAAATGCAATTTTTGATTTAAAAAGTTACCAGAATAAGTAGCTCATCAGAATTTCAGAACATCAATGTATAACCACTTGTTTAACACTTTTAATTTCTGAAACTTTACGAAGTATATTGTATGCTTATAAATATGTATGTAATTTGAAAACTTTAAAAAGCGATTTGTAGGAAGTTGAATATTACGCAATGAGTGTTAAAAAACAATGACTTGCAAAGATGACGTTGAGGCTCCTGATCTGCAGATTTACTAGTTTAAATCAAAATGCATATATTTAGAAAAATAATTTTGTACTTTTTATTTAATTTTTATATTTTTAAATCACGGCATAATATTTTGGTATTATTGTTTATACCTGAATAATTAAAAATAAAAAAGTAATTTTTCACTTTTAATTTATTTAAAAATCACGGCATAATACTTTGGTACAACACATATATTTCTTTTCTTTGTAAACAAGGTTTTAGAGACAGAAATTATGCATTAAATTATTTTTTTAAAGGAATTGATGATAAGTAATATCATCAACGTCAAAGCAAAAGTATTTTAGATGCTGCATTCTTTTCCAACACTTCGAATCCTATCGCTAGAAGCTGCACCATATTTCTGTGCTCAATTAAAAAAAAAATGAGATTGAGTTTTTAAAATTAAAATTATTTTTTTAACTTAATTAAGTTTTTAAAAATAGAAACTTTGTATTTTTTCAATCAAACTATTCTCTACAATTAAAAAAAAATGATTTATGAATCATTATTATAAATGCTCAAAGATTTTTAAAAAAGTATTACAGGGTTTCTTTTTGCTTAATTAAATTTTAAAACCAGAAACTTTGGATTTTTTTTATTCAAACTTTTTTCACAGTTTAAATAAATATTAAAAAGTAAAGATTTCCATTTTTTTCAAATCCTCCTCTACTTGGATTCGATTCCACGATCTCCAATTAGGAGAGAAAAGACATACCACAGATATACTGGTATCCGAACCGAAGTAGCTTATAACAAAATTTGAAACAAATCTCAATTCTGTCAACACATGGCTCCGCTTCTGCACATTACCCAAATAAAATATTTTAATAAGTTCTTATATAATGATTACTAAACTTTTTATTGAAAATTCTATTAATTGAAATTCTCTAAAATTGAAGCTGATGCAATAATTCTGTGACCAGATGTCTCCACTTCTGCACATCACCTCAACGAAAAAGCGGTCTTTCCCAATTTCCGTTCTTCCATAGAAAGCCATCTAGTAATGAGACACTAGTGCTCTCGACTTCAAAACACAATGTATAGGAATTGCGATTACAGCGCCATCTGTTAGCGGTTTTTGCAACTAAATTTTGAAACTTCCGTATAACATTTTTACAGCTTAGATAATAAACAAACCGTCTACCGCATAATTCTATTGATCTTTGTTATTGAGATAATTAATTTTGAAATCAGGGTCTTATTCGCTGAACACCCTGTATGTCTAAAACATATCGAAATACAGTAGACAGAGTACTTTTTTATTGCATTCCTTAGGACCAGGAGTTGTGCAGATTATAAATTTTTGCATACTATCGATCATTTTACACATCGTTAAATTTACTTTATAAACACGAGTTGGAACCCGTCGAAATTCGACGAACTAAAATGTTAGAAAGGAACTGTCAGATCGAATTTATAATAAACCTACAAAAATAATTACAATAAAAAAATCATCTTACATTGGTTGTCAACTCTTAAAACAAATGATACTTGTAACCTAAAATTACCAAAATATTATTTCCACAAACTTGAACTGCTGAAATTATTGAAAAATTAAACTGTATTAGAATACGTAATCAAAATGAGTAATTATGATGGAGTTATCGAGTGAGGCTCTTATGTTTATTTTTACGGGATGATAAATCAGTAAAAAGGATTTCGCTTTGTCACATCATAAAATTTTACCCCATAAAATCTAAACTGTACGTTATTTTCAAATTCTCATAATTTACATACGCACCACTCAAATTCACATTTTGAAAGTATTTTAAAGCGCAATAGATTATTAATGAATGTGGTACTTTTCGGTTAGCCGGGCGCCAGTGTTATATACACGTATATATGTGTATATAAATGTATGCATATATACATATATATTTACATACATATATGTGTGTATATATACAATATGTGTATGTGTATGTATATGTATAATTACATATATGTATGTATATAAATATGTATATATAACACTGGCGCCCGGCTAACCGAAAAGTACCATGAATGTATTTCCAAATTTAAAGACACATTTGTTCGATACATTTTTTCATGTGAACATTCGCACAAACTTTAAGTTCTAATCTCAGTACCCGCGAAAAAAAAATTCAGAAATTTGCCTTTACTTGTCATAGTTTTATCAAAAAAAAAAAAAAAAAAAAAAAAAAAAATGATCGTTTTATTTTAAATATATGACATCATTTTTACTCACTGAATCATTTTGCCTAGCGTTTCAAACTCGGTATAAGCGTAATGTAAAAATATTGAAATGTAACTGATTTATGAAGAAGAATCTGTGTTTTGTTTAATGTCTAACGTCATTTTCTGTTCAAAAATTTTATAAAAGTTACTCTTATTTTTTAATGTGAAAATGGCATCAATAAAAACAATAAACAGTGACTATTTTCCCTTTACTTTCATTATAAATGGAGTACTTCAGTTGCCACGATTACAAAATTTGTATTAAAAACTACAAAAAAATTGATATCTCAAAAATAAATTGATATACAGCTTTCCAACAAATTGCATTTAAAAGCACATTTTTTTCCCTGTACGAAGGTGTAAAAATTAAAAATGTGTGATGTTTAGAAGTTTAAAAATTTAAAAATTTAAAAATTTAAAAATTTGCAGTAGCGAAAATTGCAAAACCGAAATTTCATTTCAAATTTCAAAGTGTTGCCATTCGCAAAATGACGTATGCGTTACGCACAGATATGTTTGTCCTTTATAATATAGATAGATAGATAGATTGTCGGATACAACTTTTCTTGTGAACATTCGCACAAACTTTAAGTTCTAATCTCAGTACCCGCGAAAAAAAAATTCAGAATTTGCCTTTACTTGTCATAGTTTTATATATTTAAAAAAATGATGGTTTTGTTTTAAATATGACATCATTTTTACTCACTAAATCATTTTGCCTAGCGTCTCAAACTCGGTATCAGCGTAATGTAAAAATATTGAAATGTAACTGATTTATGAAGACGAATGTGTGTTTTGTTTAATGTCTGATGTCATTTTCTGTTCATATAAAAAAAGTTACTCTTATTTGTAATGTAAAAATGGCATCAATAAGGATATAATCAATAAAAATAATAAACCATGACTGTTTTCCCTTTGATTTCATTATAAATGGAGTACTTCAGTTGCCACAATTACAAAATTTGTATTAAAAACTACAAAAAAATTAATATCTCAAAAATAAATTGAGATACAGCTTTCCAACAAATTGCATTTAAAAGCATATTTTTTTTCCCTGTACGAAGGTGTAAAAATTGAAAATGTGCGATGTTTAGAAGTTTAAAAATTTGCAGTAGCGAAAATTGCAATACCAAAATTTCATTTTAAATTTCAAAGTGTTGCCATTCGCAAAATGACGTATGCGTTACGCACAGATATGTTTGTCCTTTATAATATAGATGGTCCAAATACGCCTGAACCAAAATCATTTTGTACATACATACATACATATATATATATATATTGTAATAATAGCAGTCTTCATTTGAAAGCTCTGAATTAAGGAGTTAAAGATAAACTAATGTATCAAATTTAATTCTCTAGGAAATAGCATTTTTTTTTCAATGTGGAATGCAGGTGCTTCTTAACCGCAAATTTCATTGTTAACGCCCGAGATGTTGTGGGTTACACAGAGAATTGCATTGTATAGAGATTGCATTGCATAGCATTGCGTTATAAAGGTCCTCTGCTGTATTAGGCAGAATTTCTCCTCTCTGTTTTGAAATATACAAACAATATTTCCATGGAATTTTAAATGGGACATTTCTGTCTTGATCTTCAAATCGCAATCTATTTCGAGGCATGTGACACAATCAAATTAGATATCATGAACAGAATGAACCATTTGTTTGATGTAATTAATTGGAGGGTTGTATTGTAAGGATATTGTATGAGAGTGTTAGACTTATCTGATGTTGCCAACGACATTAATATTCATCAGAGCATCATAAACCGATTCTGGAATCATTACCAAAGTGATGACGGTATCTGTAAAAAAGTTTATTTGGATACGATCTTAGGTATATTTCAATATCAGATGATCTCTTTCTGTTATATTCTCGGAGGATGTAAGTATTGGATCTTAAAAGAGTAAGTATGACGACCCATTCGAGTTGTTGATTATTGCAGCATCAAATATATATTACTGCCTATCTCTATACTATAATCTAAAAGAGCAGACAACATATGACAGTGATAGATGACCTTAAACGATGATTATTAATGCTAGCGCCCAGGGCCTGATTATCCAAAAGGCATGGGAAGCATACGCTTCCCCTCTAAAATTTAAGAGGAGCCCCAAAATGGCTGTTAAATGGGTCCTCTAATTGCCATTTTCATTTTCTTTTTTTTTTTTTTTTTTTTTTTTTTGTGCATTAAATTTTTTTTTTTTTGGAAGTGAAAGTTTGCCTACTGCAAAAGAAAATCCACATACTACTTCGGAAAACTTATTTAAACGGGAAAAATTTATGCCATCAATAATATGTTAATTAATCATATTGCATCCTGATGTGCTGGTTAGAAACGGCCTAAGTAATTGAAGATATACAACTATATGCACTAAAAATATATGTAGTATATACAGGGAACATTAAAAAAAACTGTTTAATGAAAAATATGTAAACTCGGTTGTGAACTCCGCGAATAATATTAGTAGCAATGATGGGCTTTTCATGTATACAAAATTTGGAAAACTTTTGCTAAATGAAAGGGGCCCCCAAAATACTGTTCTTCCCTTACATTCAGAGATTAAATGGGCCCTGCAGTGCCACCAACCGATTTTAATTTTCGATGCCAGCTTCTACGTTCCAAATGTTATTTTGATAATTGTCTTTTCTACGTTCAAGCATTAGTCCAAGGCATATAACAACTATATGTACTAAAAATATCTGTAGTATATACAGGGAACATAAAAATATTGTTTAATTAAAAATATGGGAACTCGGCTGTGAACTCCGTGAATAATATTAGTAGCAATGATGAGTTTTTCATGTATTAGAATTTGGAAAACTTTTTCCAAAGAAAGGAGGCCCCAAAATACTTGTGCTTTCCCTAGATTTAGATGTTAAGCGGCCCCTGCAGTGCTACCAACCAAGTTTAATTTTCGATGCCAGCTTCCCTTATATTTTCTCTTCTCCTCCTTCTTCTGCTTCTCCTCCTTCTTTTTTTCTTCTTTTTTTTAATGGCAGGAGCATCAAAAGAAACTTTTGCTTCAGAAATGCTTCTTTAAATCTCAAAAATCTATTGGTTTCTGAGGTTTCAGAAGATAAAGGAACGTTTCAAAATTAAGAATAACTCAGAAGAGGTTATTTTTTTTTTCCCCAACGCCTTGCTAACTCAAGAAACATTTATCTTTTTTTACAGTGTATGCTAATTTCATTGTTGATGAGAGTTTCAAGGAGAAATCTCCTCATTAATATCTTCGCAATATTAAATAAACTTTTTATTGAGTATGAGGAGCAATTTTGCAAAACACTTTGTGTGTATTTTTTAAATATTGATTTAATTTTCTATATCATAAAATATATATTCAAAACAACAGTCAAAAATATATAAAATAATTATTTGTTTAAAAGACGTCCATTTCAATAAAAACACATTAAAAATATTAAAATTTAAAATATTTTTAATATTTTTGATATTTTTAACATGTTTTTATTGAAATGAACGTCTTTTAAGCAAATAATTATTTTAATATATGTTTTGACTATTGTTTGGAATATATATTTTATGATATAGTTAATAGTGGACGTAATTAAGACTACTTTACTTATATTTATATTTGATTTAATTTTCGTTTATTTTCTTTCAGTATTATTACGATTTCGATGAACTCAAGTCGTTTGATGAAAGCATCCTCAGTGATCCCCTCATATCCATCGAAACCAAAGGAAAAGTTCCCCGGAAACCAAGAGTATTCCAAGTGTTCCTTCCGTGCCATCAAAACATAAGTGGCGTGGCATCGTTCGGTGTCGGTCTGAGAATACAAAATGACCGAGGACTTTACATACCCGGAATGCCACTGAGGCTCAGGCTACAGAAACACTGTGCCGATGATCCCGATCCTGAATGTCATAAAAAATGTGCCAATGGTGGCCGTTGCAACAATGAGGGCAAATGCGAATGCCCGAAAGGATATATGGGAAAGTATTGTGAATCTGGTATGTAAAAATAATTCATCATAAGAGTTTAACTTTAACATCAGACATCTTTTAATTCTAATTTTCTTCTTATCTTTGTTTTTCATGGGAAAACAGCAGATTTGTAGATTTTACAGCATTTTTTGCCATTAATTTTATAGCAATTTTGTTTTTTAGATTTTACAAAAGACTTGCTATTTTTACATCTTTTGTTGTTAATTTTACATCAATATTTACAGCATAACTGTAAAAAAGTTTTAGATTTTGTTGTTGTTGTTGTTGTTGCATACATATATTTTATTTTTTACCCCAGCCCTTGTATTGTTTACTTGTTTAGTTTTTTTTTTTTTTTTTAATCTATATATATAAAAGAAAGTCTGAATTTTGTATTAATCAACGCGCAGCCCAAACTACTGAACCTAAAGTCTTGAAATTTGGGTTAAAAATTCTTCTTATGACATAGAGTGCCGCTAAGAAAGGATTTTTTAAAATTCCACCCCTAAGGGGGGTAAAAAATCGAACGAACTTTTGAAAAAATCCTTAAAAATCTGATTTTATAGCTATTTTTCAACTGTTAACATATTTTGGTGTATTTTTGTATGCTGAATCGAATGGTACTAACTAAATTCTTTTAAGCCCAATAGTTCGCGAGATATTTCATATATTTCTAATTTGGCGATGTCTTTGGCGCCAAAACCTCGAAAAACCTAACATTATAAGTGATAATTCATCCATATTCATTCATCTTATACATCCGTTACTGTAGCAACGGAAGAAATTCAAATTAAATCTTTTTGTTAAATCTTTTGCTTAAAGAATTGAACCGGCTATATGAGTTTGAAAAAAATAAATAAATACAAACGCCTTGAAAAAAAGAAAGAAAATATTGAATTTATTTAAAATACAAGGAAGCGATCCACTTAGAATTAACATTATAAAACGAAAATATTTAAAAAATGAAAGCAATGTTTGTACGGCTTTAAAAATTTTGTGGTACTTACATCCGGGCCATGTCAGATACAACTGCGCCAAGCATGGCAATTACATTAATTACAGCAACCCTTATTTTTTGTCCATTTGATAGTTTATTTAATATAGTTTTAAATTAATTTTATTATTATAGTTTATAGTATGTAGTTTTATGTTATATATTTTATTTATTTATTTACTTAAAACAATTTGTCCTTTTTAACAAGGTTATGTATTTAAGAATGTTAAATTACTTTTTTGAACGCAATTGGCAAACGATAAACAAGATTGGCAATTGTCAACCATTTTTGGCGATCTATCTCATGGTTCGAATAATGCGTAAGTATTACTTTTTTTAACGGAAGAAATTGGAATTGAAATAATACATCGCGATTTATCACTTGCCCCTGGATAAGAAGAAAAAATGGATACTTTTATGTCAGCCGTATCCGTATGTAAATATCGCCATTAGCATTTTAAAAATTGCCAATAGCAGTAGTTACATTTCGCGTATGTAAATTAAAAACAATTCTTTTTTTTTAAGTTACGGCATTATTTCCTATTGTTTTACTTTTCATCTTTTTCGATGACATTAGTGTAAAGCATGTATTATAAATGAAATGAGTGAAATGATTTTATTTTGAATGAAAATAATAAAATAAGAATAAGATATGGAAACAATCTTTGTTGATTTATTACTTGCGCCTGTCTAACATAAAAGTATCACAAAAGCCATATATTCACCTTTCTTTGGGTAGCTGTTCATGGAATTTCTGGTTAATCTTCCGTAATCGGATGCTTCTTCAATCGGTGTATTACAATGTTGAAAGCATCGTTTATGTATGAAGCGAAAACTTCATGATGAATTCTATTACAGAAAATCGCATCATCATCATCTACTACATATTTAAAACGAAAATTTGCATTTTATTCCTAATCTTTATAATATTTTGATGGGATATGCCAGTATTAGTTAGGTAATGCTTTTGAAACGGTTTTAATGTATACACACAGTGTTCTACGTTGCTTAGTTTTAGTTATAGAGCTATTGGGAAAGCTGTTACAGAAAGGTGAACGCAATTGTGAAATATTCATCTACTGTAATTATATAAAATGCAAATTTGTTTTTCCTTCCACCCGTTTATAATTTGAGTTTTGCTGGATGTATTTTGATGGTACTTACACTGTTAGTTAGATTATTTTTTGTGGATGGTTGGTACTTCTTGCATGGATGGTACTTCTCTGTAGCGAAGTTTTCTTCTGGGTTATTGTTTTTCTGAAGCACAAACTTGGCAACAAATCAGATTGCAGAAAATTAGATTACAAGAGAAAGTTCCAAAACTAGGTGAACCCGAATGTGAAAGATTACCTTTTATTTAAAGTTCTACTGAACGTATTTTGATTGGAGTTGCACAGTTAGGTAATATTAGGGATTGTTGCATTATTTGAAATGTCATTCTACATTTTTAGTTATGGAACTATGAGGAAAGTTCTCAGTGGTGTAGTTGAAAAAAAAAAGTAGGATAAAATCTACAGACAGAGGGTATATATTAGAGAGTATATATGTTATAGCTATGGAGTGCAGAGTTTCTAAAAAACACCAGAATATCTACAGCGTATAGTCTATGCTACATTCCTAAAATTTCTACAATCACGTTAACTTGATTATGAAAGATATATTTAACTATCAACTTCAAATATAAAATAAAAAGGGCAATTTCGGCCCGACTGCTTATAACTTGAGTTCTTTTCAATGGATTTTGAGAAGATTTGCATTGTTAGATAAATTTTCAAGAAAGTGTTTCATATATAACACATATTATTCTACGTTGCTGAGTTATAGAATTATGTGCGAAAGTTCTTTAATCAGTGAACCCTATTTTGAAATATTAGCTTTTCTAAAAGGTTCTACTGAGTTAATTAGCACTGTTGTTAGATATTTTTTCAGGAAAGATTTTAGTATATAACACATATTGTTCTACATTGCTTTGCTATAGAATTATAGCTGAATGTTGTATTATCTGGGGAATCCGATTATGAAAAATTAGTCTTATTAGAAGGTTTTACTGAACGGATTTTGATGAGATTTTCATTTTTTAATTTTCAGGGATGATTTTAATATGCTACATACTGTTCTTCCGTTCTTTTTTATATTGAATTATAAATAATCAACTAAAAGATTTGCTTCATAACAGTCCAAATTTTGTCTGAGACATTAGGCGGTCAATATAACAATATAATGGCGGTCATATTGTTTTCAGCAACGCGGATGATCATTAGAAATAAATGTATTTATTGCTATAAAACACAAGGTCAAATACACCGATATATTTCGTTTGATTAAAGTTTCGCTTGGAGAAACCGATCAGCGTAGCGGGCGAAGGCTTCTATTACTATATGTAAAGCATAAATTCCTATTTCATTCCGATTGATTATAACTCAGATTCTACTGAACATAATTTTGCAGAACTTGCACTATTAGATAGTAAATTTGGTTTATAAGTAGTTTAATCTAAAAACCATCGTTCCAAGTTGCATAGTAATAGTTACGGGAGTTCTAAAATTAGGTGAACTCGATTAGGAGAGATTTCAAGTTTACTGAATGGATTTTAATGACAGTTGCACAGTTAGTTAGATAATATTTCAGGGATTTTTTCAATATTTATCATATCTTTCAAAATTGTTTAGTTACGAAGCTATGCGGAAAAAGTTCTCTGTGGTATAGTAAAGAAAACTGGAGGATAATACGCTACAGACAAATGATATATACTAGAATGCTACAGTTATGAAAGTTGTGCAGAGTTTCTTTAAAAATCCAGAAATGATGCGACGTATACCTACCCCTACATCCCTGAGAGTTCTATATAATCAGGTTAACGCGATTATGATAGCTATATATAACTATCTCAATGTATATAAAATGCAAAGAGAAATTTCATTCCGGCCGCTTTTAAATTTACTTCTACTGAATTGATTTTGATGGGGCTTACATTGTTAGTTAGATAATTTACAGAAAAGAAGTTAGTATAAAATATAATGTTCTACGTTGCTTAATTAAATAATTATGGGTAAAGATCTAAATCAGATGAACCCAATTTCGAAAGATTGGCTTTTTTTTAAGGTTCCGCTGAATGAATTTTCACGGGATTTAAACCGTTAATTAGAATATTTTTATGAAATGTTTCGATACATTTTCCAGTTTAAAAGATCCTGCTAAGTGGATTTCGATGGAACTTGCTCGGTTAGTTAATCTTTCAGTGAATGTTTTAGTATAAAGCACATATCATTCGCTTGGTGTTGCTTATTTGTCAGGTTGCTTGATTATAGAATTAAGGCTGAATGTTTTAGAAGCAGGCGAACCAAATTATGAACGATTAGCCTTTTCATTATGTCCAATTAACAGATTCTGATGAGATTTGCATTGATCATTTTTCATGAACCCTTTTAGTATATTACATATTGTTCTATCGTTCTTCACCGAATACTACACTAAATGATCAACGAAAGAAGTTGGCCCTTAACAGCCTAAATTTTGTATGGCTCAAAAGATATAATAGCGTATAACTTTCATATGGTTTTCACCAGTTAGATTGGGCATTCCAGGTAAATGTCCATATTGCTTTAAAACGCATGATCAAATTCAGAGATGTATTTTGTTTGATTCAAGGTTTCTTTAGAAAAACTGACCAGCGTAGCGGGCGTTAGGCTGCTAGTATATATATATTGGGACATATTTTAAGAACTAAGTGCACTAAATGTTATCTTTATATGTACTTATATCATTGTTTTAATAATATTATCAACTATTTTATCGCTGATGTCGCTGCCATCGGCTCCCTGGATTTCAGCATCATTGCACATTTAAGGGATACAACTTTTTAGCACTACTGCTATAGCGGCTAGATTTTTTAGTGTGGAAATCGACTATGCCTGTAATACTTAAAAAAACGCTAAAATATTGTATCCCTTAATTGTGCAATGATACCGCTGCAATATGCAGATCGCAGCGACATCTGCAGGATATTTTCTACAACTGCAAGAAATTGCTATAGTCTATACAATGTAATACTAATAATACGAAAATCCCACAGATGTCGCTGCGATCGACACTTGAAATTGTAGCAGTATCGTCGCACATTTAAGGCTGTTCTCAAATCAAAAATGGCAACTTCCTGACATAAGTTTTAATTTATTTTTGTTCGAAAATGCATGAAACTAGCTGGTGTTGTTGTTCAGAAACTATGTCATCGAGCTGTTTTTTCCATTTTTTTTTTTTTTTTTTTTTTTTTTTTTTTTGAAAGCCCAATAGATCTTTCAGAAAATCGTGTCAAAATGGGCGTTTTGAACTGCATTTCCGCGCGAAAGTAGAAAAATCACTCAAAAGCAGGCGAAAAACGGGTTTGTCACGTGATCGAAATTGATAACTCAATGGGTAATTGATTGATCAAAAAATAGAAAAAACAATTCAATTACAAATCGCTTCCATGGCCAGGCTTTCCAATTTTATATATTTCCGTTAAAAAATGAATTTGTAAATGTGTCAGAACGTTTTGCGCTCGGTGAGCAGAGCAGTTAAGAACAGCCTTAAGGGATACACATTTTTAGCACTGATTGGATAGCATATTTCCACACTAGGTATTCTAGGCGCTGTACTACAGCGCCTAGAATACCATGCATTCAAAGAAAAAGGCGGATTTTGATATCTAATCTGCTTTTCCATTATTTATATTATGTTAAATTTAATATATTTGTTGGTAAATTGTTGACATTTATGGTTTTCTAGAAAATAATGCACTTTATGTTCACCCAAAACTTTTTCCGCATCCTGTATTACTACGAAAAGGAACAATCCAGTTCAAGCGAAAATGTCATAGATTAATGTTATAGATTGATCATGTAAGAAAATTTCTAGACAAAAAAATTTCAGATTTGACGGTCATTTTGGTGCATTTTATTGCTGATTAAACGTACCGTAAGATGCGTACTGTACTTTGTGTCTGGTGGGGCAACTTTGTGACACCTGATCTAGTTTGCATATTTCGTGTTGGAGCTTCGGGAAATGGTCATTAGGTGATGTGTCACTCCGTAATAGGACATGGCAATGCTATTTGCTTTCCTACCACACCGGACAAAACGGGATATTCGAAATATTAAAACTAGACCTGTTGTCACAAAGTAACACCCCAACTGTCTCAAAGTAACACCCCATCTTCCGGTAATTAAATTTTTTTTGCATAACTCAATGTTAGTTTATTTTGTCATTATCATAATTTAAATCAGTTAAGTGGGGATTTAATATGTTATGCAGTGCTTATAAGAAACTTATTTGTTCTATCATATATCGTGAAGCATCCACTACCAATAAGAACATAAAGTGTAATCTTTAAATATCTTTTTCTCTTAATATGCCAAATTAGAATAAAATATATATCTTGTATATCACTCATTATAAAGCAATATAATTTAACTTCATTTGAAGTTAATTTTGAAAAATATATGAATGCTGTATATGCATCCCCAAGTAAAATTTAGAATAATTCATTTCATTTGTATTTGGAATTGCATTTAGCTTTATTTCAGTGTAGTACAATTGAAAAAGAACAGCGGTTGGGGTTTTAATAAATTTGCATGTTATTAAAGAAAGTTAAAACTGTAACAGATTAAATTTTGAGTGAATATTGTATTTTTGTAAAATTATTTACATTATTCAAAATATTATAATACTAAAATAGGTGGTTGAAAATTTAGAATAATTATGAATTTTCCTGATTGGTTCAGAAGGTTGCATAAATTAAGCATAAAATTAGCTTCTGTGCGGCTTCTTTTTAAGTTATTTGCGCTTCTTTTCAAGGTAATGCGCTTTGCATCATCATTGTTTTCATTTTGTGTGAAACATGGGTCGTTCGTCCGACATAACGGAGTTTACAAAGCATCGTATTATTGAAGGTCGTAATCAGCAATATATCGCCAGGTTCTTAAAATGTTCTCAACCAAGTGTTAGTAGAGAAATAAAGCAGTATTTTAACGACGGACATTTTGAAAACAGGCATCTGAATAGCAGCCGAAAGCCAAAAACGACTCTGAGAGATGATAGAAAGCTAAGGAGTATTGCTAAAAAAAACCCGTTTTAGAAGTGTAAGATATTTGCATCGAAAGTGGAAAGAGCATGATGTTGATGTGAATAAATCTATAACACTAAGACGTCTCCATAAACTTGGATTTCAATCTTGTGTACGAAAGATAAAGCCCCTCATAACTATTAAACAGAAAAGGGAGAGAGTGAAGTGGTGCTGAAAAAAAAAAAGGCTTTTATGGGGTTTGGATGATTAGAAAAAAGATATTGCTTAGCCATGAGAGTGTGTTTTGCGTAACATATGGTGATCAAGGTGTTCGTGTATGGCGAATGAAGCAAGAATTGGAGGAAAAGGTCCAAATACCGGCTACCACTTTTGTTTTCAATCTAAATCATACAATTTTCAAAACTAATAAAATAAAAAGTGACAGCAGGGTACCTTGACATGTTTTACACATGTTTAGAGAAAAAAAATCACTTTAAAAGGCGTTTTCTATTTATAAAAAGCAAAATTCCAAAAGTCTTCGAATTTTGAATTTTTAAGATGGGGTCTAAATACCAGCTACCTAAGTTTTTTTTCCAAAAGATCACACAAATACAGATAATGACAATTATTAAGCAATAAGAATATTACTTTAATAAATTTTATTCGTTAATAACATTTCTTATGCACAGAAAAAAATACCCAGTTTTTAATAAATAAGTATTTTTGTCAAATTTATAAAATTCTTTACGCCTATCTCTCATAGTCTCCTTCCCATTATGTTTCTAGTTTTGTTTTTTAACGTTTAAAACAAAAAAAAAACTTGCTGATTGAAATGAGAATTATTTTATCCGAAAAAATCACAAACATAATATCGCTCTCTGCGTCGGTGCAGTCCCTATTAGCCCACATATCGCATTCTTAGCACTGAACCCAGAATCCCTTCCCCCATTCTTGTCCACAGAGAAAGCACCCATGCAGAAGACACAAATTGCACCATCTTCCTCTGTTGGCTATTTTCCTTTTTCACTTTTTTAATCCTCTCGCTGCGTAATTGTTTTATCAAAATAGCTTCAAAAATTGCGTATTTAACCTTTCGCGATGAGCGTCTTTTAAGAATTTTTATTCTTTTGTCACCTGTTTTTCAAAACAAAAATGTTTGCCTAATTTAATCGGAAAAATGCTCCGATTAAATAAAGCAAACTTTAGAATAAAAAAAAAGACCTTCCGGCCAGTGCCGGGAGGAAGAGGTAGCTTTCATATTCCTTATTTTAAAAAAGCCAACTTATATTATTCAAACACACGAAGCTCCATTTAATGCAAACCGAATATAGGAGATTCAATACTAATTTTTATCAATATAATGAATGAGAAATACGCGAAATTAGTCAGCTTTATCCAAGCTGCTTTTCTTTAAAGTAACTTATATTTGGCGGCCAAATCCGGTGATTTCTTAAAGTGCCTGCCATTTTAAGACAACATCGTGGATGAGGCTAACCAGTGAACTTGGTCGAGACCTTAGTAGTTGCTGTGCACATGCTCACTCACATCGGACGGTTGATATATACGAGTGCTGTCGCAGGCAAAAAAAAAAAAAAAGATTTTTCAAAATGTCACCCACATTAGAAATTGAAACTGCTATATCTGAGCCACTTTTTAAGATAAAGACAAACAAAAAATGCTCCTGAATCCTTATATCAAGGTCAAATACTTAAGAAAGAAACATTTTTCAATTTCTAATTTTTTTGCACCTCACTTTAAATATAATTTTTTTTTTTAATTTAATGGCCGCCATTTTGAAACAAGATGGCTGATGAATCTGGCCAGCGAACTTGGTCGAGATAATCATGTATACTATCCACATGCCTTCTTACATCGAAATAGGCGAATACGTGTGTTATCGCGTGAAAAATACAAGATCATTTCAAAATGTTAGACATGCTAGAAATTCAAAGTGCTATAATTCAACCATTTTTTGAGATATGAACAAAAGAACAAATTTTCAGAAACAAAAACTGCTCCGGAATCTTTGTATCAAGGCCAAACACATAAAAAAAAATATTTTTCATTTTCCAATTTTTTAATACCTCATTTTAAATTTTTAATTTAATTTTTTTTTAAATGGCAACCCTTTTGAAACAAGATGGCGAATGAAGCCGGCCAACGAACTTGGTCGAGATATTGATATGTACTACGTACAGACAAAGTTACATCCAAATCGGTTCACAAATACGCCTGTTATCGCGTGACAAAAATCAGGTCGTTTTAAAATGTCAGCCACAATAGAAATTCAAAATGCTATAACTCAGCCATTTTTTTAGATATAGACGAAACAAAAACTGTTCCGGAATCTTTGTATTAAGGTCAAATACATACGAAAAAAATCTTTTTCATTTTCCAATTTTTTGGTATCTCATTTTAAATTTTAAATTAAAAAAAATTTTTAAATGGCCGCCATTTTGAAACAAGATGGAGGATGAAGCTGGCCAACAAACTCGGTCGAGATATTTGTATGTACTATGTACACACCAAGGTACATCCAAATCGGTTCATAAATACGCCTTTTATCGCATGACAAAATTCAGGACGTTTCAAAATGTCAGCCACGCTAGAAATTCAAAATGCTATAACTCAGCCATTTTTTAAGATATAGACGAAACAAAAACTGCTCCGGAATCTTTGTATAAAAGTCAAATACATAAGAAAAAAATATTTTTCCATTTTCAATGTTTTGGTACCACATTTCAAATTTTAAATTTTTTTTTAAATTTTAAATTGCCGCCATTTTGAAACAAAATGGCGGATGAAGCTGGCCAACGAACTCGGTCGAGACATTGGTATGTACTATGTGCACACCGAATTACATCGAAATCGGTTCATAAATACGCCTTTTATCGTGTGACAAAATTCAGGACGTTTCAAAATGTCAGCCACGCTAGAAATTCAAAATGCTATAACTCAGCCATTTTTTAAGATATAGACGAAACAAAAATTGCTCCGGAATCTTTGTATAAAGGTCAAATACATAAGAAAAAAATATTTTTCCATTTTCAATGTTTTGGTACCACATTTCAAATTTTAAATTTTTTTTAAAATTTTAAATTGCCGCCATTTTGAAATAAAATGGCGGATGAAGCTGGCCAACGAACTCGGTCGAGACATTGGTATGTACTATGTGCACACCGAATTACATCGAAATCAGTTCATAAATACGCCTTTTATCGTGTGACAAAATTCAGGACGTTTCAAAATGTCAGCCACGCTAGAAATTCAAAATGCTATAACTCAGCCATTTTTTAAGATATAGACGAAACAAAAATTGCTCCGGAATCTTTGTATAAAGGTCAAATACATAAGAAAAAAATATTTTTCCATTTTCAATTTTTTGGTACCACATTTCAAATTTAAAATTTTTTTAAAAATTTTAAATGGCCGCCATTTTGAAACAAAACGGCGGGATGAACCTGGCCAACGAACTCGGTCGAGACATTGGTATGTAATGTACTATGTACACACCGAATTACATCGAAATCGGTTCATAAATATGAGAGTTACAGTGTGACAACTGTCCGATATATATATATATATATATATATATGTATGTATCAATTTTGAACGGAGGGTTGTTTCGGGGTCTGGGGGTCATGATCGATGAAAATATACAAAAATTTTTTGAAATCGCTTTCCTCCGAACGGCTGCAATAGGTAGCTTTTTGTAATGAAAGCTACCTATAATAACTGGTGGGAATAATCAAGGAGGGTTAATTAGACGGAAAATTGTATCCCCCAGGACATCTCGTGTTGCGCAAATTTTGCTTCTTTTACGTTGCCCGAGGAAATCTCATATTGTGCAGCGAGTGGTTTAAAATCCAATTTCAGCCTCTTTCGCCTGGTTTACTCCGTTTTTTTTCTTTTCTTTCTCTTCACATTTATTACAGGCAATTTTGGAGTATCCAACAGCGTTTTTGGGAAGTGATCCGGTAACCAATGTCTGTCTTGAAGAATTATGTCCACGGTTGCATTTTTCATATTGCGAAATGGAACTGGAACTATTTTTGAACCACTTAAATTAATTTATTAATTATGGAACTATTTAAATTAATTTATTTTCCTCCCCTTCAAGCAGAGCAAACGAGAGAGGTCCAAATACCGACTAGCCGGTATTTAGACCACTCTAGGTAGCCGGTATTCGGACCACTGCTATGTTTAAGTTAAAACCGGTATTACTCATTCATATAATAAAATACCAATAATGTTCGCGTGGCAATTGAGAGCTAAATATGTCCAGAAAACAACTTCATCAACAATTCAAGCCAACATACGATCAGTATACTTAAAAAAATGAGAAACACACATGTGAAAAACTTTTGATGCACCAGATTACGTCGATTAGACACTTCTGTATTTACTATTTGTAAATGAGACATACTTCAGTGACATATTTTTCGTAACTTTCTTCTCTCAGTTAAAGCTACAAAATCTGCCTAACACCGCTAGGCTGCGCTGCGCTCAGTTCTCAGAACACCTAGTAGCCGGTATTTGGACCCTAGCCGGTATTTGGACCTTTTCCTCTATATGACAAAGACTGCATGAAACGATCAGAGAAATCTGCAGTCAGTGTAATGGTACGGACTTGCATGACTGCAGAGGGTCCTGGAAGGCGTTAACGAAAGTATTAATTCTGAGATATATCAAGAAATCCTTGAGTATTTCATCATACTATCGTCGGAAGATCTGTGTGGTGACGATTTTATTTTCCAACATGATTTAACACCTTCACACAAGTCGGTTCAGTGTCCACCAAGAACTGGCTTAGCAAACACCAAATTAATGCACTTCTCTGGCCGGCTAATTCGCTGGATTTAAATCCAGTTGAGAATTTGAGGGGAATAATGAAGAAAAGACTGCAAGATATTGCACCAAAAAACAAAGTTGAGCTTCTTTCCACCATAAAGTCGACATGGTCATGTCTGGGCAGGAAACATCGTGAACCACTTATAGCTAGCTTGGAAAAACGAGTTCGTGGCGTGCTGTTATAAAATGTAAAGGTGGTGCTATAATATATTAAAAAATAACTATTTTTCCTTAATAAAAAAAAATCACGTATTAGTTTTAATTTATTATTCTAATATTTTGCACCAGGTAAATGGTTATTCTAATATTTTGATTTTTCCCAAGTGTGAATAATTATTTTAATTTTTGTATTATTTCCTTTAATTTTTATGCTAAAAGATTTTAAAAACTATGTAGATTCTTTCAATATTAAGTTTTATCCTGTATTACTTTTTGTATAAGCGATACATAAAAAAACCTTTTTCTCATAATTCCTTTTTTTCTATTATTCTAATTTTTTTTACTTGGAGCTGTACATAGGCTCGACCGTGGTAAATATGAGACACTCAAAAAATGGGGGCATGTGAGACATACCAAATTTTATGGTAATAAAATTGGCTGTATGATTATTTTGTAAACAATACATCATTTTATTTACATCCCTCAAAATTAGAGAAAAAATTCCCCCCAAATGTAGTACATTACATAACCTTATATTTTTTTTTATGGGAAAAACTTTTCTGTTAGGCTTATAACTTTTGTTATGCAACACTTAATCTTAGGTAAACGATTTTAATTTGCATTTATTCAGTAAGGAATGACGAGTCTTTTTAGCCTTTAAACTTCGGAATATTTTTAATGTAGTCTGAGTTATAAACCAACAAACCCTAATGTCAGACAGCATATGGGAATAATATGAATCATTGTATGGGGCTAATATGAGAGAGTACTTGGGGTTGTGACAATACTGTTCTATCATATAACGTGAAACATCCATCTACTTATAATAAAATCTGAGTGCAGGAAACTGTCGGTAACCATGCCGGTGCATACCACTCTGGTCTGCGAATCGACCGTAGCTAAACGCCATGTTAGGCTTAATGAAAAACATACCCTAACATATGACAGCTATATGGTAATTTTTCTACTTGAAATCATGTCTGTTCAGCCTATTTTCACATAAAACATGTGTATCATATCAATTTATAATGTATTAAGTTCTAAATTAAAATTAAGCTATTATAAACATAGAAATCAGATCTAAACAAACTATACTGTTGCCATTCAGATTCAAATTCCAGCAAATCTACAAACAAACGAATGACTCTTTTAACGCTTCATAAAAAAAAAATAATAATTAATAAATACAGGTTAACGCCGATGCTGCTCTTAAAATATTTGTAAAAGTATATTAAAATCTTTAAATATTTTAACTTGGTTTAAAACCTTCAAAAACCATCCAATTAAGTTCTAAATTTAACGGCCAAATCAACAAGAACAACAACAAGTTCTAAATTTAAAATAATGGATAACTATTGCCATCTGGTGGAGAAAAGATATAACTTTCGCTCTAGGTAGGTCCATGCCAGCACATTGCTTTACATGTATTTTTAATTTATTCAGAATGATTATTCTTTTGCACAATTTCAAATTTCCTGTGACATTTGTTTTCTGTCTTATATGACAAAGTAAAAATTATCCGAATTTGAATATCTAAAACTTTCAAATGCATTTACAATAAAGAATTATTTCAATGGCACTTTAGCATTATTTAAAGGGAAATTAAAGGGACAATTTTTTCTGTACCGAATGCTGCGAGCAGCGCCTCTGTAGGCCATTTTAATTCCCAATAAATTAGGAGCTTATGTTTCTTGACAATTCTTTTGGCGTCAACTTTCTGTTGTAATCGTACTTTTTTTTACAATGCATTTTACCAGATTTGAAGACATTGTAAATAAAATGAATATTTCTTATCGGTTCAACATATTTTAATTATCTTTCAGATAAAAATTTGAATTTTAACATAGTTTGTAGCGAAAAAAAAAAAAGTCACGCTAAACAACAAATTTTTAATGTAGAAGGAACCTAAACAAGCCTTTTCGTCATAGAATGTGTAGCTGGAAATGGCGCGTTTAAGCGCTGGTGACTAAATTGTAGTTTACATAATTTCTTTGTTCTAATCATTAAAAAATCAAAGGATAATACTTTCTGATTAACAAAATGCATTAGGCATCTTTTTTTTTCTTTTTTTTTTTTCTTTTTTTTTAAGCAGAAAAATATTTCTTTAACTATTGTTTTGAAGATTTATCATTCACTTTCCGTCATTTTTGACGGGGATTATATATTAGTCACAAATAAAAACAGAAAGTGTTAATATTTAATTGTCTTTTTGTCTTAATATGTCAAATATGTTTTATTCATAAGTATTACCAATTTTTAATCGACTGATTATAAATGACAGCTGATAGCTAGTTGATTTAACCGCTTGTTTTACACAGAAGCGTGCTGTAACCGAACTCTTTACCCCAGCATTCAAGTTTTCTGTTCTATCATTTATATTTTATGATAATTATAATATTACTAATTACAAAAATACATTAGTAACTTTCCTTTTACAAAATCTATAAGACTACCCCAACTACTGTCTAAGATAGTTCTGCCTTTCCCTGAAACTACATTCAAAAACAGGAAAATTACTTACACTTTCCCTGGCTATGTAAGCATTAATGAAAATGATCGTAGACTACATTTTTAATTTTTAATTTTTTTAAATATACTAAATGTAAAATATCTATTACTTTTCAACAGAAAAAAATTCACCTATGTTTTCTAACTCGGGAAGCATGGGTTGGATCCCATAATATATTTCATGAGTAAAATGAAGGAAATTTCTATAAATAATTGCGAAATTATTAGCGAAATATTAAAAACATTTTCATATGAATTCTGACTGTGTTTATACAACAGTTAGTAATGTTAAATTATGTGATATGTAAGTCAAAATACTAGACGTGTTTGTATGGAAGTTTTTTCTTTTTTAGCTCTTTGTTATCCGAAGTGTATGAATGGGGGTGTTTGTACTGCACCAGGAACATGTTCTTGCGCAGAAGGCTACATCGGACCACATTGTGAAGGAGGTGAATATTATCTATTGTTATATAATTCATTCATTCATTTTGTATTTGATATCAGTATTCCTTAGATATATCTTATCTATATTAAACTATACGTTATTCAGCTAATTGCATCTTTATTATTTTCAAAATTGTTGAAGTAGCGTAAGCAGAATATTACAGAAATAAAACTTAGAAAAAATAATATGATGTTTTGTAAATTATGAATTGTTTTGTTATTTAAAAGATTATAGAAAGATTTGCCTTACCCTTATACACTTAAAATGTAATAATACTTTTATTTTTGACGTGTGTAATTGTGTAGATATCTCTCTTTAAAAATAAATTATGTGATCCAAATTTTTCTATTTAATTCGAGCCGGAAAATTTCATGCGATACGCCGAAATTTTGATTATCATGTCCATGTTTTCAAGAAGTTTTTTTCCAATATGAGCATTTAAATTTTAATATTTGTTTAAAAAAAATTGTCCCTTATATTAAATATTGAGCATTCTTCCACATTTATGAAACGTGCGTATAAAAGAACCTTTAAAATGATTTGTTCTTAATAACGAATTTGGTTACTCGATCATTAAATAACGATCTTCCTTTAAAAATTTATAATGTAGTAAAAAAATGTCTGTTTAAATTGAACCGAAAAATGCCATGTTGTATGATGAAATTTCGATTATTCAGTTATCAATTCCCATGTTTTCAACAGATTTTTTCCAATATGAGTATTTAAATTTCAATATCTGTTTTAAAAAATTGTCCCTTTTATTAAATATTGAGCATTCTTTTGCATTTATTAAACGTGCAAATAAAAGAATCTTTAAAATGTTTTGTTCTTAATAATGTATTTGGTTACTGGATAATTAAATAATGTTTTAAAAATTACATAGCTGCCAACTTGTACGGATTTTTCTTACCACTAAAATTTAATAGAAAATTTTTACTTATTTAAACGTTAAAATTGCTTGAATTTCGGTGATTCAATTAAATAAAATTTTCTATTGAATTTTAGTGGTATGAAAAATCCGTACAAGTTGGCAGCTATGAAATTAATAATATATTCAAAATCCCTTTAAAAATTAATAATATAATCAAACATTTTCGTGTTTAAATCGAACCGAAAAATTTTATTCGATACGATGAAATTTCGATTATCTATGTCCATGTTTTCAACAGATTTTTCCAATATGAATATTTAAATTTCAATATCTGTTTTAATTTTTTTTCCAATTTTTTAAATATTGAGCATTCTTCCGCATTTATTAAATGTGCGGATAAAATAATCTTTAAAATACTTTTTTCGTAATAATGTACTATTTGGTTACTGTAGCTTTCAGTGTCGATCTCCCTTTAAAAATAAATAATGAAATCAAAATTTTTCTGTTTGAATCCAACCAGAAAATTTTATGCGATACAATGAAATTTCGATTATGCATGCCCATGTTTACAATAATTTTTTTAATATGGAGTATTTGGAATTTAATGTCTGTTTTAAAAAAATGTCCATTTGATTAAATAGGGAGCATTCTTTCGCATTTATCAAACGTACGAAAAAAGGAACCGTTAAAATGATTTGTTCGTAATAATGTATTTGGTTACTAGATCATTACAGTTTTCATACAAGGTAACCATAGTTAAATAATATTTCAATAGCACTCAGTGTGTTCTGTAGCGCGATCTACTTGTGATAATGGAACGAAATTGTGTACGATGATTAAACAAGATGGAAGACGAAGAAATTCGCGAAAAAATAGTTCGAAAAGTTGCCGCTAGGGAATATGTGACGCTGTTTTTTTTTGGGGGGGGGGGGGGTCGGAAGAATAAGTTTTCTGGAGGTGAAAGTTTGTCTATGCAAGAGAAAATCCACACTACTGCAGGAAACTTATCTGACCAGGTAATTTGAATGAGGTCAATAGGCTGTTAACCATTCATATGTCATCCTTATGTGTTTTCAACATACAACATATAAACCACAGATATACTCTGCGTAAATTATATACAGGGACCATAAAAAAAGCTGTTTGATGAAATATGTGAACTCAGCTAAGCCCCTGCTGAAATGTTATTTGTTGCACTGAAAAGTTTCCATGAATGTAGAATTTAGAAAACTTTTCCCGGGTGAAAGAGGGCTCCCAAAACGATACTGTACTTCCCCTAGAATCAGAGGTTAATCGAGCCCTGCCAATTAGATCGTGTTACAGAACATGTCGAGTACGGTCAGTTTAATTATAGCCATTTTGTATAAAATATATAATATGAACTTTAAAAAGTTCACTTTTTTACTTAAAAAGCGATTAAAATAATGAAAGCGATGTTACAAGTTAAAAATATACATTTTATTTAAAACTTCTTAGTACTTTCAAACTTTTCCAAGCTCTCATAAAAGAACATTTTAATAACTAATTGTTGTTTATTTATTCAAGTACGTCACTTCATTTTGAAAATGAGAGAGCCAATAATTATTAGAGTTGAAAGCAGAAGTAGCAGTTTCTTGGATTAAACTTAATAATTATTGCCTCTCTCATTTTCAAAACGAAGTGACGTATTTGTATAAATAAACAATAATTAGTTATTGAAATGTTCTCTGATGAAGAGCTTGGAAAAGCTTGAAAGTACTAAGAAGTTTTAAATAAAATGTATATTTTTAACTGGTAACATCTCTTTCATTATTTTAATCGCCTTTTAAGTAAGAGAGTGAACTTTTTAAAGTTCATATTGTATATTTTATGTTTAGATTAAGGTGAAAAGTTGCGTTTCGTCTAATAATTTTATTTGCCACTTTGTATTTTAATCAAACTGTTCAAAAAAATTTATACGTTTATACGTTGTATATATTTTTTAATATAATATAATGGTTATGTTTCAGGCATGTGTCGTCAAAAATGCTTGCATGGAGGCAAATGCATACAAAAAGACACTTGCGCATGTCGGAGAGGTTACTTTGGAAAACGATGCGAATACAGTAAGTAATATTAAAAAATGACCTAAATAATTCAATTTTCAAAATTTTTAAAGAGGTATGACTTTTATTCGGTTAACGCAAAAGGTCGCTTTCACTTTATGGAATTAAATTTGGTGATTTCTCTGTATACATACACATTATCTTAAACCGATTAACTTTTTTTTTTTTTTTTTTTTTTTTTTTTTTTTTTTTTTTTTTGTTACAAAGGCTGTTGGTGAGTGAGATGTCGAATTCCCCTAGCCAATGTTAAATCTATGGGCATGTGGCGCATTCGTATTTTTAAAACATATTCCCAGGAAATTAATATTTTTATTTTCTTTCATCTGCTACGTTTCTTGAAGGTTGTCTCCTCTTTTTGAGTTTTCAATGTATTGCTAAAATATTACTTAATTTTATTTGAAATGTTAAAATTTTACCCAGTTTCTCTAAGGTTTTTCATACAAAAATATTTTAAAAATATTTTGACAAAAAAAAAGAGAGAGAGAAAGCGACATTTTCTGAGGTTAAAAATATTATAGCGTGTCTACAGAATTTGGAAATCAGGGAATCATGGAAAAATCAGGAAGGTTTATCAATCTGGAAAAATCAGTGAAAAGTCAGGTAATTTTGTAAAAGTACTCGAAAATCAGGGAACTTTGTCTATATGCGAAAATATTTGCATTTTAATATTTTTTTCACATGCTGATTAGTCTTTCCCGATATTTTTAAAAAGATGCACTGGTATCAGTTTATGATGTTTAACACAAACTAAGGTGATCAGATGTCCTTATTTTCTGTTTATAGCGCTTATATTGAAGGCAATTTACCCATTTTTGAAATTTTTAAATAACGCATTAGCATAACCTGACCAGGCGGCCAACTTAATCCAATTAGCTATCCCGTCAGATGTAGATATGTCTTAGAATCGAACATTTTTCAGAAAATGGGGAAATTTTCTGGTCACACTATCCATTGGACACTATATAAAGTTGAACTAAATTTTGAGTTTGGATTTATAAAACTGTCAACCAATACTTTATAAATATTAGGCAAATTTTATGTTTTTTTTCTCCCCAAATGAGATATTAGCAAGCTGGATGGCAGCATACCATGAAAAAGTACCGTATGTGTATTGCAAATAATGTAAATCAGCGAAGTCTGATAAAGATAGTCAGGGAAAAATAAGGGAAGTTATGTTTACAATTTCTGTAGACACGTAATTTTCTGAGGAGATATTTTAAAAATGGGAATGTATCAAACATCCATAGGTTTAAAATTAGTGAGGGGAATTTGAAATCTCACTGATCAATAGTCTTAAGAGTTTTTTTTTCCCTGTGTGTGTGTGTGTTTCTTATATACTTTTTTGTTTAATTATACATGCATATCAGGATCGTAACCAGGTGTGGTCTCAGTGGGCTGAGTATCCCCACCCCTCGAGGCGAAGCAAGCTCTCGAAAAAGCGCAGGCAAGCTCTTGCGCCTCTTCAAAATCCTCATAATATTTTAATAATTTAATTACGAAACTTTATGTCAAAATACAGAAACACACCCAAAATCCTAAAAAGTAAGATACATTTTAAGTACAGTGTTTTATTATCAAACATGGTAAAAGCATTCAGAACGTGTATAATTCAATGGTAAAACATCACATAATAGTTATAGTCTGGCCATGACCATCTTGTGATTTTGGAAGTATTGAAAAAGTATTTGGATGTATTGCGGAAAAGAAATAGGTAATATGACACATGTGTAGAAACAGATTATTTAATGAAAAAGTAAGTTCTGTTGAATTTTGTTTCTCGTTGTCACCTTTATCAATGAATGAATTCTTCTAAAGTAGAATGCCTTATATGGCCAACTAACCTAAGTCGAATAATAATTGGCACGCAAAGATAATCCAAGAGTGTGATGTAATTTCCAATGTTTAAAACACAACATTTTCTAACTTCCAGGCAATTTAAAATATTCGTGGTACTACTCGGTCTGTTAAAGCATTTTTCGTGTTTTAAGATGTTTTAGTCACATTTATGCTATTTTTATTTATTTATTTTTACAGGCAAATGTGTTGCTGTGCCATGCTTAAACGGAGGACGTTGCGTTGGAATAAACAGATGCCGATGTAGAAGGGGCTTCACCGGCAATCAGTGCGAAACAATAGCAGAAAATTTGCCTTCGTCAAATAATGGTAAAGTTTCTTTTTGAACCCGGTAATGAATTTTATATATATTTATAACTTTTAAACTGCCATGTTAAATAAATTTTGTAAATTGCATGCTGTGTATGTTCAAATTTGCATGAATAAACAACTCCTATTTTGTAAAATGTCAATACAAATATCTTTTGTATTTTTCTGTTTTAAAAGTTTTATTTCTCTATGATGCGCTCCTTTTTTTTCATATAATGCAAGAAAATCAAATTATATTCCTAAATATATATATTTTTTTCTTATTAAAAAAATTGCTTTCAAATAAAGGATAACCTTTCTGGTAGGACCTTTATTCGTTTTGGTGTTTATTTATCTTATACATTTGTGTACCCCAAGAAAATAATTCAGTAAATGCAATTGCAATATAATAAACTTATTTTAGAATAGTTTATAATTCCATGCAATGCAACGGAATAAGCGACTTGTATTAACAACCTATCAATCTTTTATTAAAAATGGAATATGTTGTTAAAAGGAATGAATATTTCTTTTATTCATTCTCCCAGAAATACTACTAACTAACTGACTTCATCAAAGTAAATTTTGGCTTTGTAATCGAATTGAGATTTATTAAGATATTCGGTCATTTAAAGAATGTTTGCATATAGAAAAAGCATGTTTTCACAGTAAATAACTCAAAGCTGTGATTTACCTATACTGTTAAACATGACAGATGTCTCTTAATTTAGGAAAATATAATATAACCATGAAAGAAAATATGCAATAACCTTTTCCGAGATACGAATAATTCCGAAAACCGTTCTTTATTTTTAAAAACCTCAGAAGCCACTATATTTTCGATATTTAACCCTTTACATACCAAATTAGGAATTTAAAACACTATCTCCTCGAAACTTTTTTCCTTGCATTACTGCTATGCATTAGAAAATATATGCACTGAAATAAAAGATTTTATTTTTTTTTTTTGTTAATTACGGCTAATTACTTGATATGGTACAGTGAAAACTCCCTGTGCGACCACCCCTATTAAGCGGCCACCTTCCTGAGCGACCATTTTTTCATGGAACGAAATTTATTTCCATAGGCTTAATGCTAACTTTACCTCCATTCAGAGACCATCCCAGTTGAACTCCCTCCATGAGCGGTCCATTTCTTTGAAGAAAATTAAAGAAATTCCTTTTTTTCCTGTTTGTTTGAAGAAGATTTCATTAGAAAAATAATTCCGGAGAAGGAGATTATTATTCATCAAACTTCTAAACTAAGTTTAGAATTTTTTTTATACCGGTAACTTTTAAGTATTTAAACCCCTTTGTGCCTTTTTAGGCAATGAATTTAACTCTGATGACAAATGATGATGGTCTCTGATGACGGCCAATTGTAAAAATACTCAAAAGGATTCATAAAAATGCTGAAAGATATTGTTAGATTTTTTTTTTCTAATTTGTAATATTTTTCCAATTTGTTTTATAAAAAAAAAAAATAAATAAATAAAAAGATAAAAATGACATATTTTTTGCTTTATTATTCATCTTTGACATATATAAATCATGTAATATCTTCCACTACATTGTATCAAAATTTACCTGTCTAGCACCCACGCATCGTAAATATATAAGTTTTTATGCACCATAAGTATTCAAACGATAAAAATCTAAATCAAAACTCAGTTCAACGTAGTCCCGACGGTACTCAAAAGCAGGGCCATCGCGAAGACTTTTTATTGGTGGGGGAGAGGACCTTAAATTGCCAACTCAAATTTCAGTATTTGCCAACAAGTTTTATAACTTTTCCAAGTTACCACAATTAGAAAAATGTAATATAGTTCTTATTCGTAAAAAGTTTAATAATATTCCCAATTAGATTTGTAATTTTTGCAAAATCTGTCAGAAATAGAAAATGTATTATAGTTTTTATTAAAGTTTCCCACAAATTCACCAACTAAGTTTGTAAATTTGCCAAGTGTAACAGAATTCACGAACATTTGGGGGGGGGGGGAGGCTTAGCGAGGCCCCTGCTCAAAAGTACCGCTTTGAAAAGTACTTCGTAAAGTAAACAAATTAAAAATTAATTTTTTTTTCATAATATATTGTCAAGTGATCAATTTAAAACAAGGGGGAAAAAATGATATCCTTACCTTTAAAATTTAAGATATTCCAAGCAAAAGTTAGGAATGCCATGTCAGACAAGAAAATGGAAGCAAAACTGACACTCGCACGCGCCAAAATAACTTCGTGAACAATTTTCAGCTTACTGGAACTGCTATTGCTATCTAGTGATGGTCAAGAAAAATATTTACTAATTGTTTCCGAAAAGTACCATCGCGAATGCATTAAATGTGTGTGTTTTCATTGCGGTAGAAAACTGTGGTACTTTAAAGTACGTCTGGGCATAAAGGGTTAAATAATCATTTATAAAAACAAAGTTTATTTTGCTGCCACTGATTTTCAGAAACGTTTGCGAGTAGATTTTGTAGTGTAATAATCAGTTTAATATCAATAAACCCGCGATATAGGTTTTTTTATGTTATCCATTCTCAAGTAAACATTTTTATGTTCAGTTTGATAAAACCAGGGTTGGCATTTTTGCCGGCAAAAAGGTATTTTCGCCAGGACAGTGGCAAAAATTGAAAAAAACCAGAGCAAAAATGAAAAAAAAAAAAAAAAACCCGGCAAAAATGGCAAATTCTTATTTGCCTTTAATGTGTAATAAAAGCTATAAGCTAATAAGGATAATAATTGTATAAACAATTAAATTTAATAACATATTTAATATTTTTATTTAATTTGCTAAATAATAAATATAATTAAATATTTTTACATATTTTAAACCTTTGTAAAATAGGTGGGAATCAGTCTAATACTTAGGAATTTAAGAACCAAATGAAAAATCGGATATCTAATTTTTTTCCCCCTAAGTATTTTGTCAGCCATTAATATATTTTTTTAATTATCAAAAGGTTTTATATAACTTTGATACTTTTGTATTATGTAATGAATCTTAAAAATATGTAAATATTTAAGCCTTTGGTACTCATTTATAATTATTTATCTGATGAACTAGTCTGTTATGTTATTAATTTCAAGCTAAAAGAAAACCTCTTCCCTAATTCGTATTTTACAAAAGAGATTAGTAGAGTCAGTGCTTATAATTGGTGGTGAAGTATCGAAAAATCTTGTAAGATTTCAAAAGACTTGTGTTCATCAGTTGCACACCTTCAAATATGTCCAACAAGTAGTGCTGCTATTGAAAGATTTTTTTCAAATTTTTCATTTGTGTAAACTAAAATTCGAAATAAACTAACTGTCAACAAATACTTTTCCTAAACTAGTTTATTGTTATGCTATGCTAAAACAGCAAAAATTAGGTTTTGATGGACATATCACTGAATTATTTGAAATTTAATAGTGTTCTGCTTTAAATATAATTTTATATTAAAAAATGGAATTTAGAATATAATTGTTTATTTGAATTTCTAACATATATAAACATAAATACTTTACTCATTTAGAACTTCCACGGTTCCGTTATGCGAATAATCATTAGTAATTGTATAAACATGAATAAATAATAAAGTTTTCTATTTATTTATATAAAATTAATATATATATATATATATATATATATATATATTTTTTTTTTATAATTTTGTTATAAAAGTTAGTATTCTTTCATAAAATGCATAATTATACTTATTTAACTTAAGAGTCCAAAAATAAATTTAGAATATTTAATTTTTAACTAATAAGTTTCTTTTTTCGTTCATGAAATATTTTTTTCTCTTTTTCTGGGAAAAAAATTAAATGGACAGCCGATTTTGGCCACCACTTAGGCAAAAACCTATTTTTGCCGGGACGGTTTTAACCAGGTTTTTTCCACGGTTTTTTCCTCCCATGACAAAAACTTACCAACCCTGGATAAAATTGATAATACACCACAAAAACTACTCGTAAACCTTTCCGAAAATCAGTGGCAGCAAAATAAACTTTTTTTTTTTTTTTTTTTTTAAATAAATGATTCTTTAAATATCGAAAATATATTGTCTTTTGGAGATTTCAAATAATAAAGAACGCTTTTCGGAATTAAGAGTTACTGAGAAAAGGTTAATTGTATATTTTCGTTCGTTGTTATATTATATTGTCATACATTAAAAAACAATTGTCTTCTTTTTTTTTTTTTTTACTGTGAAGTGAGAAGCAATTCTCAAAACATTGAATATTTGAGGGTCTCACAACCATAGTAGACCAAGTCCATTTAAAAAAAAAAATGAGATAGTCCATTTATAAGGTGCATAAAATCTGTTTTATCCACTCCCACGGTAAACCAAGTCTGTAAACAGATGATATATATATATATGAGAAAGTATGTGAAAACAGACTTTGTTCACTGTGAGAGTGGATAAAACAGGTTTTATGCACTTTCCAAATGGACTATCTTATTTTTTTTTCAAAATGGACTTGGTCTAGCTATGGTTGTGAGCCCCTCATTTAATCATTTTGTGAGCCCCTCATAAAGCAAATTTCATACTTTTAAGGTTGTGTTCAAATCGAAACTGACTACTTATTGGCACATTCCTGAATTCCTTTTTCTTTGTAAACGCATAAAAATGGCAAGTGCTCTTATTAAGATACTATGAAATCGAATAGATTTTTTTTCTTTTCATTTTTCGATTAAGGCAGAGGATATTTCAGAAAATGTTGTCAAAGAATTTTGAACCGAATTTCCAGACGCGACAACATGATAAAGGCATAAAGGCCGTTATGCAGGGCCTGACTAATACAAGCGCATGTAGGGCAGCTGCCCTGGGCCCTCCATTTCACCCCCCCCCCCATGGGAGCAATCAGGATCTTCGTTAAGAGCATGCCGAATGGTTAAAATTGGCCATAAGTGACCAAAATTATTTTTGACCAAAAACATTTTCAAAGATTTAGGAAGGAAGTGCGGTCCTCCCTTTCTCCTTTCTGCTTCCTGTACCCCATGTCTCCTCCCCCTCCCCCACCCAAAAAAAAGAAGGAACTACATTTTCAGAAAACTAATTGTTAAAATGTTTTATTATAACAATTGAGTAGTCCATTGTTTTAAAGAGAAATTAATTGTTGGCGTTTTCCTCTTAACGACGCAAGTTAAAACAATTTTCCAAATGGGTGGGATTATTTTTTTAGACATCTTATGACATACGAAGACAAGCAAAGGAAACATTTGAAAAAAAAAAAAAATAGTAACGTCAACCGATCCATCATTATTTCTGCTGGTTTCCTACTAGTTTACCAGCTAATATTTCTTAAAGGTGTTACCACCCTTTTTGTGATACCCTGTATGCATATGTGAATTGTACCGTGTAGAAAATGTATGTTTATATACATCAGGTATGAAGTTTAGTACTAGTCACTTTAGCATAATTCACGAATAATTTCTATGGCTAGGTAGAAGAGGGCCCCCAGAATGATGCTTGCACGGGGCCATAGATAGTCATGTCTTACCTTGTGTTTATGAGACAACAATCGCTTATAGCTCAAAATGAAAAATCTATTGAAAAATGAAAAGAAAATGAACCACCTGATTTCAAATCACACCAGTAGTCATTCTGCAAGTGTCTATGTTTTTTGGTATAAAAGTGATTTTGTAAATATGTCAAAGTTTCACAGAGAAAAATATGTTTTCAAGAACCCCTCTTAAGGCGATTCTCAAAAAAAATATTTTCTCTCGCTCAACAACGCGAAACTTCCTGACATATTTTCTGAAGTATTTTTAAAATAAAAAACATGACGCTTGCGATCATGGTTATTGAAGTAATCTGTAATCGTAGAATTTTTTTTTTAATTTTTCAACAAATTATCACATCTTGAGTTGTAGTTGATTATTGTCTCACAACATCAGTTTTTTTTTCCCTTTTTCTAGCTACTGAGTCCGGAAATTCTATTCAAAACGCCAATTTTGACAGAATTTTCTAAAAAATCTTCAACTTTTACCGAAAAATTGAAGAAACAATTTGATTACACAAAGTTCTTGAATAAAAGCATCTGCCAATTTCATGCGTTTGCGAACAAAAAGGAATTAAAATGTGTCAGAAAGTAGCCAGTTTGAATTTCAGAACAGCCTTAAGAATTCAAAAAAGAAAAGAAAAGTTAGCAAATTTATAGTCTATGAAATTAGCTGACGTGGTTTTTCCAAGAAACTTTTGAAAAATTCTGCATTTACTTTAAGAGCGCAAAAAATCCTGACTCTTTGCTGTGTAAACAAGAGTCTAAAGACCACATATTGATATATTTTTTTAAATGACAATGAATCCATCATTGATAATGCATATTTGGTAGATTATTAATTGTAAAATTAATTTTAGCAGCAAAATTAGTACACTTCAACTCTAATTTAAAAAAACAAAAGATATTTGTTGACATTTTACATTATTTAAACTGACAACATTGTAGAATTTCATAGTTTCGAAGTATAGAGCATCTGAGTATATGCACGAAAGACGTTTTACTAACGAAAGTGTATGGTGGATTACATCATTCTTTTTTTAAATCTACTTTTATAAATGTTGGTCATAAATATGTTTTGCATTATTAGATACTCGCAAATCTTTTCATTTTTCTGAATCAGCAACACACTTGTGAATAATATTTTGTGGTCTGTTGCAAAATCTTTTTCGTTACTACAAATGTAAAACTTATAGATAATCCCGTTCAGGTTTAAAAGAACTCAAGTTTTCTCAGAAATTATATTATTAGCTAGAGTTGAAAATATGTAGAATAAAATCTTTTTACTCCATATGATGAGCGAGGAACAACTCATTTTCTCTCAAGGATCTGTTAGGGAAAATACAGGTTTTTTAAAGAACCCTTCACGAAATTTTTCATCTTAAAATAGAACCCTTCACAAAATATTTCATCTTAACATAGGATCTTTCACAAAATTCTTCGTCATAAAAATAGGCCTTTCACAAAAATTTTTCATCTTCAAACTGAAATTTTTGCAACTTTAATCAATTTAAAATAAAATCTGACCTCTCCCAAAAGAGCTGAAGTCTCAACAAAAAACTTATTACCTACTCTCTCTCTATATATATATAAACAGATGAACAGGAACCTGAATGTACTATAATTTCAAATTCACAAAATTATGACTAGATTTTTCGCAAATATATTTTTAAAAAAACTTCACAATTTCACAAAAACACAGGACTGTGTGCGAAAAGTCTAGACAGATCACTTGTTCTGTAACTGTTGTCTGTAATTATTCTCAACTCATATTTCTGTCTATAGATGCCATACATCTCTGACCAAAATTTTGGGATTTTTATGCCTCTCAAAATCGATCTAAAAAATTAAATTTGATCAACAATATTAAGTTTAGTAAATGTTAAAAAAAAAAAAAAGATTAATTTATTTTTTAGAAAAATAAATAACACGTTTCGATTATTCAGAAAAGGAATGATAAAAATCTTCAAATTTTATGCATAAAAAGATGAAAATGTTTTCACGGTTGTGACGGACACATCCGGATATAGATTTCTAAATCATTGTGCAACAATGAGACAATTTTTACTAATTTCTGATTGGCTATATTCAGTTTATATACGAAAATATTATTTTCCAATTATATACCAAACAATTATTGCATATCATGTAAATAATGATAAATAAATTCATATATTCAAGGTGTATCTCTATTCGTGGTGAAATTTTCATATGTTGTCAGCAAATAACTGCATAATAACTATATGTTTCTACTCGCAGTACAGAACGAAGTCTTTATTTCACCTTGCTTATTTTAATATTATTAAAACTATTGGTTTGCAGAAGGCTGTAAGAAGAAATGTATGAATGGTTATTGCCACAACAAACGCTGTGCATGCGACAAAGGCTGGTTCGGAAAAAGGTGCAATAGGCGTAAGTGACTCTCAAAAGAACAATATCTGACTCCATGTCTTTCCTCTCTCGCATGAAGTCCGGAAATCTAGCATTTAGATATCATGCTTTAACCCCTTGGGGACGAGCGACACGTATACGTGCCACATGAAGCACTCAGAATCCTTGTCTTTTTTTCACCAGTAAAATTTTACTGTAAAATTTGCCTTATTTAATCAGCGCATTTTCTCGATTCAAGAAGACACAAATTTCGGCTTTTAAAAAACGGTGACAAAAGATTAAAAAATTCGTAAAAGGCTACCGTCCCGAAGGGGTTAACTTTTAATCAACTTTTGAAAATACCAAAAACTTTTAATAAATGGCACGAAAACAATAAAAAAGATCACTAAATATGAAAAAAAAAAAAAAAAACTACCTCAAAGCACTTTTTAGAGAGTAGAAACAAAAAGTGGAAACAAAGGCACAAAAAGGTAAGAAGTTTCAAAGTCGCGAATTCTCTATAGAAAAAGGAAAATGTGACCATTACAAGAGTAGAAGTTGGATTCTACTTATACTTCTGCGTTATACAGAAGAAAATATTTGAGGAAATGTAACATGTATTTATAATTTTTACGTGTAGACATACATCTGAAACGTAAACCATACATATGAAATTAGCGAAAACAATACACGTGAAGGAAACTAAACAAAATAATATAGGGGAGAACACAGTGAGACAGCAGTCAGTTTGACATATTGTTATAACTTTTTTTCCCAGCTGGCACTCAGACATAACCACCTCATCTTATGCAACTCGTGGATGTAGTTTCGGTACTTCGATTACTCGTCCAACAAAATAGTAAATAATTCTTTATTTTATAGTGGGTAAAGTTACATAAATGTCTACTTTAGAGTTAATTTCCTTCATTATGGCATATATTTAACCAAATCTAATAGCTATATCTAATAACAGACTATTTAGACAAAACGACACAAAACTCTTAACGCGATGAAATTGATGAAACAGATTTTGCATCCATTTTGTTACAACGTACCGAAAGTACACAGTGAGACACATAGCTGTGGCATACAGTGAGACGCTACTATGTGGTTATGATGTTAAAAAAGTTATTTATTAAGGGGTCTTATACCTTTTAAGCTAGTCGAAAATCAACAAAAAATTGAAAGTTTGAATTAGTGAATCTTCATTAATTTTTTATGTATAAACATAAAATTTTGACTTTTGATTAACCAGGATAGTTTTTTTATATAATTCCACTAGAAATTGACTAGTCTTTTACAGAATTAGTGTATTGTTGAAATTAAAACAGCTCTTTTTTTCACTCCGTAAGTCATGGCGCGCAAGATATCTTAAGAATGTAGGTATGGATTCTTATGAAAGTTGATGTATATAATAAACACATATATATTTTTTAAATGATCTATTCTTGGGTCAAAATTATTTCATTAACTATGTAAAAAAAAAAACACTGTAAATACACTGATGTCCAAAATTAAGGACCAATCACAAAATGCTAATTTTCAAGTACGCGAATACTCAAAAGGAAATAATATAATTCGAATAAATACTATCTGTACACCACAGCTAGTCGATATAACATCTCATTCATGTCACACATAGTCACAAGTGTCACAGTCACTGCGATGAAGTAAAAAAATAGGAAATTCCATACATCTCATTGTGAGTCTCAAATGATCACTATATGTGACTCCACTGAGACATCACTGTGACTGCTGTTTTGTGACGAGTCACCATGTGACTTTACAATGTAGTTACATTGTGACTCTCATGTGACTGTCATCTGCAGACTCAATTTAAAGTCATCGCGAACGATGCATTGTGATAAGTTACCAAATAATGTCACATTATAGTCACATGGTGACTTTTCACAAAAGAGCACAATGGTGGCTTCACAGTAGTCTCTCTGTCACCTGAAAGTGACAGAACCTGAATGTGATATTATTTGGTGACTTATCATAATGCAACGTTCATGATGACTGTGAAATTGAGTCTAAAAATGACAGTAACATGAGAGTCACAATGTACCTACATTGTAAAGTCACCTGGTGACTCGTCACAAAGCAGCAATCACATTGACGTCTCAGTGGTGTTACATATAGTGATCATTTGAGGCTCATAATGAGACGTGTGGAATTTCCTATTTTTTGTTTCACCGTAGCGACTGTGACACTTGTGACCACGTGTGACATGAATGAGATGCTATATGGACTAGCAGTGCTGTAGGGATAGTAATTATTTCAATTATATTATTTTCTTTTGAGTATTCGCTTACTTAAAACTTGGCATTTTGTGACTGGTCCTTAATTTTGGACACCAGTGCACTTAAAAGTACATCATTTTAAACACACATATTTGCTTAGTATCTGCACCAAATTTCATAACAATCCATGCACACGTTCTCAAGATATCATGCGCGCAATGACTTACGGAGTAAAAAAAAAGAGCTATTTTGATTTCAACGATACATAAATTCCGTGAAAGGCTAATCAGTTTGTAATGGTAGCATATTACAAAGCAGAATCTGTTTAATCAATATTCAAAATTTCACTCTTATACATAAAAAAGTTTTGAAGATAGACTAATTCAAACTTGGAATTTTTTTCGTTAATTTTCGCCGCATTTAAAAGGTACAATACCCCTTAATAAAACAAAGTTTCACTTTCTCTCTCTGTGTGTGTGCGTGTGCGATGGCTAGGGAAATCTACTAAGCGTACGAGGCTGAAAATTTGCATGAACGTAGCCCGATGTCTATCATTGTTCACCTGCAAATTTTTAATATTTTGAAAATCTAGAAATATTAATTAGAAAGCATAAACGACATCTCAAAGTGACGCAATGCTGATCTAGGCAACAGAGGAACCCTTCTCGTAAAAAATAAGAAAGGAAAGTCGGAATCCATAGCTCTATTTCCGAAGACTCCAAAAGCACACCAGACGCGGTGCAGAATGGTTCGTCCTCAGATGACACGCATCTATGAAGATACACAGATGGTTCTAGACTATTCTTCTGACGACGATGAAACATTTAGGTTTCAGGAACTACAACGGGAGCCTGTCGTTCGTGATTATATGTTCCTGTGCGTTTTCTATATAGTGTGCTCTATGTAGGAAAAATATTAACCTGTAAGGATGAAGATGGTGATTTTGAAGGGATTTATCTTCGCAAGAGTGTGAAAGCCGCAGGCTTTGTGCCTCATGTTCCAGATATGGCATCTGTTAATGAATCAGACATTTCAATGCTACTACCAGAACTACAATTTATGATAATCAAGCCACTATCAGGATACCACGGTTTCCGATTTCCTTCGGACATTTGGATGTACAGTCGTGGTAAAAAAGAAAAGTAAACATTCCCTACTAACTCCTCAACAAATTATCGTAGACAAAAGTTATTGGTACCGAAAGATTGGAAATAAAGTCTACTTTTAAATGACGTATATAAAATTTGCTTAGGGGGCCATCTACATATTAAAACGAATCCAAACTTCATTTTTTTTCAATAGCAACACCCAATTTTAACGAGATATTTCAACTCTTTGGTTCAAACTTATGCCTAGACACCAAATTTCAAGTCTTTTGAATTATAAATATTCAAAATTTAGTGCTTCTAATGTTAAATTACATTTTCATAATTTTATTTATAACTTCTGAAATTAAGATCCTAATGTTCCAATTTTTTGTGTCGCAATAATACTAATATACCGTAACATGAATACGTTGAATTTGCAATTTTTGTAATTTTCTGACATAAATTATGAAATTAATATTAAAAAAATTATGAATTGCAACCTACAATTTTTTTGATGGATTCAGATTTATTAAGTCCTGCTTTATGGAAATCCAAAATTTCACATTTTTCTTCCAAGTAGTTTTCAAATTATGCTTAAAAAACGGCAAAATGATGGTTTAAGGGGCCATCTATGATAGAAGTGATTAAATATTTTGAAATTTCTTATGTTATCTTGTAATCTAACAGGCTTAATTGACTGCTTAAGGTGCCTTGATCTAGAAGGGAGCTCTCTCGGTTAACAATCGAGTACAAAACTTCAATTTGGATACAGCCCTTAAAATACGTTCGTTTTAAAATAATTAATTTCTCGGAAACATATGGTACGAATTACATAAAAATTTGTTTTTAGACTAATTGAAGGGTGTAGATTTCATTTATGCTGTCAGAATTGTGTACTACTATTGGAAAAAACGAAGTTATGGTTCGTTTTAATATGTAGATGGCCCCCTAAGCAAATATTTTATATACATTATTTAAAAGTAGACTTTATTTCCAATCGTTCGGTACCAGTAACTTTCTTATACGATAATTTGTTGAGGAGTTAGTAGGGGGTGTTTACTTTTTTTTTCCACGACTGTACGTTCACCTTCACACTGCAATTCTTGGGAATACTCTTATGCCATTATATAAGAGGGATAACTATGTAGTTTAATTACCAAAATCCACCATAAGTATTCAGTTTAGCTCAAAATGTTGTTGAATTGTTAATAATATGAATACCTGTAATTATTGAAAATTTCTTTCATTTTTACTATTCCTCTATCAAAACAACTCGACCCCAAAAATGTCAGATTAAACTCCAAGTGATAACCACGATATCAGGCAGTAGTTAAGACATTATTACACTGAAGAAAATTATGGCTAGAGTGTAAAAATGTATGATTTATGAAAATATATAAATTGTCTCACTGTGTACCACTTGTGGTACACAGTGAGACAATATCCGATACTCCGTAATCATACTTTTATGCTTCTATAAATAACTTTTTTAAAACCATTTATACATTAATGTGTAGCGTATTTGTGCTGCTTTAAGAGTTAGCAAAAAATTTTTCAAAAGAATAAAAATAGTCGCCATACGTTAAGAAATAATATTTTTCGTCTCACTGTGTGCTACCCTCCCCTATACTCTTAATAAGATAAGGTGCTCTCTTCATATACATATAAAATCTTAAAATATGTTTATTTAATCTATTAGTGCGACTTCAGTTCTGATTGTGCGTGATTAAAAATTTGTATTACAGGCTATATAATGATTTTTCTTTAAAATTTGATTACCTTAATTTCTTAATGTGCACCTAAATATGTGCTATATGTACTCATCTCAATATGTACATTTTTAAACTTACGATACACTTTTCTTTTTGAGAAATATATATCAATAAGTTTTTTCTTTTTCTTTTTTTAATCAAAAAACTATACTTTCTTTCTAAAAGAATGCCGAAGAAAATTTTTCATACTATTCACAACAATGAGAACCCGCATAAAAAAAAGAAAAAAAAAAAAAGTTTAAGACATTATTTGTCAAAACTAAAGGAAAATATGTTAGTGAACGAATATTCAATGTAGGTTAAACTAATATCGTTTTCATTGAACTTATCATATTCATTAATTTTTTTTTCCGGAATTGGAAAAACTTAAATTGTCACTAGGCAAAATTTAATATTTGGTAATTTCAATATTTCGGAATGCTTAATAACAGTTGAAATTTTGGAATTCTTAGTATCAATTGACATTTTATATTTCTACAGCAAGTCAGCATCAAATTCAATGGAAAAAATTAACAGTGTGTTTCTTAATGCTAGTTTTCAGGTAGTCTTTTTCCAATCAATTGTTCTATACTGGGAGATCACTTATTAATCTTTTATTTGCATGCTGCCTTGGTTGTGGTCTTTATTCTCTGATTTCTGCTGATTTATTTACTTTATGTTTGTGTATTGATATATAGGTATTCTATAACGCTGGAAAAATAAAAAGTCCAGGCGAAATAAAATCACAAATTATTGAAAATCATTAAGACTAGCTACATTTACTTTTAAAATGAGAAATAAAGTAACAAATAGGAAAATTATCAAGCCTAAATTGTAGCAATTTTTTGTACTGCAAAACCTTTTCCTTTTGCAAACAAAATAAATTATACAAAATGATTAGAGCCAACTATAAAATATTTCAAATGAAGAAACTAAAAATTTTAAAGATGCTTCTTACTTAGTTTTAATTTTAATCTAGATCTAATACAGTCCCATGCAATTTAAGAACGTTTTTTGAAAATTATTTTCTGTGAATCTTCCAGCTTTTTAAAGTTTATAGTAGTTATTAACACAATTCTACTCATTTCCTAAATATCTATAATTGTCGTTCCCTGAAGTTTCTCCATCGGATTCCGATCAAGATTTCTTGATGGTCTATTTAGCTTCTTAACCTCTATTTTCTAAAAATTGCGATTTTTAGAAAGATGACACTTGAATTGATATGATATCTTGCTGAAAGATACACTCTCTATTTATTATAAATTGAGCTTCTGATAATAAAATTTTATTTTTTCCTCCTAGTATGCTTCGAAATTTGCTTTTAAGGGGACCGGGAAAGCAAAATTCAACCAAAAAATTGATTTTTAATTTTTATATCATTAAATAGTTTAAACTTTTATCTTTCCAACGATGTGTCACACATGTTTATATATATAAAAAAAGAAGTGTTGGAATTATTCATTCTTTCTAAGAGTACTCCACAGCTTAATGGCCATTTAAATCTTTAATTGACTTTTTCTCAAAACTTGGCTTTTTCATGTTTGTGTTCCTTTTTTTCAATATCTATTAAACTTAAGAACTCAGATTTTTATTTAATACTTATATAATGATATATTGTATATTTTAACACAGGGATTTAATGATTTTTTGAAAATTATTTATTTTAGGCAGTGAAATCTTACCAAAAATGCTAATTTAAAAATGACTTTCAATAAATAATTAATAATTAATTTTGAGTTTCACTTAGAAAGAAAATGGTCTATTAAAATACGTAAATCATGTTATTTTAACTACTCTAAAAAATTTAGACCTCTATCTTTCACCGTTTCTGGGGAAAAGGTACATAAAGTTGGTGAATTTACATAAAGTACATAAAGTTTGCATAAAGTGTACCTAAAGTTGGTGTTGGCTTTCCCTGTCCCCTTAAGCATAAAAAGTCCAATCAAAGTTTTACGGCTACGCCAAAACACGCCACCACCAAATTAACGTCCAGAAAATGGTGTATTTTTCCAATGGAGATTGCACATAGTTACTTTGGTACGGAGATGGAGCCTAAGCTTTGGATTGTTTTGCTTTCAATGGAACGACTCTTTCAGCTATTTTGAATTCTAAAACAAATTGAAAAGCATATAAAGGTATAGCGTCTGGAATAAATAGTGTGGAAATCGTCTATCCCAATAATGCTTTAGAAAGTACTAAAATATTGAATCCCTTAAATGTGAAACGATACTGAAATCCAAAGAATCGATCACAGTGACATCTGCAAGGTATTTTCGAAAACTGCAAGACGATTGCTAGTCTATACGCTGTAATGATGTGATGTTTATATTAAAATTTGAAAATATCCCGCAGATGTTGCTGCGACCGACTCTTCGGATTTCAGCATCGTTGCACATTTAAGGAATTCAAAATTTTAGCACTGTTTGGATAGCAGGTTTCCACACTATTTATTCTAGACGCTATAATTTATTTATTCTAGACGCTATAATTTATTTATTCTAGACGCTAATAAAGGTAAGTTCACCGGATTGTTTTTGACTGAGACTACTCACAGCTAGAGTGTATCTATATAATGGAGTTATGAATAAAAAGGAGGAGACATATAGTGTATTGTCTACCAGTTGCGAGTGAAGTAACGGAGGAGGTTGTCACAATATGGCGGCTGCTTTTTTGAAATCGGTTCTTCAGTTTCTGACTACCGATAGGTCAAGCATCCCACCAGTAAAATTGAATAGAAGATTTCGTCTTAAAGAAGCGTCTTATTCATGGAATTTTTTTTCAAAAATGTCATAAAAATTTCTATTTGTTTTTACCGGTGTCAGTATGCCTTATAAAACTGTCAGTTTGTATCCATGGTTGTCACAATATGGCGGAAACTCAGGGCCTAACTACCACCAAAGAAAACTCCTACCAGTAAAAATGAAAAGTTGTTTCTACCACTATTTATGACTGAGATTTTGTAAAAATAAGGCATTTAAATAAGTTTAAAATATCTATATAAACCTACTGGTGGGAGCTTCCACCGTCGATAAACAACCCCTTTGATAGCGGTTACAGTTGAAGCTTCACTATTTTAAGGATATGTCAGTTCCTCTTTATTAATAGTTCCATGATCTATATATGAGTGGGGCCATATGCGAGATATAAAATTTGATTAGTCAAGCCTCTTGGAGAGTCTGCCATTATCGCCAAGCTAATATTTGTCAACTTGCCTCGCAGTCATGTAATCAAATTTGTCTAGGTGAATATTGTGAAGTTCTGGAATGTAGACTTCCCATAGTTTGAACAAAAACTTTTGTCTGGCCATGGAAATGTCGCCATTCTCATATAGAGGTACCTTACTCATAATAGATGGAGATAATTGCCCGGGATCCAGATAGATTTTTCGCTGTTAGCTATACGAGATTGACCAATTCGAAGCCTGCATTTTTGCGAACTTTTCGCTGTTTGAAGTAAATAGCGAAAGGTTCTCAAAAATGCAGGTTTGTGATTGGTCAATCTCATTTCTCTAACAACGAAAAATCTATCTGGACCCCAGCCATTATCTTTCAACAAGACATGGACCGGGATCGAGATAGCTTTTTCGCTGTTAACGAAACAAGATTGACCAATCAGAAACTTGCATTTTTACAAACTTTTCGCCGTTTGAAAAAATGTGGGCTTCTGATTGGTCAATCTCGTTTCGCTAAGAGCGAAAAATCTATCTGAATCCCGGCCATCGTCTCGTTTCACATATCATCTTCATGAAAATCTCAGTTCGTAGAAAACGTTTTTCAATTGCTAAATTGGCCGTCAAGAAGTTTTGACTATAGAATCTGATGGAAAGCTTTTGGGTACAGCGGCTAGAATAAATAGTGTGGAAATCTGCTATCCAAACAGCGCTAAAAAATTGTATCCCTTAAATGTGAAATAATGCTGAAATCCAAAGAGCCGGTCACAGCGACATCTGCGTTACATTTTCAAATTTCAATATAAACATCGTATTATTAGAGCGTTTAGACCAAATCGTCTTGGAGTTTTAGAAAATGTCCTGCAGATGTCGCTGCGATCGAATCTTAGGATTTCAGCCTCGTTTGACATTTAAGGCATCCAATATTTTAGCACTTTTTTATGTATTACAGGGACATAGATTAACATGCAAGATAGGACATTTCCATAGATTGTAATGGTAATGCGATTGCGATCGCAGCGCCTTTAGTGACAATGGGGAAGAAACTTCCCATCCTTTTAATATTTTTGTTATTGAGCGTCTACCTCATTGTGATCTTTCTTTTTTTAAAGTTGCATGTTTACGTTTTCAACAGAATGTTACACCGATACATATAATGATCTAATATCTATTCTATGTTCATGCATGGATATATATATTTTTTTTCGTATTAAGTGTAACGAAAAACAAGCTAAAAAATTTCGTCTTGAATATTTATTATACGTCAAGTAAATATGATATAACTGGATTTAAAGCTCCATAAAGCGATGGTGTAATGTAAAAATATCCGAAATATCCAAGTTCCAGAAAATTTAATAAATATTCCCATTTGGTAAAAAAAAATTTACAGACGATGTTTTATTAATTTATTAAGTTTAATGTATTAAACAATCATTATAATAATCTTTTAAAATTTACGCATTTTCACTTTCTCCCAGATAAAATAAAAAGATTGTTTTTGATGTAAATAACGTACGATCAGTTCCATAATATTTATGATATTAGCATATAAGAAATAATAATAAACATACAGATAGGGGAAAATTCCTTTTTTACAAATTTTTAGAATTATATAAATCTGAAAGTTAAAAAAAAAGCAAAACGTAGAGATATTGATATTACTCTTGATAAAATTGTATTCGATGTGAATAAATTAACACAATACCCGAATTTCATTTCTTGCAATTTTATCTCATTAACTTACTATTTACGTTTTTAACAGAATTTCCTGTATTTTTTCTTTTATATTATTATTATAATTATCATTTCGTAAGTTAAAACTGAACGAACAAGTGCGATAAATAAAATAGCTAAATAAATCAAACATAAATAATATATTGTCTGTCTGTCTGCTTCGTTTAGGAAAGAATAGATATTCAAAACATTGAGTGTAAACATATTTCATCAACATAGGTAAATTTCGGAGACTTTTTAATTCTTCCCCCTTGTCGGTAGTGACGTTAGTACTGTTGCCATTACAGATTTTGTCGTAAATGTCTTATATCATATGTTAATCTATTTATTGGGATAGCCGATTTCCACACTATATATTCTAGACGCTATAATTTGGGTGATGCATGGATCATCCGTACCTCTGTTGTCACCTTGTATATATGAAAAAAATAATAATAAGAAGAAGATATATATGTAAAAGAGAGTGAAATGTATCAAGTCCTGAATATGTTCTACGTTTCTGTTAATAAAATGGGTCATTCGTGATAAAGGCCATAGTAGCTGGTCTCAAAGCAACTCCACCCCCACTTTGGATGAAAATAATTAGGAATGTCTATGGAAATGGGTAGAATTATACTAGAAAGAATCAAATTAAAAACTGTATTGAAGATTCACAGTAAAGATTTTCAAAAGACGTTCCTGAAAAATTGCTTAACTCTTTTAGCTACCAACCGATAAAAGTAGCTGAAAGTTATTAGCGTTTTATGTTGTTGCTGTTAAAGTTGGCCTTATCATTTTTTCAACTTCTCGGCGTAAGATAAAGCATTATTTTAGCTTAAATATAATAATTTTGCGTTCACATATATTTGTAATATTTTTGTGCTTATTTTAAAATTTAATATTATTTGCTTTAATGATTTCCATTTTTTTTCCTGATCCTTTTTTTTCTTTCCCTGTGTTCATATATCATAATATTAGGGGTACCGGAAAATTCTGTCGCATAATATTCTTTCACGCCTACATTTTAAATTTCTGATTTCTTCATTGGCACCACTTTTTTGAAACTGTAAAATTCCCATAGTTTTCACATTTCCCATTAAAGTGAAAACAATGGGAATTTCACCGTTTCAAAAAAGTGGTGCCAATGAAGAAATCTGAATTTTAAAAAAGTAGGCGTGAAAGAACATTATGCGACAGAATTCCCCGGTACTCCTAATATTTTTATGTTACTATTATAAAGTTATGAGTGGAAAATAAAACATCATTGTTTTATTCATTTATTTAGGCTACTAATCAACTGAATAACTATAATATATAGTTATAGTAGTTGAAATTTGCTATTTAATTATTAAAGAATTTCCTTATTGTATGCCTAATTACTTGAAATTGTTACTATTTTCCTTGTTTACTGAAAATTTAAAAATATTATGTTTATATGAAAATACTTTCTGTATCTATCACATCATTATGATGTATCAATGATTATTATCGATTTTATGGAACTTCATAATTAATCACAGAGAAAAACGTGCATCTTATTTTCCTACACGAATGAATTTTTTTTTTTTTTAAATCTAGTTAAAAAGCCACAAAAAAACTTCAAGTAACATTTTGAAAATACACCCACAGTCTAAATTAGAAATTTATATGGTCATTAAGGTTCGTCGTTTGTCAGACATCAAATTCCACTCCTCAGTGATAAACGTAATGGCCATAGAATGCATTCGTAAGTTTTAAATTTCTCATAAGAATATTATTTTTAATTTTGGTGTATACTGTTCCTAAATGACGTTTTTTTTGCTGTCTAACTGACAAAATAAATAAATTAAAATTTAAAAATATTTTTAATTTTTCCTCTTTTCAATTCTAAAAATCGCAGACTATTTGACGAGCTGTGAATAAAATCATGTTACTGCAAATCTATTCTCTTTTTAAAATTTGATAGTGAATCTTTTAACTCATTCGTGTCATACTAAAATTTGCTTTTTGCCTTTAGACAGCCATTTTTATCTACTAGTTAACACTAAAACGCCCGGAAATTTTACTCAAGTTTCATAAAAATATTTGACACCAGAATTTTTATTTAAAATTATTTGATTGTTTTATTTAACGTAAATCTGCGTGGTTTAAATTTAACTTATTTTATGAAAGAATTTCTGGTTCCAGTTGACATTTAATCAGATGGTCGGAGTCGGATCGAATCCTTCCGGGCGTTCTAGTATTAGAGTTCTCACCTCCACCCCCTCTTTCAGAAAAAAAAAAAATTAAAATGCAATTTTCTTATGAGAAATTTCAAATATACGAACATATTCTATTTTCATAAGTTTAATAACGAAGAGGGTAATTTGAAGTCTTTGATTAAGAAATTGAACCTTAAAAATTCTATTTTTCTAAATGAATCTGTTTCATGTAGCTTATAAATGACTTGCAAAACCCGCGGCTTTGCACGCGTAGCTGTTGAAATATGTCTAGTGGTATTTGCGTGCCTATAAAATGGATGTGGAATTAGTTAACACATTTTATGTAAAATTCCATAGAAATCGTAATTTTGGACCTTCAGTGTCACAAAAATTTAGAATGTTTTCTTTTTTCGCATGCACCCTTTTAAATTTCTATTTTTCATTTAAACTGTTATGTGAGAGCATTTGCGTCTTGAAAATAGCAGCAATGTCAAATTTTAAATTTCTATCCTTACATTTTAAATCTCGAATTTTTTTAAAAACGATTCTTAGCCAGGATGTGTATCTTAAAAGTAACCGCCATGCCAAATGTTTCGTTTCTAGTCCTTTCAGTATTACAAAAAATCTATAGCTAATAAAAAAAAATCTATAAAGTAATTTAGAACGTATTTTGTTCTGAACCCTTTTAAATTTCGATTTTTTTTTTTTTTTCTTTTCGTGCATTTGTCTCTTAAAAGTTGCAGCCATGTCAAATTTCAATTTTCTATCCTTAACAATTCCATGGAAATCTCATTTGGAATGTTTTTAGAACGCTTTTCAGTCATTTCACCCTTTTAAAGTTCCAATTTTTTAGAAACCATTCTATGAAAGAATTTGCATCTTATAATTAACTATCATGCAAAATTTCAAGTTTCTAAACCCTTCAGTATTACAAAAATTATAATTTTAGAATATTTTTCGTTCCTGCATCCCCTTGGAAGAGCAACACCAACATAACATATCGCCCATGTTGGAGCAGAGACTATATCACCATCAATTTGCCACCATTACTTTTCAGATCGGTTTCAGAGATTACTCCCTGCAAACAAACAAATGCGTAGCTGGCAACTTTTATGCTTTTTCTCTACCACTAAAATTTAATACATATTTTCGCCTTCTTTAATCGTGAGATTTCGACGATTAACTAAGACAATATTTACTGTAAAATTTTAGTGGTAAGGTAAATGCGTAAAAGTTGACAGCTATGCAAATGTTACTTCTTTATAATATTAGTATAGAGAGATTACAGCGTAGCAGAAAAAAAGGCTTTTCACACATTCCTAATATCCCCACTGTATCATTTTCGATTAAAAAAAAGAAAACCAATAATCTGGTTTCCCCTGGACCGTCCGTTTCTTATCTATATCTATACTTCATCATATTATAAAGAGGTAAAAATTGTTTATTTGTAGCAGGTAAACTCTGGAACTACCGAATCGATTCCAAAAGTAATGGTATCAAAATGATGGTGTTAGTCCAACTTAGAACATAGGCTATATTTTATGTCGGTGCCACTACCCCAAAGGGGGTGCAGGAGCAAAAAACGTTCTAAAAACGCGATTTTTGCGTTACTGAAGGGCCTAGAAATATGAAATTTGGAATATTAGTTGCTTATAAGATATAAATGATGTCTAAGAACAGTTCTTAAACAATTCGAAATTTGAAAGGGGTGAAAATGCACAAAAAGCGTTCTAAAAAACGTTCTAAATGGTAGTTTCTACATAATCTCAGGAAATATCAAATCGATTTAAAAAATATTGGTGTCAAAATGATGGTGACAACGCTTGCTCCAAGATAGGCTATGTTTTATGCCGGTGCCACTACCCCAAAGGGGGTGCAGGATCAAAAAACGTTCTAAAAATGCGATTTATGTGTTACTGAAGGGCCTAGAAATATGAAATTTGAAATATTAGCTACTTATTAGGTATAAAGGATTTCTAAGAACAGTTCTTAAACAATTCGAAATTTAAAAGGGGTGAAAATGCGCGAAAAGGGTTCTAAAAAACGTTCTAAATGGTGGTTTCTACACAATCTCAGGAAATACCAAACCGATTTAAAAAATAATGGTGTCAAAATGACGGTGACAACCCTTGCTACAACATAGGCTATGTTTTATGTCGGTGACACTACCCCAAAAAGGTGTGCAGGGGAAAAACCTTCTAAATTGCGGTTTTTGCGTTACGGAAGGGCCTAGAATCGTGAAATTTGGAATAGTAGTTAGTTATAAGATATCAATGATCTCTAAGGGCATTTCCTAAAAAAATCGAAATTTAAAAGGGAGTCAAAATGCGTAAAAAGCGTTGTAAAAAACGTTCTAAATTGCGATTTCTATGCAATCTTAGGAAGTACTGAACCGATTTCAAATATAATGGTGTAAAAATTATGCTGACAGATCTCGCTCCAAGTTAGGCTATATTTTATATCTGTTTCCACTACCACAGAGGAGATGCAGGAGCAAAATGCGCGAAAAGCGTTCTTAAAACGTTCTAAATGCCGATTTGTCAGTGATATCTCAGGAAGAATCAAACTGATTTCAAAAGAAATGGTAGGAAATTGATGCTGACAGACTCTGCTCTAACATAGACGCTATTTTATGTCGGTATCACTATCACCTAGACGTTGCAGGAGCAAAAAAGCGTTCTAAATTTCGATTTTTGTGATCGGTACGGGCTAGCAACTTAAAATTAGGCAAGGTACATATTTATTAGATATAAATGGTCTTTAAGAACAGTTTCGAAAAAAATTAGAAATTTAAAAATGTGTGAAAATGCGCGAAAAGCGTATTAAAAACGTTCTAAATTGCGATTTCTACTCCATTTTAGGAGATACCAAAGCTATTTCAAACGTAATGGTTACAAATCAATGGTGACAGTCCCTGCTATAACATAGGTTATATTTTATGTTGTTGTCACTACCGTCTGAGGGTTGCAAAAGCAAAACATGTTCTAATTTGCGTTTTTTGCACAACTGAGGGGTCTAACACTTTGAAGTATGGCATGGTATTTACTTACAAGATGCAACTGCTTTCTAAGAACAGTCGAAAGAAAATTCCAAATTTAAAAAGATGAAGTAAGCGAAAAGCGTTATAAATTACAATTTTTATGCAATCTTCTCAAATACTAAACCGATTAAAAAAATAATGATGACAAATTGTTGGTGTTAGAACCTGCTCAAACATAAGCTATATTTTATATCTGTGCCACTACCACCAGAGGGTTGCAGGAGCTAAAAACTTCAGAAATTGCGATTTCTGTGATACTGAAAAGGCTAAAAACTTTAAATATGGCATGGTAGTTACTTATAAAATATAAATGCCCTCGAAGGACTGTCGAAAATAAATTCAAATTAAAAAGGGGTGACGCGAAGAGGAGGTGTGAAAAGCATTCTAAAAAAGTCCTAAATTACGATATCTATGCAATTTCAGGGAATATAAACCGATTATAAAAGTAATAGTTGCGAATCAATGGTAACAGTCTCTTATCCTACACAGGCCTATGATTCTACCACCTGGGGTTTACAGGAACAACAAACGTTCTATAAAAGGCTTTTAAAAGCTTTCTAAATTACGTTTCTGTGAAATATTAAAAATAACAAACCGATTTCAAAATTAATGTTGGTAAATTAATGGTGATAGTTCCTAATTCAACATAGCCCTTTCTGTTGAGAGAGATGGTAGGACTGGAATTTGACATGATAGTTAATTTTAAGATGTAAGAAGATGGTTTCTAAAAAATTCAAAACTTCAAATGAATACTGAAATGAGCGTATTAAGTGAGCATAAAGGTTTCAAAATATTTTCTAAATTATCATTTATTTTCTTTTATTAATTTAAGTCTCATTTCTGCCTAATGCAATGTAATAATGATGTTTAATCAAACTGTGTTTTAAATAGTAATTTTTGAATTATTCTTAAAATTAATAAGTAAAAATTTAGTTAGTACCTTTTAATAAAAATTAGACATATAAATATCACGTGGCATATTTCAAATATTACGCGAGCAAAGCTGCGGGGTTTGCTAGTAATATATATTTGTTGGATAGGCTAAAAATTATCAATCCCATATTTCTTGATTGATTTAGAAAATTAATTCCTAGTCGATGCCCCCTCTGTAATTAAGAAAATACTTGAAATTTTAAGCTGACATTTTATTGACATAATAAGATAATTATTATTACACTGGCTGGCTTCGCCCACTAGCAGCCCTCAACTTACACGGGGGTCTCGAATCAAATGAACCTCTGGTTCAGGCACCCTCGAATTCATACGATCCACGGAAAAAAACGAATATCGGGTTCGGATCCCCGCTGCCTACGGCAGCGAATACCTGAAGTGCTCCGCATGTGCCGGAAAATCTTTTAGTACCAACTTTCACCGCCAGGGAGCGCATTCTGTTCTATGCAAACCTCTCTCCAAACGAACCTCTAGCATGGATCCCTGCTGCCTACAGCACCGTATAGTAGGCATGTGTCAAAGGAAAATCTTTTAGTTCCACCTTCCACTGCCAGTTGGTGCATTCTGAAAATGTGCTCCAAACGAATCTCTGGTTCGGGTATCCGCTACCTAGGCAGCGTCCACCGGCCGTGCTCCACACGCGCCTGAAAATCTAGACATTCTGTTCTAAAGAAACCTACGGCACGGTTCCCCGCTGAATGCGGCACCGTATAGCAGGCGTGCTGCGCACGCGCCGCAAAATCTTTTAGTTCCACATTCCGCCGCCAGGGGGCGCATTCTGTTCAAAACAATCAATTTTAGAAGCTTTTTTGCTTAGTTTTTCGTGGTTAAAACACGAAAATGTCTGATTTGCCTATTTTCTGCAAAAATTCAGAAAAAGTGATCAATCTAACGTACAAATTATCTAAAATCCTTCCAATCTATAGCTGCATTTTTGTCAATATAGCGTTGTTCCGACAACTGTACTACGTTGTACGTTTTCGTATTATAAGCTGAAATTTTACTCATGTTCTTTTTTCTCCAAAAGTCGAAAACCGAAAATGAAGATCAAAATTTCAGGAAATTTTCAAGCCCAATTTCCCTTAACAAGAGAAAAAAAATCTCTTCTAATCTCAGGGGTCTTCCGGCAACTTGTTGCTTGTGCTTTTCCACTTACGTTGTGACTATATTTGATTCATGGATCATGTTCTCAGTGTATCTTATCTTTGTATAAAGCAAGAAGAGAAATTGTCTTGACTGTTTCTTTTCAAGCAAACAAATCTAATGTAAATCCTTTATACGGAAGGATATTGATCAGCCCGAAAATACTTATATGTTTTAGGCAACCAAAAATGTAATTACCAATAAATAGTTGATTTCCCATTCATCTGCGCAATATCAATTGATGGACTTATATTTCATGTCCATAATTGCTGGTGAGTAACTACACTATTTAAATTAAAAGCCTACTTCAGTCAAACTTAAAGACCCGTTCGCTAATGCTAATCCTATGGACGACATTTATAAAGATATCTCGTTTGAATTTAAATATTTTTAAATGATTTTTTTTTTTTTTTTTTTTTTTTTTTTTTGCATTGGATAGTTGAGATTGATCTGTACAAAGACCGTTGTTTACTTTTTCGATTTTCTTTACAGGTATTTTTAATGAGGACACTTTCATTTTGGAAACCGGTTTCGAAAGTAAAAGCATCCTTATAAAAGAAATCTGCAATCAAAATCGAAAAAGTAAAAAAACTGTCTGCATACAGATCGGTCTCAGTTATCCAATACAAAAAAAAAAAATCATTTAAAAATATTGGAATGCGACCAAGATATCTCTATAAATTTCTTCCATAGGATTAGCATTAGCGAACACGTCTTTTAGTTTGACTGAAGTAGCCTCTTAATGTATTAGAATGATATAGAAAAGTTTTGAGATGATGGCCACAGCGTACTAGTTCATTTTTGTATATAGATTCATCAATAAAATGCTTTTCATACACTCCTAATATCACCGCTATATCATTTTCGATTTAAAAAAAGAAAACCAATAATCTGGTTTCCCCTGGACATTCGTTTCTTATAATATATATTTGTTGGATAGAAGTCAGGCTAAAAATTATGAACCCCATGTTTATTGATTGATTTAGAAAGTTAATTCCTAGTCGATGCCCCCTCTGTAATTCAGAAAATACTTGAAATTTTAAGCTGAAATTTCGTTGACATAATAAGATAATTATTATTACACTAGCTGGCTTCGCCCGCTAGCGGGCCCCTACTCGGGGACCTCGAATCAAACGGACTCTGGTTCTGGCATCCACGAATTCATACAAACCACACACACACGCACACAAAATTATCTGGTTTGAATTCCCGTTGCCTACGGCCGATTTAGTACCACCTTCCACCAATATTTGAAAATCGTTAATGTCCTCTGTTTTTTTTTAATCTTTAATTTATTTTTTAGTGCTAGTTTCTGTATATTTTTCTTTTTTTTATGAAAGGTGTGACATGCCCTGAAAGGCCGCCACTTTGAAATGCAGATATCACTAAGGTTTAGGTTTAAAAACAACGTTTATTTAAGTCTTGGATAGGGCAATGATAGAGCTTCGTTAATTGCGCCTATTCTACGTTTCTCTCAACAATAATTTAGTCATTAAGCCAAAAATGCAGGCTTACTAAGTTCGAAACTTTCCCACATATCAAAAGAGCTGCTTAACTGACGATCACTAATTACTTCGAGAGCAAGTAATAATGTCGCTGTAAAATTAACGTTAGTTCAAAAAAATTCTGTAACTAACTAAATGTCACTTTGTTAACAAATCGTGGTTGTTGATCAACTTTATTCAACAATTGTAACGATTTCTGCAAAGCTGCTAACTAAGACCGCTAGTAATTCACTTATATTCATAAATGAGTTTTAAAACACCTTTATTCAAAACGAAATTAGGCAGCGGGATGACAGACAGCCTTCCAGATTTTGCCTAAACTATGCGGCGAATAAGAAAGATAAATTATTATTCAAATAACTAAGAAATGTTCAAACTTCAACTTACATAAATAGCCTTCAATACTTCACATCGACAGCTATTTCCTTAAACTACTACGCTTCTTTCAGCTGCAAAGCTAAATGTTTGCATAGTTTTCAATTCAATAACGTGGCCAATCCGTGGGTGTCGAGAAAATCTTTATTAATTCAACGATAGTGCAAAAACTTCTTATCGAAAGCCAACGATGCTGACCCAGATTTCAGTTTTACTACACGTAGCGGACACATTCACTATAAATCCTCGGATGCAAGATCTTGATCACTCCAAGAGCAGGACTAGACCCAAATCCGAAGACACATACTTTTGCTTAGCTTCTCTGCAGACTGAGCGACGAGCCTAATTTGCATAAAATAACAGCGAAAACAAGCAACCGTAGACTCCAAGTGATTCAAGCCCCTTGGAAAATTAGATTAAAATATAATAGAGACATCTCTGTTGCGCCCGACAAAATACTAGAGACCCTTTATAAGCGAGTTGCTAGACCACTACACAATAACTAAAAAGCAATTTCTTACAAAATGGCAACTTTCTCTCGGCTGGACTCAGCGCACGTGGCGAAATAACTCCACAAATGGTCTCACTTTCCTTACTGTAGGATTCGACGCAAGATTTGCTGATACAAATTTTCACTCCTGCTTTTATACTCAGCAGATTGACCAAGGCAATGTAACTAAATGTGCATAAAATCACAGCGAAAATCCATAACTGCAGATTTCGAGAGCCACAAACGCACTTCGGAAAATTAAAGTAAAAGGATGTACATGTACAGGTGTCGCTTTTACGCACTTAGATTAGTATCGACAAAACATTCACAATCGAAAAACTAGACCCCTTTATAAGAGAGTTGCTAGTCCACTACAAATACTATGGTCGCATTGGAATAGTTGAGTCACTTAACTTTTTTGAAACGGGATACCCGGAATTAGGATTCACCTGTTCACACTGCAAAAAGTTTTCAGGCTTAACTTATGTTAAATTTGTAACTACAACTTCTAACTATACATAGTTGATTATTGTTTTTATTCTTTGCGACGCGTTAATTAAATAAGCGATTCAAAAGCTCATTCGAAAAAACTGAATAATTATTTTTAGAACTCAACTCTAATTTTAATAACAGTTTCAAATAAGAAACAGAATTCAGCAGGTAGATTTCCACTCAACTCATAGTTAAAAGAGTATCAAAAGTTAAGTGAGTTTCGGAAACTTGCTCAAGTCATAATCTTGATTCCGGGTGCGTCCGCTTCAAAAAACTTCAAGTTAAGTGACTCAACTATCTCAGTGCGAACATGTAAAAGGGACTGTTCCAAATTGTAAATAATAGAACTTCAAATGTAGAGAATAAATTTTGTAACAGTTTCTTTATTTCTTTCTTAGCTTTCTAAATTAAAGTGTTAATTTGATTTTTTCCAGGGAAAGAAAAGAGAAGAAGACAGAGGAAACTATATCAATGAAGACCTATATAATTACGTTTCTATTACAGAGTCGTTGCTTTCAAGTTGATCATGTCCAATTTCAGTCATATTACATGCTAAAGTGAAAAGACATATTTACCACTTTGAATGTGCCAAATATGCAGAGCTAATGATCCAGAGCTTCTAACTGATTTTCGGAACTGATTATCTCAAAAGTTATACTCGTGTCCAAGATGTTTAGTCTTGTTAAGGAGACAGTGGACGTTAAAAATCAAATCCTTTAATCTTAAATGGATTCGTTTGAAAATTGGAAGACATGTTGATGGCAACCTTAAATAATTATATTCAAAATTTGGTGTTAAAATAATAATTTTTTTTAATTTTTAAAATAATAAAAAAATTGTCTTATTTTAAAATGTCCCATGCGCATATCTTTTGCCTAAAATATGAAAATATTTATTTATGAGATACATGTTATATATTACAATAGAAGTTGGCATGAATTGTAAAAGTTCATTGAATGTGTAAGCAGAAAATATATATTACTATAATTATGCCTTGTTTTAAAAAAAAAAAAAAAAAAAAAAAAAAAAAAAAAAAAACTATATACTATATGCATGTAAATTTCAACACTAAAATACAGTACAGCCCCGATTATCCGCGGGATTGGGTGGCAAGGGCACCGCGGATAAAAAAAATCACGGATAACCCGGAAAGGACTGAAAATAGAGTGCAAACACGAAAAAAAAAAGAAAATTCAACATAAGAACTATGTTTTAGTGTACAAAAAACATGATAAAATGTTTAAAATACATACATATGCACAGTATATCAGAAACCTTTGCTTTACGCCTAAATCACTAAAATAAAGAACAGTAAACAACAAACAATGCCGTACATACTATACAAAAATAGGTGAGAAAATAGGTGAGACAAAAAATCAGTCACTTGTTTTTGCTTCTTGATTTGGAAACACCTTTTCTTTATTCTAAATTGTAAACTATTATTTTTCTTTTAGTATGGAATAATTTTTATCTCAAAAATAAAGTTATTCATAATATGCTCCTGGAATTTATCATAATAGTAATATGTAATTGTAAAATATTTTAATTGCTGTGTTTACGTTTGGTTAATAAAATCAAGAAAAGACATCAAGACTTTATATCTGATATTTCAAACATGGCAATCGAATCTAGCAATATTCTTCTATGACTTTCGAATATATTGATTTTTCTGTTTATATTTAATAGTAGGGCTTATTGTATTTTCCTTGCTGTTAACTTAAAAAAAAATAAAAAAAAATGCTTCGCGGATAAACCGCACTGCGGATAATCGGGGCTTTACTGTACTCCTATAATGCAAATAACATTTATTTAGTATTGTAAAGAGGATAGACATTATAAATTTCAAAAGGGTGTGATGGTTCAAAAGGATGTGGCGCATGGAACGTTTCGAAATTTAGAAATGCGCGAAATTTTCAGTTTTAAGAACAGCATTTTAAGTAAAGGAAATTGTATATGTATAATGCAGTTTTTACAAATATAAAAGCTTATATCTCTGCGTATATGCGTCAGAATTGAAAAAAATATTTTTACATAAGATAAATTTGAACATCTAGTTTCGTTATTCTCCAAACAGAAAAAATCGATTTTTTAGTCGAATTTCGTGATTTTGAAAGTCCACTGTTCCCTTAAATATGTAAGAAACAGACCATTTTCATTAAATGTAGAATCACAAGACCTTTAAAAATATACTGTATTATGCATTTAAAGTCTGTCAACCAGTTTTCACTACACTGTAAAGAAAAAAAAAAAAGCAATTTTTTTTTTAATTTGCGAAAATATAATACAATTACAGATTGAAATGTGCAATAACTTCTTCTGAGTTAACGACGATTACAAAAAGCATTTATTATCTTTTGTAACCTGAGAAATCAATTTATTTTCGAAATTTAAAGAAACATTTCTAAAAACTAAGTTTCCTTTTCTGCCACTGATTTTTGGAAACGTTTTCGAGTATTTTGTACAGCAATCAGCTTTCTCGGATTTTAGCATGCTATGCATTCTCAAGTAAACATTTTCAGATGCGTAATTGAATTTATACATGACTAGTAACAAAATAATACAGTAGAACGTCGTTAACGCGAACACTCAAGGGGAAACTTTTTTTGTCCGTGTTATCGGAACTTAACTACATTACATACAACTGGACGAGGCAATCGGAAACAGTTCATGGGTAAAAGTAATTCGCGTTAAGCGTGTTCGCGTTAACGAGGTTTGACTGTAATAATGTTAATGCTGTTAATTTACTATGCTTGTCTGTAAAACATGTTTGTTGAACATGAAAATATTTACTTGAGAATTGATAGCATCCTAAAAACCGATATTTTCGGGTGAGAAAACTGATTAATACAGTTTAAACAACACCGAAAAACTGGCGATAAATCACAATTAAAATAATAAAACTTTGTATAAATCACCATAAAATCAAAACAATACACAGGACGCGTTTGAACTTGAAAATATAACAGCCCATCACAAGCCACTGTAAACACGTGTCCGTAAGAGGACAAAGTCGCAAGCGAACAGAAAGGGGAAAAAAGAGAGCTTACAAAGAGTGCGACAGCTGGTGGTAGCTGTGAGGTAAATACGAATCACAGAGGAGGACATGCAGAATGGGAGATTGTTGGCACAATGATAGAAAAAAATAACACAAAAAGAAAAGAGAAAAGGAAATAAAAGAACAAAACTAAAATAAAATAAAGAAGTAAATTCAAAAATAAATAACTAAATTCAAAATAAATAAATAATAATAATAATTAAAGAGAGAGAGAGAGAGAAACAAAAGAAATAAGAGGGTTTTCTTTTTACCCTAAAAATGAAAAGAAACAAGAAAAGAGTGAAAAAATTACAAAAGTAATTTCCAAGCTGAAGAGAGAAAAGGAGATGATGAGAGATCACTGACAAGTTTATAAGAATTTTTAAAAATTAAATAAGCTTCGTGAAAATCCAAGGTGAGTGGGAGAGACAGGAAAAGAAATAATTCTGGCCATGGAGAAATTGAAACAGTGACTGGAAGTTCAACAGTGAGAGGCAATCGAATATTTAGAGATTTCTTGATTTGATATATACATATACCTCTGGTGCTCGCTTAATCTGAACGTTAATGCTTTCTTAGTTTGACCAGTTATTTTGATTAATACATTATAAAAGCTACTCGGAAACGTTTCCGAAAATAATGACAGCAAAAGAAACATTGTTTTTATAAATACTTCTTTAAATCTTGAAAATGTATTAGTTTCTGAAGTTTCTAAAGATAAAGAACGCATTTCGGAATCGCGGGTATATTTTCGCTTGTGATTATATTGCATTTTCCCAGATTAAGAAACATTTGTCTTTTTTAACAGTGTGTGTGTGTGTTTTAGATTATTGCGAGAAAATGTTTGTTATTAGTATTTTGTGTAAAATATTTTTATATTAATAGACAACATCATGTGAGAAAATACATGTATATGCAATCACATATGTATGCAATTGTAAAATACTTTATTCTTCCGTTTACTTGAATATAGTCAAAAGATTTCATTAGACCTAAGTTTTAAACATCAGAAATTTTAAATCGATTCTGAAAGTTTATGATAAAAAATAACACTATTTGCTAGTTTGAATTGATGTGGTTTTCAGTGGCTTAGTTGGTATATTATAGTTTCCAGCTTAAATTGTAACTACCCTGTAAAAAAAAAAGAAAGAAAAAACTGTCAAATAAACGGATAAAGAATTCAATTTCGGCGCCATTAGGTAACCGTTTAATTTACAGAAAATATCTGTAATCTGTGAGTTTTTTTCTGCAAAAATTACAAAATCCATATTTTTTACAGAAAAAACTGTTTTTTTTTTCTTTAAAACTGTCAAAGTGGTTTAATTGATATATTATAGTTTCCAGCTTAAATTGTAACTACACTGTAAAAAAAAAAAAGAAAAAAAAAGAAAGAAAGAAAAAGAAACTTTGTCAAATTAACGGAAAAAAATTTCCATTCTGGCGTCAGTGGGAAACCGTTTAATTTACAGAAAATATCTGCAATCTGTATATTAAAACAGTTTTTTTCTGTAAAAATTACAAAATCTATATTTTTTACAGAAAAAACTGTTTTTTCTTACATTAAAAAACATATTGTAATTTTTGCAGAAAAAAAACTGTTTTAGTGAATAAATTACAGGTATTTTCGGTAAATTAAACGGTTTTCCACTGGCGCCGAAACTGACAGTTTTTTCCCCGTTAATTTGACATTTTTTAAAAAAAACAGTGTATTGTTTTAAGTGCAAACGAGTTAGCTCCCGTAATTGGGTTGCAAGCGATAGAGGCAGATTTTTTTTTGAAAAATTCATGCTTGAAAAATAATTTAAATACCATTAAAATCAGTAAATTGAGGTAATCGAGCAAATTGCATTTAAAAAAACAGTTTTTTTCTGTAAAAATTAAAGTTTTTTTTTTTTCGTGTGTTCAGTGAATGTATCACGTAATTATTCATGCACGCATCAGTTTATTAGACACCATATTAATATAGAAAAATGGAGTTTAGATTGCAATATTAAAAAAAAAAAATCCTTTCATTTGTTTTAATTATATAAAATTATCGCAATTCTTTTGCCATTATAAAACATAAAAAATGAGCAAATTTGTCCATATAAGTAAAAAAAAAAAAAAAAAAAAAAAAAAAAGTGATCTAATAAAAATAAGCAGTAAGAAAACACTTAACTGCCACATCTATGAAATAAAGGTTTTGATTACAATATTCAAAAATCTATTTTTTTCCATTCATTTATTGTATTTAATGAAATTATCGTACTTATTTTTTCTTTTAATAAAAAGCTAAAAATATATTAATTAATCTATAAATCAAAACATTCTAATAAAAATTGGAAGAATAAAAATGTATATTCTCACATCTAATGACACAACCGATCAATTGCTAAACTAGATAAAAGCTGAATTTCAAAACTTCAGAGTCACTGTAAAAACAAGTTCATCAAGGTTTGGAATTAGGATAAACTTGGCAACTCTTCTTATTTGAAAAAATAAATAAATAAATAAATAAATAAAGATCATTGTAATTAAACATTGATTTTTTTCTAGTATGATATTATGAAAAGTTAGAAAAAAAAACCTAGGTGTCTAATATTTTGTTTTATTTTATTTTTTATTTTCCTTTTATGTTTGTTTTCTAGTTGCAATTTGCAACCAGTTTTGTTGACTATTAGAGTATTTTTTGGCTTGAAAAAAATTGTTGATTTACATATTTTTCAGTTTTTGGGGGATACTAGATACCAAAGGAATTGTCCCCCTTTTTATATTTTAGATATTTTTATATTATAACTGCGATATTTTTTATAGATGTTGATCTATAAATACTATGATATTATATTATCTGATGTAGCCTAATACTGCTTTTGCATTGCCAAGAAATAAAAATGTATTTAATAATTAAAAAACTGCAAAAGCATTTATATTCTACAATGCTTTATTTTAAAATAATTATGAAAATTTAAAAATAGTTTGTGCCAACGGTATTTTCAAGATAGATGTTATGAAAATACTTTCAAATACGTCTCTAATTATACGTAAAAATGCAAGTATCTAAACTTTGACTGTGATATATGTATAGATATACAAAGCATTTTGTCTGCGTACTCAAACAGTACCAGAAAATACCTATGTAAATAAAGAAAGTAGTAAGTTGTATAGTAGATGGTTAACAAGGTTTTGTTTTCCCCTATTGGTTAGTACTTTTCAAACGTGCTAATCGGATAATTGTCAACTGTTGTAAATACTTTTATTTTAAAACTTATCTTTTGGGCCTTTGTAAACCATCGAAATTGTAATTATGAAAAGAGAATGTAATCGTTCGTATTAGTTTGTATATTAAAGTGTTTGTTTAGCTTTGCTATTAGTTGGTATTTCTTTTTATGTGTGTGTAAAAAACAAACAAGCAAACAAAAAAAATACATAAAATCTAAACTGTGTATATGTTACCAAAAATTTCTCTGTTTTATTAATTTGTTATAATAGATTTTTTATTACGAAAAAAAAAAAAAAACCAAATTTTTTTTTTATAAATTTAACAAAAAATATAATTTTAAACCAATAAACTGAAAACCATTTTGTTTTACGGTAGTTAAATATGAATATGTTTGCATATGAATTACGGTTTATATATGCAAACCATATGCTATATCATGGTAAAACCGGTCATATAATTGTATTTTTTAGAGGCCGTATATATAGAACGTATGTTTTTAGGGGGGAGGGAGGGGTCTTGCACTTGATATCGTAAGATGTCTCTAGGGAGAGGGGGGGGGGGGTTGTCGCTTGATATCGTTATCAATTTTGATCAAAACAAAATTTTCTTCTTCTTTTTTTTTTTTTTTACTTTTTTTTTTTACATCAAAACAGTCTTATCTTTGTTTTTAGTCTTATTTATGTTTATGAAAATACAAAGTTATAAAACCGTTAAACGATTATAAATTAATTTCATTCCGAAATATGGGGTATACCAATGTTCGGCATTCCTATTCTTCTACCAAATGCACATATAACGTGGTGTTAAAGAAACTAGGTTCGAAAAGATATATATCATGTTTACTAGAAAAAATGGGGAAGAATGTTATCAACCAGTTTTGGCGAAAAGATTTTCCCTTCCCGTGAAGAGGCAAATGCAAGAAGACAATATTACTGGTGAATACACCACGTAACAAAAAGCTATTATTAAATACTTTTAAATAACAAATGTTTCTTTAACGTGTTATTTTACATAAAGTTATTTCATCCACAATAGTGATACTTTATCATCTCTTCATTTAAATCAGTAAAGTAAAGTATGTGAATAATAAATGTATAACTGTATCTGTATACCTATCATTGCAAACGTATAAAAGGAAAAAGTAAAAAAAAAAAAAAATGTAAAAATAAAAAGAATTTTTAGACATTGATATCAATAAGAAAATGGGAGGGGGGGGGGGGGGGGAAGGACCAAAATTTCCAAAAAGTTGGTAACATTATATATGTACAGCCCCTTAGCATTCTGTTATATTCAAATTTACTCTAAATGTACCTTAAAAATATCGTCGAAGAATGAATTGTTAAAACCCTTCCTAATCTGCGACTCTAACTAGGTATTCTTTCTTATTCAGGAACAGGTATTCAGAGAAATCGTCCCAATATTAATTAAGAAGCTTGTTTTTATTTTACTTGGTACAATAGTTGTATGATTTTTTCCTGTTCTATTTCACGATAGAATATTTTAACAACTCATGTAGTCCATTTAAGCTTAATTAAAAAAAATTGTTATCTAAAAATTCAGTGGTCGAATAAAACTGACGCCATAAAATCTGTAAATATTGTTTATGGTGAGTTCATGTAGTGATTTTTCTAAACTGTATGCCAATTCAAATACCAAGCCAGACTACTATCTAAAAGAATGCCACACTATTTACATTTAATTGTTGCATTAGAATTTTGCATGTTTTTAAATAAAGGGAATTTTGTCAATAAAAGTCAGTTTTCATTTATGATTGTCAAACTATAGCTTTAGATTCATTGAATGATTTAAATCAATTTTTAAATGTGTAGGGGTCTAATAAAATTTTCAGAAAAATTATAGAGGGTTCAAAATAAACTGTTGTATAATTTTATATATAATTTATTATTTTTTTAGTAGAATATTACTGAAATGACGTAAAAGAGAAAACACGATTTAATTCCAAACATGACGATGAAAATATAGTCGATCTTAAAATAACATGTATAAAAAGGGTTTTTTCTCTTTTCGCTGCATAACCAACCAAATATTGATTTCTGCAAAAGAAAAGTTTATTTTATTAAAATAACATGTCATATTCATTTCGGAGAGGAGGAAGAAAAACCCTGTATTGGCGATGCATCCCTATATTTTAAAATTCTTCTTCCTGTTTTATAAAACTAAATTGAATCAATGTAAAATCTTTCAAATGCTTCATTGAAAAATTCGAAATTTAGTAAAAAATACTCAATTTTAAATACCCCACATACTCAAGAAAGCTTCTATCCAAATGTACTAAAAATTGAGAAATAACGTGTACTCTTTTTGGGTTCCATGAATATGTTCAAATATGAATTGTTATGTAATCATTTTTTATATCATGGATGCATTCAAAAATGAACTGTTATGTACACATTTTCGATTGACATTGACGAAGTACTCATAAAAATAACGCAATGTAAAAGCACGCATTATAAAGGAGGCGCAAGATATAGTTTCTCTTCCGGGGAATAAAAATGTTATATTATTCCTTGATTTCCAGGCTAATATTGTATTGTTTTCCTATTAATGAACATCTTTTATCACGCCATGAATGAAATAAACCCGTACAGAGTACAAAATTATCGTTTCGTTTGAGTTTGATAAGACTTGATGTTTCGAAATTGAGAAAGCATAGGTTCATTTTTTATCTAAACATACTCAGTTTAATTTGAGTACATCGATTTACTCATTTTTACTTTCTTCTATCTTTACAAGAAGAAAGTATTGGATTCATGAAAATTTTCGAATTCCTGTTTTCGACGGATTTACACGTTTTAGGGAGTCAGAGATTCCAAAAAACAGGTTTTTACGAAATGTCTGTCTGTGAGTCTGTCTCTGTCTGTCTGTGACCCAAATTTTGTCTCACGAACTAAAGCACGGAATTTAACAAAAATTTACATTCAGTTACTCCCTGATATAAATTGGTGCTGATTTAGTTTTTGGTGTCAATCGCTCTACGGGTATTTTGGTGTCAATCGCTCTGCTGCTATGCAATATTTTTCACGATTTTCACAATAGCTCACTCTCCAGAGCTAATGCACAGATTTTCATCAAACTTCAGATTCAGTTAATCCTTGACATGAATTGACGTTTTATACATTTTCGTGTAAATCGCTCAATAAGTGGCGCTGCTATGCTGCATTTTTTGTAATTTCCGCAATAGCTCTATCTCCAGAACTAATGCTTGGATTTTCAACAAACTTCAGGTTCAGGTATACCTGGATATGAATTAGTGCTGTTTATGTTCTGGTGCAAATCGCTCTACAGGTGTCGCTGCTATGCTGCATTTTTCAGAATTTCCCCCACAGCTTTATCTCAATAACTAATGCACGAATTTTCATCAAACTTCAGATTCAGGTATACCTTGATATCAATTAGTACTGTTTATGGTTTGGTGTAAATCGCTCTACAGGTGGCGCTGCTATGCTACATTTTTCAGAATGTCCGCTATAGCTCTATCTCGAGAACTAATGCACGAATTGTCATCAAACTTCAAATTCAGATATACTTTGGTGCTAAATTGATATAATTTCTTGTACCTACTATTTAAATTATTTAATTGGCGTGATTTATATAGAAGAAAGTTTTGTGATGGCCACAACATACTAGTTGAATACTTCATTTGTTTCAGTGTTTATTACTTAGAATGGTATATTCTAAAATAAATATTGCATAACACAGACTTTCATATGTGTGTTAGCGTTCACACATGAAAGAAAAGAACGTAAAACATATAAAACAATTAACATATATAACAATTTGTACCTGTAAAATAAAAACTAAAACCTGTAGAATAAAATCTAACCTTCACTTAAAAAAAAAAAAAAAAAAAAAAAAAAAAAAAAGGAAAAAAAAAAAAAACAGAATCTTTAAAACTGTGCAAAGTTTGTATTGAAAAATAAATAAAATTGACAACTGATATCTTAAACCCCCATTGTGATATAAATAACATTTAAAACAAAAATTTCAGAAATACACAATGTTCTCTTGATTCCAAAAGTCTCAGATCATTTGGAAAATAACATAACATCATAATGAGAAAAAAAATGGTTAAATAAAATCGCTAATTGTATAAAAATTAGATAATGGACTAGATATCTTGAAGTGCAAGAAAGAAATTTATTTGATAAAAACAACCAATACACACACAGACATACAAATTTAACCAAGAGGGCAAAATCTCTTAACTTCTAATTACAGAAAATTTAAATTTTAAAGTATGAAAAGCATGATTGCTCAAAAATTGCTTTATACGAGATTTAGTTTTTTGCCTTTTTTAGCATCATTTTTTATTTGTTCTGTGATTTGTGTTGTCTGAAAGTTCTTATAGATTAATTAAAAGAATTAGTGGAGAAAATTATATCATTAACTAAATGCATATCTAGGAAAATGAAACATTCTGATATGTTACTAAATTCTTAAAAAAAAAAAAAAAAAATGCAGATTTTAAGAAAGTTGAATAGCGGTTTTACTGGTATACATTATAGATGAGACGGGCTCAGTCCGAACCCGTAAGAATACTACCCGCTTAATGCTTTTTAGTATTAACTCCTTCGGGACGAGTGTCTTTTACAGAATTTTTAATCTTTAATCACCGGTTTTTTAAAAGAGAAATTTTTGCCTAATTCAATCGGGAAAATGCTCGTATTAAATAAGGCAAAATGCACAATAAAAATTTACTGGTGCGAGTAATCCCTGATTCTGAGCACCTTACGCGGCACGAATACCGGTCGCTCGTCCCCAAGGGGTTAAGGGAATAAAGGTGAGAACGAGCTCGAGCTCCGGTCCGAAACGAATTCGGGCTTGAGCTCGATTTTTATATCAGTCTTTGAGTTCGGGTTCGAAGAGAAAATTTTATTTGGATTGTCAATGATGCAGATATAGGGAGAAATATTCTGTTTAGTTCTGAAGCAATTGCACGGCCAGTGTTAGTAACATAAAGAAGCCGTAGGATATCCCTTGCATACCTCGATTTCTCCCATGAAGGCTGTTCTCATCTCAAATCCAAAGGAACTATTTTCTGACACATTTGTGAATTCATTTTTGTTCGGAAACGCATGAAATTGGCAGGCGTTCCTATTCAGAAACTATGTAATCGAATGGCGTTTTCCATTTTTTGGTAAAAGCAGAAGATCTTTTAAAAAATACTGTCAAAGGGGTCGTTTTAAACAGAATACCCGACGCTGTAGAGCGAGAGAAGAGAAAACTTGTCGTCACGTGGCAAGAATCGCTTATAACTCAATAATTCAATTATTTAAAAAAAAAAAAAAAAAAAAAAAAAAAAAAGATTTTCAGTACCAAATTGTTTCAATAGTCAAACCTGCCAATTTTATGCCTTTACATTTAAAAATTAGTCAGAAAATGCATCAGAAAGTTTCGCGTTGTTGAGAAGTGAATTTGAGAACAACTTTTGCTAAAATTACTAGAAAGAAGGATGCAAGATTTTAGCCATAGTGTACAATAGCATTTTAAAGAATAACAATTGTGATATTTGGCAGATTTCTACCAGTGTTTGGGTTTGAATATCAATAACAAATTTATTATTTTATACATTATCAATCAGCATCATGAAAATCAGGAAACGCTGTCATGAAGGAGTATTTAGGATTTAATACTTATTTCGATATAAAAAGGTGTATTTAAATAAAAATAATTAATCTTGAAGAATTTTTAAATGTTATAAATATTTTTCTGTTGCATACTTTCAGTATAGTACTGCCCTCGGCATGAAGATTAGATCATATATTCTATCTTCGTGGCCCTCGGGTGGCTGGGATTTTAAATCGTCCTCTCGGATTCCAAAAAATGTACAAACCCAGTCGCGCCCGTCGGCCTAACCGTTTCGGAGTTTTCGTGTTTTTCTTCGAAACCTTGGATTTTCATGCGTAAATACGGGTTAGGTTCCCTTAGAAAGACCCCCACGAAACGGAGGGCTCTCCCCCTTGGGCTTATACCATCCGAGTTGATAATCGGCCGTCAAAAATCAGCTCAACCCCCCAAAAAGTACTTTAGTGCTGCCATCTGCCGAATATTTTTCATTCAAATTCTCGTATTTTCCTCTGCTGAATACCGGAACGGTTCCCATCATTACTGTAGTGCTGCCATCTACTGTTGTGATTTTCAACTGCACGTAGTCATACCTAACACCACTATCCTTTGAGGTCCTTATCATGGATCATATTCTACAAATTTCTCATTAGCAAATAAAACATTTTATTTCTTTTTCTGAATAATTTATCTTAAAGATGTTTATTTTCCATTTGAATAAAATTAAGCCTGTATTTTAGAAAAATCTTGTCAAATCATCAGCAAAAGAAACATCATATATGAAGTTCTCGAGAATTAAAGAAGCATGTACAAAAACAGTTTCTTTTGCTGCCACTGATTTTTGAAAACGTTTCCGAGTATCTATATTATAAAGGATAAACCTGCCCGTGTGTAATGCTGATGTCCTTTTGATGGTGGCAACAGCAGACGATTAAATTTAACTTTTATTAATTTTAACTGCAATTTTTTTAATTTCTAAATACCGCACATTTTAATTTTTTACACCATCGAATAGAAAAAAAGAAATGTGTTTTCAAATGCAAGTTGTTTGAAAGCTATATTGTAATTTGTTTGAAAACCGTATCGCAATTTACTTATTTTTTATTGTTTTTAAAGTAATTTTTAAGTATGATTTCTTTTAATCTATCTCTGTCGCTTGCTGATAAGCGATCACAAAAGATAAATCTGTTTGCACTTCAACTAACATAAATAAAATAGTTCAGCATTTCCTTCCGGCTTAGATTCCATAACGAAATTAAAACTTTATCAATTTAAAAATAAAATAATAAAATATAAACAAAACGCAAATGTAAGACATGCAATCAAACCACGCTTAAATCACTGAAACTATCAGAATAAACAAGTTGGAAATTGCTCGTCAAACGTGGCAAATGAGGTGCGTTCGTACTATAACTAGTTTTATAAATATTTTTTGACCGCATATTGTACTGAATGTATATTTTAGTGCACTTCAATAAGTGCATATCCATTTCATTTTGTTCGAAAGGCACATCATTAAAATGCATTTGAAATACTTTTTTTGCCCCCATTGACCGTAATGTAACGGAAAACTTTTGACTGTCCCTGTCATTAAACTATACATCCGATTTTCATAAAATTTGAAATGACTCGAGAAAATTTTGCAACAATTATATATTTAAATTTTCAGACCATTCGGAAGGCTGTAACTTCATTAAAATGCCTTGACAATAATTTATTTCCATTGGCCGTAATGTAACGGAAAACTTTTGACTGCCCCTGCAATTAAACTATTCATCCGATTTTCATAAAATTTGAAATGACTCGGCAAAATTTTGCAACAATTATATGTTTTGCTCTGTTATATGCGGACAGACGGACGGACTGAACGACGACTATAGGTGCTACGTATTTATATAATTACGAACACACCTAAAAAGGCTAGCTATCTACGGCGATTTCTTCGGCAGTTAATAGCTGGCACGAGGCCAATACGAAAGTATTGCTTTAAATAAATTTCAAAATTTTATTTAAACACATAATTGTTATTTTTCATATAAAAATGATTGTTGGTATTGTTTAATGAAAAATCTAAATCACCTATATTCTGCAGCCCGAGTTGAAACTCTTTATTTTTTTATCATGATTAATCAGTTTTCTCAAACCGGAATATTAGTTTTTAGGACCGTCAATTTACTTTGGTCCTTCCAGGATTACTTTGGTCCATCCCATAAAAAAAGTTTTTATTCTTCGTATTGATCAAACAATACAAGATAATTTGGAGTTTTTGCCCTTGAAAAATATTTTATACACTACTATAGGGTATTTGAATAGTTAGGGGACAATTTAATTTTTTTAGTGGCAACACTGGATGTGTTTGTAAACAACTGTTTTTGTGTATAAATTTTAACCCTCCAAACTTTCTACAATGAAACAATCTGGATAAGAGCTACAAATAAGGTAAGTGTCAAAATATTATCTTTAGTAACCTGTAACCCATATGTGATCATAGTTTTTCCTTTAACTTTTTATTTTGACAGGAAATGTTAACGTTTTCATAAAGCTAACATGAAAACTAGTCTTTCGGGGATACTTTGTGCCAGGCCTTTTTTGGTAATTGTAATAAATTGTATTATGTCAATCGTTTTATAACGCTGTTAAAAAATACCGGGAGGCAAATACTCTGTTTACTTAATTCATTTTATTTTAGCTTCCTTTCAAATGTTTAACTGGTCTTCTTTAATCAAACACGAAAACAACCGTTGGATGTCATAATAGCAAATGATTCGGCCTTAAATTTTTGAAATCAAAGGGAATTGAATGGAAACCCGTTTACAGGGAGATCGCTATAGGTTTTTTTAATTATAATTCAATCTTCTCTAATCTTTTTAAAACCGATCAAATTAGCGTGCTTTTAGATTCTGCGGTGTCTGAAGGGGGGTTGGCGAGAGTAGCTTGCAGGGGGCAGAGCCCCCTAGTATATATATAAAAAGAGAGAGGAAGTTCGGGTATTATGGAACGGTCGGATAATATGGAATACTTCAATATCTGGAGCATATACGGTGTTGCGGCCAAGCGTAAATCTGCCATACGACTTGCTAGTAGTACTTCCATGAATAATGGGCTCAGTTCTGTTTGGATACCTGCTGTTGGAACGGCACGGTAAAATAAAGTCTTATTCTCAATTATTGCTTTTTTTTTTCAGGTAATTTTTTTTAAATTCGTATTAGTAATCAAATTTCATTGTCAGTTATAATATAACCAAGTTCAGTATAAAATTTAACAGTTATATTTATTTCTGTGTTAGTCAATTTCCCTCCATACTAACTTGTTGTCGAGTGAAGAAGTTATGCTTTTCAAGAGGGTGTATCGGGAAATATGGAATATCAGTTAGACAACTGTTTCAAAACGAGTCTAAAAATAAAAGCACTTTTTCAAAGAATCTGTTGATTTATAGATGATGTACTAAAGTTTACTCATTAAATAATTTTTCTTATACTTTTAAATTGTGTTATTATTATTATTATTATTAAAGTTTTAACCCTTCACTGCACGACGTGCCACATCTGGCACATACCTAAAAACTCTGTAATTCTTATTATGTGCCATGAATTTGGCCAATATGGTCCCTATCCCTTATCAAGAACAGTTTTGACAAAAAATTAAAATTTGTTCTTTGGAAGCAAAAAAAAAAAAAAAAAAAAAAAATCCGATCAAGCTATTAAGGTAAAATTTACTTTCGTTATTTTTAGTGAATACTTAAAAATATTAATATAAAAAAAGTTGCAGAGTGTTAAGCAGATAAAATTAATTAATTTAAACTCATTTAGTTGTAAAATATAGCAATACAATATTTTAAAACCCAAATTGTGTACATAGGGATAAAATATCAAATTTTAGCTGAAAATTTGAAAATTAATTTTTTTTTTTACTATTTTTCCCATTATTAGAACCGATATATAGATTTCAAATAATTTTTTTCATAAAAATAGAAAAAATCGTGCAGTGAAGGGTTAATATTTCAAAAACACTATTCCATATTATCCGTCTGGTTGCCATTAACCGAAAAGTGTAACTTTTTTCTTTTAAAGCTAAATATTGATATGTATTTTTTTCTCCCACTTTAAACGCATAAGAAATAGTAAAGTTTGTTCTTTTAATGTATACTTAACTAACTTTTAATGTATCTCAATTTTTTTATGTTGACTTACAAATAAAAATAAAATGGTATTCCATAATACCCGAACTTCCTCTATATTATTTTGTTACATACTTCTAATATGGTTAAATAATATTTGATTTTTGTCTCACTCTAATAGCATCAGATTATATAGATATTAGATACATTAGTCGTTTGAAAGTTATTTTAAAATACTGTTTTTGATAAGGATTGCTACTAATTATCCATTATTAGGATGAGCGAAGCGAATCCTCTACTAGGCTACACAAATTACATTTTGTCGTACACTTTACAAAAAAACTATTCAGTATTTTGACTTGAAATTAAACATAAAAATAAATTATGATCTGTAGATTTGCACACTATTTTTTTTTAACAGAATAACTTTAAAAAATTTATTATTTTAATCAATTTATTTTACATGTTTTATCAAACGCGTATATTTTCAGAAGAAAAAATAAATTATGAAGTTAGTCATTATAGATAGAATCATGATTAATTAAACAGTTTCACGATTTCTTTAATGAAATTTTTAAAATACCCTTTTTTATGAAAATTATCGCATATTTTTAATGAATTAAAATTTGTGAAAATTCAATTATTTACATTCAATTATAAAAGTATTTTTCAGTGTTAAGAATTCCAATACACAATTTATTTTTATTACGTGAAATCATTTACGCAGACGATACTTACGCTTTTTAAAAGAATTATATTATGGATTTTTTTTCTTGTAAAGTGGCAACAAAAGAATTGTAAACAAATAAAATTAATTGTTAAATTCGTTGTATCATAAATAAAAAAATCCGAGAAAATTCTTAGTTATTTGGCTGAATTTACATTTCTAACATTATAATGCGCTAAAACATAAAGTAACGTTTTTGCTTAATAAAGATGCAGAAATAATATAAAAAATATTGTTACTTTCAAATATTTATCTTATTAAATAATGCTTCGCGAATCCAAACAAAGCATGGGTGTTGCTAGTTACTATAGTTTCAATTTAAATAAATAAAAATTGTAAATCGATCTTGATTATATGTGTTTTATTTATATTTAAAGAACATATAGTAAAGTAATTTAATGGACTTACCATACCTTTAAATAAATAAATTTTCCAATTAAAAATTGCCTAAATATAATGGATATTTCTACAAAAAAAAAAAAAAAAAAAGAAAAGAAAAAAAAAAGCCACGTAGGTGGTGGATTCAGTCCTACAAATCCCCGGTGACCCAGATTTGTTGTAGTTTCTATTGAGGAGTTAATTTAATGGTGGTTCAAGCTGGTCTATTGAAGGGACAGAACCCGGTCCACTCCGTAGCTTCAGCCCCCTAGTAGCTTGGGTTACAGGATCACGCCACGGATCCCGGCGGTCAAGTGGGAATTCTAAACCTTCTTGTACACGGTTGTACAGTTTCTGCTTTTCTTTTCTCGGGACGTGACTCATCCGTCAGAGACACGAATCACGGCCAAACTCGATCGCCTGCCTTATAAGGGATCGAGTTTGGCCGTGCATGAACATAGAGTATTCGTACTCAAAAATAACGGGACACTTTTTGATTTGAGACGTTTTATCGAATAATTAGAGAAATGCTCGGAGATTTCTTTTAGAAATTTCTTTTAGAACTTCGGAAACATACAAAACATTATTAAACTCATATTTTTCAATAAAGATTTGACCACGTTCGTAACTAAGTGACAAACAAAAATCGAAGGGGAAAAAATAATATTTGGGATCACAGAGTAAAATAAAATGCACAAAATGATCTGTCACTACAACACATGACTAAGTGGATATTGTACAACATTTTTGTTCATTTATGTAAGAATAGAAATATTGCATATTCATGGCGATATAATGATTTCTTTAAAAAAAATCGGGAAATTTTTATGTGGGTTTTGTTTATAGCATGCAGGGTTTACAAAGAAATTTAACGCCACTTTCAGAAAATTTGTCAAAATATAGTAAAAATAACATAATACAACCATAATATAACTATATTAAATATTTAATGAAATATATACAATTGTATGAAATATTTTTTAACTGCGCATGCGGCTACTTTTCGAAGGCAACCGAAATTCAGCTCACACTATCACTGAAACCTTTATGAATTTTCAAAATGCCCCACTGGTCTTTTTAGTTGCGTTCGTAATTATGTAAATACGTAGCACCTATAGTCGTCGTTCAGTCCGTCCGTTTGTCTGTCCGTCCGTATATATGGGGCATTCTCACAATCTTTTAACTTTATGTCTCTGAATAATAATTTTTATTTTAGTACATGTTCTTGTGTTTTTTTAATTTTCATATATTGGGGAACATCCCATTGCATGATTGCATTACAATATTAACGAGATAAGTAAGTTTTGGACGATGTTGGGGGTCCAAATACCAGGAAAACTCCTGTACCGTCCTGTGTCCCTGATGCTGATTTTTAAGTTTGGAGCTGTCTGCATAAAATTGTTTCAATAAAAATAATTCGATGTAATTTTTTTTTCAAAACTGGAACTATTGTTTTATATAAATATGTAGAAAAAAATTAACCTGCACACATTTTTAGGGTTGTTATTATTTTTTGAACTCTGTTCCTGGGTTTTAGGTTCCTTACCGTCCCTCTTCTAAAATTATACAGAAAATCACTTCAGATGCAGCCACAGAATTTTCTTCAAGTTTTTTCTCATGCAGAGGTATGCTAGAGAAAGAATGTCTAAAATTCTTTGAGAGGAAATTTACTGTAGAATTTAAATCAGCATTTAAATATCAATTTCAAGCATCGTGGCTTTATTGATAGTCTTACCGTCCCCAAGGTTTATTCCTGCACTTTTCGAGGTAAATTAATTATTTTTTAAATTTAATCCAATGTAAATAACTGTTTCTAAAAATGAATGAACATTGTGGCTACCACTTAGTCTGTAATTTGCCATCATTACATCATTTGCCTAAAATTGGTGGTAATTTTCCTTACCATCCCTCTTTTTACCTTACCGTCCCTTCTTTAACACCCATTTAAGGGTGTTCTCAAATCCAAAAGAGCAACTTTCTGACATAAGTTTTAATTTATTTTTGTTCGAAAATGTATGAAACGAACTGGTGTTGCTGTTCAGAAACTATGTCATCGAGCTGATTTTTCGGTGTTTTTGCAAACGCACTAAATCTTTCAGAAAAGAGTGTCAAAGTGAGCGTTTTGAACCGTGTTTCCGCGCGAACGGAGAAAAAGCACTCAAGATCGGGCGAAAACCGTGTTTGTCACGTGATCAAAAAAGCTTATAACTCAACAGGTAATTGATGGATCAAAAAATGGAAAAAAACATTTCAATTCCAAATCGCTTCCATGGCCAGGTTTCCAATTTTATATCTTTTCGTTAAAAAATGAATTTGTAAATGTGTCAGAACATTTTGCGCTTGTTGAGCAGAGCAGTTAAGAACAGCCTTAAGACAATGTTATACTAAAATTTTGTACTAAAAATACTACATTGTTATTATTTCTTATTTGAATGTCCCGTGGGTACTATGCCAATTCACTATAAGTAAAAATTTAGAAGAAAATAAAAAGTTTTAGTGGAAAAATAGTAAGGAAAATTAAACTCGCAAATTTAACATAAACCTCAGTTAAATAAATAAAAAAAAAATTCGCTGCTGACCATTTTTTCTTTATTTTGAATCATTAAGGTATTCGTCTATCAGATTGAAATGCTATTTTAGCAAGTTTAATTTCACCAGATTTTCATTCCCGAAAGTCAAAAGATTGTGAGAATGCCCCATATAACAGAGCAAAAACTATCCAACCCTGAAATTTTAAATATATAACTGTTGTAAAATTCTGTCGAATCATTTCAAATTTTATGAAAATCGGATGCATAGTTTAATTACAGGGTCACTCAAAAGTTTTCCGTTACATTACGGCCAATGGGAAAAAATTATTGGAAGTGCATTTTAATGATGTTACAACCTTCCGAATGGTCTGAAATTTTAAATATATATTTGTTGCAAAATTCTGTCGCGTCATTTCAAATTTTATGTAAATATCGCATGTATAGTTTAATTACAGGAACAATCAAAAGTTTCCCGTTACATTACGGCCAAGGGGAAAAAATTATTGCAAGTGCATTTTAATGATGTTACAGCCTTTCGAACAGAGTGAAATTGATATGCACTTATTAAAGTGCACTAAAATATACATTTAGTACAATATGCTGCGCAAAAAATATTTATAAAACTAGTTATAGTACGAACGCACCTCATTTGCCACGTTTGACGAGCAATTTCTGACTTGTTTATATTAGTTGCTATATAGAATAATTGACTTCCAAATCACGAAAATGAAATCTTTGGTATAGTTCGCACATGCGCAATTAAAAATTATTTCATACAACTGTTTATACTTCATTAAACATTTAATGTATTTATGTTCTAGTTGTATTAGTTATTTCTACTATATTTTGATAAATTTTCTGAAAGTGGCGTTAAATTTCGTTGAAAACCCTGCATTGTAATAAAAAAACAAGACACACGCAAAATTTTTGTTGATTTTTAAGCTATATCTCAATGAATATTCGTACTATTCTTGCGTAAATGAACACAAATATTGTACAACATTCTCTTTAGTCATATGTTGCAGTGACAGATCATTTTGTACATTTTATTTTGCAGGGGATCCCAAATAGTATTTTTTTCTTCGATGTTTTGTTTGTCTCCTAATTACTATACCATGATCAAATCTCCGTTAAAAAATATGAGGTCAATCATGTTCTTTATATTTCCGAAGTTCTAAAAGAATTTGCCAAGTACAGTAAACACTCCCATATCCGGCACTCTCAATATAAAATACAGTACCATAAATTAGGTATATAGCTTTCTGAAACACATCAAGATATTAGAATACAATTTAGATTGGTTCAAAATATTAGAATATTTTATTTTGCGTAACAATATTACCTTGTGGATATGAAGTAAATGGTAGTTAATATTTTGTAGCATCCCCTTTAGCTTTCATAACAGCGTACAATCGATCTTACATACTATATACAAGGTGTTTACAAACATTTCTGTCAATATTAGCCCAAATAGACTTTATACGTGCCACTAACTCAGTTTTACTTGAAGGATGATTTTCTTGGAGTTTTTTGTACATTATACACCATAAGTTTTCGATGGGATTAATGTCTGGTGAGTTTAATGGCCAAGGAAATACCTTAATGTTGCGTTGGCGAAACTAATTCTTAGTTAACACCGAGGTATGCGGTGACGCTAAATCTTGTTGAAAGATGAAATCATCTTCAAATAAATCTTCTGATGATGGAATCATGTAATATTCCAAAATTTCTTCATATATCTGGGAATTAACCTTTTCGTAGACGATGCATAACTTTCCAGGTCCTTCTGCACTCATGCAACCCCGAACCATGACACTATCAGCAAATTTTACGGAACGTTTAAGACATTCTTTATCAAGTGCTTCTTGCTTCATTATCCAAACTCGAATGCATTGATTACCATATGGAACACAAAACATACTTTCAACACTAAATAATATATTTTTCCAATCTTCTTCGCTCCATAAACGTCTTGATTTACACAAATTCAATCCTATACTCTTTTGTTTTGCAGTCATGAGAGGTTTTGTCGGTACACGAGATTCAAACTTAAATTTATCAAGATGTCTTAATGTTGTCGATGTAGAAACTTCAACTCCTTCTTCTTTCCATTTTCAGTGCAAGAACTGCCCACTTTTAAATTGGTTTTTCTTAACTATACGGCTTTAGTTTCCTGTCATCTCTAGCAGATGTTTTTGGTTTTCGGCCGACATTTCGACGAATATTTTGAAATTTTCCATTTTTTTAATATTGTGTTAATATTTTATTAACGCTTGATTGCGAATAATGTAAATAATTCGCTATATAACATTGATTTTTACCGTGCCGACACAAATCAACCATACGAAGTTTCATGGATTCAGGAATATCACTCAAACAACCCATTTTAAGACAAAAAAGCAAACAAACTGCAAAAAGGATACTGATTTTAAATAAAACCGTCTGAATTTAATCAATGATGCCACCAGTTACGAATTGGTGATAATTAAAGGAGAATTAATGTGAAATATTCTAATATTTTGAACCACTTGAATATTCTAATATTTTGATTATTCTAATTTTGAATATTCCACTTGAATATTCTAATATTAACCATATTCTAATATTTTGACTTTTCAAAATAATTTTTTTTTCAATCAATCTTTTCAAAAACTATATTCATTTTAAGATAATAAATAAGTTTAATCAACAATAAGTTTTTAATAAAAATAATGTTTGTGTATTTGTATTAAAAGACATTAAAAATGCCAAACGATATTTTCAATTTGTAAAAAAAAAAAGTAATTATTCTAATATTTTGAATATGAGCTGTATATCTGTTAACTTACTTTATAAAATGGAGGCAGCAATGTTGCCACCAATTTTATGGAGTAACGTTACATAAATTTTTTACAGTGCACTAAAGATATCCAAACACATTTTTTGCATCTTTGCTGCCCCAGAGTCCATATACACTGGTTATCAAAAATTAAGGAAAAGTCACAAAATGCTAATTTTCAAATACACGAACACTCAAAAGGAAATAATATAATTCGAGTAAGTACTATCTCTACAACACAGCTAGCCCATATAACATCTCATTCATGTCACACATTGTCACAAGTGTCACAGTCACTACGGTGAAGCAAAAAAATAGGAACTTCCATACATCTCATTATGAGTCTCAAATGATCACTATATGTGACTCTACTGAGAAGTCAATGTGACTGCTGCTTTTTGACGAGTCGCCAGGTGGCTTTACAATGTAGTTAAATTGTGACTCTCATGTGACTGTCAATTTGAGACTCAATTTCATAGTCATGATGAACGTTGCATTATGATAAGTCACCAAATATCATATTATAGTCACATGGAGACTTTTCCCAAAACAGTACAATGGTGACTTCATAGTAGTCTCTCCGTCACCTGAAAGTCATCATGTGACTTTAATGTGACATTATTTGCTAACTTATCACAATGCAGCGTTCGCGATGACTTTGAAATTGAGTCTACAAATGAGTCACATGAGAGTCACAATGTAACTACATTGTAAAGTCACATGGTGACTCGTCTCACTGAAGTCACATATAGTGATCATTTGTGACTCATGATGAGATGTATGGAATTTCCTATTTTTTTGCTTCACCGTAGTGACTGTGAGACTTGTGACAATGTGTGACATGAATGAAATGTTATATGGGCTAGCTGTGTTGTAGAGATAGTAATTACTTAAATTATATTATTTCCTTTTGAGTGTTCGCGTATTTGAAAATTAGCATTTTGTGACTTTTCCTTAATTTTTGATAACCAGTGTATTCAACACTAACTTAATTTCTCCGCTATTTCTAATAAGTGGCACTGATCAAGCATTAGATGTATGCTTTTTTTTTCTTTTCGTAATTTAATTTTTCACTTTTAAAGTTGACACTGAATTATATACATTTTTAATGCCTTTTTATGAGGTTCCCTTGTGATTTATAACAGCCACAGCTAATCAACTCCCTCTGATGCAATTATTATGAGGCATTGGCGTGAGGTAGGAGCTCGTCAGAAAATCGAGCGAAGAACATAACAGACAAATTAAATGCAATATTTAAAAAACAAATAAATTTATGTAATTCAAATTGTAATTGCAAAAACAATGTGCAAATATAAAAAAAGTGAAAATAAATGTTTTTATATGTCGACTAGTACATTTATGAATCATTTTTAATTTAAAAAAAAAAAAAATATATATATATATATATATATATATATATATACAGTCGAACCCCGTTATAGCGAACCCGGTATATAACGAACGAAAAGTTTGGTCCCGTCGTTTTCCTATTTTATTTAATGCTAATTTATCCTTTTATAACGAACCACCGAAATTTTAAGAATCGGCTATAACGAACATTTTTGTCCAATCGACCATGTTTTTTTTTTTTTTTTTTTTTTTACTTTTCTAAAGTTGTGAGAACATCACTTCGACTCCAATTTCATAAGAAAGTGTATGCCAGCTAGTGAAACATGGGGCAAATCATCTATAAGTCTTTTTTTTTTTTTTTTTTTTTTTTAAAGGTGGAAACAACTGCATTCTTTCGCTTTTACGAAAGTCACTCTGCAGATGTGATCCCGCCTACCCGTCAGTTATTTTCCCTTATTCCTGATCACAGCTGTTTTCTCAGTTTGTGATATGCAATTGTTTGAAACATGTGATGATGAAGTTATTACATGTGAAGATCCGACTGATGAAGAGATTGGGGAAGAAGTTAAAATAAATCATTCTGAAATCGAAGATTCTGCATCTGATGGTGATGAAGAGGACCACATAAATGACGAAATCCCCACAATCTCAGATGCTACAGCAGCGATGCGTCTAATTAATAAGTTTTTGTCTACACAAACACAAACTGTGGAAGAAAGAGTGTTGGAGTCATTTGATGTACTAGACAAAGAAATTCATAATATGTTTTTGAAATCGGCATCACGTCAGTAGAAAATTACCGATTATTTCTGTATCAAAACAGTGAGCAACAATCAAAGGTAAAATTAATTTATTCATGTTTGTCTTCATTGTTGGTTAATTTAATTAGTATTGTGTTAGTTTAATGTAATCGAATTTAGTCAATTTAATTCTTTAATGGCTATATTTAATAGATTTTACCTTTTTTTAATACATCATTCTTGAATATACACATAGCAACTAATGAGTTATACATTTTGTGAACTCTAAGATTTTTCTTGACGGTTCGGATATTGCGAACCACCGGATATAACGAACAAAACCTTCGGTCCCTTGAGGTTCGTTATAACGGGGTTCGACTGTATATGTGTGTGTATTATCAATATGATTTCTACTACGTAGGTATCTGATACCTATTTTAGGATTCCATTAATTTTTTCATTCCTATCATTGCATATAAATTAAAAAAAAAATTTTTTTTTATACTTACAGCTTTAATTCATAATATTACGGTTTTTGATGGTGGTAGGTTATGTTTAATTAATGGTTATATATTAGCATTCAAATTACTATGATGCATTTGCCCAAGTAATTATGAATGTAAGCTTTTTAAGATGTTTTTAAATATCTTTTCATTTTGAATGTCAACAATTCATTTTGAAGTATTTTTTCCTTTTGGTATCTTACATATATTCATATATATTCCCAGGTCGCTAAATGATTTAGCAATCTTTTAAATATTATACGCTTAGATAATTGCTGCAATAGCGCACTGTCTATGTGTATTATCAATATGATTTCTACTATGTAGTTATCTGATACCTATTTTAGGATTCCATTAATTTTTTCATTCCTATCACTGCATATAAATTTAAAAAAAAAAAAAAAATTTTATACTTACAGCTTTAATTCATAATATTACGGTTTTTGATGGTGGTAGGTTATGTTTAATTAATGGTTATATATATATATATATACATCTTATCCGGATTACTCCAGTCCCTGTTAGTTCGATTATGAGAGTTTCTACTGTATTTCTCTAATTAATCTATAAAACATCTAAAATTGAAAGTGTCCAGTTAATTTTTACTTTCTTTTATCTTCAATATAAGAAAGGACAGTAATCGATTTTTTTTCTTTTTTACTTCCAGTTTTCGAGGGATTTACAGGTTTTAGGGGTCAGATATACCAAAAAACATGTTTATACAAAATGTCCATGTGTCGCCATGGTACAATCAAAAATTATACGAAGTTATGCATAGAATTGAACTAAATTTTTTGTGCATGTTTTTGGCTATGGCCAACAGGTCCTCATTAAATTTCGAAATATTTCGCAGGAAGGGGGCACTGTAATAGCTATTTTTGTGCCATTTTTATTTTTGTACCATCGAAAAGTGCATGAAGTTATGCAAAGAATTGAACAAAATTTCATATTTATATTTTTGGCTATGGAAAGTAGGTTTTCCTTGAATTTCGAAATATTCCTCTGGAAGGGGGCACTGTGATAGCGATTTTTTATATATTTTCTCAATTTTTCGTAGTTCTATTGTACATGGACGGCTCGTGCAGCGACGGGAACTTCGCATCCTGCTAAGCCGGCTATTCGCAAACAGCTGATGAACAACATAATAACGAAACACTATTGATGTAAGATGAAAATCAAAGTTGGCATAGAATTGAACTAAATAATGAAGTATTAACATCTGTAACTACTTTTTGAAATGCTAAGATGTATGAGATAGAAGAAAGTTTTGGGACTGGCGCATCCAACTAGTTAGTATACAGTGCAGTTTAGGACCTCCATCACATAGAGTTAATATCGAGTTGCAACTTTCGATCCAGTATTCGAGGGCGTCATTTCAGATTTTGCTTGGAAGGGGCAGATTTTCTACCCTCCTGAAATGAACTATTTTTTCGCTTTTATTTTTCATATAATTTTAAGAGAAATATTTTTACTGTCATAATTTACTCACATGTAATTATTAATATATTGGTAAAATGAAACAAAAACATCGAAGTAAATATAAGAAAGTATATAAACAGATAATGGTAAAAGAAGGCCTGAAACTCATTTATGGAGGGGGAGGGGGCTATGTCCTATGCTTCCTTACCTACTAAATCACGTAATGGCGTTCCTGCTTGTAATTTTTTGAGAGCAGGGCTGTTCAACGCGTCGTTTGCTGACGCCATAATTTACAAGTTTTATTAGCACGCCTTTGAAGAATTGAACCTTAGAAAAATGACACCTTCTTCTTCGATATAGTCTATTACCAATACCACTGGTCGAGCGAAGTAATCAGTTAATAAAAAAAACCTAATTTCCCATCTTTAATTAGTAATAAAACAAATAAATGCGAACAAAATATACCCGGTAGTGGAGACATTGAGTATGTTTACAAATGATATTAAAATAAATTGTACCTTGCTTACATGACTTAGTTTTATTAGTAAATCCCTATAATGCCACATTTCTGCAAGTTATTTAAACTCGTAGTTGCACATAAAAAATCGCATTTCAAGGTTTCTGATAAAGTTATTTTTACATATAAGACACCAATTGGTCGTTTTTCCGAAAAACATTTTCCCCCTTATTGCAACGCACCTCCAGGGCACAATTTTAGAGGTACTGACAAACCAAAAATGTGTTCTTAAGGGCTGAAACCTTCTTCTAATCGATGGTGTAATGGGTTCCTAAAAATATGAATTTTAACTCTTTCAAATACACTGCCGAACGCAGGTCACTTTGCGCCTCATGTACCCGATATTTTTTCTACGCTAAAAGTAACTAAATGTCCGTATTTCAACACAATTTTTTTTACAGCATCTGAATAGACCGGATTACCATCACCTACAAAAATTTTGAAACGTTCGGACGGGTAACAATATTTATTTTTTACAAAAGAAATTGTCAACGATATCTGTAAAAAGCTGAGTGTTTCGTCGCGGTATCGCTCGCTTTCGGTACGCATAGACTCCAGAAATGATATTACACAGAAAATAGAATACCAAATAGCATATACTTTCCATTCGATATTTTTTCCCGATATTTTCATTTAAAAGTATAAATTCAGACAAAATGGAGTTAAATCTATAAAATCATACAGATTTGAAGTTCATCACATGTCTGGGCAACGCAGGGTGGGTCAGCTAGTTGATTTAATAAAAAAGTTCCGCCGTAGACAATATTCCACCTTATGCAAAATACCCCCACCCCACCCAAAACATAAAATTTTAAAAATGCACAAATTGTATATTTTTTATGTTCGCAACCTTTAGTATCTATCTTTAAAATTATGTTTTTAATAAAATTAAATTTTTTATTAAATATATTGTCTTTAATAATCTTGAAAAATATTACTGTAACAAATATTTAAATACCGATACACTAGATGGCAGCACATGACAGTCTACATGGGCAGACAAATAGGTTTTTCTCATGATTCCATGCGGATTAGCTTTCCCGCAGAGAATAAGGAAAGGGCATCTTTACAAACAAACACTTCCGTCAACCAAACTACCAACTATATTTTTGCCATAAAGATCATTGCAGGAATAGTCTTGTCGACGTACGCCAATCATATCAGAGACGTGTTAAACGTAGACCAATCAAATTTCCCTAGCTCATGCGTGCAGGTAGGAATCATAAAGAACGGACAGGTTTTCTTGCTGAACCAACAGTAATTCAACCAACAGTGACGTCAGCTGTCCTTTCCTTATTCTGAGACTCGCGATGGACAGGTTTCAAAATGCAAGCTGTCTTGCTTTTGAATTCCCCCGGAGTTTTGAGAGGCGGGAAATGATAAAATGATTTCCAGATCAGCGGATTTCTTCTAAGCTTTGCGATGTAAATATGTACAGTAATCCTGTAAATAATATGTCTTGTAGTACAGAGATTCATTAAACATTACTTTGTACTACAGTATAGAGTGGCGTTTCCTATTTGAAGTGATGAGTCGATTTTAACGATTGTGGCGCCTATTTTCATGGAAATCGGATAGCTATATTATTTGAAAACTAAAATAAACGGTATCGGTATGAAATTACTTCAGTTCTAGAATATAATGAAAAACATTAACAAATACAAACCTGATCTTTAACTTTGTAAGAGAGTCAGAAAATAATATTTTATCAGTGCTTTTATTTTCATTCGGTTTACCAAGCATTCTTCAGTAACACATTGTGTTACTGATTTTTATGGTTAAAAATTATCATATTTAATCATAAATTTAAATAAAGTTCTTGAATTAACGAAATTTATCAAAACAATTCGAAAGTACTTGATGTATGGATATCAGTTTTAAAGTTTCATAAATTAAATGCATTTAATTTTTAAAAGACAATTTTTTCCGCCTTATGCAAAATTTTGGATTCGGTGAGACCTTATAAACCTTTTCGTTTCCGCGTTAGGCAGATTCCGGCTTACACAGCATCAATTAATGTTATTTGCTATGGGTTCGCCGGGACTTGGAAATATTTCCGCGTTAGACAGATTTCCGGCTTACACAGAGTCCGCCTTAGACAGAATTTACTGTATTTAATTTTCAAATGTTATATTTTTTAAAGATGTATATTGTAATGTTATATTTTTTTTTGTACCAACAATATTTTTTTTCAAATGTTTTATTCCGCGTAAATTTAATCTTACACCAAACTATTACGCTTAGCGGCAATGCTGTTGATAGAACGGAAAAGTATCGAGAAGAAAAAATTGCATAATTATGCATAATTTTTGAAAAAAAAAAAAAAAAAAAAAAAAAAAAAAAAAAGAAGGGCTGAATAACAAATCATTGTCCTTTTTTTTTTTTTTTGTTTTTTTTTTTTGTTGTTGTCGTTTTTTTAATGCCCGCCTCTCTAAAGATAAAAAGAATTTATGCATTGAAAAATTTAAATTATCTAATTTAGGTTCAAGACAAGGAACGAAGAACTCGGAAAAAAAATCTGTTTCATCAACTATATAAGGCACCAAAAAAATTTTAAAACTTCCATGGAATATCTATATATACAAAATATTATAAAGTTGGCAAATAAAGAAAATAAACTATAACAATGCGTAATTTTTAAGAGCCGTAACAATGAGTAATTCCGAATAATTATAACAATGGTTAATTCTTAAGTAATAAAACAGCTAAACAAAAAATTAATTGGTTCAACAATGAAATCCTTAAAATTTAATAATATATTGATGTATAACAATGCTTTAAAATACAACGAATGAAGAAACAAAGAAAAATATACGTACAATTCTTGTGCTGCTTTTTTTCTGAGCGTTCTGGTACTAAAAGTGATTTTGATATTAAGAAGCTATTTAAAAAGTTTTAAGACTACGGTTTGATTGCAAACTGTGTTTTTGATTTAAAACTGTCTTTTATCTCCATTTTAAGTATGGAGTATTTGGTTTTGGATTCAGTTAAAAATATCCTCTTTGACAAAGGCTTTCACCATGTCAAGCCTCTAGGAAAAGAGGGCTTTGCGGATGTTTTATCCACCATTTCCCCAGATAATGAGCATATTGCTGTAAAAGTAATTAAAAATGAAAATTCGTGGCCTTTTGAAGAACGTATATGGCCTACTTTAAAACATAAAAATGTTCTTGAGCTTTTGTGTGTGATCGATGTTAAAGATCTCGACCTGAAATTATATTTAATGCCCAAGCATCCTTTTGTATTGGATAAATTGATATTTAGCCACTGTTTCCTATTAGAACAAAAGGGACTTTATAGATTAAAACGTTGGCTCGCTGATTCTCTCGATGGACTTGAATCCATGCATACATCCGGCTACGCTCATTTGGATATCAAAAGCGGTAATATATTAATATCATCAGAGGATCGAGCATTGCTGTGTGATTTTTCTGGCATCTACATGACAGGCGTACCTCTTCGGAGATTGCGTTCACCTCTTGAGAATCGCCCTCCAGAATGGTATGATCCCTTACAAAATGTAGAAGGTACTACTTGTGATATATGGCTCTTTGGTTTGATGACACTGCAGGTTCTAACAGGACATTGGCCTTTGTTGAATATGAGACCTGTATCTGATGCAAAAAGTTGGGAGAAACACGCCGAGCCTGTTCTCTTGGAAGCTTTAAAGAAAAGCAGATTTTTTTATATTATGGAAAAGGCTTTCCCGTGTGTTAAAATTTCAGCAGCTGAACTTTTTACTGCTCATGACTTTGTTGTTTCGATAATGAGATGGAATCCAGCTGAAAGGCCATCCATACAACAAATTAAATGCCATCCTTTTCTTGCTAATTTAGAATGTCGAAACATTATGAATGGCGTGAAGTTTGGTGCTATAAAAAACGTTGTGACAAATCCATTTCATAAAGGCTGTGGTGAGCCTGATACAGATGATAGCAAGTCTTTGACTGAAGTGGCATTAAAAGCTGAAAAAGATCGAGAGTATATTACGGATGACGTTAAATTTGATGCTATGAAATCTGTTGTGACAAATCCATTTCATAAAGGTTGGGGTGAACCTGAAACAGATTATAGCAAGTCATCGACTAAAGTAGCTTTAAAGGGTTGGAATAATCGAGAGTATGTCACGAATGATGTTAATTTTGATGCTATTAAAACTACTGTGAGTGTGACAAATCCATTTCTTAAAGGCTGGATTGAACCAGCAAAACAGAATGAAAATACTTCTATTAACGTAACATTAGAAGAAGAAAATGGCCGAGATTTTAATATGGATATTCATAATCATCCGCCTTCTAAAGAATTTGAAATGACAGACGAATATGATAAAGATTTCCTTGTCTGTAAAAGATCAAATAACTGTTGTGCTTCGAATCTTCAACATTTAAATTCTCATGAAGAAACCACCACGAAAAATTTTATGCCGACAAAGAAAAAGAAGTCTGGTGGTAAGATTACAAAATGGATTAAAAAGAAATGGAATCAGGTTTTCCACAAAAAAAATAATTATGTTATACTTGCCGACGAACCTGAATAATTACTGATTTTGACAAACTACCAAACCCAATTTTGACTCTCTATCATGTCTGTCGAATTTTTCAACTGATTGTGTCTACCAATTATGTACTATGTTTGTTTGACAAGTTAAAAGACTCTTAATTCATCTTCTTTTTACTATATTTTGTATGCACACAATCATTTGTGCTGTTAATTGTTGACCATCAATTTCCTTGTCATCTGCTCTTACGAGATTTGTGTTCCTCACTAGATTATCTTTGTGCTTCTCTTCTGAGTCCATGATTAGTCATCTAAAGTTTACACTCCAGATTGTATTGGGTGATTTTCTTGCTTATCTTCTTGCTCGCTAACTGCTTATCTAAAGTTTATGGCTCTTGACTGGATGATCATTATCCTAATCTTCTTCGGATAAATTTTACGCCGTTCGCATTCCCTGCATCTTCTTTGTTCCCATTCTCCTTAGTCTTGCTCAATAGCCTGTTTTTTTTTTTTGTTTTTTTTTACATAAATAAATACATTATCACTGCATTATATCTTAATGTTTTTTTCTCTTTCTGATGTTTTTAATGAATTTTCACATTGCTATTTTGCCATTATGTTATTTATTACAATTTTTTTATTAAAACCAACAGCATGTAATCATTTCCGATTTCAACTACAACAGGGCGAAAAATGTCCAAACAAAGACTCGATCCTGGGTACTTTGGCTTGTAGTGACAATTCTCTTCCTACTGAGCTACCCGGACGATACCTGGCTGACATAATTCACTATTATTTGTTGGACATGGCTGCAAACTGCAGCTCTAGTTTCATTCATCCGAGCTATAACTATGGCATTTACATGATGTAAGTGTGTGATAACAAAGAAAAATCCTTTATAACATACAATTAGGTCATAGTAATGAATAGGAAGATTTTTTTTCCAACTAGATGAAACATCTTCAGTGTTGGAGTAGCATAGTGAGGCTTTTCGAACAGAGCGAAAAATGTCTAAGCCAGGACTATCCTGGACTGTCGTGTGCCAATGCTGTTCCTACTGAGCTTCCTTGAAGATTCCTGGTTGACATAGCTCACTCTTATTCGTTGGACATGGCTGCGAACTGTAGCACTAGTTCATTCATCCGAGTTATAACTATAGCATTCATAAATTTCAATCAACAATGTTACTCCAACCTTGAAGATGATTTATCTAATTGAAAACAAATTCCTTCACTTCATTATTATGACCTGATTACATGGTATACAGGAGTTTCTGTGTTATCACACACTTTCATCATGTCATGGATATTTTTCGTTCTGATTAGCAAGTTGAAAAAAAAAAGGTTCTTTTTCTTCATTATTCTGATCTAAAACGCAATTGCGGCAAAATGGCTTAGCAGGTCGAATAGAAAATATGCATTTATTTTTATTTTTTACAGATTACGTCTTCTTTCAGCGCCATGTTTACCAAACAGGAAGATCTTCTACACTAAATTGCATATGTGGTAGTAGTGTTCTTAGGATTTAACTTCGGTGTGTGTGTGGGGGGGGGGGGGAGGTCATTTAAATGTCAACATTTTCTTAATCTTACGAAAAACTTTACATTATATTGTAAACAAAAACCATGTTTGCCGAAAAAAGGTGAAATTGTTAATGGGTCCTTTCATAAACTTTTATTTTAAAGAAAAGTATTGTAACATAAAATTGTTCGATTTCTCTACCGAAAGTAAATTCTGTCTGCGTCTTGTTTGACAATAAGTTAATATTGCGTGGAACAATCTGTAATAAGAATACTTTTTTGATCAAAATTTTCCCATTTCACGATTAAATTCCCTATTACTGTCAAGGCACGCGGAACGGGGTACTATAGTAAGGCCCACATATTTAAGGGGCCATAAGCTTTCTAGTGTTCTAGTTGAATTTTATTGTAAAACATTTTAATATGAAAAGAAATTAAAAACTTCTAAATTCATTACAAAATTTATGTAAGTTAAAATTGTCAATAACATCAGAATCGCATTTATAATAAGATGAAATGCTCCAGAAATTGCAGAATACACTTTGGGACGAATTTGAGAAATTACTGGAATCTCCAGTTCAACGCCGTTAACCGGACGACGCGTCTACCTCAATGGACAACCAATTTTCTGGGTCAATAAGGAAAGTGCCGCTGACGTCACTGTTGGTCGAATTACTGTTGGTCAGCAAGGAAAACCTGTTCATTCATTATTACTCCTACTATACACACGAACTCCGGGAATTTGATTGGTCTTTAACAGATTGATTTAACAGATCTATGATATGATTGGCCTACGTTGCCAAGTGTGATTCCTGCAATTATCGCTAAGATAAAAATGTAGTAGTAGATTGGTTGACGGAAGTGTTTGTTTGTAAACATGCCCTTTCCTTATTCTATCAACATCAAGTTCTCTAATCTGGAACTCGCAGGTAGCAGAGATGCAACTGAAAACACTCCGCAAACTTAACGTGTTCAAATGCAAAATTAACCCTTACAGAGGTACCATCATCAGAGATCTTCTGCACATCGCCCAGTTTGCGCACGTTGGAAGTTCTATGCATTCGTTAGCGTATTACACTATACGGTAGTGACATAAACCGCTTCTAAATGGTATACTGCGGGCTGAAAACGGGCTTCCGAAATGAACTCCGATCCTTATCCTGAGTCGGGTGATTATACAGCTGTCAGGTGACCGAACTCTCACGACTTGCAACGCAAAACTTTTAGGCAACTGTCTCTCGGAAAGATTTCGCTGTTAAAAGCACAGTTTGCCGAGAGCAGGTTCAACTTCTTCACTGATAAGGAAAGGGCATGTTTACAAACAAACACTTCCGTCAACCAATCTACCAACAGCATTTCTGTCATAACGATCACTGCAGGAACAGTCTTGGCGATGTAAGCCAATCATATCAGAGACCTGTTAAATGTATACCAATCAAATTGCCCTAACTCATGTGTACAGATAGGAGTCATAAAGAACGGACTGGTTTTTCTTGCTGATCCACAGTAATTTGACCAAGAGTGACGTCAGCTGCCATTTTCTTATACCCGAGAGCTATTAAGCCAGCTCCAAATTACTCCGACAGAAATAATAAAGTGGAACCTCATCCCAGAGGCCCAAAGTATTCACCCCGTCGGCTACTATCACACAGGTTACCTTTTCAGGATCCACAATTGCTACAGCAGTTGTTCGCGCAGCGCTTATATTGTTAAAAGGATTGGCTTATCATGGCGACAGACACATCCAAAATCTCATCCAGGACTACTATCGGTTGCTGGGACCATACACGGTGGGCGCGGGAAGCGGGAAGTTCTGCGACTTATATCACTTGAACTCAGTATTCACGGCAGAAGCCCTGGTCCTTTGGAAATCCCTACAGTACTCGCCTAGTGGCGGGAAACGCATCTTACTTTCAGGCAGCTTCTCAGTGATTTCATCCCTTTCAATAGAGGACTACAAATCCCCGAAAGTAATCTTCTTCATAGCCGAGACAAGCTTACGGTTGCAAGTTATCGAAGTAGTTTGTATGTCCAGTCACAGCGGGACTCAGTGTAATGAACTGGCAGATAGATTTGTCCGATGCCGAAAGAACCTAGTGCAGTAAGAACTATTAGATTGATCTTCTCCGGGGACATCATTGGTCATCTTCGAAGGAGGTATAAAGAGAAAGACACCAATGAGTGGTTGGTAAGCGACCAAATAGCAGAATTTCTCCATCTAACAAAGTGAAGCTCAAGGGCGGATACAGCACCCAAATTAGAGGAGGTCATGGACCTTTTTTTCGAAGTTGGGGGGTCACATCTCTTAATAAACATTTTTTACATTATAGGCTATTCCCATATCCAATTACTACTTTTCTGATACTTCTGCGAATACATTTGCATTCGTAAATACAAAATTTAAAAAGTTACATTAATGTTCGAAAAAACATAAAATTTGCAGATTTTATTCAGATACCAAGAAATTGAAGAATTTTCCATTTTTTTTTCATAAAAACGAAAAATCATTCCGAAAAGGATCATTTTAAACCAATTTTTAGAACTTGATAGCAACAGAAATGCCGGCATGAAAGAGATGTTGGCTGTCCCGTCAAGAAATTCCGTATAAAATACCGTATTTTACGTAGTTTTCCCCGAAAGATTCTTTGCCTTTATCGAAAAAAGAAAAACGCTATTTAATCACATAGTTTTAGGATATGTGCACTTGCATCTGAGATTAAAAATGACTTCATGGATGTGTCAGAAATTGCCTACTTTGGATTTGAGTAGAGCTTTAAAGAGTCAGACAGATTCGCATTGTTTTGGAAGGGGAAATTTTGGAAGAATTTAATATATACTATTACATTTTTAAAATGTTCTTTTGAAATTGTCTTCGGTCAGAGGGGGATCATGACCCCCGTGACCTCCCCCCTTTGATCCGTCATTGGAGAAGCTTGGACTACAGGAACCTAAGATTCCCCCATAGGGGACACATGCTACTAACTAGGTTACAGACTTTCTCGCTACCTGCCTTGCCGCTACTACAGCGCTTTGATTTATAGAAATCGCCTCTCTACCCAGAATGTCAAGTGCCGGAAACCACCGACCACTATCAGTTGGAGTGTCGAAAATTTCTCATACAGCGAGCTCAACCTTACCGACGACTAGGACTGTGTGCGAACAGCTCGAATTTTCACAATATCTGCGATCTGGCCGTGTTGGGCCAAACAGCGTCTAATCACTTTCTTACCTACACTGTTAAAAATATCGTGAAAAATTACCTCTGTTTTTAAAGGCTATCTATTTTCTGACCAATGAGAACGCTACATAAAAACCTACGGAGCGTTCTCATTGGTCAAAAAATAGATAGCCTTTAAAAACAGAGGTAATTTTTCACGATATTTTTAACAGTGTATCTACTGGAGAGTACAGCGCCTAGAATACCTAGTGTGGAAATATGCTATCCAAAAAGTGCTAAAAATTTGTATCCCTTAAATGTGCGACGATACTGCTAAGATCCCAAGTGTCGATCGCAGCGACATCTGCGGGATTTTCGTATTACTAGTATTACATTGTATAGACTAGCAATTTCTTGCAGTTGTAGAAAATATCCTGCAGATGTCGCTGCGATCTGCATATTGCAGCAGCAGCATTGCACATTTAAGGGATACAATATTTTAGCGTTTTTTTAAGTATTACAGGGATAGCCGATTTCCACACCGTGTGTTCTAGTCGCTATACTGGAGAGCACTGGATTCCGACTCAAGCGAACTCCCGGCTCCCGAGGGTAAATAGAAGTGCCAACACCTACAGCCAATATTTGAACTTTAGAAACTCTTGAAAAATAGGGGTACAAAGCCACTGCCAGGGAAGCAAGAAACCACATGCTCAAACCTCAGCTCCGATCTTGTTCATCATCATCATCGAGTCAAGTTTTTTTCCAGCTTTCGAAAAGAACGTGTTTCATTTTTTTAAACAGGTTATGCAAAATATAATACACGCATGTATTATATATACATTACAGCCCCGATTATCCGCGGAATTGGGCGGAACGGGTACCACGGATAATCCGAAAAAGACTGAAAATGGGGTGCAAACTAGAAAAAAAGAAAATTCAACATAAAAACTATCTTTTAGTGTACAAAAAACATAATAAAACGTTTAAAATACATACATATGCACAGTACAGCAGAAATCTTTGCTTGCTCTTGCCTTGAATTAAAAAAAAAAAAAATCGCTTCGCGGATAATCGGGGCTTTACTGTATAATGTGTGTGTGATACATTAAAAAAATTCGATTGCATTTTCAAAATCGTCCATTATGACAGATAAGTCACTGAACTTGATTATAGTATGGTAAATAAGTCACTTGACTTGAAGTTTTTTGAAGCGCACGACCCGGGATCAAGATTTTCCACTTGAGCAGGTTTCTGAAATTCACTTAACTTTATATACTCACTTAACTATGAGTGGAGTGGAACTCTGATTTCTGAATTCTTTTTTTCTCATTTGACGCTGTTCTTAAATTTCGAGTTGAGCTCTACAAATAATTAATCAGCTTTTTTGAATTATCCTTCCAATCGTTTATTTATTTCACACGCTGCAAAGAACAAAAATGATAATAAACTATGTACGTCAGAAGTTGTAGTTACAAATTTAACAATTCATGTGCACGCCCAGACTTCTGTTTCTCTAAGTTAAGTCTTTTAAATATTTTGGCAATGTGAACAGATGAAGCCTAATTCCGGGTTGTCCGGTTCAAAAGAGTTAACTAAGTGACTCAACTTTCGTAATGTGAACGTACACTGTTAAAAATATCGTGAAAAACGACCCCTGTTTTTAAAGGCTATCTATTTTCTGATTCTGACCTATGAGAACGCTCCATAGGCGTTTATGAATTCATAAGCGTTCTCATTCGTCAGAAAATAGATAACCTTTAAAAACAGAGGTTATTTTTCACGATATTTTTAACAGTGTACACTGTTAAAAATATCGTTAAAAATTACCTCTGTTTTTAAAGGCTTATTTTCTGATCAATGAGAACGCTACATGCTACATAAATACCAATGGAGCGTTCTCATTGGTCAGAAAATAGATAGCCTTTAAAAACGGAGGCAATTTTTTACGATATTTTTAACAGTGTAGTATTACTTTCTGATCATAAAATGAAAGTAGTTGAAAGGCAAAAGCATAGATATTGTTTGAATGTCTGTGAAGCAGAATCATCTGATCACGAGGATCTGGTGTAGACTGTGTTTGCTCCATCCGGTGGTGTCTCTGATAAACGGTGGCTCATTAAGTGAAACTCAGCCCAACCCGGAGGTAAAGGACGTTCCAAAGTGTACAGACAATGGACTCTATTCAGGTGACGTCAGACGCCAGAGCTGGCGGTATGATGATCTGTTATTCTAGTTACTGCACCGGCAGAATATCAGTATGCGCAGGCGCAAACACCGCTAGCAGACGACTTTAGCCTTGACCCAGGTTGAATGCATACGTTTTAACTGAAAATTTTCAAACTTAGGGAATTTTCTCGCATAAGGAACTACATTTTGAATTTAGATTACAATATATTAAGCATATGCTGCTGCATCAAAGAATTCTTTTGCGGTATTTTTAACAAACAAGCATTAATAACTCACACTCCATAGACTGCTATTCTAAACACCGCCAGTAAATACCGCCAGCAGACGAATTTTAGCCTCAACCTCAGGTCGCGTGCATAAGGTCCATTAGACCAGGAGCCGGCAGCACAGACAATCACCTCATCGAGTTCACGGAAGAAATTCTAGGATTAGTTAAATCTTGATTCGCATATTAAAACGCAATCGGTCTGCCAAGTCCTATCTCGGTGGAAAACACCTGAAAATTCGATTTTAGTGGTTGACTCGTAGGTTTACCATTGTGTTTTCTTGCTCCCAGTCCTCCATATTTTCATACCTTTTGGTGCAACTAATCCCAGAATTTCAATCGTGAACTCGATGAGATGATTGTCTGTGCTGCCGGCTCCCAGTCGATTACTCCGTGAATTTAATGGTGAGCGCAATAAATGTCGAGCTGAGAAACAAAGTTACAAGGGATAAGACGGATTTTAGAATATAAGATTTAAAGTTAGGAAAAAGAACTTAAAGATTTTAATTTAAATTTTTTAAATTCAATTTTAATTTTGAATTTTAAAAGGATTTTAATTCTTATCATTTTCATCTATATATATCTATATAGTATGCATCTATAAATATCTGATCATTGTCATGTGACTGCGCTCGTATTTATAAACCGATTTATATGCGATTGAGCATATGTTAAAAATTTATTATGATCTCGATCAAATTCGTTGGACATACTGATCCACCTTCCTGTTTCAAAATGGCGGCCCCTTAAAAATTTCAAACTAAAATAAAAATGTACAAAAAATTAAAAATGTAAATTTATTTCTTGCATAATCATTAAGTCTTGATAAGGATTAAGAAACATTTTTGGTTTCCTCTCTATCTTAAACTAGTTGAATGTGCCAATCCCGAAACTTTCTTCTATCTTATAAGGAAAGGGCATGTTTACAAACAAACACTTCCGTCAACCAATCTACCAACTACATTTTTGTCATAACGATCATTGCAGGAATAGTCTTGGCGATGTAGGCCAATCATATCAGAGACCTGTTACACGTAGACCAATCAAATTTCCCTAGCCCATGTGTACAGGTAGGAGTCATAATGAATGAACAGGTTTTTCTTGCTGACCAACAGTAATTCAACCAACAGTGACGTCAGCTGCCCTTTCCTTATACATTTTAATATTTCAAAAACTAGTTACACATGTTAATACTTCAATATTATTAGTTCAATACTATATCAACTTTGATTTTCATCTTAAATTTCTGTTTCAGTCAGTTAAACGAACTAAAAACGAGTTAATCTATATCATGATATTTGTTAAAATTAATATTTTTTCCTTATTCTGTTGTTATCAGATGTTTGAGAATAGCCGGCTAAGCAGGAAGCAAGTTCTCGCCTTTGCACGAGCCGCCGATGGACAATAGAACTACGAAAAATCAAGAAAAGTATACAAAAATCGCTATCACAGAGCCCCACCGTGCAATATTTCCAAATTCAAGAGGACCTGTTGGCCAAAGTCAAAAACATGCACAAAAAATTTGGTTCAATTGTATGCATAATTTATACACTTTTCGATTGTACAATAAAGAAAATGGCACAAACATCGTTATTACAGCGCCCCCCCCCCCCTTCGGGCAGATTCTTTTTCAAATTCAGGGAGGACTTGTTTGCCATAGACAGAAACATACACAAAAAATTTGGTTCAATTCTATGCATAAATTCATACACTTTTCGATGGTACAATAATGAAAATGGCACAGAGATCCAATTATAGCGCCCCCTTCTGGCGGAATTTTTTCAAGTTCAGGGGAGACTTGCTTGCCATAGTCAGAAACATACACAAAAAATTTGGCTCAATTATATACATAACTTTATACACTTTTCGATGGTACAATAATGAAAATGGTACAGACATTGCAATAATAGCGCCCCCTTCCGGTGGAATTTTTCCAAATTCAGGGAGGACCTTCGTGCCATGACCAAAAACAAACACAAAATAATTTGGTTCAATTCTATACATAACTTCATACACTTTTCAATGGTACAATTTTCAAAATCGCACAAAAATCGCTATTACATCACCCCCTAGCGGCGATTTTTTTTCCAAATTTAGGGAGGACCTGCTTGCCATAGTCAAAAACTTAAATTTGGTTCAATTCTATGCATAACTTCACACACTTTTGGATGGTACGATATTCAAAATCGCAGAAAAATCGCTATTACAGCGGCCCCTACCGACGAATGTTTTCCAAATTCAGGTAGGATCTGCTCGCCATAGCCAAAAACTTAAAATAAAAATTTGGTTCTATTCTATACATAACTTCATAAACTTTTTGATGGTACAATGACGACAGACACACGGACAGACAGACATTTTCTATAAACATGTTTTTGGGGATCTCTGACCCCTAAAACATGTAAATCCGTCGAAAACTGGAAGTCGAAAAAAATTTCGATTACAATACTTTCTTCTATTGAAGATAGAAGAATGTAAAAATGGTATAGCAATTTCAAATTCTTGGGTGCCTGTCGTTTTGAAACAGGAGATTTTTTTTCAATAACTGAGCAAATTTTAGGAGTTTTAGCACTCTTTTTTTTTGTCAATTTATTTTCAATGTTGCTACTCCCATACGCTTAAAACAACAGTCATATCGTGAACGTTCCGCTAGATTTTTGAAATTTCCATGGAAAAAGAATGTGATTATTTTTTCTGTGTGGGGGGGGGGGGGGGGCGCAAAATTTCTTCCTGTCTCGGGCTTCAAAAAATGTAGCTACACCGCTAGTAAAGTCCATTGTAGTGCCTCAGCGTAAGTCCTCCTGCAGTTAGGCTGGGATTACGGTGCCTCACTTAAGATCAACTTAGAGACTTACGATATAAACAAAATGTAAACGGCATTACACTGTTAAAAATATCGTAAAAAATTACCTCTGTTTTTAAAGGCTATCTATTTTCTGACCAATGAGAACTCTTCATAGGTATTAATGTAGCATTTTCATTGGTCAGAAATTAGAGAGCCTTTAAAAACAGAGGTAATTTTTTACGATATTTTTAACAGTGTACGGTGCCTCACGATCTTACGACAGTTTGGAAGCAGTCGTAAGATAAGACGCAAGTGGATGCGCACGAAACCACAACAAATGTAAGTGTAGCCTCTGATTGGCTGACTGCAGGAGGACTTACGCCGAAGCACGAGGACTTACGCTGAGGCACCGTAATACCAAGTTACGATTGATTGCATGAATGCCCATCCTACGATCGAGCGTATGATTTAAGACAGCGAGGCACCGTAATCCCAGCCTTAGTCAATCAGTAGCCGCAGTTACATTTGTACCGGTTGCGCACGCATCCACTTGCGCTTAATCTTACGACAGCTTAAACGCAGCCGTAAGATCGCGAGGCATTGCTGACTACTAGTATGTCTGTAAAGTGAGGCACCGTAATCCCAGCTTTCGAATTGCTGTGCCACAGCGTAAGACCTCGTGCTTCGGTGCAAGTCCTCCTCCAGTCAGCCAATGAGAGGCCATTGTTGCATTTGTAGTGGTTGCACGCGCATTCACTTGCGCTTAATCTTACGACAGCTTGAAAGCTGTCACACGAGGAGTCTAATGGTGTTATTACACGAGGGGCCAAAGATGCTTCAGATTCCAGGTGTCTCCATGTTATTCCTATGGCTCCAGGGGAGTCGCTTAGAAAGCAAGCAACTTTTTCTGTCGGCGCGTCTTTGACGCCTGCAACCGAGACGCCAGTAACAGCCAATCAAATGCTTGGAAATCTGACGATGGAAAAGCCTTTTCCTGAACAGCCAATGAAATGCTCGGAAAACGTAAAAAGCGGCTTTCATAGACGGGTCGCAGGACTGAAGACTCCTGGAATTTGAAGCGTCTTTGACCCCTCGTGTAATAATGGTGTTATACACGAGGGGTCAAAGACGCTTCGGATTCCGGGCGTCTCCATGTTATTCCTATGGCTGCAGGGGAGTCGCTTGGAGAGCGAGCAACTTTTTTCTGTCGGGGCGTCTTTGACGCCCGAAACGAGGCGAGTCGCCAGTAACAGCCAATCAAATGCTTGGAAATCTGATAATAGAAAAGCCTTTTCCGGAACAGCCAATGAAATGTTTGGAAAAGACGGACCGTGAGGCGGCTGTTGTCGCTAGACGCCTGGGATTTCAAGCGTCTTTGACTCCTCGCGCAAAGCATAGATTAACATCCAAGATCGGACATTCCCATAAAGCGCAGTGGTAATGCGATTGCGATCGTAGCGCCCTTAGTGACAATGGGGAAGAAACTCCCCATCCTTGTAGTATGCTTATTATTGAGTATCTACCTTATTGTGATCTTTCTTTTTTTAATGTTGCATGTTTACGTTTTCGATAGAATCTTACACCGATACATGAATAGACATTCAGTTATAGAACACACAATAGACATTCTATTTTATATATCTAATATCTATTCTATGTTCATGCACGGATATATGTTTTTTTACATGATTAGTGAACGGTTTTAAGCTCGGTTTTAAGTGCAACGAATACTAGGTAAAAATTTCGTCTTGAATGCTATATATCAAAAGCAATTGTGTAACATAAAAATATACGAAATGTTGAACTCTACAAGTCCCAGAAAATTTCATAATTATTCCCCTTTGGCAGGAAAATTTTTATAGCCCGTGTTTTAAAATTTATGAAGTTTAACGTATTAAACAATCGTTACAATAATCTTTTAAAATTTATGCATTTTCACTTCTTTACAGATAAAATAAAAATATTGTTTTTAATGTAAATAACGTACAATCAATTCAATAATGTTTATAATATTAACATATAAGAAATAATAATAATAATATTACAGATAGGGAAAAATTCCTTTCGACGAATTTTTAGAATTGTATAAATCTAAAAGTTAAAATAAATAGAGGTACTGACATTACACTCAATAAAATTTTATTCGTTATGAATAAATTGACACAATACCTGAATTTGATTTTTTACAATTTAATCTTATAAACTTACATATCTGCATTCTTAACAGAATTTTCTGGCGGCTTTCTTCTATATTATTAGTCTAATTATCATTTTGTAAGTTAAATGAACAATACAAGTACGGTTAAAAAAAAAAAAAAGCAGCTAAATAAATAAAGCAAGCATGAATAGAATGGACCTTATGCACGCGACCTGAGGTCGAGGCTAAAATTCGTCTGCTGGCGGTATTTACTGGCGGTGTTTAGCATAGCAGTCTATGGAGTGTGCGTTATTAATGCTTGTTTGTTAAAAATACCGCAAAAAAATTCTTTGATGCAGCAGCATATACTTGATATATTGTCATCTAAATTCCAAATGTTGATCTGTATGTGAGAAAATTCCCTAAGTTTGCAAATTTTCATTTAAAATGTATGCACTCAACCTGGGTCAAAGCTAAAGTCGTCTGCTAGCGGTGTTTGCGCCTGCGCATACCGGTATTCTGCCGGTGCAGTAACTAGAATAACAGATCCTCATACCGCCAGCTCTGGCGTCTGACGTCACCTGAATAAGGACCATATTGTCCGTCTGACACCACAGACTTCTAATATAAGTAGACTCCCAATCGGCAACCTTATCTTGTCTCCCACATCTCTGCCCTCCATCACGTGATGGAAGGCAGATTTAGCGCGCCAAACCGGTTTTTCTCCCGCCAAAATCTCCTCGGAATCTCTCTCCAGTTTTCCGCCGAAACATCGTCTGTCTGCGTTTGTCTTGTGTTGATCGTACTTTTGCTTTTCTTTTTAATTTACCCTTTAACAGTTCTTTTAAGAACTTTTTATTTTAGCTTTTAAAATGACAACTTTCGCGTCAGCTTGTAGTTTCGCTTCTATGTTTACATTTATTTTATTGCGAGGATGAAATCCAAAAGTTGCCAATAAAGGGATTACCGCCAAAATACGGCACCCTTTTGGCGATGAAAGCAAAACATGTTGGAGTCAAAACCTTCCCCAGAGAACAATGGGATTGGGAGTCTACTTATATTAGAAGTCTGTGTCTGACACCTGCTTCGTTTTAGGAAAGAATAGAAATTAAAACCATAGAGGATAAACATATTTCTTCAACATAGGTAAATTTCGGAGGTTTGTTAGTTCTTCCCCCTTGCCGATAGTGACGCTAGTACTGTTGCCATTACAGATTTTGCCGTAAATGTCCCATCTTGGTCCTTAATCTATGGTGCAAAGCGACTCCCAGGCTGAATCGTCAAGCATTTTGTTTCCCACTTTGACCAATGAACGATTGTTGCCCACGCGACGGGGCCAATCATTCTTCTCCTACCGGCAATTAAATGGCGGAGTGAATCAGCAGTCAGCCCGTATTATAGCTTACGAACACTTGCAGTTGTATGATGTTGAATCATTCGTGGGAGGAACCAGATAGTTTTTTTGCTGTTAGCGAAACGAGATTGACATACAACAAAACAATCAAATCAATGACAATCAAAAGCCTGTTTTGTCGCAAACAGCAAAATGTTCCCAAAAATACAGGCTTCTGATTGGTCAGTCTTGTTTCGCTAACAGCGAAAAAGCTGATCCCAGTTAAATTTTGCTTTGAGTGTGTTCAGAAGTGCATTTCGCGCCGCGCGCGCGCTCAGAAGTTTATGTCATGGAGTAGGTCTTATCGAAGAAAGGAATTTTAACATAATTCAATTATTTCATTATCTTTAATGGTTCAAAAAAGGTAAAACCAACGACTATATTTCTTTATCCTTCCAAAACATGGTTTTCGTAACAGGACTACATGCCTATGTTCACTCAGATAAAATCTAAAATAGTCGGGAAAAACATCACGTGACCTTCTTTATCTACTTTAGCCCATTTAGCATTTAAAATTAGTTAACCAATCGCACGCAAACTCCGCGCAAGCTGCTCAAAAAAATTGTGTGGGCGATTTGATCACGTGATTGTGCGTTTTCTGCTTATGTGTTATTGGTTGTGCATTGTTTGGTAGGTTGATTGATACAATTTAAGAATTCAACTGGTGATCTAAAAATTTTTACTTTTTAACAATTTTCTTTTTATTTATTTAAAAATGATTTATCAGTTGATTTATAACTTCTGTGATAAATAGAATGCTGTTAGTAAACCAAGATTGTGATATCAACATATGAGATTTGTTTGTAACCCACTATACTCGATGGATTTCAATGGAATTTGCACTGTTAGTTAGACAGTTTTTCAGAGAAGGTTTTAATATATATATTTCTTATTTTATGATTGCATATTTTAATACCGTGTGGATAACAGACCAAAATACATCATAAAACATGAGAAATAAATGGCATTCAAAATTCTGTTAGTATAAGCAAAATACTTACTTATACTTTCAGTAGAAAATTTATAAACATTCTAATCATACTTTATTCACTACAAAACTAGACAGCAGACCTATATATTTTATCTCTTTAAAAAATATATCTACAGATATTTTTAGTTAAAATAATCTACAACTATTACATTTTATTTTTATAATGTTCAAAGTAAAATATGATTTCCAACCTAGTCTCGATAAAAATTCACTCGTAAAGTATTCAAAAAAAAAAAAAAAAAAAAAAAAAATCAAGGAATTATCCTACGTGCAAAAGGATATTTTTGCACAATATATATTATTTTTTCATTTGGATTTGCTTAATGTTTATATCATTATACATATGCATATATAATCACTTAGAAACGAAACTTTAAATATTTAAAAGGCGTTCAGATGTAAAACTTTCATCTCGAAATACCTCATTTTCTCACATTTAAATAAATATTTTATTATTATAATAAAAATACACGTGCCTCTGTATAATAAAAATAAAAAATATATCTTCATCAAAAATATCTTATTCATTATGAAAAATATAAAACAACCAATGAACAAAACAAAAAAAATTATGATTACAATGTGGGACTGGAAGGATTCGAACCCAGAACCCCTAGTCTCGAGTTCACTGCCTTATCCATTCAGCCATCTAGCACACGTTCCTTTTGCAACAAAATAGCTTTATAATTAGCACCATAATTAATCAAATCCATGATCTGTTCCTGAACACACTATGTGTTATTCCATCCATGATATTTACCCACTCCATGTTCTTGTCTCCTGAGCTCGCGCGCGTGCAGCTTGAACACACTCATTGAGTGTGTTCAGAAGTGCATTTCGCGCCGCGCGCGCGCTCAGAAGTTTATGTCATGGAGTAGGTCTTATCGAAGAAAGGAATTTTAACATAATTCAATTATTTCATTATTTTTATGGTTCAAAAAAGGTAAAACCAACGACTATATTTCTTTATTCTTCCAAAACATGGTTTTCGTAACAGCAATACATGCCTATGTTCACTTAGATAAAATCTAAAATAGTCGGGAAAAACATCACGTGACCTTCTTTATCTACTTTAGCCCATTTGGCATTTAAAATTAGTTAACCAACCGCACTCAAACTCCACGCGAGCTGCTCAAAAAAATTGTGTGGGCGATTTGATCACGTGATTGTGCGTTTTCTGCTTATGTGTTATTGGTTGTGCTTTGTTTGGTAGGTTGATTGATACAATTTAAGAATTCAACTGGTGATCTAAAAATTTTAACTTTTTAACAATTTTCTTTTTATTTATTTAAAAATGATTTATCAGTTGATTTATATCTTCCGTGATAAATAAAATGCTGTTAGTAAACCAAGATTGTGATATCAACATATGAGATTTGTTTGTAATCTACTATACTGGATGGATTTCAATGGAATTTGCACTGTTAGTTAGACAGTTTTTCAGAGAAGGTTTTAATATATATATTTCTTATTTTATGATTGCATATTTCAATACCGTGTGGATAACAGACCAAAATACATCATAAAACATGAGAAATAAATGGCATTCAAAATTCTGTTAGTATAAGCAAAATACTTATTTATACTTTTAGTAGAAAATTTATAAACATTCTAATCATACTTTATTCACTACAAAACTAGACAGCAGACCTATATATTTTATCTCTTTAAAAAATATATGTACAGATATTTTTAGTTAAAATAATCTACAACTATTACATTTTATTTTTATAATGTTCAAAGTAAAATATGATTTCCAGCCTAGTCTCGATAAAAATTCACTCGTAAAGTACTCAAAAAAAAAAAAAAAAAAAAAAATCAAGGAATTATCCTACGTGCGATATATATTATTTTTTCATTTGGATTTGCTTAATGTTTATATCATTATACATATACATACTTAGAAACGAAACTTTAAATATTTAAAAGGTGTTCAGATGTAAAACTTTCATCTCGAAATACCTCATTTTCTCACATTTAAATAAGTATTTTATTATTATAATAAAAATACACGTGCCTCTGTATAATAAAAATAAAAAATATATCTTCATCAAAAATATCTTATTCATTATAAAAATATAAAACAACCAATAAACAAAACAAAAAAAAATTGTGACACAATGTGGGATCGGAAGGATTCGAACCCAGAGCCCCTAGTCTCGAGTTCACTGCCTTATCCATTCGGCCATCTAGCACACATTGCTTCTGCATCAAAATATCTTTATAATTAGCACCTTAATTAATCAAATCCGTGATCTGTTCCTGAACACACTACGTGTCTACCTGTACACTACCTGAACACACTTCATCCATGATATAGACCCACTCCATGTTCCTGACTCCTGAGCTCGCGCGCGCTACGCGCGTGCTTCTTGAACACACTCATTGTTTATTTTTGTTCGATTCTGCAGGATTTGATTCATAGTTGATCCATTCATAGATGAATCTTACCGCGGGAGATTTTTTGCTACGATAAAAGGATAAAACTTAATTCTCTCAGCTGATTCTGTTAAGGTGTCTTTTTTAAATATCTTCTTGCCTTTATAAACGTAGAAAGAAGAAAACGTACGAAAATTTAATCTCTTATCAAGAGTTTGTGTTGATATATTTTCAAATTCACTTGATATAGTATTTGAAACTCTCCTGCGCATTTTAGTATGCTTCCTATTATTTATTTATATTTTGAATCATTATGAAATTTCTGTTTGATATATTGTTTTAATATTTCGCATACACACTGTAATTTTATCTGGAGACAATCTCATTTATAAAAATATAGTTTAAAATACGATTTTCGAACGTTTAATATGGTGAAACTCTTATTTTTGTAATGTCATTTTGGCTGAAGTTATGTAAAGTTAATTTTTTTTTTTATCCTGCGATAAATTTTAAAGAAAAAAATATATGAAATCAGCTATTTTATCTGTACAGTAGTAATCAAATAATCCCTTTTATTATTATTTTTTTTAAGTAGACAATTATAATCTGCTAATTTCATTCACTACCTGAATGTTTGCATCTCGATTATTAAATTAGCATTAATTTCACCTTCAGCTATGTTTTCTCAAAGATAAAATCGGGTATTGTATTAATTTTAGCAACAAAAGATACATTAGGTTTGTATATTTTGGGACTTTTTTCTCATGTGTATCAATAATTGACATGTCTTCGTGCATTCCCGTGCGAACAATTTCATGCCATATCTTCTTTTGGAAAATGCAACAAAGCTTCAAACTGAGCTTTTCCCTGATTTAATCATGACTTCAATTCTGGTAAAACCCTAATCTTTCATGTCCAGCTTTATTTATGGCTGTTTTTTTTTTTTTTTTTTGGTACTTTTCGGTTAGCCGGGCATCAGTAGTATATATACATAGGGTAGATGTGGCAGTAATGGACACCCCTCGATGTTTTTGGTTAATAAAAAAATAACTAATATTTAGCTTTAATTTTTTTTTTTTTTTTATAATTCCCCCTTGCATTTTTTATAAAACTGGGCTATTGTTCACATTTTTAATCAAACGAATGAGGAAGCAGAAAATAATGTTTCAAAGTTTTGCCGGTTTTCTGTGAAAATCTTAATGAATAGGCTAAGAGCTGGCTTCGTTTAATTAATTTATACGTTATTTATTTTCTTGCAAAATTTGAAAATGTTTTTGTTTGAGTAGCAATAGAAAACTTAGAATTTTATATACTAATGGCCATTTGCAAAATTTCATCTATTTTTAAGGTTTTAAGAGCTGAGAATTAGTGTTTTAAGAGTTCATTACTGGGATGGTTAATTAGTCATTTTCCAATAATGGACATCCCATGTAGACATTGCTAAAAATGCAATTTCAGTAATGTTTATAGTGCATAATATATTTTGACTTAACTGCAAACCTAAATAATCAAATTTAATTTTTAAATTATACTTATACCAAAATGTAATAACACCAAAACTTTTATAAATAGCTGCTTTTAAGTTATTTTATGTGATTAATAAAATTTTAATATTTTATTCTCTTTTTTTTTTTTTTTTTTCTGTGTGTGTACCTTGCGTATTTTATAATCTGGCAATCAAACCAGCCAGGAAGCAGAAAATGTTGTTTAAGAGCACAGTCAAAGAGGAACTCGTAGGGCTTATTTCTTCTCTGTTAAAAGAACAAAAAACAATTAAGCTACAAAAGCTATTAAAAGTCTATTTTCTATCTTAAATGTTTCCTTACTCACCTCTGACCATCCCCCCCCCCCCCCCCCCCAAAAAAAAAAAAATAAAATAAAATAAAATAAATAAAATAAATAATAATAATGTAAGGTAATATTCATGAAACTAGTAAATCTGCAGATCAGTGGTCTCAAACATCCGTTCTACAGTTTGATTTTGAAATTATTTTATTTAGTATTTAAAATATTCAACTCGCAATATCATTTCTTTCATATTTGTAATGTTAATTATTATAAATGATATATCTAGTAGTCCCTGAAAGATTAATTGTTAAAAATAGTGAGACAAAACTAAACACTAATATTCCAAAACATTTTTTTTATTACCTTTTTAAATCCCCACCGTTTCAATAATTTGATAGCTGTAATTGCCTGATATTTAGTATTTTAAACCATACATCTAAAATAATTAAAACATCGATCTTCTGATAATTACAATAATTGATGCAAACAGTAAATGATTATCACAAATATTTTATTAATTACTGGTATTCTAATTGTTAAATTTGTTTGAAAATAACTATTTTGTTTCATTAGTATGTATTCATTAAATTCTGGTTCTAAATACAGCCATAAAAACAATTATATTTATTACTTTTTATGGGGTGTTCATTAATGGAACAGAGGGTGTCCATTACTGGGCTTTTGGGTGTTTTGAAATATTTCTGTTATTTAAAATTAAATTTCGGTTCATATTGGAAAATGAGACTATAAGAATGGTTAAATATTGTTGATAGGTTAATATAATATTGAAAAACTGGAATATAATAATTATAACTATTAATAAAAAAAAAAAAAAATATTAAAAGAAATTCCTTTAGGATGTCCATTACTGGAACATCTACCCTATATATATTGTATATGTACATGCATATAGGGTAGATGTGCCAGTAATGGACACCCTTAAGGAATTTCTTTTAAAATTATTTTTTATTAATAGTTATAATTATTATATTCCAGTTTTTTCAATATTATATTTAACCTATCAACAACATTTAACCATTCTTATAGTCTCATTTCCCAATATGAATCGGAATTTAATTTTAAATAACAGAAATATATCAAAAGCCCAGTAATGGACACCCCTTAAAAAGTAATAAATATAATTGTTTTTATTAGAGATTGACCGAATACCGAATAGTTGATTCGGTATTCGGTGGTTCGGCATGTAAACCGAATATTCGGCTTCGGCCGAATAATTGCAGATAAGTATTTTTTTAGAATTGGAAGAATTCTCTTTTACTTAGCAGTAGAATAGGTTAAACAATGACTTTCAATATTATGTACATGAGTTCAGAGTTCAGCTGCACTACAAAAAACAAGTCAGAAGCCATTTTTAATACAAAAAAAAAAAAAAAAAAAAAAAAAAAAATTCCTTCCTAAAATAGTTTACATAAGGGTGAAATCAAAACTGTCTACAATAGAGAAAAATAAAGTAAGGAAGATGCACATCTTTCCCTTATCATTTAATTTTAATTACTTCTACATTAGTTTTTTTTTTTAGTTTAAATTAATTTAATGTATATTTTCTTTAATATACACATCAAATAAGTATATCGGAGTTCATATCTGTATATCTAAGGTTATTAAAGAAAATACACACATCAAATAAGTATACCCTATGCCTATCCTATAGCTTTTATAACCGTTATATCAAAATTGCTCAAATTTGTTATCTTCATCACAGTGTTAAAATATTAATCAAAATATAAATATCTATCAATAATTTGACAGAAAATAGTGAAATGTACAAATTGATATACCTTTTGTATTTTCAGAACATTCCTATTCAATATGTTTATAATTAGACTTAGACAATCAGTAAATCAGCTTAATGACAACATTGTTTCTTTTTATTTGAATGAACTTTCGTTTTTCTGACAATCCTTATCCTTAATAATAGCCTGCATAATTTAATATTTTTATAGGTTATTTGTGGGTATTGACTAGTGATAAAATAATAAAAAGTGATGGGTTAGTGAATTTGTGAGTGGAAAGAAGTCATTAAATTTTTTTATTAATTGGATTTAAGAATAAAAATGTAACTGAATTAAATTATTGAGAATTTAATTTCAATTAAAGTTTATTTAAAAAGCTAATAATGCAAAAACGCATATTAAAAGATTTCAAGTATTCGGTTGCCGAATACTGAATATTCGGTTTACACTTGCACCGAAGCTTCGGTATTCTGTATTCGGCAAAATTGCTGCTTCGCTCAATCCCTAGTTTTTATGACTGTATTTAGAGCCAGAATTTAATGAATACATACTAATGAAACAAAATAGTTATTTTCAAATAAATTTAACAATTAGGATACCAATAATTAATGAAATATTTGTGATAATCATTTACTGTTTGGATCAATTATTATAACTATCAGAAGATCGGTGTTTTAATTATTTTAGATGGACAGTTTAAAATACTAAATATCAGGCAGTTACAGCTATCAAATTATTGAAACAGTGGGGGATTTAAAAGGTAATTTAAAAAAAAGTTTGGAATGTTAGTGTTTAGTTTTGTCACACTCTTTTTAACAAATAATCTTCCAGAGGCTACTTGATATATCATTTATAAAAATTAATATTACAAATATGAAAGAAATGATATTGTGAGTTGAATATTTTAAATACTAATTAAAATAATTTCAAAATAAAACTGTAGAACTGATGTTTGAGGCCACTGATCTGCAGATTTACTAGTTTCATGAATATTACCTATAACTTTCATTAATACAGTAGAAGATCTTTATAACACAATTCTATATAATGCAATTCTCCATATAACGCACAACTTCTCAGATGTAAACAATGATTTTTGCAGTTAAAAAGCATCTGTATCTTCCCATTGTAAAATATTGCTACTCTCTAGAGGACTAAATTTGATACATTAGTTCAACTTTATCTTCTAATTTAAGACCTTTTTAGTGAAAAAAATGCTATTATTACAATAAACATTTTTGAAAATGTCTAATATAAGGGATGGTTGTGTCAGTTACATTTGGGTCATGTTTATAAAGTAAATTTAACAATGTCTAACCTATATTAGGCAAAAATAAATAATTTTGGGTAACTTTTAGTAACAAGGAATGCAGTGTAAAGAAACTCTAATGTATTTTGATATGTTTCAGGCATATTTAGCCATGTTTACAAGGTGAATTTAATGATGTGATCCATATAACGCAAAATTCTATATAACGCACAACATTGCGTTTTTAGGTTTGCATTATAAAGGTCTTCTACTGTATTACATTTTTTGTTTTTTGTCAGAGGTGAATAAGGAAACATTTAAGACAGAAAATAGATTTTTAATAGCTTCTGTAACTTAATTGTTTTTATTTAAACGGAGAGGGATTAAGCCCTATGAGCCCCTCTTTGACTGTGCTCTTAAACAATATTTTCTGCTTCCTGGCTGGTTTGATTGCCAGATTATAAAATATGCAATGCATATATATACGTTAAAAAAAAAATAAATAAAGAATAAAATATGGAAATTTTATTAATCACATAAAATAACTTAAAAGCAGCTTTTATAAAAGTTTCGGTGTTATTACATTAAGTATAATTTAAAAATTAAATTTGATTATTTAGGTATGCAGTTAAATCAAAATATTTTATGCACTATAAACATTACTGAAATTGCATTTTTAGCAATGTCTATATAAGGTGTCCATTACTGGAAAATGACCAATTAACCATCCCAGTAATGGACACCGCCTCTTAAAACCTTAAAAATAAACGAAATTTTGTAAATGGCCATTAGTAAATAAAATTCTAAGTTTTCTACACTGCTACTCAAACAAAAACTTTCAAATTTTGCAAGAAAATAAATAATATATTAATTAAACAAAGCCAGCTCTTAGCCTCTTCATTAAGATTTTCACTGAAAAACAGCAAAACTTTGAAACATTATTTTCTGCTTCCTGATTGGTTTGATTAAGTGTCAACAATAACCCAGTTTTATAAAACATGCAAGGGAGAATTATATATAAAAAAAAATTAAAGCTAAATATTTATTAGTTATTTTTTTATGAACCAAAAACATCAAGGGGTGTCCATTACTGGAAGGGTATCCATTATTGGCACATCTACCTTATGTATAGTGGGTCAACTTTCTAAAGTTTTGGATTCTAGTATATAATTGAGATATTGTGCTCTAATCATTTTTCAATTTTTAATATTGTCTTCTGTGTGAGGTGTATCTTTCATTAGATCTCTTGGTTTTTTTTTATCATTTGTTTTGTTTTATGATGTGTTATTAGGAGCTAAATTTTGTCATTTTAGGCTTAATGCCGACAAAATTGGATGAAATAACACATCTTCACTATGAATTAAATCTGCAAGCTCCTGTGATGATTCTGTGGGTTATTCATAGTTTCTTATTTTACATATTATTTTCCTATGTTCATATCTTGTTCATCTTTAGAATTTTACCAATTTGTTCATATATTTATGATCATCTTTATTATATATATCGATTATATATACATACATATATGTATGTATATATAACACTGGCACCCGGCTAACCAAAAATCACCTTTTTTATTTCACCAATCAACAATGTGATTGGTCAAATTTTCTATTGCATTCACAGATTAATTTCTAAACATAAAAGCATGCAGTTGCAGGAATTAAAATCATATTTAAATATATTTAACAAGTAGGAAATTGTACGTCAAACTAAAGGTCAAAATTAGCACTGGCCACCGACCACAGGGCCAGTAAATGAGAAAAAGTGGCCAGTGAAAAATTGTCTATCAGCGGCCACCTTCCGGCCACTTTTTTACAAGGAGAGAATAAAATTTTCTTGCATTTCATCAAGGATTCTGCTTTTTTTTTGGTTCCAATATATTTACATTAACATATTTATTTGGGCTATTCAGTTTTTGATGAATACTTATAGAAATTTTACTGTTTATATTTTTAAATAAAGTGGCCACTAGTTTTAAAGTGGCCAGTTAAAAAACTAGTTCTACCGGCCAGTGGCCGCTAATGAAATTTCCCAGTTTTGACCTATACGTCAAACATAGCAAATGAGATGCGTTCATACTATAACTAGTTTTATAAATATTCAGATCTTGGTGCAATAGCTCTTGCACTTTTATGCATGAATACAAAATTTATTACGATTATGTTTATTAAATTCAGTAATGCAGAAATAATATGACTCCATCTTAAATAAGACATAAAGTAGATGTGCCAGTAATGGCCCTTAAGGAATTTCTTTTAAAATTATTTTTTTATTAATAGTTATTGAAAAAACTGGAATATAAAAATTATTATATTAACCTATAAACAATAAACCATTCTTATAGTCCCATTTCCCAATATGAATCGAAATTTAATTTTAAATAACAGAAAATATATCAAAACACCCAAATGCCCAGTAATGGACACCTTCTGTTCCAGTAATGGACATCCCATAAAAAATAATAAATATAATTGTTTTTATGATTGTATTTAGAACCAGAATTTAATGAATACATACTAATGAAACAAAATAGTTATTTTTCAAATAAATTTAACAATTAGGATACCAGTAATTAATAAAATATTTGATTATCATTTACTGTTTGCATCAATTATTGTAATTATCAGAAGATCAATGTTTTAATTATTTTAGATGGGTAGTTTAAAATACTAAATATCAGGCAATTACAGCTATCAAATTATTGAAACAATGGGGGATTTAAAAGGTACCTAGTTAAAAAAAGAAAAGTTTTGTAATATTAGTTCTAGGGTGTAAAATCTGAATAAAAAATCGGATTTTTTTGATTTAAATCAGATTTTTATGATTTTTTTTCCCAGCGTTCAAATACGGAATAGCTACCAAGAGTTTTAGGTTTCCAAAACAATTAAACCACTAATTGCTAACATAATCTATGTTTTTACACTTTAATTCATAAAATTATAATTATTAGTTAGTAATTACAGAAATTATAAAAACTGCAAATTAGTAGTTTCATTAGGTAGTATCATACAATAATGTTATATTCATTAATATTGTAATAATTACGTAAAACTTTATAAATACTAGTGATATTTAACATTTAATAAAATTATTAACTGCATTTTATATTAAATAGTTAACACTACTTCAAATTAATAATTATTAAACAATTAACTCTCTAATTAGGAACATATTATACATTTTTAAGACTTAATTATTAAAATGATAATAATTTAGTATTAATTTTAGAAAGGAAAAGGGACAGGACGCTAGTTCCAAAAAAGGGCACTTTTTCATGAGGAAATATATTACAAATGATATAAGGAAAAAAAAGGAATTTTTAGTATGATGAATAAAGTGTCCTTAATTTTTAATACTTTTATTAATAACCAATTGAAAAATATACAATTAAATAACATAATTTAATAATATCCTGTATTTTCTAAAGAAATAAAGTTCTATGTTTTTGCGAGATCTTGGCCACATGAATTTAGAAATATTGTTGAATGGGGAAGTTTTTTACAAGAAATCTCTGGCTAAAACTACAGGTGAATTTCAACTATTTTTTTTTTAAGGCATGGTGCATTTTGCCAATTTCAAAAGGGGCATGGTGCGGCACCATTTAAAAAAAATCCCAGAAGAAATAGTATAAGTAATTACAGGATTAATAAAAACTGCAAATAAGTAATTCATTAGTTATAGTAACACAAATAACAAAACTAACAAATATTATTTGCAGCTCGTTTTGCATTTGTATTTAGGAAAATTACTGTAAACCACCAGTATGATAACCAAAAGAATTATGAAAATGAGTTAAACCCATTCATATAGGATAAAGTTAGCCACTTATATCTGAAATACTCAAAATATTTAAGTAACAGCATTATAACTTTTCAGTGTGGATTATTAGCTTTCAATGGTTCAATTTTTTTTTTTCTTTTTAAGAAAAATTTTGCTGCCTTTTCAATCCCTAATCATTATTTTTTATTTAGTATTATGTGAGTTACAAAGTTAAAAACATTCATTCAACCTATACCGCAGAAGCTCTTGGTGAGCTTAGCATTTTTATACCAATTATTTCTTTTTTTCTTATGCATTCATTTACAATTTAGCTTTGAAAAGATGTCATTTTTTCATTCTTCTTTAACTTGAGATTGCTACTAATTACTATTTATTCTTTTACTTGTAGAAATGTATTACACTTGCTATGTGTAATTTTATATAAAATAATGCATAAATTGATTACCTAAAGAAATTTCTGACATTGCAAATTATATTAGATTTAAATATCATTTTTAAATTAAACTGTTTTAATTTGGATAAAAACTTAAAAACAATGCTTTTTATAAACTCAGCTGTTTTTAATTTTTTACAATACTCATGAATTAAGTTTAGAAACAATTATTTAAAGCTCTTTTTTTGTTTATTCATAAGTCAAAATACCTGTAGAAACTTTCAAATTATGTTTATGTTAGATTTTAATATATTTTTTGACATTTTAAACATTTAGAAAATTTTTGATTTAAATCAGTGATTTTTTTTAAAAAATCGGTTGATTAAAATCATGATTTTAATCGCTGATTTAAAGCAACTGATTAAAATCGTTGACACCCTAGTTTTGTCTCACTATTTTTAACAATTTATCTTCTAGAGACTACTTGATATATCATTTATAATAATTTATATTACAAGTATGCAATAAATTTTATTGTGAGTTGAATATTTTAAATACTAAATAAAATAATTTAAAAATAAAACTGTAGAACTGATGTTTGAGGCCACTGATCTGAAAATTTACTACTAGTTTCATAAACATTACCTATCCTATAACTTTCAAAAATATAATTTTTTTTTTCTTTGGTCAGAAGTGAATAAGGAAACATTTAAGACAGAAAATAGATTTTTAATAGCTTCTGTAACTTGTTTTTATTTAAACAGAGAGGGATTAAGCCCTATGAGCCCCTCTTTGACTGTGCTCTTAAACAATATTTTCTGCTTCCTGGCTGTTTTGATTGCCAGATTATAAGATATGCAAGGTACATATACATTAATTAAAAAAAAAAAAAAAAAAAAAAAAAAAAAAGGTAAAATATTGAAATTTTATTAATCACATAAAATAACTTAAAAGCAGCTATTTATAAAAGTTTTGTGTTATTACATTTTGGTAAGTATAATTTAAATTTGATTATTTAGGTTTGCAGTTAAGTCAAAATATTTTATATGCACTATATACTTTACTGAAATTGCATTTTTAGTAATGTCTACATGGGATGTCCATTACTTGGAAAATTACTAATTAACCGTCCCAGTAATGGACACTCCGTCTTAAAACCTTAAAAATAAATGAAATTTTGTGAATGGACGTTAGTATATAAAATTCTAAGTTTTCTATTGCTACTCAGACAAAAACTTTCAAATGTTGCAAGAAAATAAATAATATATAAATTAATTAAACGAAGCCAGCTCTTAGCCTCCTCATTAAGATTTTCACAGGAAAACAGCGAAACTTTGAAACATTATTTTCTGCTTCCTGATTGGTTTGATTAAAAGTGTCAACAAAGTGTCACCCAGTTTAATAAAACTTGCAAGGTGGAATTATAAAAAAAAATAAAGCTAAATATTTATTAGTTATTTTTTTATGAACCAAAAACATCAAGGTGTGTCCATTACTGGCACATCTACTCTAATTGCAATGCCAATTTAAAATAATTACCTTTCATGGGATATCATTGAATTAATTATGTATGATAGGGTTTAGTAGAATGAAGAAAACTCATGACATTAAAAAGTATTAAAATCTAAGATGAACATAATTTGGAAAGTTTCTGCAGGTATTTTGACTGATAAATAAACAAAAAAAAAAAAAAAAAAAAAATTTAGATAATTGTTTCTAAGCTTCATGCTTGAGTATTGTAAGAAATTAAGAAACAGATGTTATATATTATTGCTGCCGCCATCTTGGATTTTTTCTTGGCGTGAAAACCCTTTTTGCGCCAAGTAGTAAATGTCACCAAGCAGCGATTTATGCCCATTTTAGGCTCCATGGGGTTGCTAGAACACGTCACTCGTCTGGGTTGCCTTATGGATAAACGGCAACAAAAAAATCCAAGATGGCGGCCGCAGGAATATATAACATTTAAGCCGAAATTAAGTGCAATAAGTTTGTTAAAAGCATAGATTTTATCTGACATAAAAAGCATTTCATTTAAAAATGATATTTAAATCTAATATGATTTGCAATGTCATAATTTCCTTTAAGTAATCAAATTATACATTCTTTTATATAAAATAAGCATAAGCAAGTACAATAAATTTCTGCCAGTAACAGAATAAAATAATCAGAATTTTTTTTTTTTCTCATTCTACTTTTGCAATAATAAATTTATAGCAAATATTGGAGCTAAATAAGAATGAAAGGATGACATCTGCTCAACAGTTATTGTAAAAGTATGCATAAGAGAAAAAAAACAAAAAAAAACTAATTGGTATAAAAATTTTATACACAGCAAGAGCTTCTTCAGTATAGATTGAATAATTTTTATTTTTTAAACTTTGTGACTCATATACACCAAAGAAAAAGAAAATAATTAGGGATTTTTAAAAGACAGCAAAACTTCTTTCTTAAAAAGAACCATTGAAAGCTGTAATTATCCCCAATGAGAGGTAATAATTCTATTATTTAATATTTTGCGGATTTCAGATATAACTGGCTATTCTTATATTTATTCTGTATGTGTGTATGAATGGGTTTAACTCATTTTCATAATACAGTGGAACCCGGTTAAGACACTCATGGTTAATACGCGATCCCGCTTAATATGCGAATTCTTTCCGATCCCTTGAACATCGCCTATAAGGCTAATGCAAAAATATCACGTTTAATACGCGAACCCGCTTAATACGCGAAAGATTTTCGGTTCTTTAAGGCAAAAAATCACGCTTAAGACGCGAATTCATTGATCAAGATGCGAATTCCTTGTCTCTTTTCCAGTATTGCCAATTTATCCGATTTTTTATATTTAAATAAAAAACAGTGTCTCCAAATAATAATATTTACTTTATTTAACAACAGATTAATTAAGCCGAACATTATTAATAGGAAATAGTGGTAATTATTTGAATTTAAAAAAGACGGCTAAATTAGCAACACTGGAATTCTTTGATCCCGCGTCCTAACATTCTGTATTTGCCACTTCGTGTATGTTTTTACTGTAGAGAGAGAAAGACGAATTCAGGATACTCAGATATGTCATAAAATTATGATTAAAGATGATTATACCTATTGTTAGTGAGGTTTTCAATGTAACTTATATACCTACTATGTTTTAAAATGCATATTATGGGCAAGAAAAAAAAATGAAACTCGTAAATGTTAAATAAATAAGAAAGAGGTTGTTTAATTATTTTATGTTTTCTTCTTTTTTGTATGTTAACAATATTTTTTTACCAAAAGGTTAATAAAGATAGTTTTTTCTTATAATGAAGAGGATAGATTATAATGGTACTCATTATCATAAGTAACTAAATATTATTTTAACAACTGGATTGTGATTCAAAAGTTTAATATTTTTTATCTCTGTTAAAAAAATGAGTTCAGCTGAAAATTATTTATTTTTTTTTTTTTGGTTGTAACTTAATAATCTACAATGAAGCCGTATAAATTCATTTTTTTATTTTCAGTTATTATTACAGTCGTTCCTAAAAAGATAATAATGAGTTAAAGTTGAATACAATAAAATTTCAATCTAAATATACCTAAAAGATACAATTTTCTACTGTAAACATCTAACCAAAAGCTCTAAAGTTCATTTAGACGATTAGATGTGTAAATAGGCGCACAGTTTCTGCAACGTTATACAAATCACGTTTAATACGCGATCCCGCTTAATACGCGACTTTTGTCCACTCCCTTGAAACGCGTCTTAACCGGGTTCGACTGTATTTTTGGTTAGAGTACACATACATGTAAGTTTAGATTTAGGTGATTAACAGTAATTTTTCTTCAAATGCAAAACGTGCAGCAAAAAATATTTGTTAGTTTTGTTATTTGTGCCACTAACTAATGAAATTACTTATTTGCAATTTTTATTAATTCTGTAATTACTGCTTATTGTTTCATTTTTAATTTGACAAATGCACCCTGCCTGCTTAAAAAATATTGAAATTCACCTGGTTGTAGCCAGAGATTTGTTGTAAAAAACTTTCCCATTCCACAGTATTTCAAAATCCATGTAGCCAAGACCTTGCAAAAATGATAGAACTTTATTTCTTTAGAAAAAATAGGATATTATTAAAACATGTTATTTAATTGCATTTTTCAATTTTTAATTTATAAAATTATTAAAAATGAATGACACTTTATGATACTATAAAATTATATACTTTATTTTTTCTTATATCGTTACTAAACACATTACTAATAAATTACCTCATGAAATAATGCCTTTTTTTGGAACTAGCATCTTGCCCCTTTTTCTTTCTAGAATGAATATTAAATTATTTAATTATCATTTTAGTAATTAAAGCTTAAAATTGTATATTATGTTCCTAATTAGAGAGTTGTTTAATAATTATTAATTTTAAGTAGTGTTAACAATTAAATATTAAATGCAGTTATTAATAATTTTAACCGTTTGACGGCTATGCAGCGCTATCGTGCTTCCAGATTTCAAGTCCAAAAATGCTAAGCGGCGCTATGCGCTGTCATTTCAGTACGAGTTTGTATCTCTGCGCGTGAGCAAATATTTTGCCACTCTTGCATTTTCGTAACGAAATTGTGTCTTTTAAAGCATAAATAGCGTTTTTAATTAGTTTTCATTCCAAAAAATTTTCAGTAAAAACACATTTTTTTATTTTGAAATATCTAAATTATCTATCGCACTTTTGGAATGTATGAGGATTTTGATGGATAGCTGTCAAATGGTTAATAAATGTAAATATCACTGGTATTTAATATATAGTTTTGCATAATTATTACAAAATATTAATGTATATAAAGTATGCTACAAACTAATGAATCTACTAATTTGCGGTTTTTATAATTTTTGTAATTATTAACTAATAATTATAATTCATTTATTAAAGTGTAAAAAAACTTAAATTATATTAGCAATTAGAGGTTTAAATGTTTTGAAAACTTAAAATGCTTGATAGCTATTCAGTATTTGAATGCTGGGGAAAAAAATCATAAAATCTGATTTAAATAATTTTTTTTTTTTTTTTTTTTTTTTTTTAACACCCTAACTCAACAAAATTCTGCAGCAATTATATATATATATTAAATTTCAAACCATTCGATTGGGTAGTTTTTGCACTGTTATATGCAGACAGACAGATGGGTGGACCAGACAATAACTGTAGGTGTTATGTAATTATATAATTATGTACACACCTAAAAATGGTCGAATTAGAGTAGTTTATCATTCTCCCCTTGTAGTACTTTATAGTATACTTTCACAAATCATATCCACAATACATATTCAGACAGGGCTCAGAAAGTAACGGAGCAAACCAGAATGATGTTCCGGTTCGTGAAAGTATGGAAAATATTGTTCCGGTTCGTGGAATTATTAAAAAATATTATTACAGTTTCATACATACTATAGCTTTCTGTAACGTTTTTTTCTTCTAATTATTTATCTTGAATGCATTTTTTTTTAAAATTGCTTTTCTACAGTTAAATATAAATTCGCTATACAGTAAAGTCCCAATTTTCCGAGTTAATATGGACCAAGCTCACCTCGGATAAGCAAAAAACTCGTGTAAAGCAGATTGACACAAATCGTCACCCACTAAGGAGATGAAATATAAATTTTCACTTAATTCATTCATTTTTATGGTACTAGTAACATTTATTGATGTTTCTTTCCGTTACTTTTAAGCAATACTTGGAAAGAAATTGTTTATTTGAAGAATCCCTTGATAGTTTTTTGTTTGTTGAATGTCAATTTTGCTGCAGTTTTTTTTTTTTTTTTTTTTTCCTACAGTATTATGCTACTGCATAGCTACCAATTTCTAAGATTTTTTTTTCTTACCTCTAAAACTTACCAGTAAATTTTGCCTTATTCAGTCGCCGAAATCTAACAATTGTCAACGATTAAACATGGCAAAAATTTGTATTCAATTTTAGAGGTAACAAAACCATATAAATGGACAGCTATATGATTCTATAAGTGTCATGAAAATGGTAGGTGTAGCCTCTTCTTTCTGCTCAAAGTATGAAATAGTTTTTTTCAATCAAACTTATTTATACCTTTTGGAATGGATCATTTTCTGCTGATGGGCTGATGGCTTCCATTATTATGAAACAGCCATTATAAATGAAGTGTTAAGTGAAGATGAAAGAGCAGCTGTAAAAAGTTAGAACTCTGATTTTCTGGTCAGAATGGGAAAAAAAATGACCATAATTTTTTTTTCTTCACCTAACACTTCATTTATAATGGCTATTTCATAATAATGGAATCCATCCATCCATCAGAAGAAAATAACTCGGTTAAAGCAGAAACTCAGATAATTGGGATTTTACAATACTTTAAAAAAAAAAAAAGTCGACAATAATTTTGAAATAGCGTTCCGGTTCGTGGATTTTTCCATTTCGAGCCCTGTATTCAGATGTAAACAATGAAAAGTACTACTTGAATATCATGTCGACCAAAAAAACTTGCCAAATTATAAGATTAAAATACCAATGATGGATGATTAAAAATGTCAGTTTTAGTTCACATTAAACACGATACACATGTTTGTTATGTCAACAAGTGATTTTTAATTTGACTTTTCATTTGTATTTTTGTTAAATGTTTTACTACTTTATTTGTTTGTTATTTAAAATAAATTTGTAATAAATAAATTTATGTAAATAAATTTTGTTATTTAAAATCAATTTGTATAATTTGGCGAATAGTTTGGCGATTTCTATAATTTGGTGAAATTGATCGACCGGCCCAATGAATTTTATAGTTAAGATTAGGGATTGACCGAATACCGAATAGTCGATTTGGTATTCGGTGATTCGGTTCTGGCCAAATACTTTTAAGTATTCGGCTGAATAATTAGGGATGGTTATTTTCTTAGAAGTAGAAGAATTCTCTTTTACTTAGAAGTAGAATAGGCTAAACAACGATGAGTTTTAGTACTATGTGCATGAGTTCAGAGTTCAGCTGCACTACAAAAAACAAGTCGAAGAACATTTTTAATTAAAAAAAAAAAAAATTCCTAAAATAGTCTACATAGGGGTGAGATTAAAACAACTGTCTGCGATAAAGAAAAAAAAAGTAAGGAAGATGTGCATCTTTCCCTTATCATTTAAATTTATTTAATCTGTATTTTCTTTAATATACACTTCAAATAAGTATATCAGAGTTTGTCTCTGTATATCTAATGTGTGTATAAAAGAAAATACACACATCAGATAAGTATACCCCTATGCCTATCCTATAGCTTTTATAACAATTAAATTAAAATTGCTCAAATTTGTTATCTTCATCACCACAATGTTAAAATATTAATCACAATACAAATATGCATCAATAATTTGACAGAAAATAGTTAAATGTACAAATTGATGTGATACCTTTTGTATTTTAGAACATCCCTTTTCAATATGTTTATAATTAGACAATCAGTAAATCTATCAATGGCATTAAACAATGGCAACATTGTTTCTTTTTATTTGAATGAACTTTTGTTTTCTGACAATCCTTATCCTTAATAATAGCCTGTATAGTTTAATACTTTCATAGGTTATTTTGGGTATTAACTAGTGATAAAATAATAATAAATAAGTGATGGGTTAATGAATTTGTGAGGGGAAAGAAGTCATTAAATTTTTTGTGTAATTAGATTTAACAATAAAAATGTAACTGAATTATTAAGAATTTAATTTTAATTCAAGTTTATTAAAAAAGCTAATATATGCAAAAATGTGCATTAAAATTTTTAAGTATTCGGTTGCTGAATATTCAGTATACACTTTGACCAAAGCTTCGTTATTCGATGTTCGGCAAAATTGCTGCTTCGGTCAATCCCTAGTTAAGATTTTGAATAAATTTGATAATTGCAACTTAGATTTTTTAAAGGAAGTAATTTTTTCTCTTCAATTTAATCTAATTTTCAATTTAATCCTTTCTTCTCTGAGACCTATAAAATGAACAATAATTAAATTTGTAATTTTAAATAATTATATTAATCTTTTGGTACTTTTCGGTTAGCCGGGCACCAGTGCTATATATGCATACATATATATACACATATATCTACATATATATGTACATATGTATGTATCTATATATGCATGTGTATGTACATACATATATGTGTATATATATGTATATATGTATGCATATATAACACTGGCGACCAGCTAACCGAAAAGTCCCAATCTTTTTATCGAACCAGTCTTTCATTTCTGAACAAGAAATTACATTTTTGCATAATTTGTAAAATAAAATTTGTAATAATAAATCCAAAGTATATAAGTTGTAATATTTCTATAAAAAAAAAAAAAATGCTACTCTAAAAAAAGAAAAACTGTAATAAAAAATAAAATGATAAAATATTTAAAATACAATAATCTTTAAAAAGTAATAATCGGATAAAAATATGTGTGGAGTTCTTCTTTTACTTTCACTGGGAGATCTCATAAGCTCAAGGTCTGGGTGCAAAGCAACATCCATTCCTTTATGGTTATCTTGCCTTTAAGTATACCAGTTTTTCTTTTGTTTGTCTTCAACTAGTAATAAAAATTCTGAAAATTATTCCATATATTATAGGTATGGCTTCAGTTGCAGGCAGAGGTCGAGGTCGAGAACCTTCTGATTCTATCAATGCTAAAGTTCTTCGTAGGCCTGGTGAAGCTGGATTAATGCAAAGACTTGAAACTCTTAATACATCTATGAATGCTACGGTAAAATTTTGCCTTTTCGTTAAGAGTAAAGTAATATACATTTTCGATTTGATTAAAGCTTAAATCCTTATAAAATTTTTATTTGTAATATATATGTGCTCATGTTTTTCAAAAATATGACCATTGGTTTTGTCAATATTCAGTTCAGACTTGTGAATTAGACTTTATGATGTGATGATGTTTATAAAAAAAAAAAAAAACCTTTTAAATATTTGTCTCATATAAAATATATATAGAAAATATACATTAGGTTTCAGTTAAAATACTATTGTACAAACACATTAATATTTAATATACAGTGGGACCCAATAAAGATGCGTTTCAAAGGAGCACAAAGTGTGCACACAAGTCTCATATTAAACACGATTTATATAATATTGTAGGAACTGTGCTTATTTACGCATCTAATAGTCTAAATAAACTTTAGAGATTTTATCTATATGTTTATGGTAGAAAATTGTGTCTTTTACGTACATTTAGATTAAAATATAATTATATTACTTTAACTCATTGTTCCTTTTTATAGGTCCAAATAGAATAATAACTGAAAATAAATATGGATTCAAAGTCGATTAATACATTACAACCAAAAATAAAACATCAGAAATAATTTTCCTGCTTGACTAATTTTTTCAACACTAAGAAAAAATATTAAATCTTTGAAGCAGAATGCAGTTATTAAAACGTGTTTAGTACTTATGATAATGATTACCATTATAATATGTCCTTTTTAATATAAGAAAAAATCCTTTTTAATCTTTATGTAAAAAAATATTATTAGCATACCAAAAAGTAAAGCAAGCATAACAAAAATAAGAGTTATACAACTGCAGTTGTATTTATTTAATATTTACAAGCATAATTTTTTTTCTATAATATGCTTTATAACATACATTTAAAACTAACAACAGGTCTAATCATCCCTAATCATAATAACTTTTATGACGTATCTGAGCATCTTTAATTCGAATATCTCTTTCTGCTACAGTAAAAACAAACAGGAAACGAAAGACAAAGGATGTTAGGATGCTGGATCAAAGAAGAATTGCACTGTTGTTAATTTAGCAGGTTTTTTTTAAATTCAAATATCTACCACTATTCCTGATAAGTAATGTTCGCCTTAATTAATCTTTTTTTTAAATAAAGTAAATATTACTATTCGGAAACAGTGTTTTTTATCTGAATAAAAAAATCTACCAAATTGGCAACTGAGAAGAAAGAAGGAATTTGCATTTTGATCTATAAATTTGTGTCTTAATCAGGATTTTTTGCTTCAAAAGACCGAAAATGTATCTCATATTAAGCAGGATCACATAATAACCGTTCACGTATTAAATGTGATATTTGATTGCATAATAACCGTTCGTGTATTAAACGTGATATTTTTGCATTATCCTTATAAGTGATGTTCAAGGGTTTGAAAAAGACTGCATATTAAGCGGGATCACATATTAACCAGGAGCATCTTAACCGGGTCTGCCTGTAGTAAGATATTTGACTCTTTTTTTTTTCAATTTTGCTTCTATAAAATAAATTTAGAGGTTTTCAGTACTTGTTTAGTTTCCCATTGATCACTTACAGTAAACAGAAACTGTTTCTAAACAATGTGATTTAATGCCAATAATGGATAAGTTTGATGATGTGTTCATTGTTGCTTGTTACATGCTGTGTAATTCCAATGTCATTTATGTTGAGAAAATGATCGTTTCGGATTCGAGATGACGGGTTTAAAATGTATATAAATGGCATATATCGTCTAGGAGTCTTCTTTTTAGCTTAATAACGGAATTTTAATGACTTCTTGGTTACACTCGCAGACCTGCCAACCTTTTGAAAATGAGAAATCGTAGCACACAAAATTTAAATTAATCTGGAGATTGGTTGGTTGGTTTTTCGGGTTTCACAGCCATCTTTTGACATTCGTAATAGGAATAAGATTTCCGTCTTTCAACTCAATATAGGAAATTTTTATATGATTTTTAGAGTTTATTTTCGTTTCGCAGCGTTTTTTTATTTTCTTTTTTTTGCATTTGTAAAAGGAGCCTGGTTCCAAATTTTTAGCTCAGTGCAGTAAATTTTGATGGAATTTGCGATTTTTTTCCTGCCATCATTTCAGGATATTCACAATTTTTTTCCCACAATCGTAATTCACATTTTCCTATCACGATTCTTTGTTGAAATCCGCACTTTTTACCATGAACTTTTGACGAAATTCGCATTTTTTACGCGATCCTTTGACGAATTTTCCTTTTTTTTACCACGATCCTTTGACTAAATTAGTGTTTTCTTTCTGCGATCTTTCGGTGAAGTTTGCGTTTTCATACTAATCTTTCAATGAAATTTGCATTATCTTACTGATCTTTTGACAAAATTTGCGTTTTCTTTCTGCGATATTTTGACAAAATTCACGTTTTTACCACGATCCTTTAACGAAATTGATTTTTTTTTACACGGTCATTTGTCGAAATTCACGATAGTTTATCGCAAATCGTGCGATTTTGCACACTATTTCAAACCTTGCCCCTCAAAGAACCCCCTCCAGAATTCTTAAAATGGCACCCTTGTTTCTAAGGAAGGGGATTCCTGTATGAATATTTACAAAAACACAGTTAGAGTGTTTTATGTTGTTTTTTTTGCAGCCCAGAATTTTTTTTCCCTCATGAGCATTTTTAATGTCCGAATTTTCAGATTAATGGCCAATTTTTTAAAACTTTCGGAAATGAATACTTGGAAATTTCGAAACAGAATCACTCCTGAAAAATATGCTGTGCGGGATAGAAATCGCAACTAGAAACAAAAAATGCTTTTGTGTTTTTTGCAAAAAATCGTAGTTTAAGACCGATTTTCGTAGCATCGTAGTTTATAGGTCCAAATCGTAGCAACTACGAATTTTTCGTAGCAGTTGGCAGGTATGCACTCGGGTGATTGCATTTAAAATATGGATGATTACATTTAAGCTAAAAATTAACATATTACAGTAGGTCGTCTGCCTATAAAACATTAGAACGCATGACTTGTTTAGCCAACTGAAGATTTTTGCAGCCTCTCTTAGTCCGTCTGACTAAGTCTGAGTCTTGATCGCTTCTGCTGTCATTCTCACAGTAAAATTACATAGCTCATCAAAATCTATTCGGTAGTTGAGAAGACTAGTTTTTTTAAGTGGCCACTTTTTTATTTAAAAATACTAAACAGTAAACTTTCTCTAAGGCTATGTTTCTATTTCTATCTAAAACTGAATAGCCCAAATAAATATGTTAATATAAATATGTTGGAACCAAAAAAAGTAGAATCCTTTATGAAATGCAAGAAAAAAAATTTCTCTCCTTAAAAAGAAATGGCCGGAAGGTGGCTGGTGATAGACAATTTTTCGCTAGCCACTTTTTCTTATTTACTGGCCCTGTGGCTAGTGCTAATTTTGCCCTTTGGAGCCTCACTAAAGAATTTGCCTAGCTTTGCGGTACAGAGTTCAATTCCTGTCCCCACATTTATTATGTGAATAAACGTGTTTAGTTTTTGTAATAAATTTCCGTTTTTCCTCTCATAAAAAGGATAAAGATTCGGGCCCTTCTATCTGTGGAATAGGCATCTGTAACTTGACAGATTTTGTGATGTTTCAGCTACAATCAATGCTGGTCAGATATTGCAACCAACATTGGACAAGCAACGATCATCGCTTTCCATAAAAATAGAATACAATTTATTGAAATAAATGCTTAATTTGTGAAATTAATGTATTGTTATTATTTTAAATATTTGTCAACAAATTTTTCTAAATATTTTTTAAAACAAGTTTGGCGATTCTTATAAAATCGCCAAAAAAGCAAAAGTGCAAGATTAAAAACTCTGGTGTGTATTCTCTGTGCAAACCTCATGTTTATTTAAATTCTCTCTTAATTTTCAATGAATTATAGTATTCAGCTAACCAAGTATTCGACAAGAAAGTTGAATACTGAAAAGTGGCTGAACATTCAATATATATCTACTATTTGTATCATTTGGCTACAAATCTCACTTTCTGAAACCCCAATTGTTCAAAGTTTTATAAAAAGTACCCTATAACAAAGAAGTACCACATTTTATGCTTTTGATAGATGCACTACCTTATTGCATGGCATGATTAAATTTCTTTGTATTGAAACCAAGATTGTTTTATCAGAACATTGATAAACAGTGGAAAAAAAAAACAGTTATATAATTCTTGATAAGTGTATGATATTAATCATAACAAATAAAGTTAGCTGCGGATTTAGTTTTCTGTATTAGCAAACACCTATAAATATATTGGGTACTTGTTAGTTATCCTGTTGACCAAAAATCTATCGCCAAACTATAAGATTAAATGCCAATAATGGTTGATCGCAAATGTTGCATTCACTTGACTTTAAGCAAGTTACACGTGTTTACGTCGTCAAGTGATTTTTATTTCGATGTTTTATTTGTATTTTTTTTGCTATTAATGTTATAGTAATTTATTTGTTCTTTCGGTATTTAAAAAAAAAATTATTTCAATTTGTATAATTTGGCAAAATTGGTCGACGGGATAACTAAGTACCATATATTGTAATTTACTTTTTAAAATGTCTGTATGGAATGACATTTTTTTTCTTTTTTTGTATTTAAGTTTGATTTATAACATTTTATTGATGATTGATTTTTTGCATTTTTCTAGCGATCGTTAAATGAAAAATTTCATTTACAGAATGACATAAAAAATGAAGTTTCTGGAATTTGTGAAAGACTTGCTGATTTAGATTTTAATGCTAAAGAGGAACTGACTTCATTGTCTGATAAAATCAGGTCTTTGTGTCAAACCGTAGACACCATGGAAAAATGTATAGATCATTTGTTTGCATTTGCTGTGAAAAGCAAGTGGAATGCTCATGTTGCTGCCCTTTTCTGTAACTCTATTAGCGACATTACTGTTCAGGAAGCAAAATTTAGGACTTATCTATTACGAAAACTTCAAACAGTTTACAAAGGTAAGATAAACAGAAAATTTATCATGATTATGCTAATGCATACATTTATTGATTATTCTTAATATTGGCACTTACTAGTTATAGCGGCCTCCACAATTATGATTATGGCAACGTCATCTACAAGCTATATATATATCATATATTCACCATACCACATTTTATATATATATATATACAGTAAAACCTCCTTAAAGCAACCACGTTCCGTTCCAATAAAAATTGATCGCTCCGAGAGGTGGTCGCCCCACCAGTGGCTGAGAGGTTCTGCTCTCGAAGCTGGTAGACGGGAAGTGCTGGGTTCGAACCCAATCGCGCCCATCTGCCTAATCGTTCGGAGTTTTCGTGGTTTTCTTCGAACCTTGGATTTCCAAGCGTTAATACGGGTTAGGTTCCCTTAGAAAGACCCCCACGAAGGGCCTATATCCCTCATGCAGATAATTGGCCGTCATAAATACAACCAACAACCAACCGAGAGGTGGTCTCTTAATGGAAGCGGTATTTAAATCTAGATTTTAATTGTTGAAAAAAGGTAACTATTAATGATACTAAAATTTATTTTTCACATTAGGAAAAAAATATGAAAATTTAAGTATTGAAACAAAAGTTAATTACATAAGTTAATTACTGCAGAGTTTAAAAAATGAATACATTGACGTTTGTTGTGATTTTATGGTTTTATCTTTTATAACTTTTATTTCCAAGTCCTTTCAAAGTTCAGTAAATAAATGCAATTTTTTTTTTTTTTTTGACAGGAACAAATGATGATTTTATTAATTTATCTATTTCTTTGAGAGTTTCCTGACAGAATAGGGCAGGAGAGTTTATTGACCGTCATTCTTAATTTGTCATCAGAGTTAAAGTCATTACCTAAAAAGGCACAAAGGGGTTTAAACACTTAAAAGTTATCAGAATAAAATATTTAGAAAAATTCTAAACTTAGTTTAGAAGTTTGATTAATAATGCGTTCTCTGGAATTATTTTTCTAATATAACCTTCTTCAAGTGACCAAGAAAAAACAAAATTTTTCATTTTCTTCAAGGAAATGGGTCGCTCATGGAGGGAGTTCAACTGGGATGGTCTCTGAATGGATGTAAAATTAGTATTGAGACTATGGGAATCTATTTCGTTCCATGAAAAAATTTTCATTCTGGGAGGTGGTCACACACGGAGGTTTCACTGTATTATATACTCTAAAGCTTTATATATATATGTATCTTATATGTGATATATGTAATATTTAAATCTTATGTATATGTCATACACGTATATTAGGTTTGCCAGATTGTACGTTTTCTCAGTATGATGTATATTTTTTGAGCTTTTCATACATTTACACTTAAACCTTTTCTGTACAATGATTTCTTCTGTTTTTATGAAAACCTATTTTACTTTTATAATTTCAAGAAATTTTTTATGAGTTTGTTATTTAAATTGGCTTAAAATTTATTTTTGATGCCCTATTTACCACAAAATTTAGCTGCAAGATTTATAAAACAGTGTTGTTAGAAGAATGTAATAAATACAATTGGAAAATAACAATTAAGGATTTGCTGTTCTCAAGGAAAATTCTTTGAAGAAATGATTAGCACCCGAGTTCTCACTGCCTTGTGACTAAACTTAGCAATTTGGCTAATCATAAAAAAAAAAAAAATAAATAAAAATAAAAATAAAAATAAAAACTAGCCAAATGAAGAAATTTTAGCAATAGATTAATCGTGGAACTCTTAAACTCCCTAATGTGTACTCCCCCCCCCCCCCTCCTTTTTTTCTTTTCAGTGGGTGTTCCAATTATTTGTAATTGTCTTTAGAGCAGTTGATGATCTAAATTGAAATACCAGTTGTAGAACCTAATAAAATAAATGTTTATAGCGATGCTTTTCAAATATGAGAAAAAAATTCTTGCCTGATTGATTTTTAAACAGTTTTATGGAACAAAACCTGAATTAACTCTATATTCGAGATACCATGATAGTGGGTTAAATAAAAACAAACAAGTAAATTTTCTCTGAAAATGTGAATGAGTTATAAATTAAATCAAAATATTAGTTACACTGAAAATTTTTTAAATAAGTTAATAACATCACTGAGAGTTTCAAAAATTAAAAAAAAACTTTCGCAATTTGGCAATTTTTTTCTTTCATTTTCTAGCCAAATGAAACGACTGGTTGTGATTTGGCACAATGGCAATCAGCGGCAAAAAACCTTATTAAGCACATTCAAGTAGGATTCGTAGGATGTGGAAAATGACGGTAGTTTGATAAAAGTGGTATTTTATCACAGTGTTTATTTAGTGGTATTTTATCACCGACAAAAGACAGAGCCTATGTTGCATCACCATTAATTTCCAACCACTATTTTTGAAATCGGTTTCATACTTTCTGAGTTTGTGTAGAAATCGCCATTTAGAATGTTTTTTAGAATGCTTTTTGCACATTTTCACCCTTTTTTAAATTTCGAATGTTTTAAGAAATGTTCTGAGAGATCATTGATATTTTATAAGTAACTACCATTCCAAATTTCATGTTTCTAGGCCCTTCAGTAACACAAAAATCACATTTTTAGAACATTTTTTGCTTCTGCACCCCCTTTGGGGTAGTGGCATCGACTTAAAATTTAGCCTATATTGGAGCAAGTGCTGTCACCATCATTTTGACATCATTATATTTTAAATTGGTTCGGTTCCTCCTGAGATTGCATAGAAATTGCCATTTAGAATGCTTTTTGCACATTTTCACCCCCTTTAAATTTTGAATGTTTTAAGAAATATTCTTAGAGATCATTTATATCTTATAAGTAACTGCCATTCCAAATTTCATGTTTCTAGACCCTTCAGTAACATAAAAATCACATTTTAGAAGGTTTTTTGCTCCTGCACCCCCTTTGGGTTAATGGCATGGACATATGATATAGCCTATGTTCGAATGGGGGTCTACACAGTCATTTTGATACTATTACTTTTGAAATCGGTTCGGTAGTTTTAGAGATCCTCAAGCAAACACACAAACAATTTTTACTTCTTTATAATATTAGTATAGAATATGAAAAATATAGTTTTATGTAGCTTTCTGACATTTTAAATTTTCTTATTTAGTAATGTGAATTAATGCCGATACTCATTTGTGTTTTTTGATGTGAATAAAATGTTCTATGTATAAGTTTGTCTTAAAGCAGCAAATAAGCAAGACATTGCCAATCATATTTTTCTGTGATGGGCCAAAGGCATTCATTTTCCTTTCCACTGTTTATTAAATTTTGTATTATCTGAGCTTCAATTTTTATTAATGTTATAAAATGAATGTGATCTAATTGGTGTAATTTGTTTCTATATTTAGCTGCATTCCTAAATGTTCCATAGTTATTATTTTATCTTGGTGGAATTATTTTTTTAAATATATATGTAAAATCATAGTATTGGGAGGCAGATATTAAATAATTTGACCTGGGACCTCGCTATTAACCAAAGGTATTCAACAGTTCACGTTAGATCCAGAGTATTAATTCGATCATGTTTGGAGGAGTTCCAGAGAACAGTATACTGTAAAAGCACTTATTTTCGTGATTTTCGCAAGACCGTCGTAATCGCGGAAATTTAAGCCTCGCGAAATATTTTTCTTCGCCTCAAATAATAATAAAAAGTCAGAAATTTTTCACTTATCCACAATTTAATGATTACAGTTACTTAAATAACAAATAAGTACAAAAATTTCTTGAATACTTACAACTATTTCTTGAATAGCTATTCAATTAATATACTTGCAACTATATCTTGAATGGCTTCAAAGAAGCCATTCAAAGTTATCTCATATTTGGCTTTAACACCATTAAATGTTTGCACAAGCCAAGAAGCGTGAATCGGATTTAGTCGTGATATTTGCAGGTCCACAGATACTTTTTACTCTAAAAATTTAAACAAAAGGGGTTCTATTAGGTAGTTTCGAGATTTTTCAATTTTCAGTTCTGCTCATATAAAATTCGCGAAATCACCGATATCTTCATTTTCGCGAAAATTACGACTCGTGAAAATAAGTGCTTTTACAGTAATTATTTAATGTTTGACATGGCTTCTAGAGCGGGCTGATTATCTTAAATTCTGAATTCGTGGTGCGTGATCTCGACTTTTGATCAAGAACTTGTAATTTTTTTTCTAGCAGAGAGAGGAGGTGTCAACTGAGAGGAAATTTTAACTCAATTTGATTTAATAGCTTTTGATATCTGGGCCTCTGAGTGTGAGAAGAGCTTGCCAGCAAAAATCACTGCAAATAGTGTTTATCTTGTGTTTTAAATCTTAAAGTTGGATAGAATTTAATATCTGATATTAATATTAGTTAGATTTAGAACCTTCATAAGCAACAACCCTACCCAGGGTTTTCCTTATGGGAGCTACACAGTATGTAAACAAACATTAGAATGTCAGCTTTTACTTCAACTTATCTTAATTTATGTATGTATGAAATATTTATTTATGCTGTACTTCTGTAAAAAATAGCTTTTCTTATTGATGTAACCTTGTGTGTGTAAACAAGTTTAATTTTATTTGCTGTTCAATTCTTTTTCTCTTTTGTAAAGTCTTTCATGAGTTTACTCGATATCAGTCTGATGAAAACATTTGCTTGAGTCATGTAAAAATAATTATTAGTCATAAAAAAAAAAAAAAAAAAAAAAAAAAAACCTCACAGATAATTTTTTTCTATTATTATTATTATTATTATTTACAGGGTTGCTACACCACCTGGAGAACTTGGAAAAGTCTGGAAATTTGCCTAATAAGGCAGGGAATTTCAATCTTTTATCCGAAATCTGGAAAAGTCGGGGAATTTAATAAAATTTCATGGAGATCGCCAAATAAATACAAGCGTCGTCCCGTGATGGATGAGAAAAATCTTCCATGTTTTTGCAAATTGCAATTTTTAGTCATTTAAATACGCGTCCTTCTAAAACTTCTTCTTCCTACTTTTATCAATCCCATCCCCACACACAGTTTAAAATTTTTAACTTTTTAAAGTGACAATTAATATAACTGATAAATCATTTAAAATCTCCTTAACCCGCACCCTGAAATGTCCGCTTCTCAAACCCATTTGCTTAAAGTTGGACTTATCTCAGATTGTGATAGTTGCTGAAGCCAATTATGATTCACTACAAAAATACTGTATTGCTCTTATTTTCAGTTTGAGAGAAACTTTGAAACACTCAGGAATTATTAAGAAAATTAATTTCTATTATAGTCTTAAAAAGTTTTTTTGGGGGGAGGGGGGAAGAGTGCATATGGGAAAATTTCAATCAATATTATCTATAGTTGGAAAATTTTAATATTTTCAAGTGGTACACTATTTATTTTACTCTCAGCTTGTCTTGCTCATACCAGAGATCTGCACAGGCCATACTTTTTTCTGAAGGCTCGAGCCGGGCCTAGTGACTGCTCTTTACGGGCTGGGCCTAACTTCTTTTTTTCTGTACAGAGTTGGAACTGGTTTCATTCCTAGTCCTCATGGCCCAAAATTTTCAGTCCTAGTTTTGACCCAGCCCGTATGAAAATCAATGTCTCGGCGTGGCCTGGTCCATTCAAAGGTCAGTAAGATTAGACTTGGCCCAAAAATGTTTGCAAAAAATGTATACATTTTTAAATCTTCATTATTCTACAATTAAACCTTAAAATTTTTTCTTTTTAAAGAATAATAGATTTCTACGCTTATTAAAATATAGTAAAATATGTGAAAAAGAACCTGCCTATGACGAAATGCTGTTTTAAACTGAAAAACATGTTGATCCATGCAAAATTAATATGTAAGAAAAGAATATATAATACATTTACTCTTGTTAAAAAGGGAACTTGTCTATACCGCCTTTTTTTTTTTTCTTTTCTATGCAATTCAGTCTTAGAAGATTTTACTGTGTATAGCATTTTTACTTTCTTCTATCTTTACAAGAAGAAAGTATTGGATTCATGAAAATTTTCGAATTCTGGTTTTTGACGGATTTACACGTTTTAGGGGTCAGAGAACCCGAAAAACATGTTTTTACAAAATGTCTGTCTGCGAGTCTGTCTGTCTGTCTGTGACACAAATTTTGTGGGCGCTCTAACTCAAGAACTAATGCACGGAATTTAATAAAAATTTATATTCAGTTAGTCCCTGATACAAATTGATGCTGATTAGTTTTTGGTGCAAATCGCTCAACAGGTGGCGCTGCTATGCTGCATTTTTTAAGATTTCCGCAATGGCTCTATCTCAAGAACTAATGCACGGATTTTCCTGAAACTTCAGATTGTTAGTCCTTGATATGACTTGATGCTGATTACGTGTTGGTGTAAATCGCTCAACAGGTGGCGCTGCTATGCTGCATTTTTTACGATTTCCGCTATGGCTCTATCTCAAGAACCAATGCACGTATTTTCATGAAACTTCAGATTCAGTTAGTCCTTGATATGACTTAAAGCTGATTACGTGTTGGTGTAAATCGCTCAACAGGTGGCGCTGCTATGCTGCATTTTTTAAGATTTCCATAATGGCTCTATCTCAAGAGCTAATGCATGGATTTTCATGAAACTTCAGATTCAGTTAGTCCTTGATATGACTTGATGCTGATTATGTGTTGGTATAAATCGTTCAACAGGTGGCGCTGCTGTGGTGCATTTTGCTCAACTCCCGCAATAGCTTTATATCAAAAACTAATGCACAAATTTTCATCTAACTTCAGATTTAGTTAGATGTTAACACAAGTTGTTGCTGATTAGGTTTTTGTGTTAATCGTCCAATAGGTGGCGCTGCTATGCTGGAATTTTCATGATTTTCGCAAAAACTATCTCAAAAACTAATGCACGGATTTTCCCCAAACTTCAGATTCAGTTAGACTTTTACATAAGTGGTTGCTTGGTGTTTTGGTGTAACATAGGTTTTGGCATAAAGCACCTAATAGGTGGCGCTGCTAGGCTGAATTTTGCTGGATTTACACGATTTCAGAGACAGCCATATCTCAAGAACTAATGCACGGAATTTCATAACTTTAGAATCCTCATGATGAGCATAGATTGCCGTTTAATTTTGGCAGTGTAATAGCGAATTTTCAAGTATTAACATGTATGAGATAGAAGAAAATTTTGGAATTGGTACATCCGACTAGTTTAGATTCCATACATGGAATATGGATTAACAATATTAATGATAACTGAAACAGTTACATTCAAGAAATAGAGATTCATTAAAAAAATAAATATTGCAACCTGCGGTACTTCTATAAAAATGAAGATCATAAACATGAAAAAAAGTTGATAAATATTTTTGGTCAGAACTCTTCATACGAGACAAATTTTTAATCAAATCTACGTAAAAATCAATGTTTTGTAGAAATTCATGCGGGCTGGGCCATGCTCTTGCCGAGATTTTAAATATTTTTTTCGTACAGGGCTCGGGCCGAACTTTTGGTTGTTATACCGAGCCGTGCCGGGCTTGTGTCGAACTTTTAGCATTTTTTACCAGGCCAAATTTTTAGCTGTTATGCTAGGCTGGGCTCAGGTCGAACTTTTAAGTTTTTTACAGGACCAGGCCAATATTTTTTTTGCATTGGGCCGGGCCAGATTTTTTCTTCTCGAAGTCAAGCCTGACCCGGCCTGGAAATTTCGGCCTGTGCAGACCTCTAGCTCATAGTTTGCCACTAGGCTGAAATTTTCTTAAATACACTTAAAAAGTCAGAGAATTTCATTTTGCTTCATCCGTAGCAACCCCATCAAATTCTTCAATTTGAGGAAAAGCCTGGAATATTTCTAACTTGCTTCAAAAATAAATAAATAGCGGTATATATATTTTAAAGTACATCAAGCATTTTTTTAAAAGACAAATGTGATTTGTGTTAGAGACAAAATGAAGTGATTTATAGTTTTATTGCAAATAAACTTTTATTAATTTTAAAAGTATACCAAGCAGTGTCCAAACCTATCTGTAATTTTAACAATTTCAAATAACTTTTATTTTCTCTTTCTAGATTACTAAGGTTTATTTATAATAATTTAAATGAGTTTGACATATCTATAATTTTATACACATAGAAATTTATTAATAAGATTTGATTGTAGAATTGTTTTTATTTAGAAAATTACATTATTGTTTTTAGTTTTTAATATTTAATGTTTTTATTACATTTCAGAAAGAAATAAGAAGTACTTAGAGTTGGAAAAATTTTTAATGGATGTAACATTCCTTTGTGAAGTATTCCACCATATAAGAATTGAAGGTAAATGTATGAAAGTGCTTTCGAGACCAGTGAATGATTATTTTGGAATGCTAATTGATGGAGCATCTCAGAAAGAAGTCGAAATACTCTTTGAACAGGTTAGTATGAAAAAAATATATATATATCTTTATATAATTGCATGTTTAATGTAATTTAATATAAAACTCTGATGTTGATTTCAAAATTTTAGTATTCATTGATTTGGGAATCCTTTATATTATCAAATGTTTTTATATAGATATAGTTTCAAAGTAGGATAAAAGTGATTTTACCTTTTGAAAGCTTATTTGAGCAATGATACGTCAAAGTAATTTACCCACTAACATATCAACAGTGATATTTGTTCTAATAGCTTAATATGCATTTTTTGTTGTGCAAAAATTTTATTCATTATACGTTAAATGTAAAACAGCTTAAACACATTTTTCAGAACAAAATTGCGATATTGCAGCAGATTTTGATTTTAAAGGTCTTTGGGTACTCACTTGATATAAGGCGTGTCTCATGCATGCACTAAGCAGAAAAACGAAAAAAAAATTATGCATGCATCTTTTATATAATTTTTAAATGTATCTATAAACATTAATATTATTGACAAAACTAGATTACTGTAAAGCAAGCCAGAAAAAGAGAGGCCCCATACATTTTAATATTTTAATTGCCAAATTGTTATTTAAAAAAAAAAAAAAAAAAAAAATGAAATTTGATATCAAATTATATCTTCTTTTTTTAAGCTTATGCGAAAAATTACATTTAGGAAGCCATTTCCATATTGAAATTATAATAAACTTTAAAATTTTCAATATGAACACCTAATTTTGACATTTCTGCGGATTCCAAATATTCAGTGAAGTAGTTTAGTTTAAAATTTTACATCTGCCTAATTTCTAATGTTAAATTCATTTTCAGTAGTTGCAAAACAAACTGCAATGCTTGTAGATATTTTAAGCATAACTCAAGCTACTTAGCTGAATGAATCGAAATTTTGGATTTACATATTTAAAGCTTCTAGAAATCAGTCTGAAATTTTTTATGGTTGCAGTACATATTTCTTTAAATATTAATTTCATAATGTATAAATTATTAAATTAATATTTAAAGAATATTTTAACTATAAAAAAATTTAACAAATTTATTTTTAGAAGTTTCAAATATGCAAATCAGAGCATTCATAGCATTTAAATTTCAGATTGTAACAGTGATAGTATTTTGAATTATGCTAAAAAAAATTATCTGTTGCAGTTTGTTTTGCAAGTAATAAAACTGAATTTAACATTAGGAGTTCAAAACTTTTATGTCTGTATAATTCCTAAACTTGTTAACCAAATGACTTCCCATTTTGTATCCCAAGGTGAAATTCACCAAAGAATCCAAATACAGGAGAACCTTGCTAATCCAAACTAATTGGGACCGGTGCCAGTTCGGATTACAAAAAATTAGGATTATTCGAAATTCCAATAAAAATAGAAAAGAAAAAGATGTGTTCTAAAAAAATGTAAGTTATAAGTACTCACTGATACAATAAGCATACTTTAATCCGGCATCCTAAGGTCCAGCATGCTTGATAATCTGGCACGACTTTTGGAAAAAATAGTATTCCCTGTTTAATTACTCCTGATGTTTATAATAATCCAATGGAACTTCAGAATGAGGAATTACCTAACAACCCATTACAAACGGCTCAAAATTGCGGTATATAAAATAGCTCAGTCACCATGTCGACGAGTGGGGAAGAAAAAAACATCTGTGTAGATAATCTGCGAAATCAAGCTATTGAAAAGAAAATTAAATTTTTATCATCTGAATTATATACTTTTTGCATTTTAGAAAACAATTTTACCGTGATTGGCAAACAAACTGACATTTGTAATTTTTTTAAGATGACTTCTACGAGTAGGCCTACAGTGCACATTTTCATTTTATAGTCATGACATATGTTGTACTTTTACATTATTGAGTAGTTTTTTTTAATTCCATTCACGCTGTTTAAAGGATAAACATGCTTTACTGCCATTTTTTATTTAATTCTATCTTCTACACATTCATCAATAATCTATTCAAGTGTAATTTTCGAAAATAAAATCTGTTTGGATTAACCGGAGTTTCAGATTAGCGGGATTCTATTGTACAGTAAACTCTCTGTAAGGCAGACTTTGTGTAAGACGGAAGTTTGTCTAACTCGGAAAGATTTTCAAGTCCCTGCAAATCTATAGACATTGAGTAAATTTTGTCTAAGGTGGAATGTTGTCTACCATGGAAAATTTTCTCTGTTACGATCGATTCTGCCTTATTCGATTACGCAGTTCATAAGACCATTTATATAATTATTCTTTCAAATTAATTTAATTCAATTCAGATAAGAAAGAGAAAAATTCTTCTTACCTGTATGAACGTAAATGCTGGTACTTCGGAGGGTAGGTACACCAGTTTTTGCTGGAGTGCTGTAGAATGCTGAAATTATATTTTATTTAAGATAATTGGTGTATGTGTTTTCTTCAATCACGAAGACTCCTACACTTGACAGCAGAATCTAAGCTTTATGTAAATAGAAATTATTAGAAAAATATACTCGTTACTATATGATTAAATATACATAATAAAAACGTCTGAGTAAATAATTATGAGTATTTTATAGGAGCGAGTATTGCTTCCTAAATTAAATGTAAATGGAGGACAATTTAATGCATCCTCATGGTTCAGAGACCAACACCCAGACTAAAGGGTTTTAAAAGTTAATACACGGTCTCTTAGTTCGCAGTTTAATTACACAAAGAAAAAATTGATCTTGCAGAAAGTCTTTATTCATGATCAGTTCAAATTAAGATATTCAGTCCGTGGAGTCTGTGAAGATTTATGGTGCTGCCATCTGTCTGAAAAAAATTGACAGTCTGATTATTAAGGTAATGTCTTAGTCTTTTGAAGTTATTTTAAAACATTGGCCAGCTAGTGGCGACACCTAGTATGCATATTTCACAAACAAGCGGTGGCGAAACATCTTTGTGCTATTTCTTACATACCTTAGACAGAGTTTACTGTATTATGTCAAAATTAGGTATTCGTATGGTATTTCTAGAATATGAATCAATGATTAATTATTATACGTTATTTTATAAGAATCTGAAAAGGTGTGAGAATGGAAAATTTTATACAAAACTTTGGGTGTTTTATTTTTTTTTTTATTTCCTGCTAAATATTTACGTTACATAAATATATATGTGTATATATATATATATATATATATACCTTGTTTTTCTTTTACAATTGTTGGGGGAATTAGACACTGAGAAAAAGTAGTATTGTTTTAAAGTAACTTTTTTAAACTACTGTAAGAATTATTGAAACTTAAGAAAAATATCCATTTGTGTTATTTTAAAAACATAAAGTACTACATGTACGTTTATTGCAAGGCTTGTATTTCCCCTAAAATTGTATGAAAATTTTCCATCTTTCCCTAAAAAAAATGTTTTTAATTTAAAAAATTCATAAATACCTTCCCCCCTCCCCTTTCTTAAAAATACATTTTTTATTTAGGGATCTTTATTATTTATATCTTGTTTATATCCTAAGGTATGTCACTTTATTATCTCTCACATTTCAGCAGTTTTCTGTTTTAAAATTTCCACATAAATCCTCCTCTGAAATTTTGACTCAAGGCGGAAGCCTTGAGTGTGCAAAGTTGGTGTAACTTTACCCAGTACACAAATGTTTAATATTTTTAAACCAATTTTTTCAGTATTTTTCTCTAATCCTTTCTTTGCTTTCTTAAATAACTTGCTATGAAAACAAAGTTGGATTGTTTTTGCATAATTTAAGTACCCCTCTCAGCCCCCTCCCCCCCCCCCCCCACACACACACATACTAAGTCTAATTTTTTTTTTATAAACTTTTTTTAAACTTCTTTGTAGTACAAATAAATAATCAATCATTTAGTCTGCACTCCCTCCCTTCCCATTGCATAGTTTAAAATCTTTAAAACACTTATATATACAGTGGACGTTCATTAATTCAAACTGAAAGGTTCTCAGAAATTAGTTCGAATTATCCGATGTTAAGAGAAAATATAACTTAAAAAGTGTATCTCTGAAGAATAAAAATCTCCTAGTATGTATAACCCCAAACATTTTTTTATACTATGCTATTTTAAATTGAACATATTAGAAACCAATGAAGATTTACCTTAATCATAAAATGAAGCAGAAGATACACAGTGGAAAGTAAACTTTAATTAAAAATATGAATTAACTTTTGGGAAAATCTGTAAAATGGATGATTGGTTTTGCTTATTATATATATATATATATATATGAAACGATAAAAGCTAAGCCCCTTTTTAAAATCCCCTTTTTTGTCCCTTTTTAAAATTTAAATTTAGAAATTAAAATTAAAACTTTTAAAATGCTTTTGTAATTGTGTCTCAATTGATAGAAAGAAGTTGCCCCTGTTAAGTCGGTTTTCCCGCATCGCATTTTATAACTTTCAAAGATCGTTTTGGCATATCTCATAAGAATACTTTTGCTGAATAAGTGCAATTTGTAAGTCTTGCTGCATTCTATCGGCCAAACCGAGCCACCGCCTTTATCCCGGGCAGTCAATCATTCAGCTAATGACCAATTATAGTTTAAAGACGCCTCCTTTGACTTCAATGTCCCCTAACAGGAATAATGCCAAATACAGCATATTTATACCGCTGCACGGGTCACAGAACAGAGCTTTTTACCATCAAAAGAATGCACTAACTCCACGTCACTCGGCTCTCCAGGGATCGCCTTGCGATCCATCTAAGTTCCCCTGTCCATAAAGAAGTAACTGAACAGCTCTCAAGCCAAAAGGGGCCTGATTTCTCAAAAAGACGTATAAAGGATTAATAAATCAGGTCCCCGAAAACACTGTGTCTTTCTTTAAGCAGAGACTCGCATAAACTTTCATTAATTCTCGGATACCACTCACGGCGACTACCTAACGATGTTAGAAGCTCAGAGGGAACAATCCTACGTCGGCCCGATCTACACCGAAACAACGGGAGTAGCGCTGATTCGTTACATTGTATTAAAGATTCTAGATGACTCCTTTATCTGTTGGGTGTAGCTTCGCAGTTGTATTTGGTAGCAAATATTCACCGTGCTTGGAACTCAGTTCTGGAAGGTTATTGTGTCAGCTTGCGTGTCCATTTTTCAGTTTGCTTCTTGATTTGAAGTAAACATTTCAATTCATTTTCAGAGGAAGGTTCCATCTGAAAAAATGCTTTCAGATTTTTTATGGAGTCCATTATGGATTGATCATTAGGACGCTTAACAGTCTCTGCATTCTCTTCTGAATTTGATAAGATCTCTGCTAATTCATCTTCTCGGATAGTTTTTATTATGTCATCATCGCTCAGTTTTCCACAGACTTCCACGTCTTCATCTACCCTTACGTAATCAGAAAAGTAACATTATCACATTTAATTTTTTTGAATTCAGGAAAATCTGTATCAATATTATCACATTCTTCTGTATGATTGTTTTTTTTTCTGCATGATTGAATTTAGCATGATGAAAGCAATTACTAATTTTTCTTTCTTTAACAGCATCCCATACAGAGTATAAATCACTTATGGCTGTCAGCAGAGTAATGTCGTAATTTTTACCACACTCTAAAGAAAAAGTGATTGTTTTTAAGAGTCTCTTACGATAATTTGTTTTAAGATTCTAGATGATTCCTTGATCCATTGGGTGTAGCTTCGCAGTTGTGTTTGGCGGCAAATATTCCTCCTATTTGGAACTCGATTCTTGAAGGTTATTGTGGCACCTTGCATTTTCCAAAAATAAGAGAATTTTGTGCTTTTTCTCGAAAACTGTTTATCTATTCCTTTTAACCACCTACTGAAGATGTCTTGTGTCGTCCATGCTTTTGTGCTAGATACATAATCAACTGGCAGTGCTTTTAATTCCTTTAAAACACCGTGGATTATTGGACTTTCCAATCACTAATAATTTAAGCTTTTCGCTCCCATCCATATTAGCACAAGTTAAAACTGTAATCATCCGTTTACTGTTTTTATCTCATACGCAAGTTTCCCCTTTAAAATGCCTTGTTTGGTAAGAGTTTATATAATAATAAAAAAAAAAATGCAGTTTCGTCCCCATTAAAAGTATCTTTTTGCAGGTAAGTAGATAAAAGCCCTGACCCTGGCAGTTTGCAACCGAAATTAGTGCGTATGACTTTATTTACATCATGGCCACATTCCTTTGATAAGAAAGATTGTACTTTGACTTAAACTGAGAAAGCCATCCATCACTGTATCTTCAGTACCCATTCAACTTCCCAATTCATCAGCCTTCGTCTGCATTAGGGGTTCATTTATCAGAAAGTTTTGAAATCTACAGGGGTTGATCCAGACAAAATTTGGGGCCTATTTAGGGCCCTTTCACAAAAATCTATTTAATAAAATAGGCCCTTTCACAAAAATCTATTTAATAAAATAGGCCCCTTCGCAAAAATCTATTTAATAAAATAGGCCCCTTCACAAAAATAAATTTAATAAAATGGGCCCTTTCACAAAAATAAATTTAATAAAATGGGCCCTTTCACAAAAATAAATTTAATAAAATGGGCCCTTTCACAAAAATAAATTTAATACAATGGGCCCCTTCACAAAAATGAACTTAATAAAACAAGCCCCTTCAAAAAATTCCTTTTAAAAAAATAGGCCCCCTACGTAACTTTCTTTTTCATAAAAACTGTTTTAAAATGTGTAATTTGTAAATAAAACCAGACCACAAAAAACAAATTTAGCAAGGGGATTTAAAGAATGTTTTTGTTCATAAATTCTTGGTTTGAATGGTTTTTATTCTTGGGGCCCCAAAAATAAAAACCTGCATCGACTCTTCATCTAGCATCCTGGAACCATAGCAGTAGAGTTTTTTCTAGATCTTCTTGGGATGCATTTCCTTCCTCTAGCAAATTTAGATTTTTCCCAAGAATCTACAATTGATTGCTTGTTTTTCAAATAAGTTGACAAGGTATTTTTTTTTAATTCCATTGTCAGCTGCTAACTTTGTTTTACATTCGCCATTCTCTCCTTTCTTTAAAATTTCTACCTTTTGTCTCCAAAGTTAGGGTTTTGTAGACATCCTGATTTTTACATGTTTACACCACACACTGAGGAAGAAAAACTAGACCTTGTCTGCACCGCAGCCATAAGTGACGCAGCTCCCTAGAATATGTAGTAAAAACTGTTTTTTCTGCAATTCTAAGAAAATCGATAAAAAACTCCCAAATGTTAGCGCTTTCCCCCTGTGCTTCTTCTTCTTCCCGCCTGCACTGTTTCTACTCACGTGGGTGGATTCTGCTTGGCGGAGGGAGAGGGAAGTACGTTGGAGTGATTTTAGTTTAAGTTTCTAACTACCGCGGGAGGCAGTGAGGGAAGAAAAGTATGTTGCTGTTGTTATGCCATGATGGGTATTCCCTCTAGCACAACCTATTCATATCTGAACAAGGTAATATCTGAGCAAGGAAACAGGTAATGCCGGAGAGCTTTGTCCGTGTAGCATTGAAAGGAAGTGGACAGTAGGACAATAGCCACTAATGTTTAGCAGAAATGCAATAGTCTAGGAATGCAGGAATGAGCCTCTTTACACAGAAAATAAATACAGATGATTTTGACACACAAAATAATGACAACAGCTTGTATTTTTTCTGTTAAGTGAGGAAAAATAATTTTTTTTTTCTTAAATCTTTAGTTTGAATTAACCGAAGTGATAAAAACTAGTTTGAATTAATGAGATATTTTTAACATTTATTCCAATACAAGTTTTGTTTTTTGTTTTTTTTTTTTTTTGGGGGGGGGGGGGGGTGGGGGGGGCATAAGTAATCAACTCATATCAAACTGCAAAAGCAAAGGTGGATAATAGTGAATTAAAGCTTAAATTGAATTAAAGTCAAATTTGTGAGTGTACTTTCTACAAATGTGTAATACATACCAAAAATATGCTTTATAATTCTTAATAATTATCCCTAAAATTTTACAAAGTTTTACTACTTGCCCTGTTATTGCATATATAAAAAAAGAAGAAAGGTTATTTAATTGTCAAATGAGATTAAGAAATTCAGATTATTAAAAAAATACTAATTATAATGCTGACATAATTAATGATTTTAAAAGACTTGGTTATTGTCAAATTATATTGTTATTGAAAATAATCATAAAAATCATTGTTAGCAGAAAATTTAAAAGATTGAAAAGGAAATAGCAGTTGTTTAGTAATAGCTAACTATCTTTAAAAAATCTTCCATTTCTCAAAAAAATAAAAAAAGGTCGAGGGGCAGGGAATGAGAGAAACATACTGCAGTTGAATGATCAAATATCCATTCAAATTGATATCCACTGTATCACTAGTAAAAATGGGGTTTTCTTTGTATAAAATTGAAATTTTAATCTTTGAATTAAAATCTATCCTGGATACATTTTTAAGACAATGTTGCTTTTAGACCATTATTTAAAAATGCAGCATCCTGCCTTAAAATGCACCTTGTCTTTTTTCAAAATAACAGCATCCCTAGTTGTAATCTGAAATCTCGTAAAAATCTTTCTTATACAATAGTATTTCTAAAACTGTGTATCTGAGAGTTTGTAAAAATTATAGAACTTTCTTATTATTTTTTAGGAAAAACATATATTCAATCATGTTTTTGTTTAATTGTATTTTATTTATAATCCATAAAAATATCCAGAAAGAATGTTACTTTACTTGTCATACCTAAAAATTACATATTTTCCCTGTTTTCATTATTGCTAAAAACACATTTTAAACACAATAATACATTTTCTTTTGAATAATACTTTTTTTAACTGAACTAGTGTCTTTTTTCTGCTCCAGTAGTGCCTTTTTTTCTGCTAGATGAACATCAGTTATTATATATGACCTTTGTCATAAGTCTTTACTATTTCATTATTTACTACAAAAATATTTGCTAGTTATAAAACAATCTTTAATTTTTTTTTCTTTCGATAAACTTGAAAATCTTATTTGATTATATATTTTTTGTTTAAAGTGTAATTTTCTATCTAAAGCAATATTAATTTTCATATAGATCCATTTTTACATCCCTTTTTTTAACTGAGCTTTTTGTTCATGTATGTAAAGATGGAATTTTGTGGTCTGTTTTTCACTCACTTATAGCACTGGAATTATGTACACAGGTACATTTTCAATAACAATACAATATTTTTATAACTTAATTATAGATCCACAAATTATAAAAATCTTAAGGCAATTTTATTGGGTGAAAATGATAAATAGTAAAACATTCTTTGATTACAGCTCTATACATGGTGAATAGCAATAGTTAATTATGTACCAAACTGAGCTTGCTAAAATATGCCAACTGGCTGTAAAATTGCAGCACTGAAATATTTTAAACACTAAGAAGTAAAAAATAAAATGCAATTAAAAAAAAGTGTATTTTTTTTTCAATATAATTTTACTTAATAGTTTAATAAATATTTTTTTCTTGTTGTCATACAGAAATAGGATAAAAAATATGTATTTTTAAACAAATTCTCTAATTTGCACTTCCTACAAGTGCAAATCAAAGTGGGGAATTTTCTGTAATCAGACCCACACCAAATTTATGTAACAGGAATTTTTTGGAACATGAATTGCCAGGTTAGGGAAATACATCACTTTACTTGCCACTGGGAAGTGTATTTTCTGACAGGGTGAGTGAATTTTTTGATAGTCTTGAAAACTGCAGGCTATTATAGAGAGATGCCAAATTTTTTTTTTTTTTTTTTACTAGTTAGCTATTTTTTTGCATCTTCCCAAAGTACTGTGATATAAACATGGTACTAAGTTCTATCTTATATTCACCTTTTCTCTGTCGTTCTTGATTTTATAGGGGAAAAAAATGAATGCATTGTGGTAATAGCAATTAACCATTTTTGTAGTCGTATACATTTTGTCATAACAATTTTCAACTGTACATTGCATCTTGCTACGTGGTAAGATTTTCAGAAAATTTCCCACCCCTGTGAATCACAGATGTGAAATTAGGCGTAACTTTAAAGATAAATATTGAATGCTTATAAAAGTTTTTTTTAAAGCTAATTTTACTTTTATACTTATAAAGTTCCTTTTGTTATGTTTATATTTTTAATAATTCAATTTTAGATTGAAATTGTTAAAATAATTCCCTTGCAGTTTCCGAAATGCTACTATAATCTCAAAGAAAATGATCGACCTGGTCTGGATTCCTTAGTATGCAAGTTAAGGAAACAAATTATTTGTGAACAGTCAAATGTTATTGTTAGATCCATGTTATTGGAAATATTTGAGCGCATCTTGACAAATTTTGAGCCTCTAGGTGATACTGCTAAAAATGTGTATGAATCTTACTCTAAACCTCTTGTAAAGATTTGCGAGTAAAATGTGTCTCTACATTTTAGACGAATGTTTAAAAATACTTCTTTTTAAAAGACTTGCATTTGGACTGATGGCATAATATAATCACGCATAAAGAACTGTTGTGTTTGAATGAAGCGGGTTGTTAGTTATGATATTTATACCTTTAAGATCTGTTTGTATTTTATTTATTATTGCTGTCAATAAGATGTGATATTACAAAAACATTATTTTATATAATTTACTTTTTGAAAACAGTTCCATTTCACTACAGTTTTAATTATAAATGATTTTAAGAATACTATTTTTGTTATGTTGATTTTCATTATAAACTGTCAAATTAAATGCAAAATAAATGTTTCTCTAAATGTATTTGTAAATTATTGTGTATTGTATGCTGCTTGTTATAGTATTATGAAAAAGAAAAAATATAAATTTTGGATGGAACAGAGCTATTGTAAAATTAAATTATAAAATTCTGAAATTTTAAAGTTAAGAATGTAGTAAGCTTTCATACAGCACATTTCTATATAACTTAAGAAAGCAATAACCAATGCAATAAGGTGCATTTTAAATAGATATTGACTGAAAAATCAGTTCCATTTTTGATTCAAAATCTGCCAAAAATTTGGCTGGACTGAAACTATCTGTATTCGAAAAATCTTGTCTTTTCCTTCAGAACTTTTCAACATTTCTCATTGATTTCAGCTTTATCGGCTCAAATGAGACACTCTTTATTTATTGCTATGAACTTCACCATTTTTAATTATCAGTCATGACCGACTCGAGACTGAGTGCGAATTATCAAGCAAGCAATGCATATATCACTAAACTTTGAAGATTCTTTTCATGTGCTCTTTAAAAGCTGCAGACTTAACAGTAATAGAAAATTTTTAGTTTGAAACCGCAGAAGTGTTTTGAATACTCTTTGAGAAAGTTCTAGTATAACAGATGATCCTTTACAAAAATAAGTATAAAAGATAACTCGAAGTATGTGAATCTAAAACATTTTTTAATTAGATGAAATTCGTATAAACAGAAAATCATTCTGTATCTAGAGGAATTAATTACATTTTACTTTATATGAAAATAAAGTTTTGGTCAGAGGTATAGTGAGCCATCTTGGACCACACACATATGTAATTAATAATCCTGTAAATTTATGTATCTATAAGAATATTTATTTTTTCGTTTCTCTTTTTGGCCGAAAATTGGAAGATTACCGAAATTTGGTTTCAGCCTTAACAATCTGTTTTGGTCGATCTTTAATTTTAACCTAACATATAATGTTAAACACATTATTTGCTTTTTTGTTTAAAAATAAAATCAGTACAGTGGTCACTGCTTAACACAATTAAATCAGTGATTGTTGAAAGGAATCAAGCCCATATTTTGACATTTCTCATTTTAAGATGGTTTCAATTTTATTTTTTAATGGTTGACTATTTTGTGAACTCTGTCTAGGTTAATGTTACCAGATTCAATGTCACAAAAAGTGGGACAAGGGGACAAAAAAAAAAAAAAAAAAAAAAAAAAAAAGAGGGATAGCGGCTTTTAAATCAGAACAAAAATACAGTAAACCCTATTAAAACAGAACCTGTATTTAACGGAATGCAGTCAAACATAAAATTTTAATTTTCTTCCCACAGGAAAATCGGATAATTATACCTGTTAAGACAAAAGCCTGTTTAAAACAGAATTTTTCGCTTGCGATTCCACGTTAGCATATTTTATTATATCAAATAAACACAACAATCTTATGCAGTAAAACCTGTGAAAGTAGAATAGTTAGCAACTGAAACAAAATTCCAATTTAGCAGGCATAATTCTATAGCATTCCTATCGTAGGGACAAATTTTTACTTTTAAAACAGAATTCAGATGTAAACAGGTTCCATTTACTCAGGGTTACTGAACAAATTACAGTAAAACAAAGATTTGTAAGGTATTCTTTAAGAAGGAGCAACACATTTTTTCCATTTTAGACAGGTTTTGCCTTTAAAGGTTTAACTGTATTAAGTTCTACTCAATGCAGACTAACAAATAGCATGGTAGTAAAAGAAATTAAAGAATTTGTGCATCATGAAAAATTGGGACTTTGTGTCCCGTACAGTGGGTATGTGGGGCAGGTTTTGTTGGAGCCTCTGAAAATCTGGACACCCCCACGTAAATCGGAGCACTTGACAACACTAGTCCAGGTTACTTGCTATGCACGTTTCGGAGGGAGGAATTTAAAAGTTGACTGTTGAAAGGCACTATGCCCATGGCATGGCATAGGAAATTTTAAAACTTGGACTTAGTTCCTTTCAACAGTCAGATTAAAAAATCATAACCCCAAATAAACAATAATAAAATAAAATGTTTCTTACCAATGTAAGATTATTTACACCAAGTAAATAGTTTAAGTACTTCAATCTTATTAAATTCTTCTAAATTTAAACAGGATGAACTTGGGCAGGCAAATATACCATTCTGGCTTATCTGGAGTTTAGCTCTGGATTAGCCAGAATGGTATATAAGAAAGTTTCACCAAGTCTAGATTGCCTTTCTCAATTATATATCTCTATTTTTTACTGTCTTGAATTACTTTTATAGCTTTTTCTAACCATCACACATTATTTTTTCCATTTGCAAGTTGAATAGCTCATTGCTCCAGAGTCAGTTTATTTAGCTCTTTATAAAATTTCATTGGCAGGAGTTGATTGCTATTTTATTATGTATGATTCTTATGCGAGTGAATCTGAGTACAATGATATTGAAGATGAATAAAGATATTTCAGAATAAGACTTTTCTGATTTTGAATTTTCTTATTAAAGAGAAAGTAATTCAGGTTCAGAAAGCCTAAGCAATTCTTCATTTTAGGAAAATTGTATAGCATTGAAACTATAATTGCTTAAAAAATACTTATTTTTGCTCTCAAACATAGGATAAATTGAATCTGTATGTGGTTAACAGGTTAGCACTCACCATATACAAAACTGGCACAACTTAATTTTTATCTGAAATTTTTGTTGATAATTTTTTTCCCCCCACTGGTGTGGTTGTCCACCACGAAGTTGGCACTGGTAACACCAACAACTTTTTTGAATAAATTTAAATACTGTAAAGTGCCAATGAATCAATGCTGAATTCAAGATTTGAGCTATGGTCGAAATTGCTTTATAAAAGGAGCTAGAATCAGAAAAAAAAGCTTTAACAAAATTCTAAAATTCCTGTATGTTTATCAGTATGCATTAGCTGCTTTCTGTATGTTAATCAATATGCTTTAGCCACTCTTCTCGATATCTTGATTTTTCATTTGCAAATTAAACGTTAAATTAGTTCTTAACTTTAAAGCAGCAGTGTATATTTTTAATATAAAATATTAATTTTTTTGCCTATTGGTTTTTAAATGTTAAAATATTGTGCAATATTAAAATAATTTATTTTAAAAAAAGAAAAGGCAAAATAACTAAATTAAAAAAAAATTGTGTAATTGTATAAGTAGAAAATAATTAATAACATTCGCAGTTAAATGAAATGAAAACTAATTTAGGTTTAATTAGTACTTAACAAGAATTTGTTAAATTTTTATAGCTAATATACTTTTATTATGCTTGCAACAAATTATACGAAGTAATTACTTATAGTAAAAAATTTTAATTAAGAATAAAACTATAGATTTATTTTTAAAAAATCTAAACTATATACGAAATGAGTTGAATTTCATCCCTTCAAGATCCCAGCCTGCTAAGAGAGATTTTCTCAAGCCCACATGTCATGATGAAAGCTTACCTCTGTGGGTCCACAGACTTTCAAAGTTGAGCTTAATATGTTAAAAAAAAATTATATATTTGTATTTAATTTACAAAAGCAGAATCGTAATATTAATTCACATAATGTATTTACAATACTAGTAAAATTGTTAGATTTATAATCATTTTAAAGATATCCTTGATATATACTTCTAATATTTATGAGAATATAATAAGAGTGCAATGTACCAAAATCATTGTGTTAAAATAATATTTAAAAATATGCATTTGTTTACATAACAAATATTTTCTTTAAATTTTAAAGAAAATATAAGATGAAAGAACTTTGTAGGAAAAATGTCATGTTGATCACAATCAGGTTTTCATGTTTTTTAAATTTCTCTCTCACCCAGTAAAATATCTAGCTTGTTTTACCTTGATTATTTATATGCATATTACAATGTCCATATTCTACATATTACAATGTTACCTATCTGAAATGGTAAAGAATTTCATCCCCATTTCCAAAAAACACATAATAAAGTACGTACCATAAATAAATATATACTCACTCCAGAAAATGATAAAACATTCACCACATTTAAGTCACCTAACTTTTTTCAAAGCATACTCCAATGTGGCTTTATTTACATAAACAGAACATCTCCACACCCCTACACTTTAACAGCAGGACTGAAAAAACCTTGTAGGATATGAAGGTTCATGTGCAGATGATTACTGAATAATTCTGAAATTTAGGTCAACCTAAAGATATCTAGTATTATGTAACACGTTGATTTCTGTTTAGGATGAGTCAGTCACTGATAGATTCTGTAACAGGAGTCTTATTTTGTGGCCTAAACGGAAAGACAGACAAAATAGACCTGGCATTCAACGTGTTAATATTACTAATAAAAATGTTCCAATTCTAAAATTCATATATGAATCTATGGTCCTGTACAGTAGTGCCAACTTTCCAAAAATATTGGGTGGGCTCAAAATGTTTTGAATAAAATAATACATATTTTTTCCCTTAGTGTATGTGTGTGGAGATAAGTTGCCGTGGCCCATATAAGTTGGCGCCTCTGGTCCTGTACAGGTCTTGAATGGTTTAAGTAAAGGGAGGAGCGAATGACTAAAGATAATAATTCAAAATTGTTTTTTCTAAGCAAATTTTTAAGTAATTATAAATTTATTAAATTCTTATAAGTTCTTCTTTATAAATACATTAATATTTATTTTAAATAACATTAGAATTGCTATGTAAGTGCAAAAAATTAAATGTCAAGAAATGCATATATTTTAGTCAACTAAGTGTTTCATCAATTCAACACATCAAAACAGATGGCAAAACATGCAGGAAATTTAACTATACATCTGCTGAAGGGGTTTTCAGTGCTACTGCAAGTCTAATTGATATCCTTACTATTTTTCAAACTATTTTCAGAACGTTAATAAAACCAAATTTGTTTTCAACAATTAAATAATTTAAAAACTAAGTTATGAATTAAATCAATTGAAACTGGGTGGGCAGAGAGATCAAATTATTTATTGGGCTCGTGCCCCATGGGCCCATATAAGTTGGCGCCACTGGTCCTGTATAGGTCTTGAATAGTTTAAGTAAAGTTACAAGAATATTTTTCTCGTGTTTTTCATAAATTCAAAATTTGGAGTCAGTAAAGTATTTTATTTGCAAAAATAAACAACTGTATATACATTCAATAAAACATCTCAACAATTAAAAATGGGAAAAAGTTAGTTATTTTATGAAAACATATTCCAAAACATTAATTCAATAATATAAAAACTTTATTATACATAAATACAAAAATGTGACAGTCTAAAAATGTTAATAAATAGTTATAAATAAATATCACAAAGTTAGCTTTCACAGTTGTGGGCAGTTAAATTGAACAATATTATCTTTGCTCTCAGAGTTTTTTATTTGAAGTCCATCACCATTTAAAGTAATTGTTTTGATGCATCCAGAAAAACTGTGTTTGCATTTTCCCATGCTTTGATATTTATCTGTAAAGAAAAGAATTATATTAATTTGTAAAATTTATTTCAAAGTCAGTAATATATATTATAGATTGTGACTTTTCATCTATTCCTGAAATCAGTGACACATTTAAAATTGATTTGTTGTAGTTAAAACATCATTGGAATTTCTTGACTTTCAATGAAAGTAAATATATATATATATCTTGCAATATCTATTTTATTCTATTTTAGCCACATTCAGTAAATCTTTAGTAGTTTTTAAACATTCTTTGCAGGAAAACAAATGAAAGGTCAGCTATCTTAACATTTAAATACCGTTATTTTACCATGTGTGCTATGTGGTTTTTCACTCTTGAAATTTTACTGAAAAAAAAAAAAAAAAAAAAAAAAAAAAAATCGAGGTGCGTGCAGTACTTGAGTATTTGGGATGTGACTGACCTCTGTATGTAATGACCATATAACTGTGAAAGCTCATTGGCAGCAATTTTGTATTTAATTTTACCAAATCATTATGTAACACACTGAGAATACTGTACGATTCTAGCACTAATTGTTAGGTTTTAATAAAATAAAAAAAAATCAGCTTGAAGTATTTTCTCCTATTTTTACTCTGAAAATTTCCCCCTCAAATGAGGTATTAAAAATCAGGGTGCACATGTTACACAAAGGTGTGGTGGCATACACAAAAATATATGGTAATTTTTAAAAAATTACCAAGCACTATAACTCTATATTTTTGATACTCATTTAAATAACATGAAAAAAATCCTTTGCTAACAAGATCTTTCTACTATAAATGATTTTAAGAACCACATGCATAGTCACTGTTCTTTGTAACACATAGTATATTTAAATATCTACCTAATTCTTACAAATTTGTTCAGAATTGTCAGCTGATTGTGAAGCATAGTATTTTAAAATTTAGTGTATAATTAATTTAACAATACTGTGAATTACATGCAGATGGCAACTAAGTATGTGTCAGCATTGAAACTTTCTTTAAAATGAACTAACCAATATAATCTGCAGGCAATAACTTGGCTGACGATCCTGAAAGAATTTGCAATGCTACAAAGTAAAAAAAAAGAAAAGTGCAAATGGTGCAAGAAAGACATCAGCTGTCTATAATTATAAAGCAAAAATATGCTTGTGAGTAAAGCTAACGTTATATTGGTGATGGCAATGATTTAGGCAATCAGTTTCATTTTCATCGCAAAATTATTAAGACATTGCATATTTTTAATTTATACACCATCAATTTTTTTAAATGTATTTTTACATGTGATTTGTGCAGAAACTATGATTATGTTATGATTTTCAAAATAATTTTTAAGAATTTTTTTTTAATACACCCCATTAAATTTATCCAATTGCAGAAGATTAACTTGTTTGCACTTGAAACAGTGTAAATAGTTTAGCATTTGTTTCTGGCTAATATTCCATAACAAAATTAAAGGTTCATTAAAAAAACTAAAACACATGTAATAGATGTGTACTCAAACCATCTAAATATTCTTTCTTCATCAGCTAGTTATAGACATACTATAGCACTTAATTATATTCTTTGTAAAAACAAACTTTTAGGAATTTTTTTTGATACACCAAAATTATCTCTATAATTTTTTGAAAATATAATTTTATTTTCTAATGCTACATACATAATCAAAGGAAAAACCTTCAAGTTTGAAGCACTTAAAGATATACAATAAAGGACTAAAAAAGAAAAAAAATTCTTGTCAATTTTAAATATCACTGACAAGAGTCAATAGTTAGATTTTTTTCTGCAATCCTTATGGTTTCTTTCTCATATAATTACAATTTCTGTAATTATTATTGTTTCTTTCCCACATAATTAGTAGCATTCTTAATAATTGTTATGGTTTCCTTAAAATATAATCCATAATGCATTCCTAATAATTGTTATGGTTTCCTTAAAATATTATCATAGTGCATTCCTATTTGTACCTGAAAAATTTGATCATCTTAAGGCTGTTCTGGAATCCAAAAGAATTTCTTTTTGAATTTTTTTTTTTTTTTTTTTTTTGAAACATATAAAATTGTTCTTATTCCGAAACTATGTAATAAAATGGCATTATCCATTTTTCGGTAAAGGAAAAAGATCTTTAAAAAAAAATACTGTTAAATTGGCATTTTGAACCAAATTTCTGGATCGACAGTGCAGGAAAGAAGAAAAATCTGCTGTTCTGTGACAACAATCGCTTATAGCTGTATAAGTAATTTATTTATCAAAAAACTGAAAATGCCAATTCGATTTGAAGTTGCTTTAATAGTAAGGTTTGTCAATTTAAAAATCAGTCAGAAAATTTCTTGTTTGTTGAGCAGGGAATTTGAGAACCACTTTAAGATTTCAAAGAAGGACCAATTAAGCAATAACCCCCGCTCTTTTTTCCAATAATAATAATAATAATAAAAAAAAGCACCTTGTTTATAGTAAATGCCCCCCCCCCCCCCCCCAAAAAAAAAAGCACCTTATTTATAGTATATGCAAAAAGAAATGAAGAAAAAGGTCTGGTACTTATAGGCGATCATGGTTGTGTTGAGACAGGATAATTATTACCTAAGATATGAAGTGCCAAATAAGTTCCAAATTCTTTCAAAATTAAGTTTATAAAAGGATAAATCAATTTTTGAATATTTGCTAATAGCTCCTGTCATAGCGCGATGATTTGATATACAGAAAGTTTTGCATTGTTGAGCTGGAATTTGAAAACCACCTTATCTGAGAATGATCTCTGACAAATCAGCTCTTTTTGTTAAAAGAGGTTACAAAAATTAACATCTGTTATTCCATGTAAACTAATTAACAAGTAGTGGTTATCTGTCAACACAAATTTAACACTTAAGGGTATATCCTTATTCATCAACTTAAAAAAACTTACCAATTCTTAAAGCTTAAAACAATGTTTCAAAGTTCTATTACGGTAACCACTGGTTTATAAAAATCCAAAAGTAAAAAACAAATAAAAATATATGGATATAAATTTTGTAGCTATGAATTACACATGAAGTATTGAATTTTTGCATTGGTAACCAGGCTTAAAAAAAAAACAACAGTTGAAAAAGGATCCAAGCCAAGATTCGAACCTGAGTCATTATTAGCATAGCACACCAATGCTCTTCCACTTTTACACCCTTTTGGTTTTATACTTAGTTAAAATTGAAAAAATTCATGCAATTAAAAAATAAGCTTTAAATCATTATAACTTTTTGTTTACAAGAACTAGCCCACCAATTATAAAATTGATGCAGAGGAAATACATAATAGGGGGAAGATAAAGTTTTTTACTCTGTTATTTAACTCAACCTGGGTTTGTAAAAATGGAATTTTGTAATTGGTTTTTTTTAACCTGCTTCATGATATGCTAGAATTACATGAATTGCACTCACAAGTGTGTTTCCAATGACGATACAACATTTTAATATTTTTAGAGCTTAAGTTTAAGTTAATACATTAATTTGAAAGCATTTTCCGTTAGCTTCTGCAAATGATAAATCGCCAAATATCCTCTGCAACACGTACAATTGTATAGAAGTTGAAACAACAATGGATTTAATGATATGCCAATAAGCATGCATCAAAATATCCCAAATGGCTAAGAAACTGCAACAATGAAACATTTTAAAGTTTACTAGAAAATAAATTATAAATAAAAAATGAGGTGTAATATTAAAAAAATATATATGCTTTTATCTCAATTAATAGTTTAATATTAATTAATTACATTGAGAAATCAATTTAGATATCCTAAAATATATAGTTTAAATATTGTTTCATTTTTTTTTCTCTTCTGCCCTATCTTAAAACAGAAACAGAGCAAAAATTATATATATTTTTAATAAATTCACTTACTTATGCTCTTTACCATACATTAAAAAAAAAAAAAAAAAAAAAAAAAAAAAAAAAAAAAATTCTCATAATTAAGCTCATTGCTGATGCCAAATTAATGTATTGTAACAAAAATTTTTGGAAAAACATAAATTGCATTTAAAAAAATTAGGTGTAACTTTGAATGCTTATAAAAGAGTTTTTCAAAGTATTTTTACTTCATACTTATTATTATATAAATAATGCTTACTTCAGCTAAGCTACACATGTGTAAAATGTTCAGATGATCTTTTTATTGTAGGTTTAAATATTTGAATATATTTCCTTTATTAAATACTTAAAATATCCCTAGTCTGAACTAAATTATTGAATTAAGTAATATTAGCCATTTTTATTATGCTTTTTAAAAAAGTTTGGGGGCTTGGCATAATTTCATGTAACGTCTATTCTATGTGATATGAGACTACGGTACAGTTCTTTGCCATGCTATTCAATGCTATTTGGCTTCCCTTGACTTTAGGCATGCCAATATATAAAAACTTGAATTGTGCAAAATAACAATTTTATCTGCGATTCAGATATATTTACAAGAAAAGCCCAAAATTAAAATTTATTATTTTTACCTGGCTTTCCTCCAATGTATACTTCAGCAAAGTTGATATCTTTAACTCTGTTTTTAATATGTGTTACAGCTGGCTTTGAATCATCCACACTCAATACAAAGTTGCTGTGTTTAAAAGAAAGTTCAATAGTATGCCATTTATAATCGCATATTCTATCTGTGTTAATAGGTTCATTCAGCTGTAGTTTCAAATCACCTTCTTCAAATAGAGTTGCAATAACCTAAAACAAAGTTACATATCGATTAATTATTGAAAAACATTATTTCACGATATATTAATTATAGATGTAGACTACTGATAAATAATTTTACTAAATGAAAATTTAGCAGCACAAAACATACAATATACTATCATATTATCACATCATAAAGAAATGTAGGCACACTTTTCGGTAAATTTACACCTCAAACTTAACATGCCAAAAATCTTTGATAGATATTGAAGTAGTGGTAGATAATTTACTTCTTCCCATTTGGTGAAACTGGCTTAATACAAATTCTATTATAAATAAAAATTTCAGTGCTGTTGTGCAGCCTCAAGTTCTACAGCAAGATCATAAAAAAAAAAAAAAAAAAATTTTTAATTTTAAAAAAGGCAAAAGATGAGAGTTTCAAAAGCAATTAATTATTCTGGCAATTAATTAATCCAATTAATGAATCTGGAAACTGCAGTCATATTTCACTATTATGTAGGTAAATGAAAGTTTTTCCATTGTATTGCTTTTTATTCTCTAGTAATTCTACAGGTAGTTCTCTCCATACCTCCACTTTTTCCTGATGGATCAGGTTATTTGGTATGAACATACCTCAGGGGTCTGTCAAGGTTTTTTCTCCATTTTTGTGAATTATTTTTATTTTTGTGAAAAAAGTAATTTCCACAAAACATCTCTATCACAGCCCTTGGCATCTGACAATGGTATTTTTTTAATGTAACAATATGAATTTCGATGGAGGAACATCCATACTTCATATTTTAGGAAATATAAGAGAAGAGTTACACATGAAGATGAAACAACAAAAGGTTAAAATGAAAGGTGTTTCAAAATCACAAAAACCTCTAATTACCATGTGGACTGCAGACATGCGAAGCAAATGCAGCAAAGTAAAAACAAAGGTTGACAAATTAGGAAGTGAAAGGAATCATCAAAAATATGATCACCACACCTACTATTTTTATGACATCATTTATCTGCCAATCGGCGTTGATTCCAAATGAGGATAGAGGGGGGGAAGAGAGAGAAAAGCCCAGCTAGCGATAAACAAAAGGGGCTTTAGTTTGTTTACATTCAGATAAATGATAAAATGAACAAAAAAGCTAGATTTTTGCTGAATTTTACACTTACTATGCAGGTGTGGTTCACACACTAGATTTTCTGTGAAAGGGCTGTTGTTCTAAATTTTATTTTGTGAAGAGTTTGTTTTACTATCATCAAATTTTGTGAAGAATCCATTGACAGACTCAATTTTTTTTTCCTAGACAAACCTTGTACTACCTGGAAGCAAAATTTTATCTCTGATTTTGCGTTTTGATGTTTGAAAACTGAAGATCTTAACTCATCAATTTTATAGACATTCTAAGAACTAGGAAAAAATATATAAACTTGCATCTTGATATTTTTTAGCCCGGTACGGTATGCTATTTCTTTCTCTCAGCTTATTTTGTGTCGTCTCCAAATCCCAATCTCCAAATTCCAATCAGTTATTTTGTGTCGTCTCCAAAAAATGTTACCTTACAGAAGCCAGCCGTAAAACAAAACAGTACGATTAAATACTCTATAGCAATTTTTTAAACTTCTAAGCATCGCACGTTTTCAATTTTTATACCGTTGTATTGGAGAAAAAAAGTACTTTTTAATGCAATTTGTTTGAAAACTGCATCTCCATTTATTTTTGAGATATTAATTTTTTTGTACTTTTTAGAGCCATTTGCTTAATATTGGCAGCGGAAGAACTCCATTTCTGTAGAAAGTGAAAGAAAAATAGCAATTATATCTTTTTGTTGCCATTTTCCCATAAAAACTGAAAAGAAAATTTTTAATTAAAATACGTGCTATTTTGAAAAGATATAAATGAATGATTTCTGATAAAACAGGGAGCTATTATAAACTAAATTTAATTTTAAATATCTATATTAATAATACAAACAAATGAAGGCCTGTGAATCTTTAGATAGCCCGATTCTTTTGTCGAGTTTTTTAAATGACGAAATCTCTCTTTTTTTTTTTTTTTTTTTATATATATATATTATTCAGCAATAGTGACATCCTAAGCGTACTTTACTGTAGATGTTGTTTAACACTGGATCGCAAATGATGAATTCTTCAGCGGATGTGGATGACGTTACTTTATGGAAAATAAAATCATGTGTTATAAATCTTAAAAATGAACTATAGTAGAGTCCCCATTATTGGAGTTTCCGCTTTCACTGAGTTATTTTCTTCTAATGGACTGGTGGCTTCCATTATTATGAAACAGTCATTATAAGTGAAGTGTTAGGTGAAGAGGAAAGAGCAGCCGTAAAAAGTTAGAACTCTGATTTTCTGGTCAGAATGAGAAAAAAAAAAATGGAATTTTTTTTTTCTTTTAAATTATGGCCATTTTTTTTCCCCCCATTCTGACCAGAAAATCAGAGTTCTAACTTTTTACGGCTGCTCTTTTATCTTCACCTAACACATCATTTATAATGACTGTTTCATAATAATGGAAGCCATCAGTCCATCAGAAGAAAATCATCCATTCCAAAAGTATACGCTTGATTAACTCGGATAACCGGGACTCTACAGTATCTATTTTTATATACATATATTTTTTTGCCATCAGGGGCGACACTAAATTCTGAAAAAGCAGAATTCCTGTTTTCTAGTCTTTATTTTTTTTTTTTTCCACTGTGTGTTCTTTTATAGAGTTCAAACTTTTAATTACTTTGCAATCCGATCCTCTCAAAAAAGAGAAAAAAAAAACCTGGAGTGACTCCACCCAAATTTATAGACTACTTTGCATTTAGATACCAGGAAATCCAAAAATAACAGAAAAAAAAAATAGGCTATGCAATTTATTCTACTAAAATACTTCAATTATAGAAGTAATCTTCCATAATCAGATTCATCACCAAAGTTGGCATTAAACATGAGCAATCCTGGCAACAGTTAGTTTCAAATGTATGAGAATTACAACATTTTTAATAATAAAAGAGAAATTATTTTAGTATATTTTGCAAAATTTGTGTTTGATTTTTTAAAAATTTAGATATATTTTTCTTTCTTTAATAACATTTTTTTGTTCATACATAACAAAATGAAAATATTTTACTGTGAATAAAAAAAAAATCATTTCATTAAATTATATTCTGATGAAACGCAGTTGTATTGATATAAGATGAATGTGAGCAATAAAAATAATTTAATTGGGATACAAGAGAAAATGTTTATCAGTTATCGTTACAGAATGATTCAAAAAATATTTATATACCAAAACCAATTTTTTTTTTTTTTTTTTTTTTTGAAAATGTATTAAGTTCTTTAAACAGTGCCTGTAACATAGTCGCTAAATGGGAGCGCAATTAAAAGCATAGTTTAGGCACTATCATGTTCACTCACACACATACATACATAATGAAATTATCGAAAAACCACCAAACATGAGCTCAGGGGGCCTAAAAATAAGAGGAAATTCTAATATACAAGCATATACACATGTACATATGGAAAAAATAACAAAAACGGATTCAGGAAACTTCAAAGTATAAAACTATATCAATAATTCCGTAACTGAGTTTTTATCATGATTACAATATTTTCCTTGTACTTTATATGTATGGAAAGTTAAAAGAAAAGTAGGCTTGCTTTACCTGGGGAAAATATTAATTTAGGCAAATTATTAGTTACTAGATTTACTTATTTATCACTTAATTTTCCAAATGATGGAATATTTCTGTTGATACTTTTACAAGCCTCTTAAAAGATTCTCAGTAAGATTACAAGTTTGAGACAAATAGTATGCTCATGATTATTACACTTGAGAACAAATAAAATTCAAGGACTTATTGAATATTTTCAAGGACTATTTAGTTACATTATATGCACTAAAATTGCTGTAGAATAAGTATAATACATAAGATAAAGAGTCATCACATTGCCTACCTATTTCAAAAAATTCTTATCAGACCTTAGAAAAAAATTTATAATTATTAATTTCAAAACACTATATTATTGGAGAATTTTTAAGGAATAAAGTATATTAACTTAGTAAAGCAAGAGGCTGAAGGTCTAGGGGAGGCAAATGAGTCTTGCATCAGATCAAGTATTTTTCATGGTATGGCGTACTAGTACCCCATTTTACCCACATCCAGTCTGACTACAGTCATGTTGGATACAGGTTAGTTTATAAAAAATGTGCACCAACCCGACCCGATCTGCAGGTTGGTATAATCATCCATTAATCAAGCATGTTGCTCTTATTGTTTGTTTATAGGGACACACAAAAGTTTTCAATGTCATTTATCGAATGATTTGGATTATTGTTATAGCCTATGAGGAATTTTAAAACTATGATCTCAACAATTGTTTAGCATTTTTGACATAATTGCCTCATATCCATTCAATTACACTTGGTAATTCTAATTTAAAATTTCTCTACAAATTATCTTTCTTGCCAAAATAGCGAATTTAGATAGAGTAAGAACACTTTATTTAATTTTTATTAAATTTGATGCATGTACCTTATAATTTGAAAAAAAAGAAGAAAGAAATCAACCTACTCTCCCGCTGACCAGAAGGAATTGCTTTTATTTTCTGCCCTATTTTTTACTTATTACCAACAATAAATAACCAATTATCTAAATCTCCTCACCTCCAACTCTTTATTTTCTATTTTTAGCATCCGCCTTAGTCAGTGTCTAAAAAAATGAAAAAGTCGGAAGATGACAATATTTAAAAAACTTTTATTTTTATAAGTATTTAAGAGTTTTTTGCCTGCCTAAACATCTATCTAAATGTCCAATATTTTACTCAGATTCTTACATAAAATGCAAGAACAAGTAAGAATTTAAAAGAAAATTATGTCATTCACAGCACTCTGGCAAATTATTTTCATGTGATTAACCAACATGTAAAATTATTTAAAAAGGTGCCAAAAAAAAGAAATGTTTTCCTACCACTAGAGAAAGCACACCACCATTTTGTTACATTTTATCGATTCATAATGTTCCCATAGACAGAAACAATTTCTTTGTGAATTTCCGCTGGACTCTTCCCTTTTGCATGAAGAAAATGTATGACGGATCGAACTTCACATTTGGCGTGATTTTTAATTGACACAGCCATTCTAAGCATTTAGACCACGAAGCAGGATCACCATAGAATTAATGAATGACTGCGAGAGAAAATTCAAAGATTCAAGGTTACAATCTGTGTTGCCAACATGCTCATTAAAACTTTTTTTCCCCTATCGTCTGCGTTGTATCTTTACTTTTCGAAAGGCCCTCATATTACCAACATTTTATAATATATAATAGTAAGGATAATATATTACCAATTTGGGCCACCCTGTCAGAAAAATTCTGGCACTGCCCCTGTAGTAAAGTATACCTCTCCCATGTAAAGAAATTTCACAATCATAAAAAGTTAAGAAAACAGAGCAAAAAAAGAAATGCTGTTTTATCGTTAACTTTCTCCACTAAAAGAAAGTTGCCACGATATTACCCATTAAAAAAAAAATCTCAGCTGATAAATTTCAGAAAGAATGAAATACTGGCTCAGTCTGAAACAAATCTACACAAAAAAATATAAGGTCCTGGCCCAACCTGGGAAGAATGAAGTTCAGGCCTGGCAAATGAACCAGGTTCAAGTTTAATGGAAAAATTTACAGCAGTTTGGACAGCCCAAGCTGTGGGACAGACCCAGGCCCACATAAATCTCTGTATATTATCAACATACATATACATACATACAGTATATCATATATATCAGGCCTGTCCAATCTTTCATTCAATAAGCACCTCAGTTGGTGAAAAACAATAGCGACATCATTTACATAATTCAAAACATGCAACATTATTGCAGAGTAGTAGTGGTGCATGTCTTGTATTATGCACACATATTTTTCAGTGGTAGCCATAAAACCCTTACCATTCTAAATTAGCAGTGCCTTTTTAATAAAGTTCAATTGTACCATAAAAAAAATTTCATACAACATAAAAAATTAACAGTGCACAACATTTAAAAGCATTTTTTCAATCATTTTTTTTTTACAATAAATTTTTTTTTCTTTAAGATCTAAAAAGACACGACAAGAGCCGAAGTAAAGTCTCAAATTATTCAGATAAAGCATCATTTCATATAATATTGTATTTTTACCAGTATTTAAAGATTTGCTTGTAAAGAACAGGTCTTTTAAACAGATGTGGTTCTATCATAATACATTCTGTGCCTACAAACAGTTTAAGATAATACTAAAAAGAAAATGAAAGTTGAATAATTTCATTCACTTAAATTTCAATAACGCATAAATCAAATTTTTGTTTTTAAAATATGCTATAAAAAAACCTATTAAATGTTAAAATTTTGATTAAAATGTAAAATTTACACAAATGAAATAAGAAACTTTAAAATTCAAGGACTATTATCACAGTTTTCAAAATTTTAAGCACTTAAAAATAAACTTTTTTTTTCCAAGCACTTTTCAGTTTTTCTAAAACCATCATGCTGCACACTAGCAAAAACTCAAAATGAATTTTCTTCATATATCAGAGTTCTGTATTGTATAAACTATGTAAGTACAAAAGGCTGATTTTTTATATTGAAATTATGTATAGAAAATAAATATCTAAAGCCAAAGTTAATTGAATTTTAGATAAGGAAGATAATATATGGCTTCACTAACCTATAAAAAATAAAACTTTGCATTCATACAAAAATAGCAATTCTAAAAATTATGCAACAAACCTTTTTATTTTTATGTGCCAATTTTCTTCAATGCTAGACAATTCTTGATTTCATGACACTTATTGTTATTATTATTTAAATTGTTTATTTTTTTGTCTAGTCATTTATTCATATTGAGCAATTTTTATAATATATATATATATATATATATATATATATATATAAAACAATTTTTATGCTTATGTATAAATCAACCAAACCTAATACTAGCCATACAGATCTTTATTTCAACAATAAAAAAAAATTCCTATGAATCTACAAAAAAGAAATTTTTAGTAAAACTTACTGTATTGTCACTCAGGCAAAGTTCTATGCCAACGCCTGTAAATGTAGAATATATTCCAATCATTGTACCATCAAATCGAGTTGTTCGAAATTGGACACTTAAGTCTAGCTTGTTATTTATGTGAACACCAGAATCTGTAAAGAAGGAAAAAAAAAGAAGAATTAGCTTAACTAACATTTATAGCCAATTTTATCTCATCAACATTGGCACTAATGATTTTTTATTTCTACTTTAACCAATTATAACCCTGAGATATATAGCCATAAAAAATTTTCATCATAAATTTAATTTTTATTGGCTAATGTCTGAAACATCTTCATTTTATTATAATTGTTCTTAGACATTTTAGGAGAATATTGCAGCAAACTGATTTTTTAAGCAAAGGTCTCATTCTTTTCTCTGATAGTTGTTGACGTCATGCTAGGGCCTCACAGAGTTACTGATTGATCAATGATTTTTTAACATTCTTGTGTTGTTTATTACTGTAACACTTGGCAATAGAATTATTATATTTGACCACACGATAAGATTTATATATATATATATATATATATATATATATATATATATATATATATATATGAAACGATAAAAGCTAAGCCCCTAACTTTCAAAGATCGTTTTGGCACATCTCATAAGAATACTTTTGCTGAAAAAGTGCAATTTGCAAGTCTTGCTGCATTCAATCGGCCGAACTCGAACCACTGCCTTTATCCCGGGCAGTCAATCATTCAGCTAACGACCAATTATAGTGTAAAGACGCCTCCTTTGACTTCAACGGCCCTAGCAGGAATAATGCAAAATACAGCATACTTATATTGCTGCACGGGTCACAGGACAGAGCTTTTGACCAACTAAAGAATGCCTTAAGTCCACGCAACTTTGCTTTTCCAGTATCACTTTGCGATACCCTTAACTCCTGTGTCAGATGTCCATAAAGAAGTAACTGAACAGCTCTCAAGCCAAAAGGGGCCTGATTTCTCAAAAGGATGTACAAAGGATTAATAAATCAGGCCCCCGAAAAGACTGTGTCTTTCTTTAAGCAGAGACTCACATAAACTTTCATTAATTCTCGGATGTCAGATACCTTTTCACAGCGACTACCTAACGATGCTAGAAGCTCAGAGGGAGCGATCCTACATCGGCCCGATCTACACCGAAACAACGGGAGTAGCGCTGATACATTACATTGAAAAGTCGGCAGGATAGAGTGCATCTACACGGGACAAATCCCGAAATCCCACCAAATGTCTTAGCGGAAAAAGCCTTAAAAATCCAGGCTTGAAGCAAGAATCCCACAACATATCTACTGTTTATTTAACCAGCAATTAATTCCAGCAAAATCCCAAGTCCGAGGTGTGTAACAAAGTCTTAAAACAGTTGTGAAATATCATGTTTATGGTGAAATGACATCCCAGAAAAATGTGAAGAAAAGTCTCTAAAAAAGAAAATCAGGCATCCTTCTTTTAATTCTTTTATCTAACGATCAGTAAATTCAAACGTAATCATTCAGAGAAAAGAGAAAAGAACGAAACAGTCAGTAAATTCAAACGTGAAACAGTCCTTCCCTAGTGATTAAGTAAAAAATAAAAAATAAAACTCTGGTCATAAAAAAGAAAGAAAAAGAAGAAATGCTATCAGCTGAGAAATTAGGTCAAGTTCAGTGAATCATCCTCAGAGAAGAAGGTCTTTCTGTTATCTTCAAAGTGAACAGCTGGTGAAGAACGTCTTTTCTATTCTACCGGCAGATAAGACTCATTGACTTGTGTTAAGAACAAAAGAGAGAAAATTATTCCTGTTTAGACCGGAAGTAATTTTAATTAGTAGGGTGTTGAAATTTTTATGAAGATTATTTTTTTGTTTTGTTTGTGGGTATGTACGGCTGGTGCTTATGGAATTATTTGTGAAGGTAAGACATTTAATCTATTCTTGAATTAAAAAAGAGAAAAAGAAAAGAGTTAAAATTTTGAAAAGGTAATTTTTTTAATTGGTTGTTATTTTAATAGCAAAAAATAGAATAAGACAACCTTTATTTTATTTATTTTTGTTATAAGAGAGTAATTTTCTGAAATTTAGACAGTATTTAAATCTTTGGAATTTTAAAATTTTATTTCAAAGTTCGTTTTTTTTTTGTCTCCGTATGAAAAAAAAAAAAAAATGATGTATCAAATTTGAATTTCATTTAGATTTAAGCCCATTTTTTACAAATCTTGTGTTGCAATTTTTGAAAAATATTCCATTTTTATTCTTATCTGTTTTAATTGTGCCTTATATTTTTGTGTAATCCTGTGATATTTTGTATTACAACATGAGTACCCCTACTGAAAAAGTGAACGACTTGGAAAATAGCCATGTGACTCTGGAAACGAGAAAAATCAGCTCCCGAGTAACGATGGGAGTTCAGGTCTTAACCCTGAAGACAAAGGTAGTCAGAAGTCCGGGGTTGCCACACAGACACATAATGTAACAACATTAGGTGAACAGATCCTGTCAGCTCAAGCTGGGTCTGGTCACAATTCAATAACCGCTGTCCCGAAAATGTCAATAGAACCCGATATTGCGTTTTTGCCTATTTCGGGTATGGTTTGGGCAGCTTGGTTGGCCTATTTCGAGAGTGTCTGTATAGAGCAGGAAAAAGACGACTTCTGGAAAATTAGGCACATACAGAAATACTTAAATGACAGTGCACTTACGTTGTACATTAATAATTGTCTGAATGTGCTACATTGGTCCGAATTTGTCACTTTGTTCAATGAACATTATGAAATACCAGACACTCTTTCTCTAACCGATTTTTCCCGTATTAGATACAAAATTGGAGAGGACCTGAATGAATATTATCAAAAAAAGACTAAAATAAGGAGAACCTTAGGGTTAGACCAGAAACTTATCCTGGAAGGACTAACGGAGGGCTTGCCATTAGAAATGCAAAAGTTAGTTATTGCAAGCAACCCCTCAACTACACATTCATGGCGTGAATTAGTATTCAGAATTTGCAAACTGCAACTGGACAGAAAAGGGAATGAGAGCAAAGTTGACGCAAGCCCACAAAACCCCAATCAATATCGACAACGGCGACCGTTTTGCCCCCCATATGAGACAGGACAGAATTATAACCGGCAGTGGAACTACCGAGTTCTCTATCAAAAACCCAACTTTCGACCTTTTCCATCTAATCAAACATGAAATCCCCAAAATACAGTTAGACCGACGACAAATGTTCAACCGAGACTAAATGTACATCACCAGACCACTTTGCCACCCTCCCCGTGCAAAGTTTGTCTTAATATAGGAATACCAAATGCGTATCATTGGGTGGGAGACTGCCCTTTTCGACAACAAGTCTTAGCAGTTCCAACCCCTAGTCCCAATATGACTGGTCCAAACTACAACCCAGATCATAGAGCTAATGAGTCATCCGAAAATATATCTAGTAATCAATGACGGTTTCTTATGTCCAGACATATACAAAAAGAAAAAGCTAGCTATAAAAAATCAAATAGAAATTGTCAAAAAGTTACTAATGTAAAAAGTGAAGGCTCACTACCTTGTTTGATTGATACAGGGAGTTCTATCAGTGTTATTCCTTATCATTTAGCCCACAAACTTAATCTAAAAATATGTAAAGTTCAGCAGAGTATATCGGTCACACAAACACAAGGTGTTCTTGCTTTGAAAGAAAAATGCCTTGTTAGTTTGAAATTAGGACGTATCTCTAAGAATATTGAACTTTTCATAATTAATAATCTTTGATTGGGCTACCCCACTATAAACTGTTTAAATTAAATATTGACTGTGTTAAAATGCAAATCACTCAAGACAATAAGAGAGTACCTCTCATGGATAATATTTCAAGAAATTCATCTCATCATACTTTACATCTATCAGAGACCTATACTAGCCAGCCAGAAATTGAAAATGCAGAGATATTCGAAGAAAATTTTGAGCCGGAGTTGTTCGAGACCACTGAACCTGTGTCAAATGTTCAGACTGTCAAGGAACAATTACGTACTCTTCTAGCCAAATATGTCTGTATTTTCGCTAAAGATAAATATGATGTAGGCTGTGTAAACATTGAACCCCATAGAATACAGTTAACATCAGACCTCCCCGTTTCATTAAGAGCATATCGCACTTCCCCTAAGGAAGAAGAAGAAATTAAAGACCAAATTCAGAATTTATTGCGAGCCGGTATCATTAAAGAAAGCTATTCCCCTTATTCATCGCCTGTAACTTTGGTGTATAAACGTGAAGAAGGGAAGAAAACCCAGTTATGTATTGACTTTCAGAAATTAAATGCCATTACAAAAACAGATGCAGAACCCTTACCTAGAATAAACACCCTGTTAGATAAATTGGTGCATGCTAAAGTTTTTTCCACTCTTGATTTGGCCAGTGGATATTGGCACATCCCTATCCACCCTGGAGGCACTGAGAAACTGGCATTTGCCACCACCTTTGGATTATAATTGATTGAATCGTGAATGATTGATTGAATCGTGAATGAGTGGAATTGTTTACCGTTCGGATGGAAAAACGCGCCTGCTTGGTTTAACCATACCCTCAGAAGAATCCTTAATAAATACAAAATTGACTTTGCCTGTAGTTACTTTGATGATGTTATTGTATTCTCTCAAAATGAAGAGGAACATTTGTGTCATTTAGAGACATTATTTAATATCTGTGTCCAAGAAAATCTTAAACTCAAATTGTCAAAGTGTAATTTTGTTAAATCCAAAATTAATTTTCTAGGATATGAAGTCTCGAATGGTTGTATCACACCTGACAACCCTAATATAGAGACAATTAAGAAATTAACACCAACTACGAATGTAAAGGAATTACAAAGTTTTTTGGGATCTATAAACATTTATCACAAATTTATTCCAAAATATGCTAACATTCGATACCCTCTCAACAATTTGTTGAAGAAAAATGTCCCTTATGTGTGGGACCAAAATTGTCAAAATTCTTTCAAAAAGTTAAAAAATGCTTTAATTGAAAAACCTATATTAAAGTTGTTTGATCCCAAAACACCTTGTCATTTATTTGTAGATGCATCAAGTTATGGAGTGGGATGTGTTGTGAAAAAAGTTGATGAAAAAGGAATATTACGTCCTATAGCATATCACTCTAGAAATCTTTGCGATTATGAAAAAAATTATGCCATTACTGAGTTAGAATGTTTGGCGATTGTGGATGCTTTAGATAAATTTTATCATTATTTACACGGTCAAAAATTTGTCATACTTACAGACCATGCGGCACTTACCTGGCTCAAAAGTGTTAAAAATTTAAGAGGACGTCTTTTCCGCGGGTCCCTAAAACTTAGTATGTTTGACTATGAAATTAAATACCAAAAAGGCTCCACTAATGTTGAAGCTGATATGCTCTCTAGACAACCTGTTTCAGAAAATTTACCCCATATTATACATCTCCTTGACTTGAATGAAGTAAGAGACAATCAGAAAAAACTAAATGTAACAGTTGATGGTAAAAAGTACACTGAGATAAATGGTGTTGTTGTAATTAAAAAGAAAAGTTTGCATAAGATTGTGGTCCCCATGGCCTTGCGTCTACCCCTCTTAGAAAAAACCTACACACAATTTGGCCACCCTGGAATTTATAAGATGATAAGTTTAATCTCTCCGCAGTATTATTGGCCTAACATTAATCAGGATATTGAAAATTTTGTAAAACACTGTCACACTTGTCAGATAAACAAAAAATGTAGGCAAAAAAGATTTGGCTTATTGCAATTAATGCCCCCAACAGATATACCTTTTGAATGTTTGGCAGTAGACTCTGTTGGCAGATTTAATTATTACAATTCTACAAAAAAATATTTGTATTTAGTCGTTGACCATGCAACTCGTTATGTGTGGGGTTTTCCTTCAAAAAGTGTAACTACCGAAACTTATACAAACATTTTGAAACAATTATTTCAGATACAAGTACCAGATAGATTGTTAACTGACAGAAATGGAGCATTTACAGCTTCCAGGTTTAAGAGATTTCTTCGTACTTACAATGTAAAACACAGATTGACGAGCAGCCATCACCCAGAGACGAATGGGAAAATTGAACGTCTAAATCAGACTATTGTCACTAGATTATAGTCTGATTTAGACGTTCAATTCCTGTAAATCAACCGTAAAGTCAATTCCACAACCAAGAAAATACCCTGGACTAAGCTTTTAGATGAAGTTTTATATGAATATAATAATACTCCCCATTCTGTAACCCAGTTCACCCCTAGTTATTTATTGTTAGGAAAATTACCATATGATCCTCCTTTACTAAATAATAGTTGTTATCCCCCTGTGGAGGAAGCTAGAAAATTGGCTAAAGAGAGAACAATTGCTTACTATAAAAAGAATAAAGTCCGTTATGATGCTCGTTTCCTTCCTGTAAAGTTTAAAATTGGTGACATTGTGATGTATGAAGAATTTCATTACCCTAATACCCGTAAACTGACTTCGCCATATTCTGCCCCATACACTATTTTAAAACAACTTTCTGAGGTATCCTTTGAAATTGATAAACCCAGTCTACATTTGAAGAGAAATTCTGAAATTGTCCATTCCTCCAAGTTAAGATACTACCACCCTCCTCAAAATCTTAAACTCAACCATGAATAAACCCCAGCTATCTCTTTCATCTTTCAATTTTTTATTTTTTGCTTTCCTATCATCCCCCTTGCTCGTAACATTTGGACGAGGACCCAGCTGGGCGTGTAACCCAACCCCCAGCGGCATAGAATGATGGTGACAGTTTAAAAGTACTGTTAGATTTTTTTTTTTGATAACTATATTAATATGATGATTTTGTGACATATGAAGGGGTCCTCCGCTCCGTGGCCACCCATCTTTAGCCGGACTGTTTTCCCAGATTCTCTTTCCAGGTTGAACGGAGAATCTGGCAAAACTGCTTCGCTTCCCCTCTGTAGGTGAATATCGATTGTCCACCTTTCTTTTTCGGTTGTGCAAGAGGAACATTTTTTGGGATGATATTCACCTCAGAGTATGAAAACCCATGTCACACTGACCCTGGGCATGGTGAAGTTTTCCTTTTTAGACAACTTAGTTTGTTTTTCATAAAGATAACCCTTGGCTGCATCAAAAAAAAAAAAAAAAAAAAAAAAAAAAAAAAGGAAAGTCCCTACCGAAACAGAAAGGTAGAATAAGAAGAAATGTGTTTGTTGTTATTAGTATTATAGTGTATTTTACTTTTTTTTTCTCAGTGTGAAAATTCAGTATTTTTAGAAATGCAAACTTTCCAAATTGCATTTTGGTAGCCAATATATTTGTGTTGATAGTATTAGTGCATATTTTCTATTTTTGAACATTTTATGTTTTTGAACATTTTGTAGTATTGAATGTTTTATATTTTTGAATATTGTGTATTAATGAATATTTTATATTTTTTAATATCCTGTATTTGTGAATATTGTTTACATTTGCGTATTACTTTCAGAGATCATTTTAGGACGATTCTTAAAAGTGAAACTGCTAATCTAAGCGCTTTTTGCAGGCATCTGTGGGTAGGGCTGATACATCACAGTCCCTGGGAATTGTGCGGGCCTTGACCACAGATCAATCAAAACTTAATGAACCAATTAAATTAGATGTTCCTCCCAAATTAACAATTCTGCCCTCTGCTGGAAAATATTAGAATCTTCACCATATTACCCAAAACATGCGCGAAAAACGAGGGATTTTGGCTATTTGAGATATGCTTGCTAAACTTACGCCAATGTAATCTCCCAAAGTCTATGCCGTTGGCTCCGGGACGGGTGATCGACTCGCGAATCAGATGTATGATGAGCGCCTAATAAATGACTTCGATTCGCATAAAGGGTCCTGAGTCAATTTCTCATCCCATCTTAGTCATCATCTAGGATCATACCACTGGAAACATTACTTTATTATTACACATATATATATATATATATATATACACTGGGGCCTGTAAGTATATTTTTTGTTTTATTATTATTATTAATTTGAATAAAATATGCTTTTTCTTTTTTAGATAACGTATTCACCAAAAGAGCTAAAAATGCCTTTTTTACTGCAACAAAGCTTATTAAAATTAGTTATAGAAATAGAAATAGAAAATTAAAAATTTTCTGGCAATGAGTTTTATTTATTTTTCTATTTTCTTTTTAACTTAAAAAGAAAATTTTGTATAAAAAATAGAAATTACCCCTGTCCCCTTCTCCACACCACAAGCTAATAAGAAACTCATAAATAGTAATGGGAAATTTTCTTTTATATTTATTATTTTAATTTAATTATAAACTTTTATTATTATTCTTTATCAGAAAAATATTTTCACAACTGTACTAAGTCATGTATAATAAATACTGCAATTCTGGAAAATAATTATTTAAAAAGTGTGATAGTCTTAGAGAAGTTCTATAATGCAATACAATTGTAGTGTATAAACGGAATTCTTAAAACAAAATGAAATCCTCACCCTGCATAATGTAACCTAATCCAGTGAAATATGCTCCAAACTCTACATGTTTGAAACAGGGATATTCAGATGGAATTTTCATTTTCCTGTCATTGACATGCAGATTTCTAAAACACCCTTTAAAGGTACTTTGAATCTAAAAAGACAAAAGTAAAATCAAATTCAATATATGGATATTTAAGTATGTAAAACAATTTTAATTGTAAATATTAGTACTCACCTCATTTTGAATGCCACCTAAAAGTAATCTATTAAAAGGAAGTCTTTTGGGAATGTTCAGTGCTATGCTTTCTTTTTTATCTACAAATATCAGCAATTGTTTTCCTTTCTTTATCAAGTCCACCTATTATGAAAAGTACATTTAAAATTAAAATATATCTCATTTATAAGATTTCATTTTTACAGACAGACATTGCATTAAATTAATAAATTCTCAGATAAATGGTGCAATGAATTCTTCATGTTGCTATAATAAATCTTAGATAAATTGAAATTTTAATACAAAATAAATTTTAGTGTCAGCGTATTTGTAATGTTATTTTAAATACAAATATGGGACTTAAAATTAATTTTTTTTGTAGAATTTTTTTTTTGTAGTTTTGTCTCCCTATTCACATTTGTAAATGATAGGTAGTAGAACTATTTGAAAGGGGGGAGGGGGGCAGAAAATTATCATTAACCTTGTATCTATTTCAATATGCTATTTAAATTAATCATACACAGAAAAAAATTATGTTAACAATTCAGAAAATTTTAACCAAATGTTAAGAGCCCTTAATTATAGGTACTCGTATTTCTTAATAATACTTTCATAAAGTTTATAGTGATCATTATACTTCCATTTGATTTTTGTTCCAAAAAAGCAAATTTTCCAAAAATTAGTGAAATTTCTTGGACATATTTTTTAAATGTGGATACATTGTACTACATTGTTGAAACAAGCATATAACAAGTTTAAATAAGATATAGTAGTTACATTAATATTAGAGAAGTATTCAATATTCTATATATCCAGGTGTTATGAAATTTAATACTTTAACAGTTTTATTTCTGGATTAAATTAACCTAAAGAGAAAAATAACATACAACATTCGAAACAAATTTGGTACTTTTAGATTAGACAGGTACAAATATTGCCAATAGCAGGTTTTTGTTTTCACATGTGTAAATTAGAAAGAATGTTTTCATATTGAGACAATGTGTATGTAATATATATATATATATATATATATATACACACACTCTGGTGTACGAAACTTAAGCAACAAGCATAAAATGCTAATTTTTAAACATGTGAGTACTCAAAAGTAAATGATATAAACATCAGATGTAGCTAGCAAATAGGTATTATATCTACAAGACACCTAGTTGATGTGGCATCTCCTTCATGTCACACATGGCCACAAGTGTCACAGTTACTAAGGAGACACAAAATTTGAGGTCTTTCATTCGCCTCATTATTACCCTAAAATGATCGTCATATGGTGACTCCACTGAGACTATTGTTTTGTGATGAGTCACCAGGTAACATTACAACGAGGTCACCTTGTGATTCTCATGTGACTGTCATTTGAAGACTCAGTTTTGAGGTCATTATGAGCATTGCATTGTGTTGAGTCTCCAAATAATGTCACAATGATGTCGCATGGTGACTTTTAGATGACCGAGACTCTACTGTGAAATCATCATAGCACTCCTTTGTGAAAAGTCACTAGAGGATTTCATTTTCAATCACTTGGGACCTCGTCACAAAACAGATATCGTGATGATTTTACAATGGAGTCTCCAAATGACGTTCGCATGGGGGTCACAAGGTGACTTCATTGTAAAGTCATCTGGTGACTCGTCACAAAGCAGCAGTCATAGTGACTTCTCGGTGGAGCGATCAAATGAGATTAAGAATGAGACGAATGAAAGGTGTCACATTTCAGTCATTGTGACACTTGTGACCCTTTGTGAGGTCATGGAGACTTCCTATAGGCTGGCTATGCTGTTAGAATAACACCTATTTTTTACACTTGCTGTTTATAGAATTTTCTTTTGAGTACTCACATGTTTAGAAATTAACATTTTGTGTTCTTTGCTTAAGTTTTGCACGCTAGTGTATAATATATTACATATGTCACGGTTGAGATAAAAGGTTTTGATTTATTCTCTGTTTTTTCTTATTAAATGAGTGACTAGCATGTATTTTAAATGAGTGAAATATGAATGATGATGATAGCATTTAAATGGGATACAAATGATGGCAATATTTGGCAATTTATCATCTGTGCCTCGCTAATAAAAAAGTACCAATTTATTTACCTATGATATAATGTTTTATAAATTTAAATTTTCATAGAATACAGATAGTATTTACTTTATGCCATTTTCCAATGGCTGATTCTTTGAGACTACTGCCATTTTTCTTGTGTTTCTTTTTCATAAAATCTGCTTTCACCAACCCTTTATCCAAATAAAGTGAGAGCTTTAATTTCTTTTGTTTGTTCATTAAAGAAATAATTTTTCCTTCAGGATAAAAAGTTCTGTAGTCAACAGATATATTAAAACTAGAAAAAAAAGTAATATCATAATTAAACATAATGGTATGGTGGATTCTTTAAATACACATATAAATATGTATATACAGTGGAACCCAGATTTAACAACGTTTACGGGACTGCTCAAAAACGTCGTAAAAAGCGGGAAAATGTTAAATCATTGTTATAAGAAAAATACTATGTATGTTATTTAAAACATTGTTGAAATGATAAAATTATGTTTAAATTAACTTAATGAAACATAAAATAAAGCATTTGTATGTAACTAACACATTTTGATACTTTAATAAGAAATCAAAACTCAGATTATTTTGCCATAAAAAGATTCGAGATTTGATTTAAATGTTAGTTTTAGATTGCAAAGCGCACAAGGAAGTCTCAAGCATTAAAACTGTATCCAAGTCTTTTTCTTGAATTTTATGCCCTTGAAAAAAGTCTCAATTTTTGCAAAATAGCTTGGGCTTCATTGAAAGATGGCACTTCAACAACTGCACAGTCTTTTTCATCATCACTTTTATCCGAAGACAATTCTACCAGTTCGGCAATCGACAATCCTTTTGTTTCACAAGTCAGTATTTCGGTGTTACACTCTGCATATTCAATGAAATACCTATCAAGTGCTGCTGAATCAACCTCAGTGGAATCGCTATTCCGTATGTGATCATTAGCAGATGGTTCTGATGGGACTGTGGTCAGAAATCCACCTTTCTTGAAGCTGTGGGAGAGGTCTCTTGTAACCTTTTTTCATGCCGGTGATATCAAATGTAAGGTTTCCAACACATTTATCTTCTTCTTGGATTTGTGTTGGTCGCTGGAGTTAACACAAGATTCCAACTGAAACAATGCCTTTCATACAAGTTGTTGTTTGTAAGCCACTTTGAAGGAAATAATTATCCCTATGTCACAGGGCTGTAACATACAGGAACAATTTGGTGGAAAAAATTCTATGAGTATGTTTTTCAATGTTACATTCTTCTGAGCTGTGCATTGATCTACAACAACCAAGATTATTTTACGGTTCTTCGATCGCATTTTCTTATCCAGTTGTCACAAATAATCTTGAAAAATAACATCCAGGATTTTCTATTAACTTTGTAACTTGTAAGGAAGAGTTTAAATGTTTTTAAAACAACGATGTTTTTTTAGCATGGCCAATAACAAGCAGAGTTAGTTTTTCTCTAAAATCAGTATTACAGCACAGTAAAACAGTTAGACGTTCTTTTGACATCTTTCCTCTGTTACACAATTCTCCTTTTACAGTGTACCTCTCATCTGCAAGGAGATTGAAAAATAAGCCTGACTCATGAGCATTAAAAATATTTTGCGGGGTATAATATTCTACCAAAGATGGTAGTGCATCCCCTTTTCCAATCATGAATCGTGGCTTGATCGATGCTCCTGGATTCACCACACTGATCTATCATACCAAGTTGTGTCTTTTTTTTAATCTGTCGATCCACCCATTTGCCACACTGATCTATCATACCAAGTTGTGTCTTTTTTTTTAATCTGTCGATCCACCCATTTGATGCAGAAAATCCTGTTATGTCTAATCTAAAAGAAATTTCCGTAGCTTTCTTTCTTAATATTGTTCCATTAATAGGAATATTTGCAGAGCGTGCTTGGTGTAGCCATTCAATAAGGATTTTTTTCAGTTCGGCATATGGAGAACCTTTTAAGGTTTTAATATTTTTTGAAGCATTTCATAGTGTATCTGATTTTGTTTCAACAGCCTCTGCTGGCTTAAAATTGTGTTAAGTGTAGATGTTGCAAGTGCAAGGGATTTTGCCAATTCTGCTTTAGTCTCTGAATAATGCCTCGATTTTTCGATAATGCCGACCTTATTGGCAACAGAGCATTGCTTCTATTTTGCAGTCATTTCTCACTGAATCAAAACAAATAAAGTTTTTTAATGTTATCCTTCAGTTCTGTTACTATCGAAAACCTAACCCTCCAGCTCCCTTGGCCCCTTCCTCTTTAGAATATTTCACAATCCCCTTTGCGTGCTTCTCTTGCTTTCTATCAGCTACCGTGATCACATGTCATGTAGTGGAGAAGCAAAAAATAATAATAATATTTGTTCTTTTAGTTCTTATGTAGAAGTAAATTTGAATGCAGCAAGCAAGCTGTGTGTCTATTGTCTAATTATTTCATTTGATTTGATTTTGTTGATTATAGGAAATATCAATTCGAAAAAAAGCAGAAATATAGATTGAAAAAGTGCAGTATTCGTTGAAACTAATCAATTATTGCTCGAAAAAGTATTCCTTTTCATTTAAGAAAACGACGTTAAATGCAGGAAAGAAAACAGAATAAGATTTTAAAAGCGGGTTTTATTTTACATTGCTGGTATAGGAAATTGGTGGGACTAAGCTGAAACAACGTTAAAAACAGGAAAACGTTATATGTGGGAAGCATTAAATCAGGATTCCACTGTATATAAATTCATTACCATAATTTCTGGAAGAAATGCCGTATTGCAAAAAATCACACACACAAAAAAAAAATAAATAAAAAAATAAAGAAATGGTCGTAAACAACGTGCATGTGAAATTTCATTGGTAATCGTGAATGACGTGCTAAACAGAAACACATTAATAAGCTGAATTAAGAAATCATAAAAATGAAATTATTAAATAGAAATAATAATTTAAATAGAAAATTCAAAATTATTAATATGATTTAAATAATATAAATACGAAAAACTACACTAAAATTGCATAAAATCTGCAGCTTAAATTCCGGCATATGGCACGAATGTTAAATTGCAATATTACCTTGGTATATCGCGAATGATTTTGAAACAAAAAAAAAATAATTGAACTGAATTTCAGAAACCACAAGCATCGAAATATGAAATTATTAATTTGATATAAATAAAATAAGTACAATATTAAAAATTAATAATTTATTATAAATAATATTTACGTTTAAAATTGAATAAACATTTCTATACACTGAAGAGTGCCATGAGAACGATTGGGCATTAGCAGTCTCAACTTTAACTCAAGTATCTTAAATAGTGTGTTCGAACGGGATAAAATTACATTTATTTTCACCGTGCCATATATTAAAATTATTTACAAATAGATAATAAACGTATTAATTTTAATATTTAATGCTATGTACAAATAAAATAACGTTATCACATCCTATTTTGTCAATTGAATAAGATATAAAAGTTCTCATTTTAATCATTTCTAAGAGAATCTGTAGATCGGGAAAAAACCTCGCACAATAATTAATCAAGATCTAGTAATTTTAAACTCATTTTTAAATGGAAAAGCATGGAATCTGCTGGCATGTCTATCAAAGTGATTTGAAATCGATTGTGTTTTTCCATTTTCGATAAATGTATTATATCTTAAGTTATAAGCGATTGCTATTTGATGATGGCCTTCCCCAAGCTGTCTCATCTGGAAATTGAGTTCAAAAAATTAACTTTCAGCATTTTCTAAATGTTTTTTCCCATATCAAACACTGAAAAACGCTATTCAATTTTGTTAAGTATTAATAAATGCAGCAATAGTTTTATACAATTAAAAATGACTTATAGTGAATGCAGCCATTAATAATGTGTGTATGCGTGTTTTATAATAAATTTCTCAAAAACAAAACAAAACTTTTTATTTAATTTCAATCAGTCTGCAAGAAATTGCATGATGACCTACTTTTATTATTTCTTTGCATGTGGAGCGATAAGGATATATGATTCATGCTAACGACTACGAAAAGATATCACGTGCGATCCTAAAGCTATTTTCTCCCCCTCCCCCCTTCTTCTATCATTCTGTTTGGAACATTTTAGCTGTCACAATCTCAAAGAAATAAATATATATTTCAATTAGAAGATTTTGCTTTAAAAGCATTTATACATGAAATGATTGCCAAGAAGAAAAAAATAACAATACCATCACTGTGCTGTATCTTAAATGCAAGATATTTTAACAATGCAATTGAATCTTTTATTTTATGGTCGTTTTTAAAAATACTTCTTGCATGAACATTTCAAAGTTATATTTTATATTTATTTCAATCACTTGGTGCAGAATTGAATCCTGCATTGGGTCGGGTAATCGGATAGTACCTGAACCCGACTGAAGTTTGGGTCGAGTTGAAGCGCTTTTTATTTTTATTTATTATTTTTTTTTTCGTCGTGGGTCGGGTTAGTTTTAAATGTTCAGTTTGCATTGGAATTTGATTTGTTCGAATTAACTCTTTTTTTTTTTTTTTTTTCCCAAAAAGAAGACACTGAATATTTGTTTAAATGGTAAACGCCGAAATAACTTGATACACGAAATATAATTGTTGACTACTTTTCCGTAAATACATTAAAATATGGATTAATTTTCCTTCATTTTAGATTCAGGTTTTAATATTTCGGTTGACAAAATTTGTTCTTGTCAGGTCTTGAGTTGACGTGAAGCAGAATTTTCGGATTCGGAAAGGATACAATCCAGACCATGCAATTCAGAGTAGAGTCCAACATTTGATCTTGTAACCTGATTTTACCTGCTATTGTTTTGTAATGGATAGAGGGGAAAAAAATGGATTTTTTCTACAAAAATACATTTTTTACAAATAGATTATTTTCTTGCATTTATATTTTCTTAGAAAATATGACATATTTTTAAAAAATTATATCCACTAATTTGTTTTATGTAACAAATGAATATTGTTTTAAATCATTTTTATAGGATTTTCACTTAAAATGTACACATTAGAGATCTGCACAGACCTAGTTAATCCCTTTTTATTAGACTCGGGCCGGGCCGCGCTCGAGCTTAATTTTTTCTCTCCAGACTCTTGCCGCTCTGGGTCGGGACTGGAGTACTACTTTTTTTTAGGGGGGGGGGGGGATGTTAGACCGGCAGGTTTTAGCAAAAATAACAATGAAATTTTTCCTTTGTTCGACGAAATCTTTAGAAATTTATTTCATTTTATTAAATTATAGAGAAATATATTAAAAAAAATCTTTATAGAGCTTCAAAATAATTTTTTTTAAATCTTTTTCTTCCATTTTAAACTACATTATTTTTTCTAATGAATCATCATTTAAATGAATTTCTCTAAGTAATCAATAATGTTGCCATTCCATATTTCATAGCTTGTGGACATACTAGTTTAAGCTGCAAAATATTTGCATGAGTATGTATAAAATATATCTTAAATAATTTTATTTATAGGATAATGTTGATTAAGAAGTAATCTGATTTTCTATCAAAAATGGAGTCTGGTTACGCAAGGCCTGGGCTTGATTTAATTGATTTTGGGCCCGGGCTTGATTTAGCTGATTTTTCTTGGCTGGGTAATGCTAAAAGTTTAGTCCAGGCAAGGTCAATATATTTCGTTCGCCTGGGTCGGAAAATTTCGGCTCGCCCAGATTCTTTTAAAATCTCATTAATATGAAATTTCTCATCTTTGGAACTTGAATTTTTGGGAGTGGAAAAAAATTTAATTGCGTGTAAATGCCGCATCACTTGAAATTTTAATTTAAAACACTTAAACGCCACAGTGTTTCTTCAGAAAATTATGGTAATAGCAGAAAACCAAAAAAGAGTAAGTATTTTTAAAATGTGGAGCTGATTTACAATTTTATAAATCCACTTTTTACTCTACTTGAATATAGAACTATATTTTGAAAATTGGTACCTGCAAATTTCCAAACACTTGGCATCAACAATGTATACTTTTTGGATCATGCCAAATCTAGAGATACATTGCGAAGTGTTCATTGTCTCATTATGATACACCATTTTATTCAAATAATGGTTGCCATAACTAACATTAAAATTTTATCTACTTAAAAAAAACTTTATATGATATGATGACTATTTTTAACATGGAAAATAGTCCTGTATACCTTAATAATGTATTAAAATTGGCTTATTTTTACAAAGTCTTAACCCAGATGGATGGGCTGACAAGACAAACATGCCCTTTTTGGATATGATTTATACGGGACTACTTAAACTCTTTCCAAAATAATAAGAAATAAATAAAAATAAACAAACTGGAACATCCATTCAAAAGTTATGGTATTAAAAACAAAAATGTAATTAAACCTATATATATGAGAATGACATACACATACAGCTTTCATAATATTTTATCAATAATCAAGCACATTAACAATTCATTATAATCGGAACATTTTTGGGGGTTTCCTTAAACAGTTTGTGAATCTAACAAGAAAAAACAAACATTTTAAAACTGTGATATTCTTGCTAAGCCAACTTCAAAAATATTGTTGTTATTTCTGTGATTAAGATTTGAGTATAGTTTGCTCACAATAAACAAATTTAAATTCATACTCGGCAAAAATCACTCAAAGACTGCCAAAATGGTCATTTTCTTAAGTCGAACTGAGAGTACCCCCAAAACATTTTTTAAGAAAAAATGCCATGGTTATGAACATTATAGAAACATAATATATCAAATGGGCATTCTATTAAACTAGTCAAATCAGGAAAAAAAGTTAACACAACATTATATTTTTCAACTTCATACATCAATATTAAAAATTATCACATTTTGAGTTGGAACATTTTTTTAATATCAACAATATCTTCTTATAATATATCATGTACTGAAATAAGAAAAGAAAGTAAAGAATACCTGTTTACAACTTCTTTTTTATTAAGAGCTACTTCAACAGACTTGCTGTTTTGCAAACTAACAGCATCATCATCTACATGTAAGTCAGGTGAACAACTTTCTGCAGGTGAAGAAGGTGCCATTTGTTGGAACTGCGTCTCTGTTATTTTATTAAAATTGGGCCGACCAAAACCCACATTTTTATGACTTACTGTATTTTCAAATCTTAATAACCTGGAAATGAATTTCATTTTTAGAAAAGCAAAGTTTTCATTAATTATTTTACATTTTAAATAAAAATATAATTTAAAAGACTAAACTTTACTGTTACAGAAAAGTTAAAGATGATATGGTTTATCTCGGTAATTTGATTGCCCAGGGGGATCGGGGAAAAAAAAAAAGGCGTAAGTGAAATTTTGATTCAATATGTTTTAACTTTCTCAGTCATCATTAAAATTTTCTGAAAATCATGATGAATTTTTGTTGCTTTCATAGCTTTCAATTACACTATGTTATAAAAATGACTGGTAGTTAAAAATCAAAATGCCACAATAGTTATCCAACACTATTGTATATTTAAATAAAGTTAGCTGTTATAAATACAAACCAATATCCAGGAATTTATTATCTCACTGATGAGGATGACGAAAGCAATTTTTTATTTTTTTCCCTTTGTGAAAACAACTTCCATGGTGCATAATATAGCAAAGACAATATTATACAACCCAGAAATTGCATGTGAAATATGTCTCAGCTTTGAGTGAAGCAAAGGCTGTACGTGTGTGACCACATCCAAGTGAAAAGATATAAAGCAGATCATGCTCATTTAGGTGCAGAGTCTAGATTATGTGGATATGTCTTTGGTGGAAGCCTCTGGACACAGAATTTAACAAAAAGATCCAGTATTATTGTACCCATAGTTATCTAAGGTTGGGTCTGCAAAGAAGAGTCAATAAAGCTGGAGCAATAATTCAATTGAGTTTGAGATCAATTTTCATTGTAGCTATGAAGTGAGAGATCATGTGAGAGATTTTTAATCTCTGCTTTGGGATACTTGTTAATTTTTAAGCTTTTTTTAAAGAAATAATAATAAAATGCTATCTATTACAATAACTTATTTTATATATTTTTGCTACGTTATAAGAATTGAAAAGGAAAAAAATACAGTGTGGTTACCTAACACATAGTAAAGAATATTGGTCATTTCATGTCAACTGGCCTAGGGACTCTTGCTTGACCTCCTCCAATTTTGATGTAATCACTACAGGACATACATATAAGTCTGAAATGGATATCTGCAAACTGTCAAAGTCAGAAGTAGGCACTAAGGGTGTTCTGTAAAGTTTACTACTTCATGCAGGATACAAAAACAAATTTCCAAGTTTGTCATCTTGCTGCTAATGATGCAAGCCTTAGATATTGAAAATATGTGATCTAATATAACTTTTTTTACTGAAAAAGATAATTTCAAATAAATTTATCATGACAGGCTGTATGGCCTAGTTTGAGGATAATTGGTAATGAATGTATTGATTTCTGATCATTAAGGCTGTCCTCAAATACAAAGGGGCTACTTTCCGACACATTTTTTAATTTATTTTGTTCGGAAATGCATGAATTTAGCAGGTGCTGCTATTCAGAAACTATGTAATCAGATTTTACAGTTTTGGTAAATACAAAAGATCCTTCAGAAAATACTCTCAAAGTTGGCATTTTGAACCGAATTTCTGATGTGAGGTCACAAGGTGAAAAAACGGTCATCATGTGACCAAAATTGCTTATAACTTAATAAGTAAATTATTTATCAAAAAATGGAAAACTCGTTTTGATTCCTAATGTTTTAATAATCAGACCTGCCAATTTTATGCTTTTATGTTTAGAAATGAGTCAGAAAGTTTTGCGTTCTTGAGCAGGAGATTTGCGAACCACCTTAATACTGTAGTTATATTTTTCGGATTAAAAAGTTGTACTGGATTACATGTTTACAGTATGTTAGGTTTCTTGTATCATGAGCAGTACGATGACAAACTTAGTGATTTGTTTTTCCTGTGGAAGTGAAATAGTGAGCTTTGCAGAAGCATCCCTGGTGTCCTAACTATATTACTTCTGACTCTAACAGTTAGTGGATATCCATCTTAAACCTATATGAATGTTTTTTTTATGTTCGCATAAAAATAGAAGGGGTGGTCAAATAGGGACCATATCCATATTTAGGCCACTTGACATGGAATAACCTAATGCTGAAAACTAATGTACCCAAAGAATTACCTATCATTGAATATTGCATCTTGAATGATTCCAATGAAAGGCTGTTGACTAGCTGCCATGTTTCCTATATTGACATTCCTCCTGACACCACCAAAGAAAAGACCACCATTTTGAGGACTGGGGATGCCTTTAGCACCTTTTGGTAAGCGAATTTCATTTTCTTCATCATCATCTAGTCTCAGTAACAATCTGTAAATGAATAAATATTATTTATTTACTAGTTTACACCAATTATTATGAACATTATTGAGATATTTCTGTTTGAAAGCATTTAGTTTACGTTATGGTCTGATAACATATCTAATTTAAATTATGGAATAATAACACTGAAAAAATAAAATAAATAAATAATCTCCCTGCAAAACAAATATATGAACTAGATAGATCTGACAATGCTAAATTTAATATGGCACCCAAATTACTTCAATATGTGCCATTTTTCTGAAAAACAATTTTATAATAATAATGAAGGATATTTACATTAATTTACAATGCAAGATGAAATTTAAAGTACATTAAAATGATATTTTGGCTACCTTAGATAACAAAGCCATAAAATATATCACGAAAATCTATTATGCTGATATATGTCTTCTGCATTATTCTTTTGGTGCCTGTCACCCCACTTTTAGAGCCCAGCAGTATCCACTAGCATATTTTCATTTTTTTTCGCTGCTGCATCACATGCATTTATTGCATACACATTAGATAAATTTATTTATAGGTTATTTACATTATATATATTTATACTTATGTTTTAGTAATTCATAAAATAGCTTAAAAACAAGCCTTCCCACCTAAAAAATGGTACATGATACAGTAATTGTATTGCCACATTTTGATTTTGTAATGTGAAATCTATAAGAATCAACCATTACTTTTAAAGGAAGGATTTTAGCGCCATTAAATATATATGAGACCAAAATTTTTGTTCAACAGAAAATTATGCAAAAGTTAAAAGGAGAAAAAGAATAATTGTAAAGAATAATAGAAAAAAAATTTCAGCATATACTTTTAAATATTTGTATACATAAGGATAGACAAAATTTTTAACAGGGATGAGACTGAGAAAAAAGCAAAAAAGAGGAAATGACGCATGAGGTAAAAATCGAGCAAAAAGTTAAACAACGCGCGAGGTAAAAATCAAGCAAAAATGTGAAAATGAAATTTGTGCCATTATTTGAATTCAAAATGAAACATATATATGAATATAAAAATACATTAAAATGAAATATGAACACTAGTAAATATAAGAGTGGAATTCAAAATTTTATTCAATAATTTACTGTAAATGACAAATATTAATGTGAAAATTCCTCAGAAACGTAAAACAATTGTTTAAAATTTGTATAAGTAAATACATTTAAAAATCTGCATTCAAAATAACTTGTCATAATTTCTTTCAAAACTTTCTTTTAAAAGTAATGAAATTGCAAATATATTATGAATAAAAGGTTATAAAAAAAGTTTTCCTTTTTTTATTTTTTAACTTTTGCTCTTTAACAACAGAAGTATTCACTAAAAATTAATTTTTAGCATAATAGGTAATGCAAAAGAGTAAATGATCACTAGAAATACATTCAATGCAAAACTCTGCCATGTGCAAATATTAAGAATTTATTGGACATTTTATCAACAATCGTGGTTATTTTTTACTTTGTGCATATTTCTTAATATAGCCTACCTGGGAACATTTTATTAAATAGGACTGCTGCCTGGTCTGAAACATTTAATAACAACTATGATCCAGTAAAAGTCTAAAAAAGATATTTACCTTATTTCCTTCGTTGATTAAGTTCATCAACATTTAATTAATTTTTTTTTAATGTATTATACATTATCCATAGATTTTGAGCTTTACTATATCTCCTGGCTAATTGTCAATTCAAAACAAGTTGCTGTGAATTCAACACGCAACCAATTTCAACCAAAACCAATGCAAATGATATTCGCCATTCTATTCAACACACGAAAATCAAGTTGAAAATTTTTATCCCATCGGCGTAAGAAAAAAAAAAAAAGTAGAAATGAAAATGATGCAAAAAAAACACAAGAATATTTACTACATGTGCAAACAGTTTCGCCAATCGCGCTAAACAGTGTTGCAAATATTCAAAAGTGAATTCTCCATTCACCAAGGCTTTACGCAACTTCCTTTTTCTCCGGCAATTTGCTGGACACATGCGCAATCGGTTGGAGGAAAGTAGAATACGATCAACACAGACAGAAATTCATTCCGACTCCAATCACGGGACATAATGAAACCACAGAGAGACTGAAACCAGAGTTTAGCAAGCGCACGGAGAGAGAGGGCGATCTCTCTCTCTCTCCAATGCTGTTTGCTTTAATGCGTTAGGCGACGGGAAAGAGAAAGCAGAAAACGGAAGGACTTCGGCACTGGCGCTCGCTCGCTTTTTTTTTTATTTCGTTTGCTAGCGAGCCTCTCCCCCCCCCCCCCCGCCTCCCTTAAAAAGGTCCAAAGATTTTAATGCAGATTTGCATCGAACCCGAGAATGATAATATTCGATGCCGAAAAAACAGAATTCCACGTAAGGATTTTTTTCCTTTTCTTTTTAAGCGGAAATCTGCGCTTCCGCGGAAAAGTGGCATGCCTGTTTTAAACTATTCTCTGTTATAATTGTGTAATTGTTTGTGTGTAATTGTTTTTAAATCTAATTTTTCCATATGATTACTTATTTCCAATAATAATATTTTATTATTCCCTTAGTAAGAAGCTCAGCGGTGTAGTGGTCAGTACGTCTGTCTGCCGCACCGCAGGTCGAGAGTTCGACTCCCGACTGGGCAAAGTTCACTCAGCCCTTCATCCCTTTGGGGTCGATAAAATGAGTACCAAGCTTGCTTGGGAACTAAACACCGAGGGTCTTGCGTTAGGTTGACCACCTGGCCGGGACGCATGCTGCATAGCACCTCGGGGCCCAGGGTCAAGAAAACAGAGATGGGCACTGTCGGCCCAGATCCTTCTTGGATTGTATAGCCATAGAGTTTAGTTTTTTTATTCCCTTAGCAGAATAGAATTCAAGATTTGTAAAATTATCAAAAACTCTTAAGAAAATGATAATATAAAGTCAATTAAAAATATATACATTTTTTTTACTCACTTTTTGTTTTTTTTAATAATGTTAATAGTGTGAAATACTCCATGGCTTATAAAACGATTAGAAACCATTTGCAAATTACCACCACTACTGAACATTGTTACTATTCTTCCGTCTTTTAAAGATACAGAATAATAACTCTGAAAAAGAAACATACATTAGTAACAAATAAAAATTGTTAAAAATAAATTATAAATATTTAAAATTCAAGAGCACTTTTAATTGAAAATTTAAAGAACATTTTTATTTTTACTGAAATATTATGTATTAAAATTCACATGTTTACGTAATTCAACAAATTAGGAAATTTTCATTTCAACTAAAATTTAGCTGAGTGTATTATTAATTAGCCATTACTTTTATAAAAACAAATTTGTTATTGGAATTAACTGAATACAACTATCATCCATTATTTGTGAAGTTTATATTTTCTTCTATTAGGCTTGTATGAAATACAACAATCCCTTAACATTTGTAAAAGTTGTGTTCCAGGATAACCTTGCGAATGTCAAATCTGAAAATGTTGAGTCTATCTTTCTTCACTAAAAAAGAGGGTTCTATGAAATTTTAATTACAGTAGCATAGCATTTCAAAGAAAAAAAAGATATGTGTATTAACAATATGTTACGAATATCATATACACTGGCCTCCAAAAGTTCAGGTACACGGACTAAATGCGTTTGATTGCACACGTTTTGTCGAATATATACAAAACTTATTGACGAATTGTTCTTGAACTTCTGGGATGAAAAGAACATGTTTCATTTCATATTTCTCGGTGAAGATTTTGTCGGGGGTACAATTAGGAGGCTAATAATAAATTTAATAATAAAATAATATTTGCGATCACCTATGTAACAGGAAAGGCTGGAAATGGTTTGTCACTGAGGTAAATGACTATTTGGGTCCTGTTCAACATTTGTATGCATTTGTGTAAGCATAGCACTCATATTCGTGAAGATGTTAACGTTTTTGTGAAAAATTCAAAAGTTTTTTGTTTATAGCATACAGAGTTTTCAACCAAATTTAACACAACTTTCCAAAAACCTGACAAAGAACAGTAGAAACAGTATACTGCAATTAAAACATGAATATATGAATATTTGATGAGATATGGGCATTTTTATGAGATAATTTTTAACTGCGCATGCGCGGCAGATTTCAAAATTTTTATTTCAGAATTTGGTAGTCAGCTATTTAGGGCAACTTGTATAAAAAGTCTAGTCAAATATCGCGAAAATTCACAAAGATAGGGTCGATATAGTGAGTTGCTTCCTAAAAATAGCTTTATTATAAGGGATTTTACACAACTTTCAATCACCTCACTATATCTTTCTAAGTTTTCACAACATTTGACTGGACTTTTTATAGAAGTTGCCCCAAAATACTGAGTACAAAATTATGAAATAAAAATTTTGAAATCTTCCGCGCATGCGCAGTTAAAAATTATCTCATAAAAATGCCTATATCTTATCAAATTTTCAATATATTCATGTTTTAATTGCAGTATACTGTTTCTACTGTTCTTTGTCAGGTTTTTGGAAAGTTGTGTTAAATTTGGTTGAAAACTCTGTATGCTATATAAAAAAAAAAGTTTGAGTTTTTCACAAAAACGTTAACATCTTCACGAATATCAGTGCTATGCTTACACAAATGCATACAAACATTGAACAGGACCCAAATAGTCATTTACCACAGTGACAAACTATTTCCAGCCTTTCCTGTTACATAGGTGATCGCAAATATTATTTTATTATTAAATTTATTATTAGCCCCCTAATTGTACCCCCGACTAAATCTTCACCGAGAAATATGAAATGAAACATGTTCTTTTCATCCCAGAAGTTCAAGAACAATTCGCCAATAAGTTTTGTAGATATTCGACAAAAGGTGTGCAATCGAACGCATTTAGTCCGTGTACCTTAACTTTTGGAGGCCAGTGTACATAGAAGTTGAATGTATACAATTTTTTTTTTTATATAAACATGAAATTTATTTAAGCTAGATAATTTTAATTAACCGATTTCAGAAAAAATTGCAGCTTAATTCTAGAAATACATTTCCAAAAATGCATCACTGAAATTATCCAGAAAGGTTTCATAAATAGAATAAAATATTCTATTCCAAAAAGAACCTTATGGAAACTTCCTTTCTCTAGTTAAAGAACTTAATTTACACGACTTTCAGAAGACCCCCCCCCCCCCCCATATGCTTCTAATATTTTCTTCACATTTTTGTATCAACCCAGAGAATGTCCAAATTTGCTTTTAAAAAGGTGGAATTCCTCCTTTAAGAGGAACACTTTCATGCCTGATTGTAATAAATATTCTGTTGTTGTAACTATTATATTGCTATCCTATAATACTCATTCCTTTTTTTACTTTGAAAACTGAAATTGTAACACTGAGAAAACACAGGCAAAATAATCTTTGACTATTTTAGATTCTGAAAAAGGAAGACACAATAATAATAAAAAAAAATCATGATTATTTCAAGCCATTTCGCTAAATTTCCACTTTGCAAATAATCAAAACTTGCAGTGATTGTTGAGAGATTACTGTTTAAAAATTTCAAGGGTATTGCAATGCAACATTTGCAATATTGCTGTTGTGGCTATTGAACACTAGTGCTTAGTTTTTAAAAATTAATAATTAAGTGAAAACATTGCACATATATATATATAGCACAAAATCTAAAATCCAGAACCTTCCGAACCGCGGCGATTCCAAATTTCAGATCATTTTCAGTTTATTTGTCAAAATAATTAATCACTCCTCCCCCTTCCCTTTCCCTCGGGAAAAAAAGTGCATGATTTATGTCAAGAATGCATTTTCATAACTAAAAAAAAGATGATATTAAAGCAGATATTTTAATAGAATTTTTTTTTTAAAGATTAAAAAAAAAAATTGAACACCCCCTTTCCATCATACATCTTCCTATATATATATATACATATATATATATATATAAAACTATCCATGGTTTCTTTCTGCATAGTAAATATATTATCCACCCAAAGTTGATGATCTGATTGTGTAAACATTCGACTTCCGATTTCAGGGAGAGAGGTGAATAAACAAAAACAAACCACACACAGATAGTTTCCTACTTTTTCAGTTTCTGTAAAGTGGGCATTTTTGGCAGGTGTTGTAACTTTCTAATAACTGATTATATTTTAATAAAAATTTGTTGCACAGTCTAATTTACTATTATTACAACTTGCTGAAAATTTGAAAGAAATCAGAAAAAAGAGAATTTGGTTTTTCATTTTTTTTGTTTTATTGTTTCTTGCAACTCAATATAATATATATATATATATTGTACTGTAATGCTGGGCTTAATGAATCGGAGAGTGGAATTCAATCCAAAGTTTGAATTGAACAAAATTAATTCCGATTCATAAGCTCAAAATTACACTACAGCCGATGACGTAAGTGGTAGACATTGCTAAATGTGTTTTTTAAGAATTATTTTAAATTATTTAAGATCAAATAAAATTATATTTACTAGTTATCGTAGCTGAAAAAAAATAAAGAAAAGAAAACACTCACCCAAGTACTTGAACACAGAAAGATAATTCACAAATGACGTTTATTTAAACATATATAAAATTTGCTAATTTGAATGCATTCTTACATTATGAATTATGAAAAAGATTATCAAAATGAATGTTAAATTTAATATAATTTTAGATAATTGAAGATATATTGTCATCTGAGAAAAAGCAGAAGTTTACGTAATATTTCTTTTAGTTTTAAGGCCTCCAAAATGAATAAAGTTCAGGAACGTAAAGTCAAACTAGGGGATAAAGTTCAGGAATATAAAGCCAAACTTGTATCGTAGAAGGACCCTTGTATTTGGAGAACTGGAACCATGCTGTTGACAATCTTCCTTCAGGAATGTAGATTCGATTTCTTTTTATTCAATGCGAATCTGAACCGAATGAGAAGTTACGGATTTGGAAAATTGGAAATAGGATGTTTGAGAACTTCCTTCAGAAATGCAGATTTTGACGATTTCAGTTCGTTACAAAGGCTATTTACTATTTATTGCATCGACAAAAAAAACAGATAATCAATTCATGTTTTTATAGCAAAGAAGTATGATTGATCGAAGAATAATGAGATGTCGATGAGCAGAACAATTCAAGGCTTCCAATTAATGTTCTATGAAATTTACTTAGAAATGCTTCTTGAAGAAAAAAAATTATATTTCCTTTAGATGATATACGGCCGCCAAGGCCTAACAAAACGTCGATCTCTTCTCACTGGCTAGCCGAACTCTTCTGCCGCAACAGCCGGCTAAAAAAGCACGGCGTCGCAGCCCCCACAAGTTACTTGCTTTAACGGCTCCCTGGTGAAGAATGATGACTATTCCAGAACCCAGTTTCAAACATGAAAAGCCATTACAGAGCGCGCCGGCCAATTAAAAACGCCTATCCTCCCCGCGGCTGACGTCACACACAACGTGCGTGTTCCAAAAGGAATGTTAAACGATTTAGCAGACGTCCGGTTTTGAACTAAGCGTCTGTTTGGCAAAGGGGAATACCCTTCTTGTTGGAACTTTCAAAATGTCGGAAAGAATGATCTCATGGCGTCGCGCGCCGAAATTAAAAATGAGAAAAGATAGAAAATACATTTTTGCGTATTTCTGCCAAAGTATTTATCACAAGTCACTGAAAATTTTGCAATCGGCTAGAAATAAATATTTCTATCCACATAATATAATTTAAAAGGGAAATATTGATAAATAAAAGATTTCTATTTTTTATATTTTAGACTTAGAAAATTCCGATGTGTTTACACATTCGCGATGTATGTTGAAAGAAATTTGAAAGTTAAATTACTGAAATATAATAAAATACTAATTGCACTTAAATAATCTTAATAAGAGATAATGTTTACATTGAAAAATAAGGAAATATTGAATTATTTATCATTAAAATTTACATTATGAGCTTAAAACTTGTGATTAGAAATTAGGTGTTTGAAAATGTTAATTTAAGTTGTAAAATTGAAATAAATTATATTATTTAAATTAATTTGAATGGGAAATGATGCATTATATTTTTTATGATGCAACATTGTATCTCCCGGTAGCAGAAAAAAAAAGGATAAAAAAAAATTTTTAGCTGACAGGTTCGAAAAGATGAACCATCTGCAGATAATTCTATGCAAATTTAAAGGTAAACTACACAATATTAAACAACAATAAACACAATACAACAAAACAAATATATAAACACAATACCAAACAAGAATACACAGTACAAGTAGAAATAGAATTGTAACACAATATCAAACAATAACAAACATGGTACAGTTAGAAACAAACCACTAAAATTTATATATAAACAAAACACTGCATGGGTGAGGTTCCAATTGGCCTATAAAAATGTAATCTTTTCATGTGCAAACCCCTAACAGTAGACATATTGCAACTATGATAAAAATAAAACTATATGTTCAATCATATTTTTAAAAAAAAAACAAAATGCTGCATAAAGTTTTCAAGTATTGCAAAATCAAACCAATAAAATTAAAACAGGATAATACTGCAATTGTGATGTAGCTGAGACAACTGTATATCATTATTTGTAGTATTTATTTTGTTTACATTGTAAAATACCATCAATTTCTTGAACAAAAAACAAATGTACATTGTTCAGAATGATAGTTGTGCCCATTAAATTAAAAAAAATTAAGACATTAAGCTGTGAATTTTAAAATAGATCATATGTGATCTTGGACACTGAAATTTACAATATAAAATGTTATTCCCTTTAAATTATGAATAGTTGCACCTTGAAGGATTTATCGGAAGGGTACTAATTTTGTGATTATTTTTTGCCCCAAGCTATGCCGAATTTACCTTCTGTGTGTGCTCGCTATAAATTTGTTGGGAACTGAAAGAAAAAGAGAAATAACTTAGAGCAGTTGCTCCATCGTATTCTCATAAAATATCTCCACTAGTATTCAAAGAGCTGCAGCTAGGAGATTTGAGCATTGATAATTTTTCATATAATTTTTGGAACATATATAAATTTTCATTTGTATTTTTTATTTGTAATTTATTAAAGTTGTCTCAAAAATATATTAATTTTTTTTATATATATTTTCTCATAATTTTTAATAATAGTTATATAGGATCCTATAATTAAATTTAAAATAAAACATCACATGGATAAGCAGTAAAAGTTTATATGTTGAGATCACCCTTCAATTTCAATATGATATGGATATATATTGTTCAAAAAATTAACAAAGATGAACATACAAAAAAAAATCTGTGGCAACATAATATTGCATTCCCATCATTTAAATTAAGGTAGAAAAAAAAATTTAGATGAAGGATAGTACCTATTATAAAATATAGAATTGTAAAATAATGAAATCAATAAATCAGTATGCTTAATCAATTGTATGAGTGAACAGTAATGGACAGTACGTAAGCGCTTACATTCCGTGACCACTAGTATTTCGCCAGCAAAATATTGAAAACTCATAGAATTGATACAGATGTTACCACTGTATTGTTTAAAAAAAAATTGTAATTCAGAGAGATATATATACATATGAAGACACTAAAATGGAAATTAGAAAAAATGGGATTTACATTTGTAGGAAGATTGTAGTACCCTAAAAAAAATTAAAATATCCATAACAAAAGAAAATTAAGCGAGTAGAAAACAAATAAAACTAGCATCCTGTTGAGATGAGTTTTGATACATTCACCGTCATAATTCTGATTGTTGGATCAGTCATATGTTGAATTTGATAGTTATCGTTATTGCATATCTGGATAATTTTAAAAGGACCTGAATTTTTTGCATGGAAAGTATTAGTATGATTGAAATTCTTTAAATAAACTTTGTCGCCAATTTTCAACTTTGGAGGAGAACGACCTTTAAGAAATTTTGCATTCATTTTAAAATATTTTTGTTCATTAAGTTTAACTAATTCTCTGGTTGTTTTGATATGTTCTTGTTGTTGTTTAAAGTATTGGGAAGGTTCTTCAGCATCTTTAGGTGGTAAGAAAGTATCAATAGGTAAGTTTAAATCTCTGCCAAAAAATAAGTTTGCAGGACTAAAATTAGTTACAGAATGTTTAGAATTATTGTAGTGAAGCACAAAAAATTTCAATCTGTCAGACCATTCAATTATTTGATCAGATAGTGAAGCAACTGATTCTTTCAGGGATCGATGGATACGTTCAATAACACCGTTCGACCTCGGGAAGTAAATGGACGAATTTCTACGTTTGATATTGAGAGATTTAAGAAAGGTTAGAAAGACATCAGAGGTAAAGTTTTTGGCGTTATCAGATAATATAATTTTTGGTATACCAAACCTCGAAAAGTAGTCGTTTAAAGCTTTAATTATAGATGGAGAAGTAGCATCTCTAAGCGGAATAGCTTCCAGAAAGCGTGAATAATGGTCAACGATGGTGAGAATAAAAAATTTACCGTCATGTGACCTGGGGAGTTTACCCACAATATCTATTGCAAGCATCTCTCCGGGAGCTAATTCACACTTGGAAATGAAGGAAGGTTTTGTGTTGGTTTGTTTACTTTTGTAGGGAAGACATTTTTCGCAGTTATTTACAAAATTTTGAACATCCTGAACCATTCTGTGCAAGAAATAATTTCTGGAAATTGTCTCAACCGTTTTAATCATTCCAAAATGAGCTTGGTGAGCAAGGGCAATGCAACTATTGATTAATGTTTTAGGAATAACGATTTTCTTTACTCTATTGACATTACCAGATTTCTTTTTAGCAAACATTAAAAGATCGTTATTAGGATTGATTGAGTAATTAGTGTTAGAACATGTTTTGGCAATTATTTTTTCTCGGATTTCTTTAAGTTTTTCATCATTTTGCTGCTCTTTTAGTATATTTTCGGTAGTTAGTGAGTCGTTAGTAGGTATAAAAATATTTAATGCATTTACATATAAATTAGGGTTATTAGGAAGGTCCACGACACGAGAAAGAAAATCGGCTGGATTAACAAGCCCAGGAATGTGCTCAACCTTAAAATTAAAACTCTGCAAATATAAAAGCCATCTAGTTATAATTTCAGCCTGTTTTTCTAGGTTTAAATGGTAAGTTAAAGCTTTAGCATCTGTTAGAATTTTGAATTGTCTACCGTACAAGAATTCAGAAAAATGTTTAACAGAGGAATAGATAGCATAAAATTCACGTTTGATTGAAGGGTATTTAGATTCTGCCTGATTTAATTGCTTGGAATAAAATTCAATGGGGTAGAATTTGTCATTGTGTTTTTGCATAAGAATTCCGCAAATTGCAACCATAGATGCATCAGTAACCAAATAAACATCCTTACTATCATCAAAATTTTTAACTGTTGGATTAGTAAGCAAAATTTCCTGAATCTTGAGAAAAGCATTTTGACAGTCATTGCTCCAGAAGAATTTTACCTTTTTTCTCATTAAATTTACAATAGGTTGTACTATTTTTGCAAAATCGAAAATTAAATGGAAATAATTTATCATACCCAGATAACTTTGAACTTGTTTCAGGTTTGTAGGAATGGGAAATCTATTGATTTTGTTTACATTATCAGTAGAAGGAGAGTGACCGTTTTTGTGTAATTTAAAACCTAGGTATGTTATTTGTTCTTTACATATTTGAAGCTTTTTAGGGTCTAAAGTGAGGTTAAATTCTCTCAATTTGTCAAAAACTTTCTGCAACCATATTAACATTTCCTCCAACGAATCAGCAGCAACAATTATGTCATCTAGAAAATATTGAACATTTTTACCTCTTAATGAGCTAAGGCAGTTATTTATTAAAGTATGAAAATAAGAAGTTGAGTTCACACATCCAAATGGCAGGCGTTTAGGTTGATAATTCCCATACTCCGTTGCAAATGCCAGTTTGGCCCTATCCTTCTGTTGAAGAAGAATTTGAAAAAATGCGGCTTTTAAATCCAAAACAGTATAGAATTTTTTGCCCGATATATTTTGCATAATGTCGTTGATTTTTGGTAAACAAATTTTATAAGGTTCAGTTATTGCATTAAGTAATCGATAGTCGATAACCATACGAAATTTAAGTTTGTTAGGGTCATCAGTAGGTAACGTCTTCTTTTTAACAAAAATGACTGGAAAACAGTAGTTTGAGGTTGAATTTTCTATAATGCCAGCCTTCAGAAGATCAGCGATTTCATTTCTAGCAAACTCCTTGGCAATTCTAGGAATGGGATATGGTTTTGTTTGTAAAGCAAAACCATGCAGTAAGTTAAACTGAGGAACAACTTTATCTGTACATCCCAGTGTACTGTATGAAGAAGAAAAAACAGCTGAATTATTCATAAGAAGTTTGAGAACTCTCTTCCTATCTGATTCAGGTAAGTGATCAACTTGAAAATTATTAGCTTTTAGTTCATTTTTACGAAGTTCTAAAATATCATCACAATTTAGCGAATTTACCTGGTATGTTTTACTGTTGTCATGCGTAGAAATTTGATCTTTAGAAATTTGTTTTAAGTAACCTAATTTAGTATTTTTGTTGAGGACAATTTTTTGACTATTGTTGTTGAATACATACAGAAGAATAGAATTGTTAACATTTGCTTCATGAAGGCTAAGATCTAAGTTTAGTGGCAATTTCGTAGTTAATGGAACAAATAAATAGTTAAATGAATTGTTAATTTTATGTAATGCTTTAAGTCTTATAATCCTGCCATGATTTGGCCGAATAATGACACGGTTAGCTGGTGTGACAAAGTTTTTGGAATCTTCATGATTAATATCGTTAGAGAGAGAATTAATATTTTCATATGATTCAGCATTGGAATTTGAAATATCATGAATAGTATTATTGTCATTGGAACTTAGATTTTCATTGTTAAAATTAGAAGTTTGAGTAGAATCAGGATTTTTATTTTCGAAAGGAAATGTGAGGTTTCCCATGATAAGTTGAGAGTTGGCAGAGTCTAACAAAACTTTATTTCGGTTTAAAAAATCATAACCGAGAATAATTTGGTAGTTAGAGTGCCAATTATCATGGGTAACGAAAAACACATTGCTGAACCATTTATTACGAATTTTAAAGTTTAATTGTACAGCAGAAAAATAAGGAACACTGGAATTATTGATGGTCTTGATGTTTACAGATCTAGATAAAAAGTTAAGTTTATTGTTTTGTTTAAGTAAGTTAATAGTTTTAGGTTGTATAAGAGAAAAGAAAGATTTGCACCAGAATCCAGAAGACCAATAAAGTTATGTTTTCCAAATGTTAATTTGATTAAAGGAAGTGGAGAATCATCAGAAAAACATGACATAAGTGATTTGGGAATGTTAACAGCAGTATCAGAATAATTCATACCCTCGTGCAAAAATTTATCATCTAGGGCTCTGTGAGATTGAGGGGGAAAATTGTGCAAAATATCATCAGAACCCTCTAGAAGTTTAAATTATTTCTTCTGCCTCTGCCACGATATGGTCGATAATTATTTCTACCTCTGCCCCTATTGAATCTCTGCACATTGTTATCGCTACCTCTTCTAAAATCTCCAGCAAAGTTTCTGCCCTGATTCTCAAAATATCTATCATTACTTGGAGAATTACTGTTAGGACTTAAAAATTTACTTGCTTGATTAGCAGCACTGTTACCCTGACCAGAAAAATTTTGCTGCGGCGAAAAAAATCCCCTATTATGCAAAGATGGAAAAAACCAGCAATCGCGCGTATTATGCTGTTTGTTACAGATATCGCAAACAGTCCGCTCTTCTTTTAATCCTTTTAACTGCTCCGCCATACTCTGCAATAATTTATTTGAATTTTCTTGTTGTTTCAACAAAATTGTAATCAACGAGTCCTGACTGCTGTTGTTTGAAACCTGCGTCGCGTTGATGGTGTTGACTGAGAAAGAACATTGCTGTTCCAAAGCTTTTTCGCAATCCATAGCACTAGAAACCAGATCATCGAAATTTTCCTTTCCAAGTTTAAGTACCTCTGTTTTAATATCCGGTCTAAGAGCTTCGAGCAATTTATTAAACATCAATTTTTGCTTTAGAATAACCATTTGAGGGATATCCTCAGCGTTCGGAACCAATCGATTGACTAATTTTTTTACTACCTCAGCCAACTCCTTCACTGTCTGTTTAGGTTTTTGTCTTATATTTGAGAACTGATAAGAGATTTCCTGGAAATTCTCTTCTCTGCTAAATTTTGCTCTAAATAAACGCACAAAATTTTCAAAATTATCAATATTGTTAATTTCTGGATCGCTCGCAACATATTCCTGCGCCTTGTCTCTACAATACAGGCGGAAGAGTAGAATACGATTCTCGTCGTTCCAATTCTGTATGTTACAGACATCACTAATGTTTTTAATGAAAAAATGTACATTTTCCCCTTCTTTTCCATGGAAAGTGGGAATTGCTGCCATAAGCGCGTTTAATTGCAAATCATTTGCCATATCGTAATAATTTGTATACACGTGAAGAATCAAAAGGTATACTAAAACACTGATGTATGACAAATAAATTATCTTAAAGCAAAGCAAATAAAAAAATAATAATGGAAAAATTTGTTAAAATGATGAAGGAAAGAAAAAAAAATTATAAAAAAAATGGAAGATTACTTTTTTAAAAAATTTTCTAAAAATGCATATTAATGTGCAATACAGTTAAACTAAATAAATATATGCAAAAATGTACAAATCCCCCAAAATAGAAAAAAAAGGAACACAATAACTACAAATATCAAAACATGCAACAATAAATCATTATAAATTCAAAGCGTAATATATAAAGTTTTCGTTTTTTCAATTTATGAAAAAATATTAGCAAATAAATCTTTGAAAAATCAAATTTCTTTTCTTTACATATATTTATAGAATCAAATCTTAAAAGGAAAATAAATAAAAATATAAATCATGTATATTTTAAAAATATATTGCACCAATATGGGGTCCGCACATGAAATAGAGAGAAAAAAATATATATATAAGTTTAGTGAGTATTATTTTTAAAATAAATGATTAAATAATTAATAAGTTAATTAATAAATATACTTTATCTATTATCATGAAAAAGTAATGAAACCCGATCTCTGATCTTTAAAGTTATGGCATCAATTAATGCCTATGAATGAAAAGAAAAAATTAATATTAAAAAGGCTTAAAACAATAACTCCAAGAATGAAATCACTAAGTTAACGGCACCATAAATGTACTGTAATGGTGGGCTTAATGAATCGGAGAGTGGAATTCAATCCAAAGTTTGAATTGAACAAAATTAATTCCGATTCATAAGCTCAAAATTACACTACAGCCGATGACGTAAGTGGTAGACATTGCTAAATGTGTTTTTTAAGAATTATTTTAAATTATTTAAGATCAAATAAAATTATATTTACTAGTTATCGTAGCTGAAAAAAAATAAAGAAAAGAAAACACTCACCCAAGTACTTGAACACAGAAAGATAATTCACAAATGACGTTTATTTAAACATATATAAATTTTGCTAATTTGAATGCATTCTTACATTATGAATTATGAAAAAGATTATCAAAATGAATGTTAAATTTAATATAATTTTAGATAATTGAAGATATATTGTCATCTGAGAAAAAGCAGAAGTTTACGTAATATTTCTTTTAGTTTTAAGGCCTCCAAAATGAATAAAGTTCAGGAACGTAAAGTCAAACTAGGGGATAAAGTTCAGGAATATAAAGCCAAACTCGTATCGTAGAAGGACCCTTGTATTTGGAGAACTGGAACCATGCTGTTGACAATCTTCCTTCAGGAATGTAGATTCGATTTCTTTTTATTCAATGCGAATCTGAACCGAATGAGAAGTTACGGATTTGGAAAATTGGAAATAGGATGTTTGAGAACTTCCTTCAGAAATGCAGATTTTGACGATTTCAGTTCGTTACAAAGGCTATTTACTATTTATTGCATCGACAAAAAAAACAGATAATCAATTCATGTTTTTATAGCAAAGAAGTATGATTGATCGAAGAATAATGAGATGTCGATGAGCAGAACAATTCAAGGCTTCCAATTAATGTTCTATGAAATTTACTTAGAAATGCTTCTTGAAGAAAAAAAAATATATTTCCTTTAGATGATATACGGCCGCCAAGGCCTAACAAAACGTCGATCTCTTCTCACTGGCTAGCCGAACTCTTCTGCCGCAACAGCCAGCTAAAAAAGCACGGCGTCGCAGCCCCCACAAGTTACTTGCTTTAACGGCTCCCTGGTGAAGAATGATGACTATTCCAGAACCCAGTTTCAAACATGAAAAGCCATTACAGAGCGCGCCAGCCAATTAAAAACGCCTATCCTCCCCGCGCCTGACGTCACACACAACGTGCGTGTTCCAAAAGGAATGTTAAACGATTTAGCAGACGTCCGGTTTTGAACTAAGCGTCTGTTTGGCAAAGGGGAATACCCTTCTTGTTGGAACTTTCAAAATGTCGGAAAGAATGATCTCATGGCGTCGCGCGCCGAAATTAAAAATGAGAAAAGATAGAAAATACATTTTTGCGTATTTCTGCCAAAGTATTTATCACAAGTCACTGAAAATTTTGCAATCGGCTAGAAATAAATATTTCTATCCACATAATATAATTTAAAAGGGAAATATTGATAAATAAAAGATTTCTATTTTTTATATTTTAGACTTAGAAAATTCCGATGTGTTTACACATTCGCGATGTATGTTGAAAGAAATTTGAAAGTTAAATTACTGAAATATAATAAAATACTAATTGCACTTAAATAATCTTAATAAGAGATAATGTTTACATTGAAAAATAAGGAAATATTGAATTATTTATCATTAAAATTTACATTATGAGTTTAAAACTTGTGATTAGAAATTAGGTGTTTGAAAATATTAATTTAAGTTGTAAAATTGAAATAAATTATATTATTTAAATTAATTTGAATGGGAAATGATGCATTATATTTTTTATGATGCAACATATATGTATATTGTTCTGCATTGTATCGCGGGCCTGGAAAGGCATTAAAAAAGAACAGATCATAAGATCATTTTGCCGAAACTAGACATGTGGAATAAAAAGAGTGTGAATTTCTTTGTTCTTTAAAAATTGTTATAAAAGTGGAGAGGTTTTCGATCTGGTTTTAAGAATTCCAAATTTATAATACTTAAAAAAAAAAAAAAAAAAAAAAAAAAAAAAAACTAGTTAGCAAAGCATCCGGATTTTGAAAATTTCCAAATTTCTGATGTCCAGATTTGAGACCTTGTACTGTATATATATTCAAACTAACCTGCCAAAATTACCAATTTTAGACCAAAAGAAAATAAAAAAATGAATCAAAGAAAAATTAAGCAGCCAATCGAAAATATCAAAACAGAAAGTAATTAATATAATTTAAGAGATTATATAAAATAATAATTTAAAAAACTAAACGACAGTCTGAAACTGCCACAACCTTACTGAAACACTGAGGAAGTCATTTTATTTATTGTTCTATTTAGTTGAGTAACTAAACAGTATTTGAGTAAATAAATAAAACAAGATATAGATTTTTAATAATCTTGCACAATACATTTTTTATTAATAAACCTGAAATATCATTCTGAATGATATTAATATAACATTTTTAAATTTAATTTTACCAAAAGTGAAAGATAATTTTAAATAAATTCTAGCTATAAAATAATAATAAATAAAATACCTGAAGTAATTCTGGATCAGTAACATCTTGGCCAGAAAATGTAGAAATTAATAGAAGTGCATCATTCTGATTTGTCATGAAAGAAAAGCTAATACTGGAGTCTCCTAATATAGGTTGTCCCTTCATCTCTAAATAGCCAGTACCTTTGAAAGAAGCTACTTTCAATGGCTTTAAAAAAAAAAAAAAAAGTTATTTAATCTTTATAATGCAAAATATAATCCTACAAATGCAAAGTTGTACGTTATATAGAATTTTGCGTTATATAAATCACATTTCACACATCATTAAACTTGCCTTGTAAACATGGCCAAATATATCAGAAACATATCAAAATACAGTAGAGTAAATAAAATCATATAATGAAATGCAATATTCCACCTTGATTCAACCACAAAATACACAATATGAACTTTTAAAAGCTTAAAGTTTTACTTTAAAGGTGACAAGATAGTAGTAATATACATGTTACAAGTTAAAAATATACATTTTATTTAAAATTTCCAAGTATTTTCGGCCTGCAATCCTGCGGCCATTGTCAGGGAATATTTTTAAATCAATTTCTGTTCCATTCATTCAAATATGCCACTTCGTTTGAAATGGGAGAGTCTATAATTATTAGGGTAGCTGGAAGTAGCAGTGCCTTTTATTGACCTTATGTAGAGAAAAATATTTAACTACCGTTCCATTTATTTTAATACGAAATATACAGTCGAACACCGTTAATACGCGAATTAAGGGACCGATCAAAATTCACGTATTAAGAGAAGTTGCGAATTTTCATCCAGTGGTTCATCTAATAACAACCTATATGGATAAAACACATATTTTTGACAATTTTTTAGCGTTTTTAAGACATAAAATGACTTTATTTGTTTTAATCATTATGTACTTATTAACCAGGAACGTTTGAAAGCTGAAAATTTAAATAAGTGTTATTGTCTTAGGTAAAAATACAATAAGTCTTTTCAAATTTATAAATTTATTATGTATGACACATAAAATAGTACAAAATGAACACAAAAACGTCTGCTAACCTTTTTAACTGAAACTAATGTTAACAAAATTAAAATCCTTGTTAGCTATACAGAAAAAAATAGGGAACAGTGTTGATAATAATAAAAAAGCAATATAAAAAACCAAAGTTAAAACCTAATAAAGTCAATAATGATATAAAAATTACATTTTGGCAAAATAGCTACAGGATCTGTCCAGGAACTAATTTTTTTGATTCCATAAAATTAGTTTATTTGAAGATAATTTTGCAAACGCATAATATTCTTCAAAGTAGCCTCCTTCTACATTAATCTTTGCAATCACACTGCCACCCATTTATGTTCGCCTGGAAACCTTCAACTGGAATGCTGTTTAGAACATGCCTTGTGTTTTTCTGAAAGTTCTCCAGGTTGTCAAAAAGATAACCTTTTAAGCCGGATTTTTACCGTGGGATTAGAAAAAAGTCCGGGCATGACAGATCGGGACTGTACGATGATTGGGACGCTGTGTTTTACCAGAAATTGAGTCACTTTGAAGGAACCAGCTTGGCACAAATTTTCCGTTCTTCCAGGACGATTTGATGCACAATCGATTTTGTAAATCCCAAAGTATCCACAATCATTCGGACATTCATCCGATGAGTCCAAAAGCACTTTAATTTCCCCTTCTGCCTTGTGCTTGGCACGTAAAAACGAGTCACATTACTTCTTGGACAGACCTGTATTAATTTTGGCCTGTTTGACATGAAGTCGCATTGTTTTCAACATTATTCAGATGATGGTAAAGCTTGCTCGTCAAGGACTTTTTGTCCAGTGACGATGCATACTGTCTGAAAAAACTGAACGCATCCATAACTTTGGAGAATGGATATGGGAGCCGGACACGCATGTTCATCGTCTTCTTCCTCCTCATCAGGTTTATCAGTTGCAGTTACATCGGCGAGGCGTTGATGTAATCCAGACTTCTGAGCTTGGAGGTGACTAGATCTTTGTCGATATTAATAAACGTGTCTAAATCAACAAAATCTTCTCCTACGGTTTCTTGTGTGCCCAGTCAGTCTTCTACAACATTAGGGTGCAAGGTTGGCTCTTTGTAAATTATGTCCTCGCTACTTCTGAAACCCGCTTTCCAAAAACAATTTTCAATCGTCGTTGGTGTGACACTTTCCCATGCTGCGGTAAGTATGTGTATAGTGTCGAGGACTGTAATAGGATGGCACTCATAGCCCCAGTGGCAGAAAATTTTGTAGCTGTCTGCGACAAGCTTTTAAAATTCCATAAACTGTCTGCAAATTTTGCATGCCATTTTAATGAATAAATAATAAATTAAACTAGGAATTTTTTATCATTCTATTTAAAACATGGTAAGCACAATGCATTCTCATTAATTTTGCTTATAACTTTTCATCATCTAACTTCTTGTAGAATTTCTAAAGTGTGAAGGATAAGCAGAACCACACACAGGCAATAACGATGCTTTTAAAAACCTTCGGAAGCTTCAGAGGCCTCAAGCGCAAAAAGCACTGAGTTTTTCCTAAAACCCTTGAATGAAATTAGTACCCACCCACCCCCCAATCCTTTGAAAAAATTCGTGTTTTTTCGTGCACTTCTGATGAAATTTTGTTTTTTCCCCGACCCTTTGACGAATTTTGCGTTTTCAGAACGGACAGTTGGAATCAGAACGGACATTTTGTTCGATGGTATTACAGCATTAGGCTTTAGGATAAAACATAAAAACACAGGTATAACTTAAACAAATATTCCAGAATGTGGACCAGCCATCGTTCAGTTGCTTGACAAACTTCTTCCATTGAAGGAAAATAAAAAGTGCCACTAATGAAAGTTGGAATCGCATATTTATGTAAAAAGGAACGGATCAAAAATGTCGTTTCAGGCGAACGAACCAATCAGAGAACGGCATCGAATCGATGCAAAGCAAGATTCGATGAAAAGATTCGATTTGGAAACGATATACTAAGTCGCCATTTGGCAGGAGAAATATCGTTATGGGAGTTGAAACATAGTTGGAGGGAAAATTTTGCCGGTGAAGCACGGTAATGAAATGAAAGTAGAAATGGCAAAATGGTATAAATTACTACGGATGTTAAAGAAGTCAGAAAACTTTTATTACAGCTGGATATTGTCTAGAATCAATAGAGAGGGTAAGTAAAAGTTTAAGGAATATTTATTACTGTCATTATTTAAGAAATAAATAAAAGTAAATAAAATAAATGAATGACTATGAAGTTGAACTTAAAAATAAAATGAGGTATGTGAAATGAGGTTTTATGACACGAGATGATAAGAGGCAATGAGAAATACAGTGTTTGTATCTCTATCATAGTCCAGGCAATAGGGAATTTTACCTAGCAAAATTAATGGTAGTTCTGAAAATCGGCTTACTTTATGTTTTTGGGTCGCTGAATCCGAATTTGTAACTTCCCACCAAAATTTCCCCCGGCAACACCCCTCCCCAAATTTTGGTAAAAAGCCCCCCAAAAAGGTTTTTATTAAAAAAATCAATTTTTTTATTGTTTTAGGGCATAAATATCTAGAAATTCAGAAAGTAGACAAAATTTGCAACAAATTAGATATATGACATTATGACTTAGGATGAAGGGTGTCAGAATATGACAGCCTGTTTTCCTTGATACTTATACACCCTGAAATGGTACTTACCTTTATTCTATTGGTTTTCCTTATTTCCATTCTAATACAACTACGTCACATTAACCAAGTTTTCTTTTGGTTATTTTTTCATTTATTTATTCACCAAGTTTCCATTCACGCATCGTTCATCATTTATTTCGTTACGATCGTCCTTCAAAGATCGTCTGTTTATTTCTCCAACGGCTCCGATCTCCGTACGTACCGATGTGACGTCACGCCTTTTCCCGATCGCTGATCTTTGCACCGTGTCGGAAGATACGATTTTTCGCCCTTTGGTTTTGCCGTAAGGCAGGAGGCGTTTTTCTCAACTCCGCCGGAACAGGAGGGAATGTTTTGCTCGTAAGAGGGCGTGTTGGAAGCAGAGGATATATGCCGATTTTGAAGTTGTGTGAGCTTGTCTTTTAAGAGTTGGTCGTATTTTTAGTTTGAAGTTGTGGGTGCTTCTTGCTGTAGCGTTTTGAAGAATGCTGGTCATATTATTTTTAAACAGCTTGACATGTTGATTTTAAAAGAAGCCTGTGTTAATTTGAAAAAGCTTGTGCTTAATTTTAAATAGCTTTATTGCGTGGCATGTTCATAAATGATGTTCGTTTTTAAACAACTTAAGGAATGAAAAAAACTTTGCTTTTGTTGGAAGCCTGATATTTGTTGAATCTCTGGAAACCTATTCTTTTTTTTTTTAAATGTTTCAAGTGGACTTGGTTCTTCATTAATCTGGCATATATTTGAAAAACATCGTTATCGGCATTGAAAAATTATGATTGTGTTGTCTACATGGAAAGTATACCAGTGTGCCGTATTCAGCCTAAAGTTAAACCGTGAGTTCTTTTTATTTTTGTTGTATGTGAATATTGAGAACTGTTCAACCATTTGATTCATACTGTTTACTGCCATTTGTCGCTAAATTATTTCATCATTATTTATTTTTATTATATTGTTTGATAATTATTTAAGTCATGTTTTCGTTAAATAAACGTTAGTTTTATTTCAAACCTAAATGCATCTTTACTTGTTTTACACTTTTACATTTTCTCAGTCACTATCCTGCCATGGTTACCTACAACACTTAAAGTTAAAATATATTCCACACTCTGCTAAAATTTTAGTAATTCTAGACCGGTCCTGTTTCCGGACCGAGAACACGGGTTATGGGCCAGGCCTATTTTAACCCTTGAGCGTCAGCAGTAACCATTTGGTGCAAATTGGAAGTGACAAATGTTAACTACAGTCGGCCATACGAACTCCTAGTGAATTCTAGTCGGGGGGGCCGCACTGTAGATGTAATTTTCTTTATGAATTTTTTTTATATTTATAAAGTAAAGATTGTAATGACTTAAAAAAAAAAAAAAAAAAAAAAAAAAAAAAAAAATTGAATTTTTTTGAAATTTTTTCTTGAAATTTTTCAAAGTTTTTTTATAAGTTTTTTTTTGTACTGTACTGTTTATATCTGGCTCCCGGTACATTTTTTTACTTTGAAAAAAAAAAAAAAAAACTACTTGTCTTAAATTTTCTATTTTCTTCTGACAATGGCTAGTATTCAGGTTAGTATCAGTAAACTGAATTCGAACAACTATGGAAACTGGGCCGCTGATGTAAAGTACCTACTGCTTGATAAGAATGCCTGGGGCATTGTAAATGGAACGGAGAAAGCTCCCGACAAAACAGATGCAGCAGCAGATGAGAACTACCAGTCCAGAGTCAGGTCAGCCCTTTCCATAATCTATCTGAATGTGGAACCTGAGTTCAGACGAATAATAGAAAATATTGATGACCCAAAGATAACATGGGAGAAGCTCAAAAGACATTTCCAACCAGACAACCGTTCCCGTCACATGCAGTTATTCTCTGAGGTATTGGCTTGCCGAATTGAACCTGATGAAGCAATCGACATGTATGCAGCCCGCCTGCAGAGAATTGCAAACCAATTAACAGCGATGAATGAACCCATCAAGGAGACATATCTTTCATTCCAGCTCCTACGATGGCTCCCGAAAAGATACGACGGTTTAGTCCAGAGTATTCTCCGATGGTCTGAGGATAAATTCAAGTTCAACGACATACTGACCGAGCTGATCGCAGAGGAATCCCGCCTAAAACTACGATCCGAAGACAGAGCTGAATCTATCCAAAGCAACTTTTCTAGAACTAGACCACCTAGGAACTCTAATTACCGACGGAAGTTCCAAGGAAAGTGCCATAAGTGTGGACGAACGGGCCACGTGAAAAGAAACTGTGCCTATTCTAATCCTGAAACTTCTGGTCCTGATTCGTCTGCCGGAAATAGCTCCCGTGACTCATCCACTTCCAGAGAGACCGTCCCTAGATCCAATCCTGTTCGCCCAAGGAACAGAGGTGCCACTTCAAAGCCTAAGTCCACTTTTAAGCCTCAACGTCACCATAGCAGCCAGGTACATTATTTAATACAATCCAATCTCAGTAAAGTAAAGGGTGATGACGACGCCTGGGTCTTTGACACGGGTGCGTCACACCATTTCTGTAAAAGTAAAGATCTTTACGTTGATTTTAAACCTCTTAGAAATCAAGAACTTGCTGTTGCCGTTGATGGCGCCACTTTCCCAATCAAAGGGACAGGCACTGTAGATTTAAAATTAAATGGGGAAAAGGTGCGTTTCGGGGACGTTATGTTTTGTCCTAGCCTGAGACGTAATCTTATATCAGGGTCTCGCCTCGATACAAAAGGGGCAAAGTTCAAAGGAGGTGAGGGGAGAGTAAAGGCTTATCGCGAAGATAGAACCCTTTTCCGTGCATTTCTTAAAAATGGCATATATTATATCCACCCTGAACCTAGTTCTAGAACTATAACTAATTCTAAACTTAAGAGTAATCTTAAAACTAAACATGTTCGATTTGAGGCATCAACCATCCAAAAGGATGACCTAAAGCTTTGGCACAGAAGACTAGGGCACATCAGTCCGTCCTTAATCGAACATACTGACAAGTGTAATGGGGTGAGGGGTCTTCCACACATCAAAACCAGGGATTTTGAGTGTGAAGTATGTAAGTTAAATAAACATAGACGCACCTCATTCAAATCTTTAAAACAAATAAGATCCAAAAAGCCACTCGAGCTCTTGCACACAGATTTATGGGGACCAACTAAAATCACTGGCAGAAATGGGGAGAAATACTTTTTAACTATTACTGACGACTTCTCCAGAAAAGTTGCAGTTTACCCATTGTGTAATAAGACACAGGTCTTCAAAGTTTTCACAAACCACGTCAAAAGAGCCGAGCGGTTTTTGAATACCAAACTTAAAAGTGTTCGCAGTGACAATGGGAGGGAATTCTCAAATGAAGCTTTTAAGAATTACTTTGAAACAAATGGGATAAAACACGAATTCACAAATATCTATTCCCCGGAACAAGATGGAGTTTCGGAACGTCTTAATCAAACGCTAGTAGATGGAGCTAGATCAATTCTGAATGAGAGTAAGATGAACCTGAAGTTCTGGCCTGAGGCCATTCTCTACTATGCTTACACACTGAATCGTGTTTGCCACAAGTCCCAAACCAAAACTCCTTTTGAATATTACTGTGGAAATAAACCTTCTATTCGTCACTTGCGTCCATTTGGATCAATTGTATATGTAGGGGTACCTAGACAACTCAGGGGATCCAAGTTTGAGGCGAAAGCCAAAAAGGGAATACTGGTGGGGTATGCAATGTCCACAAAGGGATACAGAGTGTGGCTTCCTGATGGTAATAAAATAATTGAAACCATCAATGTCAGATTTAGTAATGAAGCAACTCTGCCCAAGGATTGGCAAACCCACAGTGAACCAGGTCCTACTTATTCCATAGGAACAGACCCTTTCGATGTTGCAGAAGAGCGCAACGGAAGCGGTCTGGGTCCCACTTACATTATAGGTACAGAACATCCTGAAATCAATCCTTTTAGAGAATTACAGCCTGATAAACCACCTTCTGCCGTTTCTGAGCCAGACCAGTCTCACTCTGATGATCCCGCCTCCAGTCCTCCTCCTTTGAACTTAAACCAAGTATTTTTGAAAATGCTTGTATAAATGTTTTTGATGGTTAAACTGTTAAAGTTGTTTAACATTTTTGAATACTGAAACTTCCAAGTTTCAGAAACATGTCTTTTTATATTGTTTGAATCTTATGTATATACACTTGTTTTCATTACTGTTGCACCGTACTTATACACTTGTTGATTTTTCTTGTTTTTCAGTATAAAGTACAGTGATGTTTTATTACCCTCATTTCCAATGGCGTGGACAATTTAATTCCCGCTGGAATGTGGTCGGACCTCACGTTGGTTCATCCTCCGGGACCCGAGCAGCCTCAGGAAGCGACTCGCGAGGTGCCCTTGTAAATAGCCAGAGTGGTCTGCAGGGGGTAGCGGCCTTCGTGAGTGTTCTGACCACAGGAAGGCCTCTCGCGGGCATTTTTATTTTATTTCAGTAAGTCCCTCGTTATGATTACTGGAACTGCCACTTTTGTCCCGTCCGTGCTATTGGAAATCGAGCCGTAATCTTCTTTGTTTTATGCATATTGCAATTTTTCATTATGCAGCGTATTTTTATGAAAATACCTTTCTGGTTGTGTATTACATAAGTAGTCAAGATAAGTAATTTTTATAAGTTATCTAGTAGTTAATACAATACTTGTTAAGTGAGCTCACTATATAGAAATAGTTTTAGTATATATATATATTAGTTTTGTTTACTATGTATATGAATAAGTATTCTCACTATAGTTAAGTAAAATGTGTCATTTGAAAATGTGTTTTCTTGGAAAATCATAGTGCATTTGAATATTTCAAATCTTGAAAATGAAATTGTCCTAAGTGAAAATCTTTACAATTGTCTACATAAAAATGTAAATTACCTGAATTTCGTTATCAACTAAAATAGCGGTAAAGTAGTCACGTTTTTGACGTGATGAGGTATTATGTAACAAAATCGAAAAGAAACTTTTTCTTCAAGATGAACTTTTGCGTTTAAAAGAACTTTTGAACTTTTAACTTTAAGGTTACCAAGAGGGTTATCGTTGAATAACTCATGTGTTAAAGCGTTCCTCAAAGTAATGACAGTTCTGTAGTTATTTTTTGATATGTGTATTAAATTTGTATAAAATGTGTATTAAATTTATATAAAGTGTATTTTTTGAAATGTATTGTTATGGATATAAGTATATCTATTTTTGAATCATATTTGTATAATGTGTATATCTTACTATCAGAGGTTGATAGTTAATTTTGAATTAATAGGTAAAGGAATCTTTTATTTATCCATTTCCAGTCTTTCAGTATAAGTGTCAAGGAGGGGGGCAATTGTCAGAATATGACAGCCTGTTTTCCTTGATACTTATACACCCTGAAATGGTACTTACCTTTATTCTATTGGTTTTCCTTATTTCCATTCTAATACAACTACGTCACATTAACCAAGTTTTCTTTTGGTTATTTTTTCATTTATTTATTCACCAAGTTTCCATTCACGCATCGTTCATCATTTATTTCGTTACGATCGTCCTTCAAAGATCGTCTGTTTATTTCTCCAACGGCTCCGATCTCCGTACGTACCGATGTGACGTCACGCCTTTTCCCGATCGCTGATCTTTGCACCGTGCCGGAAGATACGATTTTTCGCCCTTTGGTTTTGCCGTAAGGCAGGAGGCGTTTTTCTCAACTCCGCCGGAACAGGAGGGAATGTTTTGCTCGTAAGAGGGCGTGTTGGAAGCAGAGGATATATGCCGATTTTGAAGTTGTGTGAGCTTGTCTTTTTGAGAGCTTGTCTTTTAAGAGTTGGTCGTATTTTTAGTTTGAAGTTGTGGGTGCTTCTTGCTGTAGCGTTTTGAAGAATGCTGGTCATATTATTTTTAAACAGCTTGACATGTTGATTTTAAAAGAAGCCTGTGTTAATTTGAAAAAGCTTGTGCTTAATTTTAAATAGCTTTATTGCGTGGCATGTTCATAAATGATGTTCGTTTTTAAACAACTTAAGGAATGAAAAAAACTTTGCTTTTGTTGGAAGCCTGATATTTGTTGAATCTCTGGAAACCTATTCTTTTTTTTTTTAAATGTTTCAAGTGGACTTGGTTCTTCATTAATCTGGCATATATTTGAAAAACATCGTTATCGGCATTGAAAAATTATGATTGTGTTGTCTACATGGAAAGTATACCAGTGTGCCGTATTCAGCCTAAAGTTAAACCGTGAGTTCTTTTTATTTTTGTTGTATGTGAATATTGAGAACTGTTCAACCATTTGATTCATACTGTTTACTGCCATTTGTCTCTAAATTATTTCATCATTATTTATTTTTATTATATTGTTTGATAATTATTTAAGTCATGTTTTCGTTAAATAAACGTTAGTTTTATTTCAAACCTAAATGCATCTTTACTTGTTTTACACTTTTACATTTTCTCAGTCACTATCCTGCATGGTTACCTACAACACTTAAAGTTAAAATATATTCCACACTCTGCTAAAATTTTAGTAATTCTAGACCGGTCCTGTAACAAAGGGGAAGGGGGGATCTGCCTCGGAACATGCGCGCGGTGCTGCGTGGACTAAGTTGCGCAATTCCACTTAACCACTCACACGTTTACATTCGCCCTCACATCTCCCATCCGAACTTTCCTTATAAGGTTTACTTTCAGTTTTTTGGGTTGCTGAATCCGAATTTTGAACTTACCCCAAAATACCCCCCCCCCCCCAGAAACCCCCCCCAAAACAGTTGTTATTAACTTAAATTTCTTATTATTTTAGTGGAAAAGCATTACAAAATTCAGAAACTAGACAAAATTTGCAACAAATAGGATATATGACATTATGACGTAGGATAAACGGGGAGAGAGGGGGCTGCCTCGGAACATTCCCCGTGCGCTTTTCTCAAAAACCAAATTTTTTTTAAAAATCAATTTTTTGGGGGATTGCAGGCAGAAATTTTGGTGAGAAGTTACAAATTCGGATTCAGCGACCCAAAACACATAAAGTGAGTCGAAATCGAGAACTAGTAATAATTTTTCCAGGTAAAATCCCCTATTGTGTGGACTTCATAACTTAGTGCACGTAGCGCTGCAGTGCATGTTTAGAGGCAGCCCTCCCCTCCCCGTTCATCCTACGTCATAATGTCATGTATCCTATTTGTTGAAATTTTGTCTAGTTTCTGAATTTCGTAATGCTTTTCCCCTAAAACAATAAGAAATTTAAGTTAAAAACAACTTTTTTTTTTTTTGGGGGGGGGGGGGGGGGGTTCCGAGGAAAATTAGAAATTCGGATTCAGCGACCCAAAAAACTTAAAGTAAACCGTATAGAGAAAGTTCGGAGGGGAGATGGGAGGGCGAATGTAAACGTGTGAGTGGTTAAGTGGAATTGCACAACTTAGTTCACGTAGCACCGCGCGCATGTTCCGAGGCAGATCCCCCCTTCCCCTTCATCCTAAGTCATAATGTCATATATCTAATTTGTTGCAAATTTTGTCTACTTTCTGAATTTCTAGATACTTATTCCCTAAAACAATAAAAAAATTGATTTTTTTAATAAAAACCTTTTTTTGGGGGGTTGTCGGGGGAAATTTTGGTAGGAAGTTAAAAATTCGGATTCAGCAACCCAAAAAACATATAGTAAGCCTTTTTCCAGAACTACCATGAATTTTGCTAGGTAGAGCCTCTATACGGTCTCTATTGCCTGGACTATCAGGGAAAAACAGAATTTTTGTTTATTTTACAACGCCCTCGTTAGCAGTAAAATTTTCTCTTCTCTCTTCCTGCCCTGTTTCACTATACGAAATAATCGAGGCTGGGAAAGAATTCTCCTTTAACCAGGAGAGGTTGAAATTGATATTTTTAGTATAGCAATTCATGATTGCATTAAATTTTGACAGAAAAAAAGCGTTCATAGTTTAAAGAATTGTCGTATAAAATGCTTGGGAAAATATTCCCTCTAAAACCACGTCTGTTTCGATCCAACCTCATTCGCGTATTAAACAGTGGTTTTTCTTGCCAGGGACTGATAAAATTTCGCATATTAAACGGGTTCGCAAAATAACCGTTCGCGTATTAAGCGGGGTTTTTTATATGCATAAGAGAGGCGTATTTCAAGGGACCGAAGAAAATTCGCGTATTAAGCGGGTTGGCATATTAAGCAGGGCGCATATTAACGGGGTTCGTCTGTATATTATATATTTTTTTATGAAAATAGACCCAACACCGAGAGATGAATTGGCTGGTGCATATGCTATCCCTTTTAGAACTGGTAGCAACAGCATAATGGAATACATAGGAATGACAAAAAGAAAACTCAAAGAAACAAGTGGGTAGGTGTGATCGCAGATTGCACAGAAAGTTTCGTTTAATATGTCCTTTAAAACACTTTATCCTTAAGGGGGCTGGTCACTCAGCTTCGGAATTCTCCTCCATAATGTTAAGTCTATGGACTTTTGATGCATTCGTATGTTTAAAATATGTCCTCGAAAAATTCATATTTTTAACATATTTTTTCTGTGCACTCTTCTTAAAGGATGTCTCTTTTTTTTTCTTAGTTTTCAAAATATTTCTAAAATCTATGCTGAATTTAATATTTTATGTGTTAAAAGCGGGTGAACTGTGAGTAAGATTTTAACATTTCCTATAAAATTAAGTCTATACCTTAGAAATATTTTGAGAACTAAGAAAAAAAGAGACATCTTTTAGGAAGCGTACACAAAAAATAGAAGTTGAAAATATTAATTTCCCAAGGAGATATTTTAAATATATGAATGCATCAAATGCCCATAGACTTTACATTAGTGAGGGGAAATTGGAAGCTGGGTGACCAGACCTCTTAAGTTAATAAATCAAAATTGTTAATTTATAATTACTAAAATCTTACATAAATGACAGCACCATTAAATTTAATTTTAAATAAAAAAATATATTTTAATCAAATTAAAAATATTAAAGTAAAATTATTTAAATAATATTTTTATTTTGGAATTTTCCATCTTCTTCTTATTTATTTATTTATTTATTTTTTTTGGGGGTGGGGGGGTGGGGTAATTCTAAAAAAAATTTCAATGTAATTCTGTTTTTTAAATTTTATTCTTTTTCTTTTCTTTGATGGGTGGCGGATGGGAGGAACACATACTTCGCATATTCACAACATTGTGCATACAAACCCATTGCCTTTACCAACGGGCTATAACTTCTTTGAATTAAGTAGCTGAAATTAAGATTATGTAATGCCACAGAAATGGTCGAATTCATAAAACTCTAATAATATAAGAAATTTCAAAATTTTATGATTTTGGGAAGGACATGGGGTATTCAGCTCTATGTAAAAAAAAAAAAAAAAAAAAAAAATGCCACAGAAATGGTCGAATTCATAAAACTCTAATAATATAAGAAATTTCAAAATTTTATGATTTTGGGAAGGACATGGGGTATTCAGCTCTATGTAAAAAAAATCAAGTCTCTAATTTAAATAGTTTCTGAGTACGGGTCTGTGACAGACAGAGAAGTGAGACTATAAGGATTTTGTGAGAAGAACGAAACCCTAAAAATCAAAGAGCATAAAGCAGATATAAAATATTGTCATCAATCCACAGCTCTGTCATGCTTAAATTTTTACAATAGATTTTGATGAAGCAAAATTTATATACTGAACATCTAATTACAATGCATCCATTTCAGAGAATCCATAGAAATTCTGAGTAAAAGTAATCAAGTATGTAATGATGCTCTATTATACAATATCCCCAATATGTGGTTAAATATCCTGAAAATAAATCCTGTAAACTTAAACACCCAGTAATTTTCCGCTACATACTTTTAATCTAAAGCTTCTTCTACTACTTCCCATTTAAAATCAAAGCAATATATATGAAGAAAGTGACATATTAAAATAAATGGTACAGTAGTTAAGTATTTTCATCTATGCAAGTTTAATCCAAAACACTGCTACTTCTGCCACTGTCCAGCTACGGACTTAAAATGAAAGTGACATATATGAACAAAGTGACATATTAAAATAAATGGTACAGGAGTTAATAAGTTTAATCTAAGCCACTGCTAGTTCTACTTCTAGCTACCCTAATAATTATAAACTCTTCCATTTTAAATGAAGGAATGTATTTGAATGAATGGAACAGTAATTAATTGAAATAATATCCCCTGATGATGGGCACAGGATTACAGGCCAAAAGTACTATGAAATTTAAATAAAATGTATATATTTAACTTATAACATCTATATTATTATTATCTTTGTCGCCTTTTAAGTAAAATGGTGAGCTTTTTAAAGATCATATCGTATATTTTATAGAAGAGTATCTTATTGCATTCCTTGGGAGCCAGAAGTTGTGAAAATTACAAATTTTTGCATAATATAGATCATTCCATACATTGTTAAATTTATTTTATAAACATTTTTACTACACTCAAAAAAAAGTGTAAATCAACTTTTAACTAAAATGGTTATCTATTTTATAAAGGACAAACGTGTCTGGGCATAAAGCTGATGCCACTTTGACGGGAACAACAACAGACAATTAAATTTAACTTTTAACTTTTAATGCAATTTTTTAAACTTCTAAATACTGCACATTTTCAAATTTTACACTGTCAAACAGAGAAATAAATGTACTTTCAAATGCAATTTGTTTGATAAATATATTGCAATTTATTTTAAAACTGTATTCCAATTTACTAAATTTTTATTGTTTTAAAATTAATTTTCCAGAATGAATTTCTTTTAAATCTATCTCTATCGCATGCAGACGATAACGAAAGATAAAATCCATTTGCACTTAAATATAAATAGTTCCTCATTTGATTTTAGCTTATATTCCATAACGAAATTAAAACATTCATCAGTCAATAAATAAAAAAATAAAATATAAATAAAACACAAATCTAATACATTTAATTAAATTTCACGCTTAATCCATTGAAATGAACAGAATTAAAAGAGCGAATAAATAGTGATCTTTGAAGAATTCTTCGGCTGTTAACTCCTGACATGAGGCCAATATGAAAATATCGCTTTTAATATGCTTCAAAACTTTATTTGAAGGGATTATTGCTATTTTTCATATAACAATGAATTTAGTATTATTAGTGGGCATTCTAAAAAATACATAAAATGTAAAAAATCTATTACAGTTATATATATATGTAATAATAAAAATTTTTGCCCCTTTATCTTAGTAAAACTATTCCAAATTCTTAATATTTTTCCTTTTTTACCTATCTTCAATAATATCTTTTGTCTTTTATTTCATGCATTTAAATATGCATATTTTTTTTATTATTCTAAAAACCTTAATCTATTCGTCTAATCTTATAAAACCCATTAAATTACTTTTTTTATTTTATTCTAAAACTTTTTTTGTTTCGAATGTTTTATAGCATTTATTTGATGATGTTCTTTTTCCACAATTCCTTGCAGGCTCCCGCCAACATTTGACCGCGCTTTAATACTGACGCCGAGTATAAAAAGTTCATTATCGACGTCACGCATGCGTCTCCCTTCCCATCGAATCATAGCCTGTCTCCTGTCCCGTTCCTCCCCCTCTCTCTGCTGGAGTTGGATCTCCACTAATAATGTATCCATCCATGCTCTGTTTCTTTGAGTACTTATACTGTTACATCAACGAGGAGCGAGAGATTTTACGTTTTTCTGGTTGTTAAATAAATCTACGTCACTTGGGGTGAATGACTTTAATGTGTAGATCCTAATACTTTTAACATCTGAAGTTTTATGAAGTGGATCATTGATTATTCGAGAGTTGATGGACAAGCTACTGGAAATGTTTCGATATGTTTTTGTCAAATAAACAATGTTTAAAGTTACGATGACTCTATTAATTATGCCATGGGAAATTTTTCAATGTTTATGGAGCCTGTCTTCTACTCGCCACCCTGACTGCATTCCGATATTCTCATGATAACGGAGGGTTGGCCGTGATTACTATACTACATTTACTTCGAGATATACGAGTGACACCAGAATGTCACAAAAGTTGATAGCAAAATGCAACATATATATTTAAAAACAACAACAACAACAAAAAAAAACAGTAGATAGTGAGGCTTTCTCACCACAATCTTTGAGATTATTTTGCCTATATGTTTTTCATTAGTTTCTGAGTAACTGCAATTCTTTTTATCAAAGAATGTGTTTTAAGGATAAATATGTATACTAATGTCAAAGGATATTTCCAGAATCTTTCAAAAAATGCTTCATTCATCATTGTGCCTTTAGTATGTGAAGAGAAAAAAAGATGTTAACATCAGAAATAATTAAAATATACATAAAGCACAAATAATTGTACAAAAATTACTTTTAGGTGCATAAATATAATATAAAGATATTTAAAATACAAATTTAAAATATCTCAAAATACATCAGAAACCTAGAACGTTTTCAACCATTACAAGGCCGTCTTCAATAGGATTTAAATGTTGTTATTATTATTTTTTCTTTTTTTTTTTTGTGCTTATTTGAGAACTGTCCAGAAGAAAGCATTGTAATTTAAACTTAAATATTGTATGTCAGATGAGATGCCAGATAAAGTTATTCAAATTAAAAAAAAAATGAGCTTTCATCTATTATGCAGCAAATACCTCCATACATCATGTATATCGTATGACAGTGCATCGTTACAATCTGTATGTTTATTAGCAATTATTTCAATTGATTCTCTTATGATGGCTTCCTGGTAAAAATTTGTACGAAAAATAATTTTTGATTTATTAAAATCTACTTTTATAGGTTGAGTTTCAGCTAATCTTGATAATGCAGTATGGGGTCTATTTAATCTGAGATCTGCTTCATGTTCTTTCATTCTATCACAAAGTTTTCTCATCGTCATGCCAACATAAATAAAATATTTACTATCTTTTTGGAAAGGACTCAAACGAAGCGCAGTTATAGATAAAAGATTTAAATTTTGTAAGGTTAACTACATTCCAAGGCTTTTTGAAGATATAAGGCATGCCCTTTTTATATATGATGTAAAATTAATTGAAACCCCTCCCACAAAATTAAAAGATCTGTTAAATACTAAAATTGATCCTGTCCAAGCAATCAATAGATCCGGAGTATACATTATACCTTTCCAAAAAGATAGTAAATATTTTATTTATGTTGGCATGACGATGAGAAAACTTTGTGATAGAATTAAAGAACATGAAGCAGATCTCAGATTAAATAGACCCCATACTGCATTATTAAGATTAGCTCAAACTCAACCTATAAAAGTAGATTTTAATAAATCAAAAATTATTTTTCGTACAAATAATTACCAGGAAGCCATCATAAGAGAATCAATTGAAATAATTGCTAATAAAGATACAGCTTGTAACGATGCACTGTCATACAATATCCATGGTGTATAGAGGCATTTGCTGCATAATAGATGAAAGCTCATTTTTTTTGAAAATTTGAATAACTTTATTTGGCATCTCATCTGACATACAATATTTAAATTTAAATTACAATGTTTTCTTCTGGACAATTCTCGAATAAGTGCAAAGAAAATAATAACAACATTTAAATCCTACTGAAGATGGCCTTGTAATGGTTGAAAACATTCTAGGTTTCTTATGTATTTTGAGACATTTTAAATATCTTTATATTATATTTATGCACCTAAAAATAATTTTTGTACAATTATTTGTGCTTTATACATATTTTAATTATTTCTCAAGATGAATATAGCACTAGAATTTTAGTTTTCATTTATCAGAAATAATATATATGATGGTTTTCACCTATATTCTGTAACCCAGGAAACCCACTTTGTTTACAATAAATTACAACCATTACAAGACAAATCTGTTGAAGATTTAAAAAAAAAGAAAAGAAAAAAGACCAGTTAATGAATTTAAATGATGTCTTAAGAAGTTATATTCTGCAATATTTATAACTTGCAGGCTGGTAAAAGAATAAATACTACAACCTAATATGGCTCTGAACAAACTTAAAATTTTAGTGGACTTAAAGTTATGTAGTCAAGAACTTACAAAGCTAATTTAAAACTTGTGCAGATTAGTCAATTTTGGTCTTTAAAAAATGGCTTTAAGTGATAATAATATACTGTATATTTCCATGTATAAGCCAAGTATACGACTTTTCAATGAAAAATGGTCCAAAATCGGTTGGTTGATTGGTTGATTTTTGACAGCCGATTATGAACTCGAAGGATATAGGCCCTAGGGGGAGTACCATCCTTGGGGGTCTTTCTAAGGGAACCTAACCCGTATTTATGCATGGGAATCCACGGTTTCGAAGAAAACCACGAAAACTCTGAAACGGTTAGGCTGACGGGCGCAATTGGGTTCGAACGCAGCACCTCCCGTCTACCAGCTTTGAGAGCAGAACCTCTCAGCCATTGGTCCAAAGTCGGATACCTGTATATGAACCAGTGTTAAAAACAGGTGATGAAAAATTCACCAAACAAAAAATTAGCGCTTCTTTGTGCTAATTTGTACTAATGCTTTCTTGGAAAATGTGCTCTCTAAAATTATTGATCTCTCCTATTCTGTCTTGGCTCACTTCCAAAACTATTTAACTGGGTTTCGCTCACCCTGTTATGACTTGGTCGTTCATAAAAATCAAATTTCCTATTTTTGTAAATGGGAAAACCTTTCTCTACTTCATGCAGCTGCTAATTTACTTTGGCTAAAGGAAAGATGGCTGGACAAAAGCACATGGCTTATAATGCAGGTTTTTAATTAAAAGACATTGATTTTGCAGAACAGTCAAATAACACAGTGGCAGCTCGTCATTTCATACTCAATGAAAAAAAAAAAAAGTGTGAGAATAGAGAAAGAAAAAAGAAAAAATTTCAAATATTCCAAATATAATTAAAACTGCATGTGGGTGCAAATATATCGTCTTTTGAAGATTGCATAGATGATGATGATAAATTATTCACTGAGGATATTCATCCTCATGTGCCAATGAAAAAAAGCGATTTTAAGGAGTTGCTTGAAAATTATGATAATAACTTCGATAGTGAATGATGATTGGCGATTTTTGCATTGTAAAAGAGTGCAGTATTTAAGTATTTTTAGAAATTTTAAGTAGATTTATGTTTTTTATATTTACTATATTTTTTATTTTAGAATAAAAATTTTGGAAATTTTCTTACACGCGTGTATAAGCCAATCCCCCCAAATTTATAACAAAAAAAATGACCAAAAAACCTCGACTCATACATGGAAATATACAATATATAAGACTGAAAAATACATAGAATATGTATACAAAATATAAAAATAAGTATAAAAATGAGAATAGGTATATAATAGGTAAAGAAAACATTCAGAAATGAATTTAAAAAAATTACAACAAAAGAAAAATGTAAAATAAGATTAAGAAAATATATATGCTTAAATAGATAAAAGAAGTATAGAATCTGATTTGTAATTAATTTTTTTAGAACACAATCTATTGATTTAATCTTACAAACATGCATCTGAATACAAGCAATTAGAATTGGAATTCTTTGATATTTTATGTATTACAATCAGAAAAAATGATCGGGATTCTGTTTATTTTGGTGATAACTATACAAGTTTTGAAGAGTAAGATTAAAATCTATGAATATATAAAGTCATACGATAAGAAATATATAAAAGTTTAATTTTCAAAACATTCTGCTTTAAAAACTATTGATGATGTTCAATTATTTCTTATTGTTGAATGACATTTTACTGAAAATAGTACTGTATATAGAGACTAAAAATTTACGATATATAGAGTAACAAATAAGAGAAAATATAAATTAAAATACTTACCCTGTTGGAACATCCTACAATCATGCCATAATAACTACCTTTATTTAAATCAATAGGAGTTGAATCTATCTGTAGATCTTTCATGCAACCAAAGAAAGTATTAAATGTTACTTCTGGCCATCTAAAAGAAAATTATCATCACAATCAAAAGTTCAATGATTAACTTTTCTGACTATATACAAAACTAACAATGAAAAAGTTCAATTACTTTTTTTTAAATAATTTTATAAATTGCTATACAGAAAATATTAACTCATACTCTTGCTCAAACTTAGTCCTTTATAATGTATGTTTTACACACTTTTATATACGTAAAATCTGTAAGCTTTCCAAAAAGCTTCAATGATATGAATTAACTTTTGATATAAATAGTTGAAATTAATGATACTACTTAGTTATCCCATTGACCAATTTCGCCAAATTATACAAATTGACATAATATTTATTTTAAATAACGAAAACACAAATAAATTAATATAACATTAATAAAAATACAAATAAAACGTGGAAATAAAAAATACTTGCTTTAAGTCAAGTGAATATGATATTTACGATTAACCATTATTGGCATTTAATCTTATAGTTTGGTGATAGATCTTTGGTAGATGGGATAACTAAGTAGTACTAAATTAATTTTAAGTATTAGCCCTTTAGCATATTTATTTTTGTGTTAAGTAATTTTTAACTTAAGTTTGTAAGTTTGTGATGTAAATAATTTGTAAATGTTTACAATAAATTTGTTAAAATTAAATTTATTGAAAAGAAAGAAAAAGTATTACTTTTAAAAATTTGCATGTTGGCAAAAGAATTCATTTCCACATTTAACTGTTTATTGAAAGTAAGAAACATAACATAATTCTATAGAAATAATATCTTTCTTTGTCACAAGGGAAAAAGTATTAAAAAGTACAAACCTTTCCATTGTAAAATTAGGAGGAACACCGCCATAATACATAGCACTTTCTCTTAGTTCAAGAGCAGATGAAGAACTTCGAACAATATTTTCATCCAAAAACTCATTTTCAACCTGCATTTGAGCTAAAATTGAAAATAATTCCGAATAAGACTTTTAAAAATATTAAATATAATTCACAATAAAATTATCAAATGCAGCGTGACATTCAATTTAATGCAGTATTCACAGAAATAAAAACAACTTTCCCTGACTAATTTAACAAAAATTTCCTGGCTTAGTATGCATATAACTGTATTCTTATCTGCAACAATCTCTTTGCAATATCTTATACATGACAGCCTCTTTATCACTTGAAAACTTAAGTAAAAATTTTAGGACAGCAGGAAAACAGTTGTTTAAAAGAGGTTAGTGTTCTCATCTATGAGCAGATTATACAAAAGTATTATTGCAAAATTATACTAAAATATTAGAACATATTTTAAGAACGTTGGCTGTGTATATATCAAAAATTCTTCCATTGAATATATGTTTCGATCAGAATGGCAATATTGGGGAATAATTAACAGCATTAGTAAAGGGAAACCTGTATATTGTTGAAGACTCAAGTCAACACCAGGCTTGCGGAGCGCCTGCAGAGAGTGAAAAAACTCTCTGCTTAATCTCCAATGAACGATTGGACCCAGAAATCCACCGGGTATAGCAACATAATAGTGATTTTCGACGATGCTGGCAACGAAGTGCGCATGGAGCTGTTTTCCCATTGGTTGGAGCCGCTGAGCATCGCCCTCCAGTAGACAGCTTGTGCAGGGCATTGAAGCGACTTTCCCACTCTCGCCAAGGTCCGCAAATAGCCGGGTGCTGGTGGCAACACTTGGAATACTCGTAAGCACTTGGGCCTTTACAAGGACCGGGCCACACTGCTGAACACTCGACTGGCATGAACACCAGGAGAGTAGAAGGTAATGTCGGTTGTTCAAGGCAATATTAAGGGTGGTCTAGGGAGGAAGTAATGGCACAAAAAATAAGATAGGCCATTTTCAGTTACAGATATTTTTTTACCATACATTAAATTTAAAATTTACCTATACTAACATAAAGTCTGAAAAAGACTCATGCACAATCACAACTAAAATGACACATTTTTTACTAAAACAGTAATACACACACATTATCCATAAAACTAACATACATGTTTTGGTAACATACATAACATGCAATACAATTTTGTGAGCAAAGTCAGAAATTATACCAAACAAGCATAAGCTTTAATACAAACAAATTTCTAACAATCCAAATAGCTATATGTTGCGATTTGAGAATGAAAAATTTGTCTTACTTTGGAGGCCAGAAACTTAAGAAAAGTATATATCTTTTTACATAAATATGAATTATTTAGTAAAGTTCATTTTTTAAATAAAATAAACTTTACACCTAAAATATTTACATTCCTGAATGAAATTTTATATCCAGCGGAATAAGGCTGAAAAGTATTTTTTCTTTTAATATGTTAAATGTATGTGAAATTTGATAAATTGGCGATTTTCTATAAAATTAAAGTAAAAAAATAAAAATAAATAAATAAAATAAAGTAGCATTTACATAAACATAACATCAAACTATTAAAAATAGAAATTTTTACCTTCAAATTTCTCTCGAGCAACTTCAACACGTATCCACTGGCCTGTATTGTATTTATTTTTGCTCTCTAAGCGAATATGAACTTTATTGTCCATTTTTATCTGGAAAACAACTTTACCACCTTTCAATTCTAAAGACATCATATGACCCTAAATAATGGAGGAAATAATATATATTTTACAAAGTTTGGGACACTTTTTATACTCTTTAAATGTAAACTAAATTGGAACAGAAATATATAAGGAAATCAAATAGGGACATCTTATAAATAAGGGCTTGGAATTTAGGATGGGATGGCAGGATTCACACTCAAATTTAAAAAAAAAAAATCTTAACAGTTATAAAGTAGAAGAAGCAATGCAATGGCCATTATAAAATGGAGACATACAGGCAATAACCTGCTCAAATGCCTTGTTTACATATCCCGGCTACTGAAGATTGTCAGGAAGATACCCTGCCAAATACTTAAAAACTACTAGCCATGACTCATGCTAAATGTCAAAGGACAAAACTGTTCACATCAAAATTCCTTGATTATGGTTTTGTAAACTACTGTTATAGTTAAGTTTTCTGAAGGAATGTAATAAATGCCTGTAATCATGGTAGTTTGGAGGGAACAGATTGCTCCTTATTTAGTCTAAAAATATAAACAGACATAACATATACAACGATTATAAATAATAGATATAACATATAAAAAGTAGGTACTAGTTGATTATCCCACTGACCAAAAAACTGTCACCAAACTGTAAGATAAAATGCCAAAAATGGATGATCGTCACATTCACTTGACATTAAACATGTTTTGTGTGTTATATCATCAAGTCTTTTTAATTTAATATTTTGTTTGTATTTTTATTAATGTTTTACAAATGTATTTGTTCTTTTGTTAATTAAAATTACTGCAAATTTTGATTTTTTTTTTTTTTTTTTTGGCTTCAAGTTTATTTGATGTTTACATACATTTTACAGTTATATCCGTCTATGTTTTTTGACTAAATAAAGAGCATTAGGTTCCTTACAATTTTCCATTATTATTGATATTTACTGTGTTCCTTAATAAATTCGATTATTGCATTTAAAATACATTTTTATATAATTTTAATTAATTTTTCAATAAATTAAATTACTACATTACTTACATTTTATTCACAAATACAATATCTTAAGAATATCTGTTGGTTTATGGTTTAATTTAATAATTCTGCATTTAAATATATAAACCATTAGTATTCTTTTGTCCAAAATCACCTAAATAAATTAAATTTTATATTTGGTATGTCACTATGCCATAAGTGAATGTCATTATTAAAGTAACTCTATTCTTTAGTGATTTTTTAAATTTAAATTAATTAATTTTCCTATCTTAAAATTTTAGAATGGCACCATTCTTCCATTTGCATAATTTGGCAAAATTGGTCGAAGGGATAATCAATGTACACAAAATGTACACAAAAATTAGAAATTATGGGCCAAAAAAATGTTGAGTTGTCGAACCATGTTCCATTGATAAATAGATATTCAATTTTATCAATTTGCAGATAAAGTCTCATATCAGGCCCATTAATACACTTTTTTTTTTTTTTTTTTTTTTTTTAAATAACAGAATTTTATAAACTTGAAAACAGTTTATCACATCAAGTTTTGTAGTTCAAAGATCCCATATATTTGTAATCCCCCCCCCCCCCCAAATGCATGGGAGAAAACAGAGAAAGATAAGTTAACTTATGTATAAAAAATAAAACAAAACTTCAAGATCTAATTTGTCTTGATTTTCCTTTGGAAAATTATATATTATAATATTGAAATCCATATTATAAAGTAATCACATTTTCAAGTCAAAAACAGACAAAAAGCATGAAATTTTAGAATTAAATAGAAAAAAATTATGATATGAGGAGAAAATTACATGATCATTTAAAATTACACACATGAAGATTTAATTTCATATTATTAATATTTAGAGGAACACAACTATAAGCAGATAACTAAATAATTCAATATCTAATTCGCCTTGGATTTCCTTAGTCAAATTTTTAAATTAAATTATGATAATTAATATTAAAAGTAATTGCATTTTTATTTGCTAGAATTTAATAAGCTTTCTTGAAATTACACACACACACACACACACACACACACACGCACACACACAAAAAAAAAAAATTTCAAAGAATGAAATACTGTATAAATTCTTGCATGAAGTAATATGGAAAATTCAAGTTAATGGACTTAAGTTCAAAAAGTTAAATGAAAAAGTAAGGTAGTTAAATGGAAAAATAATATCACGAAAAAAATAATTACATGTCTGTTTCAAAATACACAATGTAACAATAATAATAACTTAAACATTAATTATATATCCAATTACATACACAATGTTATGATGAAAATGAATAAACAACTATAAAATATAAGTAATGAATTTTAAAACAAATCAGCATGTTCAGCATCTATAAGAAAGTTAATTTAATTAAATAGAAAAATTATGATATGAGGAGAAAATTACATGATCATTTAAAATTACATACATGAAGATTTAATTTCATATTATTAATATTTACAAGAACACAACTATAAGCAGATAAATAAATAATTCAATATCTAATTCACTTTGGATTTCCTTAGTCAAATTTTTGAATTAAATTACGATAATTAATATTAAAAGTAATTGCATATTTTCATTTGCTAAAATTTAATAAGCTTTCTTGAAATTACACACACACACACACACAAAAAAAAAAAAAACAAAGAATGAAATACTGTATAAATTTTTGCATGAAGTAATATTGAAAATTTAAGTTAATGGACTTAAGTTCAAAAAGTTAAATGAAAAAGTAAGATAATTAAATGGAAAAAAAATATCAAGAAAAAAATAATTACATGTTTGTTTCAAAATACACAATGTAACAATAATAATAACTTAAAAATTAATTATATATCCAATTACAAACATAATGTTATAATGAAAATGAATAACCAACTATAAAATACAGGAAAACCCGTTTAAGAAGTTCCCACTTAAGAAGTTTTCCCGTTTAAGAAGTTTATATTTTTGATTCCCATTTTTCTCTTATTCTTACAATGCTAAAATAACTCGTTTAAGAAGTTTAGTTCGAAACTCCTTCCCGCTTACAAAGTTTTATTTTTCGTTCCATTTTTACTTTCAAAGAGCGTTTATTTTGTATTTTTGATTATTATTTTATTTTCTGTGCTGAAAATCTCTTCCTTTATATTCTTCGCTACTCAATTTAAAGATTGTAAAACAAACAGGGGAGATAGCAGTAGCAGGACAGATAGCAGTTATGGTCACCTCTATTTCACCTTAAAATCTGTTTAACGTGTTTGATGGAAATGGAATGTGGGTAGAGGATGGGTCCCTCGTCACTGTAACAATAGGGACTGATAAAGAGAAAAGGGAATTGCTCCGCCCTACCGAGGGGTGGTTCTTTCAGTTTAATAGTTACAACAGATTCTTTCCCACCACCCTCTTCCATAAGTGTAATGTACCAAAGCACCGTTTGGTTTATTCATTTCACAGTTTTTAAGTCAGTGTAAAGTGCATAACATCAAAGCTTTCTCGCTAGAAAATACACGAACAAAAAATTCTGTTTTTTTTCCCAAAAATTTCGGGCAAGGCAATTAAAAGGAAAGCCTTGTCAATTGAAGACAAAATCAAAATTTTGAAAGAAGTTGATAGTAACACCAAAACAATAAGAGTTGAAATTGCTAAGAAGTTGAACATACCAGTGACTACTCTGAATGGAATTCTAGCGAAACGAGATCTCATTTTAAACTGTTCTGAAAAATCTCGTAAAATTAAAAATGTGAAAAGAGGAAAATATGAAGTTATGGAAGAAAAATTATTGATTAAAGGTTGCCGAAAAAAAAAAAACAGAAACAAAAACTATAACCGATTTTTTTTTTGCAAAAACGTATCAAATGACTCTTAAAGAGAAATTTCTTGTCTTGTATTAAATAAGGAGTTTCTAAGGTAATTATGTATTTTTATTTTATTAGCTAATTTTTTAAGTGTGCAAACTAATTTAAATTTCTTAAGAAAACTCAATTTTATAGAAAGTACTCTTTGTATTATTGTACTAAGGTAAAATCGGGGTTGGTAAAAAACCGGGTTTTTTTTCAAAAAAACCAAAAAACCGGGTTTTTTTTATTTAAACCAGGTTTTTTTGGTTTAAACCGGTTTTTTTTTTTAAATATATTTTCCTAATACATATACATGCATATTTATTGTTAAAAATAAACATTGTTGGATATATAAGTAATATAACTTCATTTAAAAATAATTTAAATTAAATAATTACAATCAATTGTGTAGAAAATTGAAATCCATTTAAAATTTAAACATTTATAGTAAAAGCTATATCTTATGTTCCATGAATAAAATGCTTTACATAGTGAAACATTGATACCTTGAAAATCTTAATAAACAATATTTTGATTACTAGTACTATAAATAAATATATGGTGTAGTTTCATAAATATAATACATTAGAAGATCTTTATAACGCAATTCCATATACTAACGCAATTCTCCATATAATGCACAACTTCCTCAGATGTAAACAATGAATTTTGCAATTCAGAAGCACCTATATTCTCATATTATAAAAAATTGTGACTTTCTACAGAATTAAATTTAATACATTATTTCAACTTTATATCCTTAATTCAGGACTTTTAATGAAAAATTTGTTATTATTACAGTAAATAGTTTTGAAAATGAGTAATATAATGAATGATTTGGTGCAGGTATACTCGGATCTTATAAAGTAAATTTAAGAATGTGTGGAATGATCTATATTATGCTAAAAATTAATATCTGGATAACATCTGGTAACAAGGAAAGCAGTATAAAGATACTCTAATTTATTTTGATATGTTTCAGACATATTTTCCCATGTTTACAAGGTAAATTTAATGATATGTGAAATGTGATCCATATAACGCAAAATTCTATATAACGCACAACCTTGTGTTTTTAGGTTTGCGTTATAAAGATCTTGTACTTATACTTTCCCATGGCTATTCAAAACAATTTCTTTGAAATATTTGCAACCTGAGATATCTGATTTTTCTGTTAGAACACTACATGAAGAATTATTATCTCTTATTGAAAATAAAGCTTTTTATAAAGAATTCCTGGAATGATTTGAATTTAGCAGTAGGGTCTTTACACATTGTCATTTGACACTTCTCCTCAGAAACTGCCTTCTTAAAAAGAAAAAAAAAGGCAACAGTAAAATAAACAGAAGTACCTTTTTACCAGCTTTTTAGACTACTGAAAAGATTGATCATAAAATGGAAAGTAGATTTATAAAAGTTGTCATCCACTAACTAAAACATTTAAACAGCCGTCAGACTTAACACACAGGATTTTTTTCTAAGCTATTTTATAATATGTATTACTTTTATATGTCTGAACTAAAAATTAATAATATATATTTTTAGGCATTTTTATGAAACTTTTTTCTGTTATGTCTCACGCGAACCTTATCTTGATTTTTACCCATTCTTTTGTCAGATCTAAATAGTGGATTCGATTATGTAATAGACGATTTAAATATCTTATTGCATATTTTAGTTAAAAGTAAACAGGTGCTTCGCTAGCACCCAATTTTTCAATGTCCTCTTATTTGACTTCATATCTTGAGTTTATTTTTTATTCTTAAGGCTGTTCTAAAATCTGAAAGGGCAACTTTATGACATAAGTTTTAATTTATTTTTGTTCGGAAATGCATGAAACTAGCAGATGCTGTTTTTCAGAAACTATGTAATAAAACTGTGTTTTCTGGTTTTTTTTTTTTTTTTTTTTTTTTTTGCAAATGCAATAGATCTTTCAGAAAATAGTGTCAAAGTTGGCGTTTTGAGCCGAATTTGCACACGAAAGGAAAATAACTACTCAAGGAAGGTTAAAAACATCTTTGTCACATGATCAAACTTGCTTATAACTCAATAGGTAATTTACTTATCAAAAATGGAAAACACGGTTCAATTCCAAATTGCTTCCAGTCAGGCCTTCCAATTTTACCTTTCCGTTAAAAAATGAATTTGTAAATGTGTCAAAGCATTTTGCGCTTGTTGAGTAGAGCAGTTGAGAACAGCCTTAAAAGATAATCTCCCCAATCAAGAAAATTTTCTTTTGCAGCTTGGCTGAAATCTTAAAGGTCATTTTATGTTATTAATTGTAAATAATCTGTGTTTTCTCAAAGGAAAATATTTTATTCAAAATATTGAATATTTTTAATCTATTTTATCTTTGCTACTTTCACGTGTTTTAAATTTTATCTTTAGAGCTTCAGATATGTTCATCAATACATGCAATTTGCATTCTACATGCATACAAATATAACCTAGACTCACTATGTCTCACGGTGACTGCTGAGATAAGACTGTTAAAAGTAGAAATTATTTATGTCCAATAATTTGAAAGACTTAAATTACAAAAATGAGAAAATATTATATTAGATCTTTTCTAAAAAAACAGTTGGTTAACCCATTGATTTAAACTGTGCCAATCCTGCTGGTAACAGAATAAAATCATAATGCAAAACCCTGATCCCAATGTAGGAATTCAAGAAAAACAAAAGCTTACTAAACCCAATAGCCATGATACAGCAAAGAAAACTCACAGTCAATCATTCATTAGCATACAGAACAAAAAGTAACCAATGCAGAGAATTACTTATGATTATGTCATCATTGAGGCATATGTAATTCTTAGCAAATCTTAACTAATCAAGCAATATAAGTAGTAAAAGTGTATTTTTAGCTCAAATCTGCCATTTTGGCTATTTAAAAAAATAAGAGGTTTAAAAAAAAAAAGAAGAAGAGAAATAACTAACTACTTATTTTTTTCTTCCCAGCTAATTTTAGAAAAATTAGTCTGCTATGTAGATTTAAAGCTTATAAGAAAAGTTTGATTGATTAAAAATGTTTGTCACCTTTACAAATTTATTAATTTATCATTTTTCTAAAGCTTTGCTTGTAGCTTCTGCATAACTTGGATTTTTCATTTTTCAATAATGTGTAAAATAAAAACATTAGGGGAAAAGAGAAAAAAAAAACCACATGCGAAAAAACCAGCATGTTTTTTTTTAAAAAAAACCATTTGGTTTAAATCATGGTTTAAACCACGGTTTAAACCAGCGTGGTTTAAACCAAACAACCCTGGGTAAAATAAACCCTCTTCTGAATATCAATATTCAAACTATTGATTTTTTCAAAAAATGTTAATTTCCTGTTTAAGACGTTTTCCCGTTTAAGAAGTTTTTCCCCTCCATTCCCTTGGGAAACTTCTTAAGTGGGTTTCACTGTATAAGTAATGAATTTTAAAACAAATCGACATGTTCAGCATCTATGAGAAAGTTAATTAACTTAATCAGAAAAGCGATCAATTGTGCATGATATTTGATACTGACAGCAAATGGAGTTTAAATTGAATTCAGTTATGAATAAATGTATCCAAAAGTTCTCTATTTGGCAAACCATACTTGCTTAAATATGTCAATTAGTGTGCAGCCTAATTATGGAAGATTAATCGTAATGCCAATAAGAATAAAAATTTATTTTTTTATTGGCTGTAGTCGAGTCCACAGCTAAAGTTATATAAAAAATAAGAGACGCTAGGAACAATATGGTGTAATGTGAGTACATATACCTTTAACATGTTGTCACAGAAACCAATCTATTGCACCAAATCATTTAATAAATACTTCAGTTGGCAGTCGATCCAATTACAGAAGATTACTTAATAGATTTAAAAGTTTACACATAAGTATTGCAACTTAAAAGCAACTGGACACAGAATATACAAAATGCTGCTATAATGGCAAAGTATTTTTGCTATCTTTATCAAGAACTCCCATATTGGTGAAGGGTTAATCAAGCAAATTAAATTGAGAATAAAATTAACATATTGCTGTGATGTAGTAATCACATTTATTTTTTAATTGTAATGCAGCATTCTTATTTTGTCCCTTTTAAATGTTTTCTTTTCAACTCAACATCGTTCAAATCGCTTTTTTTTTTCTTTTTTTCCCTAAAGTAACAGATAGCTTTTTCCCCTTCTACTGTGATCTATTTTTAGAACCAGCGTGTATCGTAGTGACGTCGACCAAGTCATATTAGAGGTGTGTTTTCGCTAGCCAATTAATCATAGTTTCGATTTCTCTCTATTATTATTTGTTCTACAATTCATACGTAATTTTAATTTAACTAATTGTTTAAAACTTATTGTGGATGACTAATGTGAACACTGTTTACATGGTATATATACCAAGTGCAGCCAGTTTTTGAATAGATTTTACGAAAATTTAATATTATATTTTTCGACAATGTGATTGTCCTTTTGGATTTCGGGCCGTGCGCCTGATTCAAAGAGCGATTTTAAGACTATGATGTTCTTCAACATTGAATTTGCGATCCATGAAAAGTTTATTTTCAATCTCCGGCTTTTTATTTTATGCATTTCGATTTGGACATTGTATTATCAAGGCATTCTCTAAGGAATAATTTTAACCAGCATCAGCCAGCATTCATTAGCATCATGGAATTATTTTAAGTTTTTAATAATTCTACGTGAAACGTTTTCTACTATGTACGGTGGCCAGTTGAATTTCTCTAATATACCTTCCTACCTCTCCATGTGATTAATAAAGTTGGATTTATCGTAACTACTTGTGTTCCTTGAACAAGCCTCTGAGTCATCTGTTTCTCATTAAGTAAGACCATTCTTAATTTATTTTTACTGCAACTAAAGTCATTTATTCTCACCACACTTTATATCATCGGCAATATTATTCTTTGCATATTTTATCGACACAAGAATAAATTTATTTTTGCCACAATTGCACTGCAAAGTATACATTTAAGGGAGACCAAGCTGGTTGCCATGGGTAATAATAATATATTTCACTTGCCTGTAATAATTCATTGATGTAAATGTTCCTGTCTTTAGAGATGACTAATAATTTGCTAACATAAATATCAAAAGTCAGTTTTTATATAATAATTTGCTGGGCAAATGATTGGTTCATTTAACAATAAATCACAAGATATGGACCATTATTGAAAGTCAATAATTTATAAAAGTATATTCATTTTACTTCTCATCATTAAATATCTACAATCTTCTTTCTGTATCTAATTGCTGCCCTTTCAATTTTATTATTTTTTTAAGGGTAAAACTTTTCAAGAACTACAGTCCTAAAACAGAATGAGTGAAAAATAAACTATCAGGTGTAACATGATAAGTATAAAAGATACTAACCCTAAAGTTATTTGCGGAAAAGAACAACAAAGCATCTTCATTCAAGGTCTTAAAACTCAAAACAGCATAGATGTCACTCTTCTTGTAGTATGGAATTTGTGATAAAATAGCATAGCTGTCTCCACCTTGAAATTCAAAGGCATTTACATCAATATCCTCAGTGGCCCTAAAAATAATAATGATGGTTATTTTTGAAAATAACAATGATAATAAATAATAAGAATAGAAATAATAACATCTTTTTAAAAAAATGAAGGGGGGGGAGGGAGTTTGACCAAAAGTTTATCATTTAAAAATCAAGAACAATAAGAAATGACACTTTAAAGTTAAAATATTTTAATTTTTGGCTCTTAATAAGCTTTTACTATGTTTACATGAAAGGAAAGTCGAACCCCTTTTTAAAACTTAGATTTAACATTAAAATTCAAAAGTTTAAAATTTTACAGTCTCAACTAATATTTTTTTAACTTTAATTCTGAAGCTTAAAAGCATTTTGCCCCTGTTAACTTTATTTTCCCACAATACATCTTATTGCTTTCAGAGATCATTTTAGGACGATTCTTAAGAGTGAAACTGCTAATCTAAGCGTATTTTGCAGGCATCTGTGGGTAGGGCTGATACGTCACAGTCCCTGGGAATTGTGCGGGCCTTGACCACAGATCAATCAAAACTTAATGAACCAAATAAATTAAATGTTCCTCCCAAAGTAATAATTCTGCCCTCAGCTGGAAAATATTAGAATCTTCACCATATTACACCAAACACGCACGAAAAACGGGGATTTTTGCAGATTTGAGATGCCTGCTAAACTTATGACAATGTAACCTCCCAAAAATCTACGCTGTTGGCTCCAGGACCGGCGATCGACTCGCGAATCCGATGTATGATGAGTGGCCTAATAAATGAGTTTGATTCGCATAAAGGTTCCAGAGTCACTTTCTTAGCCATCATCTATGACAATCCCACTAGAATCCTTACATTATTATTAAAAGTCGGCAGGATAAAAGATGTACGTGAAGATATCCCTAGGCCTTTCTATTAAATATCTGGCTACTTAGGAGAAAACGGATTTTCCTCAAATTATTAAATGGACATATTACCAAGAGCAGAAACTGAGAGTTTTCTGAAATGGGTAAACAGCTGCGGTCTCTGTGTAAAAGGCAACAATACTTCTCTCATTTTCAAGATCGTACAAACTGTTCCAGAAAAAAAGTAAATAAATTAAAAAAAAATACTTTCATCTTTCTACCCATTAATGGAATTTATGCTGATATCGCTTGTATTGCTTGAAAATTATCTTCAAACAATCGTGAAATGAAGAAGGGAAAAAAAAAAAAAAACATTTACTCACTTTGAAAACTTATTTTCCTTCAACATCCAACAATCCTGATAAATGAAAGGAAATATAAACTTCTATTTAGACCTCTTGAAAGAGATCGTACAACAGTTTGTGGTTTCATGATTATGCGTGGTGATTCCAACAAAATTTTTAATGTGATCATTTTTCTCTTATCAACTGAGTGAAAAACTTTCCTCTGAAACTGTGTCAGACTGTTCAAGGCTAAAGGTCACGGGCGAACATTTTCCCTTGTCAGACAAATAGATGATTCACTCAACAGATAAAACTCATTTATTTTTGTTTTATTTTAGTGCAGCGACCAGGACCAGAAAAGTTTTATTCAATTATTTATTGTTAAAAGTTATATAGAAAAAAAAAAAAAAAGAAAGAAAGAAAGAAAAAAAAAGAAAAGTAAATTATTTAACATTTTATTATCAGTTTTTCTTTCTTTTTATAAAACTTTTTGGATATTCTTTATTTACAGGTATGTTTCTTTTTATTTATTCATTATTATTTTAGATTGGTGTTGTTTTCCTAAAAAAAAACTGACGTGCTTTATTTTAAAGATTACTTTCCTTTAAATTTTTTTTCAGTTTCTAAATTAGGTAACACTACGGATTTCTTTTTTATATTAATTTTAGGAAATATTTTAGTAATAAGAAAAGTTTTTTTGTACATTAAACAATGTTAAGTTCTTCGTGATAATGAGAACTATGAATGAAAAAGATAACAAAAAAATACTGTTAGCAATATGGGTATTATATTAAAGGGATTTTAAAGATTTTAAACAAATTTAAATTTATTATTTTCAAAGTTTTATTACTTTTAGTTTTTTTATTATTTCTTGTGAGATTTAAAGTTTATGATTAAAATAATTGAAAAATTTGATGTGGACATACTGCATGCACGTTAAAATCGTAACAACTAAGGTAACAGTAGTTTTTGTTTTCGTAGTCATCAGGTGAAGCATAAGTGCGATGACCAAAACGTAAACTTCATTGATGCGAATGTTTTTGGTATTGTGAATAATTTTTTTAAAACTTGTTACATATTTTTAAACTAAAAAGCATCAAATAGCATGCAGTTGAATATTTTCAAATAATTAATGTCCTATTTCATTGAATCTCTTTTATAAATTCACATGAACACAGTGCCATTTCTACATGTTTGTAAATAGTAATTTGTGTAAGTTTATGTGCTATTTTAATTATTTTTTGAGTAAGTAAATTTTTTTTGTGCATAATGAGAAAAGCTCAGTCTGTTTTTCAAGTATTTGTTTTTATATATAGAATTTTATGCCAATTATTATTCATTTTAGATTTTGTGTACAGCTGAATATTATATTTTGTTATTATGCCATATTGTGAATTTTGAAATTTAAGTTTTAAAAAGGGCTTCGACTTTCCTTTCAGGATTCTAGTGAGATTGTCACAGATGCTGGCTAAGAAAGTGACTCGGGAACCTTTATGCGAATCGAACTCATTTATTAGGCCACTCATCATACATCGGATTCACGAGTCGATCGCTGGTCCTGGAGCCAACAGCATAGATTTTTGGGAGGTTACATTGGCGTAAGTTTAGCAGGCATCTGAAATCTGCAAAAATCCCTGTTTTTCGTGCGTGTTCGGGGTAGTATGGTGAAGATTCTAATATTTTCCAGCAGAGGGCAGAATTGTTACTTTGGGAGGAACATTTAATTTAATTCGTTCATTAAGTTTTGATTGATCTGTGGTCAAGGCCTGCACAAATCCCAGGGACTGTGACGTATCAGCCCTACCCACAGATGCCTGCAAAAAGCACTTAGATTAGCAGTTGCACTCTTAAGAATCGTCCTAAAATGATCTCTGAAAGTAATAAGATGTATTGCGGGAATATAAAGTTAACAGGGGCAAAATGCTTTTAAGCTTCAGAATTAAAGTTTAAAAAATATTAGTTGAGACTTTAAAATTTTAAACTTTTGAATTTTAATTTTAAATTTAAGTTTTAAAAAGGGGTTCGACTTTCCTTTCATATCCCCTCCCCCTCCAAGTTGAGGTCCACCAGATTTGCCTGCAAATCTCGCACGGAGAATGGCGAATACAAAAACAGATAAATGCAACATTACAGATTAGGGTTAAAGTTAAATCTAACATTAATTACATTAAATTTAAATTAAATGTAACGTTAAAGTTAAGTTTGCTAAGATATGAGGACTGAATTTTGCTGCTGGAAAATATATTTAAAATTTAAATTTTGAAGCATAAATTTTAAGGAAGAAATTTAAGATTATAAATTTTTAGGCTGAAGTATTTAAGTTTGGGATATGGCTTTCTAGGCGATCCAATCAGACTTTACATATAATATTTGAAAAATATCATGACATAAAATATGAAGAAAAGCTGAAAACACAAACAACAATAATACATATATATATATATAACCATTAAATAAACATTACTGACCACCAACAAAAACTGCGAAATTATGAATAAAATGACATTAACAAATACAGTATATATATATATATATATATATGTAATTGTATCGTCCTCTTAGCACTTTGAACTTCTTTTGAGCAAGTTTGCTGGTCTGGCGCGTAGTCTAGGCATCGCGGCTGATGGCTATCGTCAGTTTCTTTCATATCGTGTGTTTGTAACAGAGGATGGGTTATGTTGCAAAAACTACACACAAAAGTCTGTAGGGACCTGGTTTATTCATCTTTGTCACATTCCTTTGAGAATCAGACCCCTTAAGATCTCACTTATTTCCGAGATAACATCGGGACTTAATTTATCGTCAAGAGCAGAATGACATTGATGATTATGGTCTTATCTTGATCATGAAAAACCTGGTTCCTGGTGGAGAGTTGCAGTATTTAAATGGAGTAATTGACATTATTTCCGTCAGAGGTCACTGCTACAAAACTGGGCGTATTTTTAATTTTATTGGACGATAGCTCAATGATTGACTGTCCGGGGCAAGGCATTGGCTAAAGTTCTTCCCACAGGTAGCTGATACAATTTAAAGTTGTGCTATCATCATCAAAAATATTCTTAGTGAGTGTCAAAATGATCTTTCAAAGCTATAAAGTGCTATATGGTAAAATCAACTTACCAGGGGCAAATGAATTTTAATCATTAAAGACACAGTTACCAAAGCATTTAAAAAGTTTGAATTTTAATTTCTAAATTTAAATTTTTTAAAAGGGGATTTTAAATTTTAAAAGGAGCTCAGCTTTATCGTTTCACATGTATATACATTTATTTTAACTTTATATATACAACAAATTCAAAATTTACATGAAATTAAAAAGTTTGTTAACAGCAAATTAAATCCTAAAACATTTCAAATTTATATATTTATCAGTATGATCGTGCATCGACATACATAAAAATTAATCCAAGTTACAAATCAAAGTTTTACATAAAAGAAAAAAGAAAATTAAATATTTATTTTGTGTTGAAATATACAGACATTAGCAAAATAAAGAAAATATTGGCATTTTGTGTTTGGTAGTGAGATGCTGTGTATAGTTTAAAAAAAGAAAGAAATGAAAAATACTAAATAAATGCATTTATGAATTAGCATCCACTTACAGTTTAACAACATTTTCAGAATGTTAACATTTTGATAAAGCATCAGTAATATGCTTGGTGAAGATTTATATTTCTATAAATTAAAATACAAGTCACTATGGTTTAATAATATTGTTGAATGTATAATATAAAGTTATTTAAATGACCAGACACATTGTTAACATAAGCAAGTTCCATATGTTAGATGGTATGATATGCCTGAGCTAGTTAAAAAATTTCAATTATATTTTACAAACCCTTCTTTGCAAGCATCACATCCTTCATTTGTTAAGAAATTCCACAATCCTACAGGTTTTCCATCCAAGATAGCTTCATATAAACACCCTGAAAATGACGATGTCTGCAGCTCTCTGGGACCCTAAAAGTATACATACTTAAATACAACCTTTTGAAATAATAACACTAATTTTAATTTATAACTATCATTATTATAATAAAGGGTTAATGCAGCAATTCACACACACACACACACACATATATATATATATATCAGTGGCGTGGCGTGAAAATTTTCGGTGGTCATCGCAATTATTTAAGTTTGTGGTGAAAAATTATTAACTCTAAAATTCAATGGTTGAATGTTCAAAAAAGAAACTTTAAATCTTACCTTCACTTATACATGAACTCCAAATGTTCTGCTAAAACTGGATCGTAGAGTTTTAAAAGCTTATTAAGAGTTTTAAAATATTGCTTGGTCATCGCCGCATCCAGCGATGACCGGACGCCACGCCACTGATATATATATATATATACATACATACATATAATTTCTAGTTTTCCACAAAAAATTCCATTATACCTAATATTTTTCAAAACAATGCTAAAGCAAAATAATTAGTACATTATAGAAATACAATTGTATAATACAATAATTGAAAATATTTTTTTTAGCATATCATTATATCTAATTCAGGGTATTAGATATAATAATAAGCAATTTTATTCTGACGAAAAATATTGAAATGTTATTAAAATATATTCTTTATAATGGTATTTTAGTCTTTAAATAAACTTACCACCAGCACAAGCTACACAAATAAACCATATTTTAGTCATACTAGGGGATCGTACCCGGGCTTCTCGGGTTAAAGAATATAGGTGAAAACATTTTTTTAAATTGAAAACTAATAATTTTATTATATGAAATAATTTTTTTAGATTGCCCACTTACATTAAATTACCATTTTTCATATGGAAAATACGAATTATACAATCAAATAAATTTTTTTAATTTATCAAAAGCGATATTTTCTTATTTACCGCATGCTAAGAGTTATTTGACCAAGATTTTGCTACTTACGGCATTCTTTTATATTCTGATAATTTCAGAGCTTAAACATGTCTGTTAAATTGATTTTTTATTTATATTATTTTATTTATTTATTCATAGGGAAGTTTTTTTATTGGATATTATCCGTAAGAAAATGATGAACTCTTTATTTTGTTTTAAGGGCAAACGGATTAATCTTTCATAATCGAGCTCCGCATGATATAGACAAATTAAAAAATATTTCACGCTTTAAAATTGTTTTTAAAACCATAGACAATCAGTAAACTGAGATGAACTTTGCAAACAAATTCCATTTGAAAAAAAAAATCCTATTTGGAGATCTAAAATTTTAAATTGTACGATTACAAATATGTTAGATTTGTGTTTTTTCAATATTATTCTTTTATTTGTTTATAAAAGGAGCATTAATTTCGTTAATTTGTCTTTCGCAAATATTTTAGATTGGTGGGTTTTTTTAATAATATTCTTTTATTTGTTTAAAAAGGAAGTATTAATTTCGTTATGCAAAAATAGTCAGAAACAAATGCTGAAAAAGTTTTGTTGCTTTATGTGCAAAATGTTTATTATAATTATGTATTGAAACTGGCACGTGATAAGATAAACTTTAAAAAAAAATCATGCTTAAAAATTATTTTAGAAAATGTAATACATCAGTCAATTAAGATGCAGTTTTTAAACAAATTGCATTGAAAGTAAAATGCGACGAAAACTGAAAATGTATGATGATCAGAAGATTAAAAAATTGCAGTAGCGAAAATTTCAAGACCGAAATTTTATTGTGAAGTGTTGCCATTCGCAAAATGACGTCAGGGTTGTACACAGATTCTTTATAATATAAATACTTAATCAGTAAAATATAATAAAGATCAGCTATTAGGATGTGGTTATCAATTGAGATTCTTATGCTTGGTATTCTGGAATGAAAAGCAGCAATTTTCACCTTCTCAAAATTTGCATACACACTTCTCATATCCATATTCATCATTTTAAAAAAATTTGTATTTTGTTTGATCATTTAAAAATCATTTTAACTCAAAACTTTAAGTCACGATTGTCAGCAACATCTTTTATGCAAACAGAAGCACTTTTTACTTGAGATTCTAATCTCAATTCCGGAGAGTAAAAATTTCCGTAATTTATGTCTTTTAGACGCATTTGTGTTAAAATGTTTACTTTTATCTAAGAAAAGGATCGTTTTCTTTTAAATATGACTTCATTTTCACTTAAATGAGCATTTCGCCTAGTGTTTGAAAGTGAGTATCAGTACACATACAGAAGGGAAAACAATATAGAAAATTTATGAGGAGAAATGCGTGTTTTCAAATGCAGTATGTCAATTTCCGCTATTATTCCCCTAATATAATACCATGGCTCCTAATGGAATTTTGCGCCACTAAACCCTATACAATAATTTTTATTAACAATTTTGAATTTTTATCAGAAAATGGCATGAATAAAGACAAAGATACCTCATTATTTTTCTCTTTTCTGCAATAACGAAAGCTGTCTAATTTTCACCATTTTGAAGAAATTTCATAAAATGCTTTTAAAATTAAGATATAAAAGAGGGGATATTTAAAAAAGAAACAGATAGTGCGATCACATCTACAAATGATCAGCTTTCAGTTAAAAAAAAATATTAGTAAAATCGGTTCAGCAAAAAGATCAGGGCAGATGACTAAAGAACGCACTTGTGTTTTAAATATATAGATTATATAAAGGTATGAAACATTTTAAACCTCAAATTATTTGCTTGCTTGTTTAACTCGGCGAAGCAAATCCACCCAGGCAAGAAATATCAATTTCTGTAATATAAATCGCTATTATTTGCATGTCACCTCTCTTTTATAAAGACACTCTAAATTTTTGTAAAACATTGCGTTTTACAGTGTGTGATTTCGATTACATTATTTTCAAAAGTGAAGCATTTTTGCCTGTGAAGAATTTCAAATCAGCTGGGCTGTGAAAATGACGCACTTCTACAAAACATAATTCAGTTTTAAGAATTAAAATACACGCTTTTTTATAAAATGACGTCATTTGCATCCGCTAAAGCAATCCACTTTACAATACAATTTTAAATTTCGTCTATAGAAAAGTATGCATATGACGTCATTATCACAGAATAACAGACAATATTCTTGACATAGCCCGTATTTTAATTTAAACCTTTTTTTTCAGGTTTTATGAGAAAATGGCAACAAAAGGATACAGTAATCTCCTATTTTTGACTATTTTCCGTTTACTTTCAAAGAAATGGGGTACTTTTGTTGCCACAATTAGAAGAATGGTATTAAAAACTACAAAAAAATTAATATCTCTAAAATAAATTGAGATACAGCTTTCAAACAAATTGCATTTATAAGAACATTTTTTTCCTCTTATGACGGTGTAAAAATTTTAAATGTGCGATGTTTAGAAGTTAAAAAAATTGCAGTAGAGAAAATTGCAAAACCGAAATTTTATTTCAAATTTCAAAGTGTTGCCATTTGCAAAATGACGTATGCGTTACGCACAGATATGTTTGTCCTTTATAATATAGATAGCACATACCTTGATTTTAGTGTGAAAGTTGTCTTTGTTTAACTAAATACTGATTCATTATGACTAAGTTTAGCTGACTTACTAATTGAGTCTTAAATCAGGGTTAATGTTCAAATTTTCCTTTATATGTTTTTATTAAGGAAAAAAGTTCCATAAAATACTTTAAGCAGAATTGAAAATTTTTTACGTAAATACATAATGTATACTTACATTATTACATGTAAGTATGAGTTGGCCCCAAACTCATATTAAAAGTAAATTGACATTTAGTATTAAAGATTATTATTTTTATTTTTTTATACTCTGTTTTGGTACCACATGGCATCATCTTAAGTACCATCAAAGTTGTACATACCATAAATTCAAAGAACCTCAACATTAATGCAATCAATAATGCAAGGAATATAAAAATACATTTTAAAAATTACACAAGTTTCTGTTAATTACTATAACAATATCAATGGTGATCTAAAATGCAAGTATAGCAGCTCTTACATAAATGAAGATTTTAAGATCAAATTAGCCACAGAGTAAACATAGTTTAAGATACATTCAATTGTTTTTATGCAAAACACATTACTTACTGAATAAAAAACACTACACTTTTTTTTTTCTACTTGATGAATTAAGATTGTAGCTGATTTTTTTTTTCAAACAATACAATAATCCATTAATTTTTAAATACATTTATTTAGCATTTATCAAGGATTCAGCTTATCTGATTCAACAAAAATGTAATTTAAAACATATAAAATTTTAAACTTAAAATATTACATATGATAAATGAACTAACAAATTACCTCAAAGTTGGTAGGAAATCCTCCAATGAAAAATGCTGAAGAAGCATCTAAATCCATCTTCGTAAAACCTGCAGTAGAAGACCCGGTAACTTCATAAGGATCTGTTTTCTGGCCATCAGGAGTACGTTTTACACTCAATGTTCCAATATTTCCTATTCTAAAAAGAAACAAAATAAAGTACATTACTTAGCTTAAAATGCAGGGCAAATTGGTGAGATTGATGGTCAAATTTTTAAATCTCATTCAAAAGAAATTTCATGGGTGGAAGTGGAAACAATATGAAGCAGAAGAAACTATACAAGGAGAGAAAGAGTGACCACTGTAAGATTGTGAACATGAAAGAGTAATGAAACCTGTTTGTTAAGGGCATGCAGCATTTTATTAATATTTAAAAAATAGACATACATAAAGTTTGATTTTTCTTTGTTTTTTTTTTTATGAAAATAAACCTTTAACTTTGTTATTCTGAATTGTTGAGTTAAATTCATTCATTAGTTTTGTTATATGTTAAGGTTAATGGTTAAAATCAATAGCACATTAAAATAAATGTAAGCTTGCAGATATATTTTATCCTTCACAAACAGTTCTACTTCCTACCATTTACAAACAGCAAAAGTTGGTAATGAGACTGCCTTCCTAGATATTATTGAATTTCAAACCTTGTATAAGATATTTTAACTATGAAATATTTTAAGCTTTTATAAAAAAGATTCGACTAGTCTTCTATAGCATGTTTTATTTAGATAAAGAAATTAATTAAATATAGGAAAAACAGAAAATAGAATTTATTTTATTTATTTTTTATTCCCAGTCTTATTTATTATATTATTATTATATTCCAAGCAAAAATGCAAAAAAGTTGGCAAAGTGTATCTTTAATTTTTTTTATAAAGAAAACAGGTTTAAAAGTGATATAAAAAAAGAACAATTAATAATAATTTAATAATACATTATATAACAATACTTATAATGATATTAAGTCTTAAGCAAATTTAATGCAGAATTCTTTTGAACGAATTTTTTAAGATTTTAATTTTACATAAAAATTTAAGTCCAATTTTTAGAATTGTCTATAATCACATTTTTCATTTCCTAACATTTGAAATTCATATAATTAACATGAAGTGTTAGAAATTTTTTCTATGTGATATTCACCACACTATAACGTTATACTATTAAATAAATTGACATAATCCTATTTTAATTAAACTAACAACTCTTAAAAAAGAAAATAATGTAACTTTTAAAAACTATGAGACATTATATTATAGTAGCTGGCTTTGCCTGCTATCGTGGCCTCTAATGTATATGAATCTCAAATTCATATGAAAATTTTCCAATAACTAAAAATAAAAATTTATTTACTAAAAAGGTACTTAAAAATTTATTAAATATTCCATTACAAATGAACTGGTCTTTAAAAACCATTAATTTTAAAAATCATGTAAAGAAAAGATGTTACATGAGTCCCGAGATCTTTCGATCGCAAACATGATTATTTTCAAGGGATAGTTACACTTGACTGTCACATTCACTGTGCTATTTATATACCAGCTTGGGAAAAAGGATCAGTCTATTATTCGTTAGAGATGTATATGAATGTGGTATGTTCGATGCTGAAGTGTTTGATATTTTCAAAATATTGAACCAAGCATTAGGTATGTCATAGGATAAAACATCCTTACATACACTATTTCCTTTACTCAAAATCTCCAATGATTCTCTAATTCTCAAAGTATAATAATCTGATGTAGGTGTAATAACTTTTGCATTTTCGAAATCTATTTTTATATTTTGGTTTTGATTTAATCTTGAAAGTGTCGTAGATGGTCGGTTAAACTTGATGGATGGAATATTTAATGCATTTTTAAGCACTTTTTTAGTAAATAGATTTTTATTTTTAGTTATTTTAATGCAAGGTGAATGTGTCATTCCGCTCTGAACTCGTTTTGAGTGCAGGAGAGGTGGAATGGTAAGGATTGAACCAGAGAACCCAAGGTCAGAAAGCGAGATCTTTCGTACCAAGCAAAAGGCTAGCTCATCGCTTACTGCGAGAAACTCGTTTTACTAATCGCAAAAGATAGTGTCGCCACATGAGTTTTAAGCTTTTCTATTAAAATTTTCCTCTCGAATCTCGAACTGAACAAACATCTGGCTTGGGTTCCAACTGCCTACGGCAACATATAGCAGGTGTGCTATACATGAGGTACAAAATCTGTGAGTTCCACTTTCCACCGCTAGGTGGCTACTCTATCCTAAACAAACCTCTATTTGAATCTAACTCCGTTATTCATCCTATCCAGAGATATGTTAGTCAAGGTGGTGGGGGCTCAAATAAGAGAAAAAAAACCCTAGTGTGTTGAAATAATGTAACTTTTAAAAATTGTGAGACATCATATTATATATTTGTTATTATTATTATAAATTAGGCTAGAAATTATGTTTTACCTATTGGCTTCTATTTTAAACCACTGGCTATTTTTGAGAAACTGTTCAGAATTTGTTTCAATTTCTTTATCATGGGTAATAATTTGAGTATCACCTCCAACATTCCATAAAAATCTTATTCTCCTATTAACCATTTCTATTGCCATAAAGTCCACCTGTTAGAAGAAGAAGAAAAAACAAGAGTATTGTAATAATTTTTTAGATAAAAACCATGAATAACTATTTAATTGGTATGTTTAAAAATAAAAACAAATTGAACATATCAAGAGAAAAGTGCATCAAAGTGAAAGAGGGAAACTGGAAATCAAATATGTATTTCTGGACTAAAGTTAATTCATAAAAAAAGTAACATTAATTATTTTTTTCAAGAAAATAATCTCATAGAAAAATATGTTTTTACAATAATTAAATAAATTGTTAAAATTAAGTTTGTAAATAAATAAGAAAACTAACTTCATTAAAACATAGTTAATAGAAAAATAATAATAGTAATAATAACAAAACTGAGAAAGAAGAAGATTACATTTTAAAAAGGTTTACACAACAGGTTAATTGAAGAAAGGACGGGGATTATAAAATATCTCTTTATGTGCAGTTAAGGGGATATTTTATAATCATCCAACCATAAAGTGGTTGCTGCAAAAATTAAAATAAAAATTTAAAAACATGTGAATTAATTTAGATTGCTTATTAAGATTATGCTTACTGAAATAAAATTTTACATTACATATTTATGTGTACTTAGGTAATTTTACTGTAAAAATGAATAAAGATAAAGAAAATGTTGCAAAACATCAATTAAGCAACAAAATAAATCATGCTAAAAATGCAGAGCTTGATATTGTAACAATATAAATCAATTAAAAAGAAAAAAAAACTAAATTACCTCCTTCTTACTGCCAACGAAAAATAGTAAACTGTCTCTTTTATTAGACTTGGTAGCAAAATTAAGAATAATGTTGTTAGTAGTAGATGGTTCGATAGCAGGAGCATAAGATCTAACACATTTTCCATTGTAATCAGCTGTTAGACCAATTTTAATCTAAAAAATTACACACATTTAAGTCAATGGTATAAAATTGAAAAAATATGATTAGTAAAAATTAAAAATCAACAAATTAAATTATTCAAACATATTATATTAAGTTAAAAATAAATAATTCTAACTCTTTCAAGTAAAGTATTCTTTTAATAAAGAGTTTTTTCATATTTCATTTTATAAATTAATATATTGAAAAACAACAATAACAAACAAACTCTGGTTATCTCTTCTCTTGAAAAAAAAAAAAGCTAATCGGATGTGCCAATCTCAAAAATTTCTTCTATCTCATATATTTTAATAGTTTTAAAAGTTCTTACACTTGTTAATACTTCAACACTACACTAACGTTGATTTTCATCTTAAACATCTGCTTCATTTCATTAATCAATGTAAAAACAAATTAATCTTGAATATAATATTTAATAAAATCAATATCATCATTATTCTGTTGTACATCAGTTGCTTGCGAATTGCTGGGTTAACTGGATGTGAAGTGCTCGCCGCTGCATGAGCAGTCGATGTACAACAGAACAACAAAAAATCAAGAAAATCACACAAAAATTGCTATCATGGCACTCCCTTCTGGGGAACATCCCCATGCTCATCTGGGACCACACGCCGGTACTCAAAAACATCTGTACAAAGTTTGGTTCATACACTTTCTGATGATACAATTATGAAAATAGCACAAAAATTGCTATTACATTGCCTCCTTCTGTAAGAATATGCTCAAATTCAACTGGGACCTGCTGACCATAGCTAAAACCATATACCGTATTTTTCGGCCTATAATCCGCAGCGGCGTATAATCCGCAGCCGAAATTTTTCGTGATTGTAAAAAAATTTCATCAGATAATCCGCGGATAATACGCCGGACTATACGAGGATTACTCATTGTTTTCAACATTCCAAAGTAATACTAATAAACCACCTCCCTATTTATTTAGTTGCTCTATTTAAATGATAATTGTAATAAAATATTTGAAAAAAAATTATAAAACAATTACAAGTTAAAAATACAAATACTTTTTTTTCATTGAATCTTATATCTAAAACGTAGACTGTCTTGTGAATACAGATAATTCTATAATAATTGCTGTTTTTAAATCATTTTCCGCTTTTATAATAATGTTCAGTTTAAATTCTGTAGTATTAAATAACACGTTTTCTGTTAGACATTATTTATTATAGTGCATTCCAATTTTTGAAAGAGATGAGTTGAGAAACGCTTTGTTCTTCATAAAAACATGTTGCCAAAAGGCTAAAAATTATAACATAAAAATCGGAAGCCACTCCCACTAGCACGTACATGTCATATGTGAACGAATCACGAGCAACTTCGCAAACGCTCAATAGTAAACAATCGGGTGATAGCTTTTTACATTTTTCTTTTGACTCGCAGTAGAAACAGGATATCTGACATGAACTTCTGCTTAAAAAAATGTCAGCAGATAATCCGCACCGGTAGATAATCCGCATTTAAAATTTTTGAGGTTTTTTTAACAGATAATCCACGGATTATAGACCGAAAAATACGGTATATGAAATTTGGTCCAATTCTATGCACAACTTCGCAGGTCTTTTTGACAATACAGTAATGAAAATGGCACAAAAATTGTGGTTACAGCAACCTCTTCTGGCAGAATATCCTCGAATTCAACTGGGACCTTCTGGCTATAGCCAAAAACATACGTATGGAATTTGGTACAATACTATGCATAACTTCATATACTTTTCGGCGATACAATAATGAAAATGACACAAAAATCACTGTTACAGCAACCTCTTTCAGCAGAATATTCCCAAATTCAACTGGGATCTGCTGTCCAAAGCCAAAAACATATACCATGTTTACTCTCATAATAATCGCACTTTTTTTGCCAATTTTTAATTGTAAAAAAAAGTCTAGGTGCGACTATTATGTGGGGAAATCTACAACACAATATTGTACACTCTAATGCTAAAACATTACTGGTATAAAAAAACACATTATAATAAAATTAGTAACTTACCAAATGTTTCCAGATTATGTGCTATTTATTAAATTTTTCTTTTTATGGTAGTATTTTTGTTGACATAAAATTTACAAATAATCATTGTGAAAATTTTAACAAAAAATTCTCATAATAAATTTTAATTATTACTGACGATTATTTCTGTTTCAAAATGGGAGTGCGACTAGTACTCAAGGGCGACTATTAAGTGAGTAAACACAGTACATGAAATTTGGTTCAGTTCTATGCATAACTTCTCAGATTTTTTGATGATGCAAAGAAGACACACATGGACAGGCATACATTTTGTAAAAACAAGTTTTTCAGAACCTCCAACCCCTAAAATGTGTAAATCTGTCGAAAACTGAAAGTTGAAAAAAATTTTAGAGCTTAAGACTCTGAAGCTTTATGTCTGTCATATATCACTTTTTACAATAAAAAAAATATCAAACAGTTTGAAAAAAAAAATTCCTATATAAAAAATTAAATTTACTTTCCACTTCATTTATATGTCCTAGACAGACAGGTTCAATTAAATGCCAATATTGCAAATTAAGAGAAGCACATTTGTAACACACAATTGAAACTTATCCTGTCTTAAGTATCCATGATCAAGCATTTTGCAAGGTCAAATTATTAAAAGCTTTTTAAAAAGAGCTTGAAATTTGCAGATAATTACAAAAATAACAAATAAATATGCAACAAGTCTGGCAAAATATATTAATGACCAGTTAATAACCACAGTATAACTGTCTTTAAATTTTCATATTACTTACACTTGAGGCTTTCTGCCTAGCTAATAAAATTTTATCTTTTAATTCTTTCAAATTCAGCATTGTAATTTCATGTTGCTTTCTGACACGTTTAGCTGATGCATCAGCACTATCAGCAAGTCGAGAGGCAGTTCTAGTATCATCTCTTGCCTTTTCAACTGAAAACGGAAAGATTTTTCAACATTTAATAAGCATCACAAAGACATTATCTTAACAGAAAAATGAAAGAAAAAAAATGTTGAATAATTCAACTGGTATAATTAATACAATTTCCTTTTCTTTCCACTTGCTAAAAATGCAATTTTGAATAATTTCTATTCATAAAAAATCCAGAAAAAATCTAATTATGACATGTGACCTAAAATCTAATAAATACTGCTTTAATATTAGACAAGCATACACTTCTTAATTAAGATAACTTAAAAAAATATTGAAATGTTCTCAAATATGATTTCATTGTTATTAAATTTACATATATAGATGACACCAGTTATAACATACTTTCAGGGGGCCAGAAAATATGGTACGTTATAAGCAATAACAATAAAATGCAGTGCATTACATGAAATAAAAAGGCACATAATAGCACGCACAATAATAGTGATTTTAAACAGAAATTTTATGATCAGTAGCCTATTTATATGGGTTGAAAATAATCACACTCACTTCCAGTTTGTCAAAATGGACTTTACTTTACCCAAGTGACGCCAAAATGATCATGTGAGTTCCTCCTGCATTTTTGTGTTTTCGAAGAGGTATTTCATTCTTCACCAAAAATTCACCTCTTTTCTACTGGGAGGTACAATCACCTTGCGCCACTAAAATAAAAATAATGTCCATAGTCCTTAAAATCTCTCATCTCCTTATCAAGCATTTCTAAAATCACTCCCACTCCCCCTTGTTCTCCCTAGCTGCTGGAAAAGTCGGACAATGATCAATGACATTCACTACTCAAAGATCAAATTAAAATATCTGTCTCTTCCATGAAAAGAGATTTAGAGTTCACTGGGATAAATGACCAAAATTGTTTGCTAATTTCCAAACCAGAAATGCAAGATTGACATACAGATTTAGCTTTTCGTTCGAATCTAAAAAAGTACATTTTAGCCAGATTAAGGCTTTTCTATAGTCTGTTATAGCCAAAGTTGGATATCCTTACATTATACAGGATTTCATTTGGGACCAAGCATCTGAATACGTTATAAGCGAAAGTACGTTATATCCCAGATACGTTATAACTGGTGTGTATATTAAGATACAACTCACTCATTCGTGTAAGGTTTTCAAGTCCACCAACAGTGTTAGCTCGAACAGACTCATATTTGGGAATCAAATCATTGTCAAGTCTATTCTGCAATCTATCAACTTTATTGTTAGCTCTTTTTGCTTTTCCTTCAGCTAATCTTGCTTTTTCAGCAGCATCTTCTACAACACCTTGTACTCCTGAAAAATAAAAATATACTTATACATTCATATTTTTAAAAGATGACTTATCAAGATATCTGTATGTGAACAATATAAATATCATAAAAATAACCACTTTTCTTTGCAATATTGTATTTAATGTAATATTTTCTGTTTATCTAATTTAATATTTTACATTACATTAGATTGTATGTATATTGTACCTAATGTAGTAATATTTTCCTTTAAGAAAAGTTGCTGTGTGGCAGCTATTACGCTGAAAACATTCCACATGAAAGCAAATGAATTAAATAGGACAAATGTTGTCTCTATCAGTACAACAATAATGAATGATAAATTAAAAATAAATAAATTTTTAAAGAAAATTATAAACATATATGCACAAAAGAATAAAAAAGCATGCATTTGAATACATAAGTGATAAACTAAAACTGTTCTTATATTAAAAATAAAACAGCTAATTTTGACATGAAAGGGAGGAAAACATATAAGGTATTAATAAGAAAAATGTGCACATTTTACAATTAATCAAACATTTTTTTTCTTAAAAATACATCAACAGTAAAAATAATGAAAGCTGAATTATTTATATAATCACTATACCTTTAGGTAATGCATCAAGTTCTTTGTTAATGAGATCATTGTTTCTTTTTCCGAAAGCAAGATCTTCTGACAAATCATCCAAATCCTTTCTCCTTTCTCGCATTTTCCCTTCAAGCTCTACAAAAGCAAGTTATGCCAGTTTGGAATGATTTTCTTGTTTAATTTAAGACAAATGAAATATTAAAATGATCATGTACTACACATATAAAAAGAAAAAAAAAATTTTACAAACTGGTGAAATTAATATTTTGCTTAATATATTATATCTTCAATATCCCAAGAATCACTTGTCTACATTTCATTGTGACATCACTTTTACTTATTGTCACATGAAAACTTCTGGTTTAAACAATACATATTTTAAAATAAGCGCAACTTTAGGAATATTTTAAATTGTGCAACAATTATATTTGCATACTTACTAACTTTTATGAAATTACACTTGAAGTGTATTGCACTTTTTTTTCCCACATAAATATATGATCCGTGTAACTCATTTTTTAAAAGTAACATATAAATGACTTTTTAAAGTGTATAACGGATAATTATTAAATGTTCCACTGATGATTGTTGTGTTTATATTCTAATGTAAAAAATATACACAATTTGATCAATTGTTTTATTTACATTTATTAATGAAGGGGGAAACATGCAAAACTCAAGCAAAAACTAATTCAAATTCTTATCTCCCTTTACATACAATGAAAAATAAAATATTTCCTATGATATTTTTTTTAAGCAATTGCTACATATCTCCTTACAGTCAGCATTTATTGCTACTAAAAGAAGTTAGAAAAAAAGTCATAATATAAGGAAATACATTAAACTTGGGGAAAACTTTGCAACAATAAGTATCCTAAGTGTAAAACCATAAAAAACAGTCAAAATGTGTAAATTTACATTTAAAATGTAAAATTTGACAAGTATACATTTGTTTACATTTTTCTTATTCAATGTTAGATTTTTTTTTAATGTTTACTTTCAAAACCACCATTTACTATTTCATAACAAAACTGTATTTGTTGTGTTACAACAATCCTGTGACAAGTATAATAATAATTACTTTTATAAATGATATCAATAAGCTTGGATATATGTTCAGATTAATTCTATTCAAATTAAAAAACAACAACAACAAATTTTCATGTCAGAATAGGAGATTAACACATTGTGGGCATTGAAAAAACAACTCTAAAACATGAATCAGGTTATTTTTCTGAGAACAGCCAAATACTGTGAATTCTAATTTATCATGTAATGTATTAAACTAAATCTTTTAGATTAATTCATTATTCAAAAACAATATACTTGTATTGATCTATTTTAAGCATTTCACAATTTAATAAATTTAAATGTTGTTTTAAAAGTGTTATAGTATAAATTCTACTTATTACAATAATTTACAGCTATTATAACTAACAAACTCAACTGTACAATAGACACATAATGAATATATTACCAGGAACTTTTTCTTCATTTAATTTTTGAGCTTCAGCAAGCAGTTTTAGGCTCTTGGCTCTAGCATCCTCAGCCTTTTTACTCAAAGAATCACCAACAGGGGGATAAGCCTAAATAATGCAGATCAAAGAAAATTGTATTGATTAACTGCTGTGAATATCATATATATTAAAGCGTAAACCTGATTCTGTAAGATCAGACTCAAAAATTCATGCATTTGTGCATGCATGAAGCTAAATTTACTAGATCTTCCATTTAGAGGAAAAACAGAACAGGTCTGGTTAGCCGAGTGGTCTAAAGCACCAGTTTAAAGCTCTGAACTTTTGTAGGCGATGCAGGTTCGAGCCCAACGCCTGGCAAAATGATTTCTGTACCATTTTTGGCGATAATTCATTTCGATAATGACATATTTTATTAAGAGAAGTTATATGATTTTGATTTTATTATTATTTGAATCGTTTATCATTAAATAAAATTTAACACTCAAAAATATTTTGAAAAAATAATTTTATATTTAAAATATTTAACCTAAAATATTTTGCATGTAATTATCAATTAAATAAATTGAGCTGATCTACAACTTTTGTTTATATTTTCTGACCATTATTACGAATATATAGGTGTGTGAGTCAGAAGGAAAATTTTTCCATTCTTTTCTGTGAAAAAAATAAATAAATAAAACGAAAAGAAAGGAAAATATTCATACAAGAACTATAAAATAAATTATATTGATATCCATGGTTTAATATTTAAAAAAAAAAAAAATGAAAAAAGTAAAATAAAATTCAAGTAATAAAATATATATATTATAAATCGTTTATTGCACTAAGTTTCAAAATAACGCTTTTAGAGAATGAGACTGATATAAATAAAATTCATGGCAGCTTTTAAAGGTCGTGTAGTTAATAAAAGTAAAAATAGATATTGTTTTTTTTTTAAAAAGAGACTGCAGCAAGTAAAAACAAATGCTCTGCCCAGTATTTTTTGGTAAATTTCTGATAAAAGGCAAGCATAATTGGTTGTAAATTATAAACTTAAAGTTATTTCACTTCATTCAATAGGTTAGATTGACAGCACCCTCTAGCTTGCCTTCAAGAAATAGGAATCACGTATGCAATATAAAAATTTGTCACGATTTCAATAATTAATTTAAAAGCAACTAATTCAAAATTTAAGAATTTTTCAAATGGAACATTCAAATTATTTACCGCCAAATCTTGATGGGTACTATCTAGTAACACATTAAGAAAAACTGATACTACTGATAAGAAGAAACACTGATATTATTGAATGCATTGATATTATTAAACAAAATATTTCTAATAATATACTTAATTACTAAATGATAAATTTTTCCCTTACTTAACTTTAAATTTTTATTGAAAACTGGTTAAAATATGAGGGTTAAATTTTAATTTTAATATCAGTATACAGTAGAACCCCGCTAATCCAAACTAATTGGACAGGTGCCAGTTCGGAATACAAAAAATTCAGATTACCCAAAATTCTAATAAAAACAGATAAGAAAAAGGTGCATCTATAAAAAATGTAAGTTATAAGTACACAGTAGTATAGTAAACATCCTATAATCTGGCACCTTAAGATCCGGCATGCTGGATAATCTGGCGCAACTTTAGGAAAAAATAGTATTTCTGTTTAATCACTCCTGGTATTTATAATAATCCAATGGACCTTCAGAATGAGGAATTATGTAACTCAATACAAGCGATTCAAAATCACGAATCTATAAATAGCTCAATCACCACATCGACGAGGGGTGAAGCAAAAAAACATTTCTGTAGGTAATTTGTGAAATCAAACTGTTGAAAGGAAAAATAAATTTTTATCATCTGAATTAAATACTTTTTGCATTTTAGAAAAGAATTTTATAGTGACTGGCAAACAAACAGATAATCAAGATTTTTTTAACATGGCTTCTACGAGTAGGCCTACAGTGCACATTTTCATTTTATATTTGTGTACATACATATGTTCTACTTTTACATTACTGAGTATTTTTTATTTTGTTTTTTCTATCTGTTCAAGTTTAATTTTCAAAAATAAAATAGTTTCAGATTAACCGGGATTTCAGATCAGCAGGGTTCGGATTAGCAAGGTTCTACTGCATATTTAAATTGCTATGAAAACAATTCAATTGCCAAACAATTTTATATTAGATTGAATAATCCACATATGATAAATAACATGCAAATAAAAATATTGATATTTTTGTTTATAAGCTATGCATAGCAAATAAAATAGATAAAATAACAAATTTTAATCGCAAACATAAATGATTGTTTCTTAAATTTAAAACTTTTGCAGACATTTTTTATAGATTAAAAAGATGACAAAAAAAAAACTTCAACTAAAATGGTTTTATGATGCTCAAATAAATTTTAAAGTAACCACAACTATTGTCAATTCTTAATTCTTTAGTTTCATGCTTGTGAAATAGATTTATTATTAATTATAACTTTTAGTAAAAGTGTTTAAGTCACAAACTGATAGGGTGTAAAAAAATCACGAATGAATATCTTTAAATAGTATTCTATCTATTAGAAAATAAATCAGATTCATCAATTAAATGCAGAACATATAAATGTTAAAGGTAAAAACAACAATAAATTTTATGAAACTGCTGTAATAGAAGAATTTCACATAGGATTTTTGTAAGTTTACCCAGTTAAGAAAATCATGCAAACAGACCTCACATTTTCTTTCATAATCAGATCACTTGTTTAGCAATACATATATTCATTGAAAACAAGCATGCTTTTATTATTCATCCCAAAATAAAGAAAATATCATGTAAGCAAACAAAATGTACAATACAGTAGCTTAGTAAATAAATGAGTATTTAGAAACAAATAAATTAATTTAAATACTATAACTAATTAAAAAATGAATTACAAACCTGTCTATCTGCATTTTCAGCAGCTCTTTCAGCTTCTTGTGCAGCTAATTCTGCTGCTAAAATGGCATCAATAATATTTTGATAGGCTTTTGCTGCTTTTAATGGTATATTCGAAAGTTCTTTAGTAGGTTTAAATAAACTGAAAAAGAATTTATAAATATTTTATATAATACATGGAAAAAAATTAAAAACATATTTTGTGAAAAGTAATTATAGTCACAATTGGAATAAGGGAAAGTGTAACACCATTTTGGAATATTGTTTAAGGTAAGCTGGGGTAACTGGACCCAGGAGGTAACTGAGTCATAGGCTATTTTATAAAAAAAAAAGGTTGACGTATTTTAAGTTTTAGAATTTGTCAACATTGCACCCCCATGTCTACTTCTTAACCTGTTCGCGACGGCGCGCGCATTTTGAAGTGCGCATCTGAAGACGGAGCGGGAAAATTTGATTTCTTCTTCTGGGCCGAAGGATTTTGCGAAGCTAAGCCTAACTCTTGTAAAGTGTTCTTTAAAAAATTATAAAAGATTCATTTTTCCATATAACTTTTTGAGATGCACATACATGGAATAAATTGTTATTATATATATTCACGCAAAAAATTGAGCTATTTTCTCAACTATTTTAGTATAAATAGTTTTAAAAATAAAAGAAAAAATATATAGTTACGTATAATAAAACGAAATATCAAATAAAGAGTATTTGATAATAATGAGTAAACTTGAATGGTAACTTAAAATACATTCATCAAACAATTAGATGTTGTCAAAATATATTTATTTATATCTTGTGTATTAGAATTATTTAAAAATTAAATAAATTTATGAAATTAAAAGTATTGAATAATAATTAATAATAATAAATGGAACTGAGTAATAATTTAAAATATACTTATAAAAAATGTCATTAATGTTAAAAGTATTTTTAAAATTGGATATATACATATATATATGGGGCTGTGCATATATAACATTATCATTTTAGGGGGGAGAAGGGGAGGCTGGCACATGATATCGCTAAGGGGAGGGGGATTTGTCTTTTGATGTCGTTATCATTTTTTATCCAACCAAACTTTTTTTTTGTATCTTGGTCTTTACATCAAAATAGTATGTTGTCTTTTTTTGGTCTGTTATCTATTTTTATGAGAATACAAAGTTATTATTAAAATCTTTAAATCTTTAAATGATTATAAAATTATTTAATTCCAAAATATGGAAAAACCCAACGTTTGGCATTCCTATTCTTCTGTCATATGTGTATGCATATATAATCCGCTGTTCGATATAACATATGCGAAATATGTTAGAAATGATACTTCTGTTTGCTAGTAAATGAAAAAGAAATAATGTTGTCCACCTGTTTTGTTAATAAGAAATTATGTTTACATCTCCCCCCCCCCCCCATAGCCCCTATATATATATATATATATATATATATATATATATATATATAATTGAATATATCGAATAAATGTATTAAATTATAATGGGTAAAACTGACCATTTATTCGAAATATGTACGGTAATGTATGCGCTTATTTATCAAAATAGTCAGAGTTCAACGATTGTGTTAGAATCCCTAACTCTCAGAAATTTTACTTTCTGAAGACTGCGTTTTTTGACACTTTAATGAGTTTGGGAAACACGATATTTAAATATAGTTAATTTAATTTAAAATGAATTAATTTGAAGCGATATATAAAATTATTGAAGGTAAGATTAAAAAAATTAACAAAAGTAACCCACAATCAGTAACTTTTTCTTTCTTTCTCTCTCTCTCTCTTTTTTTTTTTTTTCTTTTTTTTTTACTGCTCAACTGAATTTGCCGGAACAAGAAAAAGTATAAAGTGGAGTCTCACCCTTTTATTCTCAAGGAACAAATCCTAGAGCTAAGTAATCACAACAATAGACAAATAAGCAATTTCCAATCGAGATTAAAAAAAAAAAAAAAAGCTAATAGAAAATGTGCACCCGTAGATCTACAAATAAGCCATTTCTAATCCAGATAAAAGTAAAGAAAAAAAAAGAGTAATAAAAAACATGCATTAATTGCGACTCTTAGTCAGACGCGCAAATCAAGCATACTCATACGTCATATGTTTTCAGTTTATCAGCTGACCCACACATTCTCCCTTCCAAGTGCTGCAGAAAAATCTTTGCGATAAATAAAAAATAAAGTTTTATTAGACACGTAAAAGATTTATGATCGAAAAGAGATCATGTTTCAGAAACATCAGTCAAACATAAATTGATGATGAAATAAACACATTTTTTTCATTGAAGTATTTGTTTGAAAAACTAAATTCACATGGATAAAAAAATATTAATGACATTCCATTTGCTTTCCTAGCTAAAAGGAAATGTGTTCTTCACTAACATAAATTCAAATATGATCAACAAAAAATTTTTGTGCGTTATACTTTTTGAAATACGAGTAACAAAAAACGTTCCAAACTCACGGCACGAATACCAGTCGCTCGGGATGTAAATGCCAACAGCGCCGGCACGAATACCGGTCGCGCGGGATGTAAGTGCCAACAATGCCGGCACGTATACCGGTCGCTCGTCCCCAACGGGTTAAAACAATGTGTGTCAAGTCAATCGTAACTCTGTCTTTGATGTGATAGGTTGCCGAGCCAAGTCAACGTGGCGCTTAAGGAGTACCGACGTGGATCGTGTAACTGCCATGCGAAACCTCCAATGAAATTGAAATTAGACATAACTTTAAAATTAAAAAAAAACAAAAACGGTTTAGAAAACAACTAAGAATTTTGAAAACCCTGGTGGAGTACCCCTAAGGGTCATTCCAGCATTTTGAAGCACCTGAGGAACAATTTAGCCCCAAAATAAATGGCACATAGAGCATCCAATCAAATTTGAGTGCCCTACACTTCGTTGACAGACCGAATATCTGATCCAGCAAAAACGGAGAGCGAAAATGAGTCACCACAACTGCAAATAACATCTCGGCATTGACTAGGATCGAAAGAGGAAGGAAAATTTTAGATTCAATAATCCTATCAAAAATAAAATTAATCTAACAAGCAGCATGAATCTGTCGCAGTCCCCGAAACAGCTTGGACAGTTTAACTCTGAAAAGAGCACTTTGCTTATGGGTTTCCACGCAGAGAAGTGCACACACAGGTGATCTTGCAAGAACTGAGGCAAAGGGGTCGAAAACCGGGGTTTAAATAGATTTGGCCAGGGATCTCATGAGCAGGTTCTCCTCGGTCAATGAAATTACAGGAGAGGTAGGCTCTCGTCTGAAGAGGGATGGACCTCACCTAACAATTTGATTGGAACTAGCATGATGACATAATCAGAATTTTATGGCCCACAGAAGGGTTCACGGAAAAAAAAATACAATTTATAAGTTTATTAAGTAAATAAAAGCTAAGAACAAAATTTAAATTAAATTTATACTAAAACAATTAAAGTTTTAAAAGGTTGTATTCGCGACTGTAGTAAAAACAACAGTAGATTGCAAGACCTCGGGGGAGCCAATTCTAGACGTAAATTTCTTCCAGTGTAGGGAAATAGTGAATTTGCAGGGGAATTCTGTGTTTAAGTAACTCCCAAGGGATTTCTTCTCTATGTTTTTGAGCATGGAATAAAATCATTATCCCGAGATAATATAGCCAAGGGATGTTTCTGATCCTTGCCCACCCTTGCATCATAAGTGCATATAGAGTTTAACACAGGATTTCTTACTGATAGAATTGACCTGTGAAACATCATTGCAAGTTTTTTAATTTCTCCAAAAATAGGTTTAATTTTCAGGTCTCGGTGAATGACGTCATTGCGGACATAACGCGTCACATGAACAAATCTATATAAAAGCTTATTTTGAAAAGTTTGGATTTTGTGAAGATGGATGTTAGTGGCACTACCATAAACGACTGAACCGTAAGTTACGATTGACCGAATCATAGATTTGCACAACAACAATTTATTTTCAATTAACAGGGGGCTATGATAAGCCAAGAGGGAGTGTAGGGAACACACGGTAGCACTGACATGACTTAGAGTTTCTGCGACGTGCTTACTCCATGTTAATTTAGAATCCTGGTGACACCCAAGTATTTATAATCAGACTTCCATCATTTAATTTAAAGTTAAGATTATTGTGAGGGGTGAATCTTTGATTTGTGAAAAATATGGCAGCGCTTTTGGCATTATTGACTTTGATCCTCCATTTTTTCAACTAGGCTGAAATTTTATCAAGGTAATTTTGGAGTTTAGTGAACACTTGGAGTTCATGTTTGTGTTTATGTAGTACAGCAATATCGTCAGCAAAAATAGTTAAGTTGACGTCAGGCTCTCTAGGAATGTCATTCACATAAATTGCAAATAGCGTAGTCCCAGAAATTGAACTCTGGGAGACAGAGCTAAGAATGGGATTAGGGTTAGAGAAGGCATTGCCTACTCAAACAACATAGGATCTATTTCTTAAATAATCAGCATAGATTTTAATGAGTTGGCGTGGAAGGCCAAAAGTTATTAGTTTGAAAAGACATATCTGCCAGACTTTATCAAAAGCCTTTTGCACATCGAGGAAAATTACACCCGTGACCCCACAAGATTTAATTCCTTCAAATAGGAGTTCTGTGACTCTCCACACTCGATGAGTTGTTGAATGACGTGCTCGGAAGCCAAACTGCTTCGGTATACATATATCACGAGAGTTAAGGAACGCCTTAACCCATTAACGACGGAATTATTTTATTTCTTTAAAATAGAAATTGCGCATTTCACACCACTTTTACAGAATAATAATATTTGTTTTATTTTATTAAGGAGTTTCTGTCATCCAAGAAAGCGAATATTTCTCTTGAGAATCATTGGCATGCAAAGAAAAGAAAGTATTGGCAACTATGCTGTGACCATATGGTAACACTAGGCCTTAATGGGTTAAGGTGGCTCACAAGGACATATTCATATACCTTAGAGAGACATGAAAGCAAAGAGATTTGTCAAAAGCTAGAGGGGGCATGGATATCGTCCACTCCACTTTTGGGCAGAGGGACAACAATCGCCCTTTTCCAGCAATCGGGAAACATATTAAGAGATAAGATGCAATTTATTAGAGTTGCAGTAAAGCTAGAGATCCTACCTACACAACACAATATAAAGGATAAAGTTTTGGGGTAGGTTAATAAGCATGTTAGTAGAAATTCTGTCCTCCCCTGGAGATTTATTTTTTTTCAAGCCTGAAATGTAATCCCGAACATCGGATGGGGGAAGTGTGTTTTGAGTGTCATTATTTATGAAATTTTAAACTGTGCTCTCCAGGACAGCAGTAACCCTAGGGTTTGCCAAATCTTGGTGAGGTGTGAACTGGCTTCTAAGACTTTCAGCTATTGCTTCAGCCTTACCCGTGTTTGAACAAGCAATGCTGTTTGGGCTATTAATGGTAGGAATGTGCTTGTGTGTTCCTCAAATACGGGAAGCAGCCTTCCAAATTGTGTAGCCTTCAGCCGACAAAGACTCCAACGCTCATTTCTAAACATATAAATAGTAGCCTTTACCCTCCTATTTAAATTATTTAAAAGAGTCCTAAAATATGGAGTCCTATATGCCTGCCATATCTTACGAGAACGATTTCTATGTGTAATCATTTGCCTGATATTCTCAGGTAGATGTGGAGAGCTGTTAGTATTATGCCTTGGCTGAAAGCATTTCTCAAACATTCCACATAAAATATCACAAGGCTGCTCTATGGCTTCATCCACCAGCCAATCCGAATTTGGAATGAGTGCCGGAAAATCCGTTCACTCTAGCAGTGCAGTACGGTCCTGCCATCTGTTGGAGATATTCTGAGGTACATTTAAATCATAGGAATCGGCTCGGTATTTCGCGACCTTATAATGGAATTTGCGTTTTATTTCGATCGTTTGACGAAACTAACTTTTTTTCATGATCTTCTGACCGTGTGTTTTTCGCGATTCTTTGAGGAAATTCGCGTTTTATGCGATCTTTTGAGGAAATCTTTTTTTTTTAAACGAAATTCGCGTTTTTTTCGTGATCCTATGAGTAAATTCACGTTTTTTCGCTGTTTTAAGAAATTCGCGTCTTTTTAAGAAATCCGAGTTTTTTCACGATCCTTTGACAAAATTTACGAATTTTTTCCGCAATCGATTGACAGTATTTTTTCGGAACATATTTGCGAAAAATGCGATTTTTCCGAGATTCTTGGCTAAATGCCAAACATCGATAAAATTTAAAATAAATGTTGGTTAACAGTGCCGAAAAACGGACTTTACGGACCTAATAATTGAAAAACGGACCTAGTGGGAGCCCTGCTATTACGATTACCCTACCCAATCAATGTTGTGCTTCAGATGAATGATGTGCATAAAGGATTTACCGTGAGTTTTTCAATCACGATTTTTTCCCCTCGGCAGCAATATCGCTTGCGTCCGAAGCCGCAATAGAATATAAGGAGTTTCTAAGTAGTGGTTTGCTTATCTAAGTAGTTCTAAGTACTACTTGGGAATGTTTTCATTTCTAAGGAGTTTCCAAGGAGTCTAAGGAGTCTGTGCGAACCCTGGATACTGTTTTTATACATATACTGATGATGTGAGTCCTGGAACTCAAGAAACGTATACGTCTGGTTTTATTCACATTAGCTAATTTATTGTGTGTTTAAATTTTGATTTTTGGCGATTTAATTCTTATGGTATTGATATCCTCTGTGAGCATGGCCTTTTTGAGCATTTCCAAGTCGCTCAAGGTGAGTTGCTGTATTTTACGGTATTTCAGCCGTACATTATTAGCAGTATAATAGTTAGCAGGAACTTTAGAGTTAAGCTCTTCGAGCTCATCAGTAGTTAGCGTTCACACGTCTACAGTAGAGTTGCGTGACTTAAGTGCAAATGAGTAGTCTCTGAGAGCAATCTGGGTTTTGCTCCTCAGGCCGTCATCTAGAATGTCACATATCTACACACTAAAACAGGGCTCGTTGCCAGTATTTCTGTAGACATTCGCGTGATAAAGATCTGAGACATCGAAGAGCAGGAAATAACTTGAACTTGACTCTCCTCCTCAGTGTCTAGTACAGAATTCTAGGAATAGTTCATTAATATTAATAGGTATCTATACATATTTACTTCATGTTTCAAATGTAAACTACAGGGAGATGTTTAATTCCTGTGAGTGCTCTTGGATTCTTCGACTTTCCTATTACTAACAGTTTTAATTTATGGGTGCCAGCTGCATTAGCATCAGTCAGAATTGTTTGTCTTTGTTTTTCTTAAAACCATCTGCTGATGTTTCATTAGGACCAGCTAATGTTGAGGTCGGGAGACAACATAAATAGATTCTGGTTTCATCAGCATTATAGATGTGGTTTAGATCAATATTATTTTTTTTAATAAAATCTTCAGAAAAAGTGGAATATTCCTCTGCACTTTCATTATCCGCTGATTTTCATTCTCCAGATATGTCAATCTTTCTAATTCCATGGTGTTTTTTGAAGCAAGAAAGCCACCCATCTAAAAACTTCTGACATTCTGTCACAATATTTAATTTTTCCGAAAAATCTCTTGCTTTTTCAATGAGCATAGGCCCAGAAATAGGAACTCTTTCTTCTTGTTCTAATAAAAAACCACTGATGTAAACTTTTATCCAGTTTTTCATGCTGAAGTTGCTGGAGTGTTTTTCTTTCATCTGTTGCTTTGCTTGTCTCTGCAGAGGAAGCAAATGCCACCAACTTTTCTTTCTGCGATTTAATATCATGAATCGTTGAGGATCCAATGTTAAACATACACATCAATTGTTGTTTATTTTCCTTTCTTTCTAAACATCTAATAATGTCTAGCTTCTGAGTTATGGTTAAAACAACTCATTTCCTTCTATTACAACTTGACTGATCTGTCATTTTTTAATTTGACAAAAAATATGAAAGAACACAATTAATAAAAGCTGAGAGCAATTTACTAGGCTAGCTGATTAAGCACAAGCAAAAATAGTGAATGGCAGTAAAAATGTGCCAAAACGAAAAAAAAAAAAAAAAGCATCAGCGTGATTTAAGTCAAATTCTAATTGGTCAAACTGAATGTGTAGACCCAAATGGGCAGGATGGAAAGTTCTAGTAACTCCAAGGGAAGGGGGGGAGGGCAGAGCTACTGTGCATCTGGGGGAAAAAACTATGATATCTGAAATGACCATATCCCTGTCCCAATTCTTAGAAACAGTTTTCCTCCATGCTCCTGACTTCTTCACTTAGCAGTTCAGTTTTCGTAAAAGATGTAGATTTCTACTGTCTATCAATCCCCCCCCCCCCCCCCCACCTCTCTCTCTCCATCTAGTTTCGGCAAGAGCAGAAAGATCAAGCCTCTCATGTTGTCTTCATTTTCCACCCCCTCTGTCTCTCTTTCGCAAGGAAAAACAGCCAGCGTGGCGGACTATGATGCAACATGAAATTATTATGTGCTAACGAGCTATATAGACAGTTCTTTGTGCTATATTTTTATTTTATAACATTCACTGTTATGAACATACACATATATCTGTTTTACGCCGAATTAGTCGCTGAGATAATTTGAGAATGCTAACAGTAAACTTCCTAAAATAGTAGTAAAAACCTATCAACTGTTTATGGGAAGAATGAAATAAACAATCTCTCCGAATTTTTCCGGTCAGTTGAGCTTTCCAGTTACTTGAATGCTGGATAACAGAGCTTTTACTGTAATTTTGAAAAGTTCTGTCTGATAGAGGGAACCTAACTGAACACATTTACAAAGGTTCAGACTTTAATTCAAATGAACATTAGCTTTTGGAAGATAAATTGCCAGAATCTTCAGAGTAACACTGTAAAATCATGGCCCAGTTGCTCCATGTAACCTTATTTAAGATAAAACATTGGTGAAAATATTTGAATTATAATCTTACTTTGCTAAGCGTTGACTTTGCCTTTCTAATTCTTCAGCATGCCTCTGTGCTGGAATTACATATTTCTCTTTATATATTGGATTTAGATATGCAAGTTTACTTCGAAGTTCATCTAAACGATCAGTAGCATTACCAAGCTCTCGGAGGAACCTTGGCAAATACTGAAATAATTAATAAATTATTGCATAATTTGGTAGAAAAATTGAATGAAAATGAACATTTTACGAATATATATATATATATATACATATATATTTTTTAACAGACTTTATGAATACATTAGATAAACATAAATTACAGTATGCATTTTTTACATAAAGATCTCATATTATAATCACTCATAAACTATCTCTCTATTCTAAAAAAAAGTAACTATCTCTGTCACCGCCGCTGCTGCCGTTTTTGAATTTTTTGTGATCGGAGGTCTTTCTTCGTTAATATTAAGAAAAATAATGCATACAAAAATATGAAAATCGGTGGTTTTATACAGAAATGTTTGATAAACACGCTGATGCAGACAGTTTTCAAATCGAAGAATTATTTTAAGAGATATTTAATGCTAAAATTGGACAAAATCGTTCCACTAAAAAAGTTTTATAGCAGCAAAAACTATACATGGAGTGTAATAATTTTTAGATCATTTTATGCATTAGAATTTGCTGGAGTGCAGATTGCATTAATATTTTTATTTTGACTCATTTTTTGAGGTTTTATTTCTATTTTAAATTCAAATTTTCAGCATTTTTAGAGATATTTTTTACATTATTTTAGAAAATGGTAGTAATACTATTACCAAATGTATAAACAGCGCAAACAATAATGTTTGCTTAAAATTAAAAGTTTATTTACACGTGACTATTATAAACAGAAAAAATCATTTGGAATTAGAATTAAATAATTATGTACAAAAAGTAGGAACTTATTAAAAATTACGTCATAAAAAGTATACACGTGAATTTTAAAAGAGAAAGGATACTGTAAAATAATAAATTCATTAGCATGCGTTAGAAGTCTTAAATAGGAGAAATTACATCATATTTACGTCACATTATAGTTATTACATAAAATGAACACAAAATAATATTGCAAAACAGTTTAAATTTAGAAATTGCGCTAGACATTTATTTGATATTTTGAGATGATCTTTTCAACTATTTTTGTTAGGAAAGCGCAAATAATATTTCATTTCTAACAAAAGTATTTTCAAGTGAATATTTAAAAGAGAAAGAATAGCTTGGTAAAAATTACGCCAGATTAAAAACGATTAATTTAAAATGTCTCATTTAAAAGAACTTTCTTTTCGCTTTGTTAAAAATTACCAGGAGACAAAGACTCTGTTTACTTAATTCCTTTTATATTAGCTTATTTTGAAATGTTGTTACACGTGTCTACGTCATCAAGTTATTTTTATTTCAACGTTTTATTTGTATTTTGATTAATGTTGTACTAATTTATTTGTTGTTTCGTTATTTAAAATAAAAATTATGTCAATTTGTATAATTTGGCGAGTTGTTTGGCGATTTATATAATTTGGCAAAATTGGTCGATGGGATAATCAAGCAGTACCACAGCGGATTTGGCGTTAAAATTCCCCAATCAAAGAGAAATGAATAGAAATTCGTTTATAAGGAGATCGCCACTGTTTTTAAATTATAATTCAATCTTTCGAAATCTTTTTAAAGTCGATCAAATTAGCGTGCATTTAGAGTCTGTGGTGTCTGGACGGGGGTTGGGGAGCGTAGCTCATAGGGGGCCGAGCCCCCTAGTATTATACTAAAGCAGTATACTATAATAAGTAATATATTTCATCATTACAAGAGGTCAAAATTGATTATTATTTAGTACAACACAAGATTCATATACCAAAATCACAATGTTTTTATTTATTTTATTATTTTGCAGCAACAAGTTGACTTGAAAAAAAAAAAAAAAATCATCAGATATTCAATTATAATCTCTATATACAAAATAAACTTAATGAAACTAAACTGGATATGGTTATTTCATTATAAAAATGTAGTATCTATATTCTAAAGTAAAAATATGCCCAAGAGTAACACTGATGTCATATTGAATGATCTGATCAATAAATTTAGCTTTTACAGCAAATTTTTTAACTTCTAAACATCGCTCAGTTTCAATTTTTACACTGTTGTATAGAAAAAAAATGTATTTTCAAATGCAACTTGTTTGAAAACTGTATCTCAATTTAGTTATTTTTAGAGATTTTAAAATAATTTTCAAACATGAATATTTTTAACTCTGTATGCAATCTAAATACAGAAGATTAAACCATTTGCACTTAAAACAATGTAAATAATTCAGCATTTGTTTTGTTTTTTCCTGTGTAATATTTCATATTTAAATTTGAAAACAAATAAATAAATTAATTAATAAAATGAATTCATTAATGAATTTAACAGATACATAATTGGACTATGCACTTAGGATTTTTGGTGTAGTTGTTGAGCAATTCAAGAAAATACACTAAATGTAAAAAATCTATTAGAAATTTAAACTAAAAATGATTTTCATCTACACTGGTGTGCAAAAATTAGGGACGAAATGTTTTTTCGAATGTATCGTCACGCAGAAGGTTTTCACATCGACTGAAATATATGTATATATGCATGTATGTATATATACATATATATATATATATATATATGTGTGTGCATATATACAATATATGTATACATATATATGTATATATAACACTGGCGCCCAGCTAACCGAAAAGTACCCAATTTTGTTCTTATCTTGCATTTATTAACTTCCAAACATTGTACAATTTCAAGTTTTTCAACACTGAATAGGGGAATGATGTACTTTTAAATACTATCTGTTTAAAAACTATCTCAATTCGCTGATTTTTTATGGTTTAAAAAATAATTTCCGAGTATGAATTCATTTTAACTCTATCTTTATCATCATGTACAATTCAATTATATAGAAGATTTAAAACACATTTGCAGTTAAACAATATAAATGATTCAGCATTTGCCAAATACTCCACAATGAAATTAAAACTTCATCAATAAATTAAATTAAATTAAATAAATAAAATACAAATTTAACAGATATGTAATTGAAATACATGTTTAAATACAGAAATACCTTGAATCAAATATGCTGTTGTAAATAACAAAATCTTCTAGAATCTTCAGCTATTGAAAGATTATTTTAATAAATTGGAAACTTATTTGAAGACATAATTGATATTTTGCATATAAAAATGTTTTTTGGAGTTAGTGGGTAATTTTTAAAAATGTATGAAATATAAAAAATTCTATCAGAGTTTGCAATTAAAAATGGCTTTCACCCAGGGCTTAATTTGCGGTAGAGCCCACTGGAGCCCGGCTCCGGTACTTCTCTGTTTTTAGTAAATATTTCAATATTCGTCGAAATTCACCGTAGCTCATAAATACAGGGCTCCAGAGCCCAGTGCAATAGCGCTTCCGAAATACCGAAGCCTAAATTACATTTTCCTTTCCTTCCCATCTCTAAGCTTTTGCATTCTTTTTTACCAAAACACTTATATGTGACTTAATGTGTCGCACACGTAGGAGATAGAGATGAAACGGACTCAATTTTTGTATCAGTGTTTGGGCTTGGACTGACTCGAGCTCAATCTGTATTATATTTAAAATTTTATTTATTCATGTATAGAAAAAAAAAACTTTTTCTCCTTTAAAATTACTTATTATATTGTATTTCAAATCATTTTAATGCTATTTTGATCGGAATGAAGGGGGGAAACAGAAATCGTGTTTTTCTATTTCAAATTTATATCGGTGACGTGTTGATACGGCGCACTCAAGAGAGTGAACAATGAATTTGCTTTCAGTTAGATTTTCTTTTATAACAGTAGGATAATTTTTTATTTTTATTGGCTGGGTTTTTAAAAAAAAAAATATTTAGATATCTAACCGGAAAAGAATATTTTCTATTTTAGCCAACAAGCTTCAGCTTGAGGTTTTGTTTGTTTGAGGTTGTTTGTTTTCTATTGCGTACAGAGTATAAAAATCACGTTAGTGATTTTTCTATTTATTTTGTATCATGAACGGTACCCATGCTAAGGCTCTGCTCTGCACATTTACGAAGTCACTTTCATTTATAAGTAGATATAATTGCCATGTATTGTTATTCTGGTACATTGCAATCGAGCAGTGTTTCGCCTTTTTCTATAAAAAAATCGAATCTTTCCGCTAATGATGTCAAATTTTTAATTTAATCTGGTTTTCAGGGACTCGCCACAAAAGATTGTTCTGCAGAAGCAATCGATTATAGTTTAAACTGTGCACCTTTTATAGGAAATTGAAAAACATTGTTACATTTTTCAGCATATAAATATTAATTTCTGTAAATTTTATTCATTTTTTCTTAAAAATGCATAGCTGCGAACTATCCCTTTTTGTGTTAACACTTTTTCCTAATCATAATCCTTACCACAATTAATCGCAGAATTCTGCAATTAATTAACATTAAAATTAGGTAAAGATTACTATTCAGAAGGAGTGATAACTAAAAAGTAGAATAGTTGTTGATAGCTAAGTATATGCTGATAGATATATTTAAAATTTTTATTTTGTTAAACAAAAAAAAAAGCTTTAAATTTTGCAAATAATGTACGAAATATAAATATGCAGATTGGAGTAAGAAGTGGGGAGAAGGAACGGTACGGCTGTTGTGCCGGTACCGCAGAATATTAGGGCTCCGGTACTTTTTTGTTAGAAATTAAGCCCTGCTTTCACCTATGTTTTGCAGCCCATTTGGTTTTATAAAAAAGTAAAGAGGTGATATAAAAACAGCAATAAAGGAAATTCTCACATATTAAAAATATGTAGTAAAATTACCTCAAACTTTATTGAAGCATCAATAAGTGCATTGTTAGCTAAATTCAATAAATCATCAGCTTCTTTTAAAGTCATATTAGATGTTTCAAGGTGACCATTGATTTCATTTATCATGGCCTGAAAAAATAAAATACTTTCATAAGACAGGTTAAATAACCCTTTGTGCATAATCAATTTTAATTTAGAGTTTTTACAAATCCTTAACATTATCATTCATACAGTGGTGGCAGTATTAATATAACAAACACTCACTCATTTATAAAATAGAAATGAGTATAGGACTTCTTAAAACACATGAGAAAAAAATTAAACAATATTTATTACAGCACAATAATCAAATTTATTACATTTAATAATTGAAACTCAAATGCTTTATTTTCTCTCTTAAAAATAAATAAATAACTCTGTGTGCTAACACTTGAAACAAGCAAAAAGAAAACTACAAAAAGAAGTCAGGTGATAGGTGTTCAAAACATTTGCACAACTAAAAATATAGTTTCACAAATATTATTGAGTTCAGTTAGATAATTAATGAAAAAAGTTTTTTTCAAAGACAGTAATAGCTGCTACTGCTACATGAAACCTTGAACTGGATTTTTTTGCACTTCCTGGTCATTTCAACATGATTTTGAATAAAGTAAGTAATCTACCCATAAAATGGATAAATATGGCTATGGATGGCTATATATAAAGATATATATGTTATCTCCCGAACATAGTTGAAAGTGATATGACTTCAGTTTGTTCACACTCTAATTTTAATAAATATTCTTAAAATGTTATCAAGATATATCTTATTAGGACATACTATAGCTTCCCATTGCAAATAGATTGCATAGCCTTTTTAGTTTGTTTGCAAAGATTCAAAATTATTTGGATACTTTATAGTCTGTAGACGATAAATGTATGAGTATATTTTAATTACATTTCATTACTTCAAACATTACAAAACTATTTTCAATAAATAATGTATGATATGCTTTATTGAGAGGATTTCTGTGGAAAATTGTATGTGTGGCATTTAGAATTCATTACAGGGACACACAAAATAATTCTATTATTTTCTATAGCAGTAGTTTTTGCAGTACATTCTAATGATACTATATTCTTTCTAACTTAATGAAATTGTTAATGATTTTCCAATGCTTTATGAAGTTTTACCATCTAACTATCAAGTTTTGACAGGTACCAACTAGTTTCGATTACAGTAAAAAAAAAAAAAATATATATATATATTGCAATAGAAATACTCTTCATAAAGCCATGCATGAGATTAATGATTTGTAATTTTATTGATATTAATATATTAATATTTTATAACCTCCTCACCTCAATTATGATTTATAACACACAGATTTCAATCGCACAATCACTTTTAGTGGCTACTAAACAATAGTAAACAATACTAAACAATAGTAGTCAAAAATAGTTCATTTTAATTGTAACTACAAGCCTATACTTCTTCCCAACAACAAAGAACACTACACTGCTTTGACTACAATAGTTTTAGCCAATTTATTTTGGACTTTTAATTGGTGAAAATGGAATTTGGTGCACTATTTAATCTGAAATTGTTTCTGTTAATATTCCAGATGGTTTAAAATCTGAACAGGCTAAAATAACATAGTCTAACTGGAATATATAGAACTCTTTCGGCTAAATATCTATTTTTTCTACACTATCAACTCCTTCTGCAGTTTACAATGTTTTTATTTATTCAAAAATGAAAAGACAGAATTTTGAAAATTTTAATAATTGTACATTAACACATTGTATGCGGGCAATTTTTCGAAAATGAGCACTAAACTTACGTTCACAAATGCCACTGTAAATTAAAACCTGCTCACAACCAATAAGAAGCAAGCATGCTTGGATTACACCTTATTTTTCCGTCTGCACAAAATTTCCGGTACCAGTAATAAATTCTGTTCCCAACCCACAAAAACGTACTTTTATGTGTCCTGCATACAAGGTGTTAACTTTGTGCATAAAAATTTTCAAAAATTCAATAGAGAATGTAAAAAGTTTTCTTACATTTTTACATTTTAAAGATAAAATTTCATTATCTTATTTAATTTAAAATATCTTTTCTTTATATATAATTTTAGTTTTACAGTTTTAGCAGAAAAACCTTTTTAGCTTTACAGTTTTAGCAGAAAAACATGTTACATTTTTAAAAGTCAGTCTTAATAAAAATAATAAAACAAAAATATATATATATACATCTTTTACATTCTACCATCCCTCCCCCTCTTAAAAAAAAAAAAAAAAAAAAAAAAAAAAAAGAGAATGCCATGAATACTTAACAACATAATAACAATAAAAAAAAGAATAATTAATAAATATAATTTAACTGAAAATAATAAAACAGTTAAACGCTTACTAAAACATTTTCTTTGCGAGCTAATCCAATTTGATAAGTTTCAAGAGTTCGTGCCACAGGTTTTCTCACATTTTCATCAATTCGTTTAAGTAGGTCATCTAAGAGTTTTTGAAGAACTCCCAATCTTTCTTTAAGGCCATCAACTTGAGTATCAGCTACAGTCAGTTTTTTTATACTATTCAGTAAATTCTGGGCTTTCCTAGCAACGAAAATTGTTTAATTATTACAATATTCTCTATGATAAAATACTATAAATAGAAAGAATATAGTGCTAAATTCAAAATGAGATTTTGTAAAACAAATAATTATATTAAAAACTATTATATATATATATATAATTGAATTTATAGAAAAATCATATTTTAAGCAAATTAATGTTTTTTTGGTTATCATAAATACTTTCTTGTATTTATAGTAACAGATTTACAATCAAACTTTCAAAATTGCTTCGAAGGATTTGTTTCCAAGATAAAGATGGTTTCAAATTATATCTCTGATTTAACTGATTCTTCTACTTTCTAAAATTTACATGTTACAAAAACAGAAATGTAATTTTTTTAAAGGCAGGCAGGTGGGGGGGACGAATATTTAAAAAAAAATAGTTATTTCTATAATTGTATACGCAAGAAAAATTATCCAAGATAAAAATTATTATTTAAGCAGCTCAATGCTATTTCAAAGACTAGATCACAGCAAAATATAATATTATTTCAATTATAAATGAAATACATATTAACACATCAGGTACAGCCAATTCTATCTTATATATAACTTAAAGTATTAAAAATCTATCTGAGAAGATATCAATTACATCATAGTTAATCTATTATTCAATAAAATTGATTTGCAAACATTAAACTGTTAAAATTAGTTAGAATAAACAAAATGAAAGTAATATGATATTTCTGGCATGCTAACTTAGTGTTGTGGTATCAAAAAACAATACAACATCAGGAAAGGGATAAAATTTTTAACAATTTCAAATCAAACAAAGCGATTTATCATATGAATTAAATAATCTTTTTAGTCCTCTATGTGTCTAAACTCTTAAATTTATTTAAAAAATAAAGTTTTTTGATTTGTAATAAAAACAAGGTGTTATACGAATATTTTGAGATGGGAAAAAATTAAATTGGGCAAAAGCTGATTTAATCTTATTAGAAATAATTCATGGACATTATTTTGCTATATTTGATATGATTCATTTAAAACTAATTTCAGAGTTATTTGGCCTTCTTAATTTCATTCGGTAGATTCCTGTCTATGAAAGCTGTAAAAAATTAAGGAATATAAAAGTAAAAAAATCAGGGCACTATTTCTTACAAATAAAGAGGAGAATAGAAGAAAATAATGTGAAAAATATCTGTTACTTTCATACTTTTATTTTACAAAAATTGCTGAGAGAAATCCAATATGAAAACAACTAGCTATTAATTTACTTCACTTTTTATTTAAGAGAAAGAAAAATTATATTAAAATGCCTGAAAATAGAAAATCAAGGATCTTTCAAAAGTACAAAAGATAAAAAAATTGTCAAACTGTGAAGAGAACTAAACACATTAGGTGACCACCTTGCATTATTCTGCACCACCTTTAATGTAATTTTTAGAGGTGCAACACTTGCATTAGATGACCACCTGACTGGGACATATGCAGTATAGCACCTCGGGGTTCAGGATCAAGTAAACAAGGTTGGGCACTGTAGGCCCCAATCCTTCATGGATCATATAGTCACAGGTTTAGTTTACAGTTTATATATATATGTTCACAAAGTTCAATGTTTAAAGAGCATGTACCATTGCTCTTTAATCATTGCTACAGTAAGATATATTTCTATGGCATTTATCAAAGGCATCTTTTTTTAGATGGTGTGTGTGTGTGAGGGGACCCTAGTTAAAATCTTTAATTAGACAAATGCATTTAGTACATATTGCAGCATCTGCTAGATATGGTGGACATTTGCAGTTTTGTGTTATTTAATGAACATTAAGTTTGAACACAAGCAATAGATGGCAGCACATATCAGCGCACTGGTATCGGCTAGCTGTAGCCTGGAACTCTTGGGTGACTCAGTTGGTTGCCTGCTCTCGTCTAGTGTGCATGTTCAAAAACAGTCTCGCGAAGCATTTGTACACGCAGTTCAACTAATGTTTTAATATGTAATCTGTAATTGTATTTGTAAATATAAGTGTCAAAATATAATTTAGTTACTACTAAACGTAGCTTTAATGAATTGAAGTACACCCAGCCATTTAGTAAACCGATGGAGTTAGATGATCCCTGAAACGTGGAAGAGACGCGTAACAATCTCTTCAAGTGGTGACTTCAATATGTTATAAATGACAACATAAATTGAAATAAAATAATAATTAACATATAATGCAAATTAAAAAAAAATGGAAATGCAGTTATAACAAAAATAACATGCTGAAAAGAGCTACAACTTTCAAAAACTTGCTTTCACACACAGTTTAATATAAAATATAATGAGAAAATACAGGGAACAAATAAATGAAGCAACTAAACTATAGAGTTTATAGGTACATTGGGAAGAAGCCAATGTGAAGCACCCTAGCCTATAAAAGATTTTTAGGGTGAAATATTAAGTGGATGACTAACAGCCGAATTGCCAATGTACTGTTTCATGGACAAGATATGCTCATTTAAGGAGAACTCTATAGAACGACATGAGGAATTGGTGCCAATGATTCTATAGAAAATTAAGCATAAGAAAAAGAAAAAAATTAAGACAGCAATTCGAAGTTTAGAGGATTATGTTCCAGAAAGAACTGTATTTTAGTAAATATTTTTGAGGATGAATATGAAAGTATTCTTTACTGTATCTTTCAAAGTAAAAAAATATAAGAGCTGGTCTCTTATTTTGAGAGGCTACTTAGTAATAATTAAAAAAAAATTAAGTTCTTTGACCAAAATTAAAAATTATTTGATTATATCCAGAAATTTCTATGAAAAATTTTAAGACCTGAGTTCTCTTTCAGCATTGTCTTTGTCAGGATCAAAGTCTCGGGCTTTTATCTCTCGTAGAAGTTTTTCTGCTTCAATCAACATTCTTTCAACTGAAATGTGTGTGCTAGTTGGATCTGATGCACCAGCTTCAAGTTCTGCCACTAATTCTGCCAACAAAAATTATTTATTAGTTTTTCAGCACATTAAGTTAGAATAAAATTATCATTAATTAATATCTAAGGTACAAAATTAAAAATATTAAGTAAATTTCTTGACTTTGAATATTTTATTATTAACACTTTTTTAAAGTATTATCATTTCTTGCAAGAAATTAAAGTAATCAAATTAGATTAATGCAGTTTTTGTAAAGAAAATATTCTTCTGCTGAAATAAACAAACTATGGTAGAACAGTGCTAATACAATCAATTCTAACTCAAAATATTCTAGATCTTTTAGTTAAAACTATTTTTTATCAATGTTTGTTTAATTGAATTGTATTATGACAACATGTAGCTAGAAGTGAGTTAAAAGTGTTATTTACTTTAGATTTACAACAAACTCATGCTATTAATATATATTGTATAACAATTTCTTTGTTGAATAAATATTTACAGCTGGAAGGTACTAATAATGCACTTAATTTAATACATAAGAATTTTTAAAAATGCATTTAAAATTGAATACACTAAAACTTGCTAAGATAAAATAAAAAAAGACTGAAAAGAAATTCTGTTTTGGACAGGGTTTTGTCATAGCAAGTACAATTTATTTTATAAACAGATTGCATTATTTCAACTAGGATAATGAATTTTTTCCATTTAAGAGCCTAAACTTATGGTATATAACATTCACAAGCTAATTTTAAAATCAAATGAAGAGTTCACCACAATATTCTTATTTCAATATTTTTAAATGATTCTTTATGCATAGGATATCTGAGGTCAAAGGCCTTGTAAACAAATTTTGAAAGACTATAAAAGAAACAATACCCCGATCCTCACTAGTTTTGAAAATGAAAGCATCCTTAGACTGAATCTGCAACAGAAATGGAAAAAGCACAAAACTCTCAGATTAGACACCAACCTCAGATATACTACACAAAAATGATCATTTAAAAATATTTAAATGTAAATTAGAAATTTGTAGAGAATATTTCCATTTATAATACAAAATTAAATCCTTCTGAAATTTCGGAGACTAAATTATAAATAAACTTTCTGTATTACCTTTAAGCTTACGAAACATTTCATTTATATCCAGGAGCAATTGTTCTGCTTCACCCAAGGTGTCTTTAGCATCTCCAGAAACAGTTTTTGCTCGCTTAATGTAATCACCAGCCTAAAAATTTAGACAGTCCTTGTAAAATGACACACAAATGATTAATTATTCAACTACATTGAATCCGTATTTTGAACATTCCTCAAAGTCTTAAAGATAATTTAACATACAAGAGCATTTAGAATTTGGATTTATTGTAAATTTTTTTCTTCATATTTGTAAATAAAAATTGCAGTCATAATTTTAATATGTACACAGAAATAAAATGATGCAAATCAGAATGAAAGTTTCTTAATAGTAGAATAAAAATGATGTGAGAGAAAATCCATGCAAGTTCTTGTGTGATAAAAAGAAATGTGAGTTTTTCAAGAACATTTTGTAAACATAAACACAGATTATATTAATTTTAACACAATTAGTTGTAATACTAGTTATAAACAGGGACTGACAAAAGTTGAAAATTCTTAGGCGGCAGGAAAAAAATCTTAGGAGCCAGCTTGAAGAATTACATTGATTACTTGACATTAACGGATTCACTGCAAAATGGAACACTGGCTACTCAGAATTGTATTCAGCCATTTTTGAGTGATATGTGTCATTTTGCAGTGAACAAGTTAACTATTCAATAAAAAAATTAAACTGAGCAAAAATTTTAAGATAATACCACTTTTACACGAAATATACCACTTTTACATTAAATATACCACTTTTGTAACATAAAAATATAATGTAAATTTGTAATTGTAATGTAAATTTGTAATGTAAAAATACCACTTTTACATTAAATATAAACAAACTATGAAATTAAACAGTAAAATAGTAGATAAATTAATATCCTTACCTTTAATTCCCAACAAGAAATTATATACATAAATTAATAATACTTTTGAGATTCTGATTTGAAATATCATTTTTCAATTGATTTTTCAAGATTGAAATCCTTTAACAATGGTCCAGTTAAATTTATAAATAATAAACTGTTCATACAACCCTCTTTTAAGTTTGAATGAACTTCTGATAAAGTTCATTTTGCTGAAACTTCTTTCACAAGAAGCTGTTGACACAGAAAGTGTCAGCACAATGACAAGGAAATTTGCCAAATGGAATTATTTTGGTCAAAGAAAAATAATTTAAATAAATAAGTAGGTAAAAAAGTTAGTCGAAAAGAGGAATTTTTAGTCGCCCTGGCACCCGGGGTTTGTCGGACCCTGGTTATAAATCATACTAGTTGTAATTTTCTGACTGAGTGAAAAAATGATCAGATTATGCTGTGATTTATTCTGTTGAGCTGATTCAGATATCAGACCAGATGTTATAATCAATAAGGCTTTCTGGCTGAGAAAGGGCTGACAGATTTGTCCAGCATAGCTCAAGTGGGAGAGCATTGGTAGCTTACGCCAAGGGTTCCTGGTTCAAATCCTGGCTTGGACACTTTGTCATTCATTAGGAAAATTACAACTCGTATAAACATACACTCTTCAAAAACATAAGAGTTCTTCCTATATCACTAAACTGAACTGCCATAGAAATAAATGGATTTTTTAAATTCTTAACCTTGCTGAACATAAATTAAATAAATAAAAAGGAGGTCAATTGACTAAAATATCTTAATTGATTCTATATAATAATTCTTTTCATTAATTTGAAATAACAGAGGAACTAGCCACCACCAGCCAACATCTAAGGATGGCCTCTACAAGAATTACCTGCAAGCAATGGCTGCGATGGTAGATTATGACAGACACAGCCAACACACATATCACAAAGCAGTACCTTCAGAGAAAACTATGAGAAAAGTGACTCAAACTCTCATTACACACAAGGGGAAACCCTGTGCCGTCACACTGTCTGAAGCAACGGTGGCCTCAGACTACTCATATAGTAACCAATGAGATAAAGCAACACTGCGTTCCTTGGAGACTCAGCTCCTGGTCATCTACACTCAAGTGATTGAGCCAGAATCACAAGTAGGATGAAAACTCCCCTCGCTGACTGCATAGTGAGTAGCTGCGTTCAAGTTTTGGCACTGTCCTAATCACTTTAGCTAGGCTTTGCCCAGAATTCTTGTCCAGGCACAAAAGCACCTGCCCTTAACACCCCAGCTCCCCATCAACTTCCCCAAGAGGGAGTCCAAGGAATCCAGAACCACACTCCCAGTCTCTTTCCATATTGCAGTCAGCACGAGAAAGTGGCACCCAGACCAGGGTCCCCATCGAAGGGGCCCGAGTAGGGACCACCTGAGAATATGCCAAACTCCACGCACCCACCATTGGTGGTCTGTTGAAGAACACAGCTCAACCTCAACCCTCCAAAGAGAACAAGAAATGGGGAGGGAAGGCAAGGCTGTGGGAAACACCATAAACAGGTTATTAGATTCAACCTACAGAGCCCGATTGATTCCATCAACTTGGGGGGGTCGTCACGGAGGACAGGATTCATCAGTGCTTGCTCCAGTTGGGGACACTGCTCCCAGTAACTTTCCATACTTAAGTGAATGGTTCAGGATCACAAAGTCCTCTGCCTGATTCTCCATCATCTCCCCTACGTAAGGAGCTGATTGAGGACCAAAAGGAGGGGCTTCTTCTAACTTAAAGGTAAAGGAATGTGTTTTGGTTGTTAAAATAAAAGTGTTATGCAGGATATTTTTTGTATAAATATTTAGTTAGTCACTGACATAGAAATAAATCAATTTTTAAATGAAAGAGGACCCATGATTACTTTTATCTGTGTGTTCAATGATCATCATGCTTTTCACAGCTTTTCTAAATATACTTTTAACAGCTCTTGTAATTTGTTTCTAATACCTATTTTATTTATATTATAAATTAACAATATATAAATTATAAATGCACACATATTGTTACAACATGCCTCAAATAATAAACAAAATTATTTTATAATAATGTTTTTTTATAATAATTTTTGCATTATGTAATGAATTTGGTACTTTTCCGTTATACCAGAACGATGACAAAATGTATACTAATGCACTGTATACTATACTAGCAGAACTACCCGGCTTTGCCCGTGTCAATTATAAGAAGCCTTCCAGGTAAAATAAATTAAAACGAAATAATACGGCAATCACAATAACTGAAATTTGTGCATTCCCATCCACAAATCGTTATAAAGACAATAAAAAAACATGCCGTTATTGTCTTGCAACCATAGTAAAATCCCTGAGATAACAGAATACTCGTTTTCTTTGGTGGGTGTAAGAGAAAAATATGTGATTTTCCTGACAATACGAAAAAAAAAATTCCTCCAAACCGCGCAACACATAGTGAAATTCTCGTTTGTATGGTATTATCTACATTATAAAGTAAAAACACTATGTCAGTGCCCATAAATTGTGCCCCGTAAATTGTAACCCATAAAATGTGCCTTTACTGCATTTTTTCTAACTTTTAAACATGACACAATTTCATTCTTTACAATGTCGAATAGAAAAAAGTTCTCTCAAATGAAATTTGTTTGAAAATTGTACCTCAGTTTTCTGATTTTAATGGATTTTAAAGTAATTTTTAAGCATAGATATTTTTAAAGTTGAGTGCAACCCGATTACGAAAGATGAACCTGTTTACACTTAATGCGATAGTATAAAGAAAAGACATGTCTATGAGTAACGCTGGTATCATATTTTCGGTGCCAACAACCTAACACAACAAATTTCCCTTTTAGTGCAGTTTAACATCTAAACATTGTACATTCGATTGTTCCAATGTATTATAGAAAACAAAAGTACTTTCAGTAATATTTGTTTGTAATGTTTATCTCAATTTACGAATTTTTTATGGGTTTTAAAATAATTTTTAATCATGCATATTTTTTAAATATGCTTGCAACCCAAATACAAAAGATTAACTCAATTGTTCAAAAACATTGTAAATAATTCAGAATTTGTTTGCTTTCGCGTAATATTCAATAACTAAATTGGCAAACGAAATTAAACCGCCAAAAATAAAATAAAATAAAACACGAATTTAACAGATATCAAATCAAACTACTCAAAATAATCTGATAAGTATATAAAATTCAAATAGGAGTTTCGTTCCGCGTGCATATAACTTGAATTCTTCAGAACAGATTTCTATGCGACTTGCACTATTAATTTTTTAGGGAAGATTTTAGTGTGTAACATATTGTTTTCCATTGCTTAGTCATAGAATTATAGGGGAAAGTTATATAATCATGTGAACCCAATTATGAAGGATTAGTCTTATTAGCTGAATGAAAAATGCAGAACTATTTTTATCTCTAAGTATATTGACGGGTTTATCTTCAGTAATGGGGCTGTGCGCTAGGGTATTCTTATTTTAATGGGTGTGCCTGACACCTATTATGGCATGCACCTTTGTTTAAAACAATTAGAATGACTATGTTTTAAGTGACTGTCTGGCATGCAACTTGATTACAAAATACTAACCTGCAATAATGCTTAAGGCACTTTTCCAGTTCCCAGCTCAACAATGCTTTCTGACAAATTTTCTGACTCATTAAACGCAAAGGCTTAAAATTTGTAGGCCTGACTATTAAAGCGATTTGGAATTGAAATGAGTTTTTCCTTTTTTCATAAATAAATTACTTATTGAGTTATGAGCAATCGTGGTTGCGTGACGGCCAGTTTTTATCCTTTATTGCACTGTTGCGTCCAAAATTAAGTTCAAAACACCAACTGAAAGATCTTATACCTTTACCAACATATGAAAACTATCTTTCGATTACATAGTTTCTAAATAAGAACTCCTGTCAATTTCATGCATTTCCGAACAAAAATTAATTAAAAAATATGTCAGAAAATAGCTCCTTTGGATTTGAGAACAGCCTTAACTTGACGTTTAGGAAAAAACTCACACTTTTAGTTTTAATTTTGGAACTCGCGAAATTTAAATTCAGAAAAAGGATGTTCTTTTGACACATTGTGGTAATTTTTTTTAACTTTTAAAATTAAAATACATGTTTTCTTTGGCGCGTGTAACAGAAGTATACAATATCTCCCACAATACGGGGGAAAATGCAAAAAAAATACAACCAAATGAGGTAGTAGTTACTAAAATTTTATTTGAAATTTTGAAATTTTATTGAAATTAAATCTACAATGATTAGATGAAATGATGTCATTTTCCATAAATTTTATATCAAGACATCTGTCAAGAATTTTTTTGAAAATGTAAATAACCGCTCTCTTTTTGCTATAAATCACAGAAAACATTAGCACTGAATCTAAACCAATACAACACTTAGTGATAACGTATAGCTATAAGATATGGCTGTAGTATACAATCGAAGTAGTAAGCAAAATATAGGAGCCATTGTTTACAATGAGTTTGATTACGCGTTGAAAAGATTTGATAGAATGTGACGTCATATCCAGCCTTTTTTTTTTCTTTTTCTTAAATTGATTTCATGAAATTTGACTGTTTGTATTAAAATAGATGTTTTAATTAAACAAAAAAGAACATTCAAATTGAGGTGCTACGTTATTTTACCGCTCTTATAGTTAAAGTTTTTATTTTATATACAAAAAAATGTAAATTTTCTGTTTAGAATGACGTCAATATCAAACATGCAAAAATATAGCAAGAAAATCTGAATTTTTATTGGCAAATAGAAACAAAATACACGCGTTATCCTTATTTTTTTCACATTATTGTGTCATTTTTTAGGGTTTGGCAACAGGAAAGAAACGTTTGAATTAAAAAAGATTTAAAAAGAGATATTTCTATAATGTTAAATTATGGAAGTGGTAGAAAAAAGGGATAAATAGTGGTCTAATATTTTTTAAAAGTAGAAAGTGATCTTTTCCACGTTCTAAAACGTATGTACATGAAGTTTCGTGCAAATCGGTCAAAAATTGAAGATTTGTATAAAGGACATACACACGGAGAACGGCTTTTATATATATAGATATTCTGTATACAGTCGAACTTGGATAATTCGAAGTGCAAGGGACTACTGCAAAACTTTGAATTATCCAAAAAAAGTTATTTTTATGTCGTAAAATAATCAATCGGAACAGAAATTGTGAAAAAAAATATGTTTATTAATTTTAAATAAAAAAAAACTACAGTTTTTTAAAATATTGAGATATTTCAGATTGTTTTAAAGAGCTTACTTGATTTTTTTAAACAAAATCTTCAAGGATATCTACAGCTTGAAACACAGCTTCACTCACGCTAGATTGTCCTTCTACATAACGACGATATTTGGCTAGATGAAAGACTGCCTCACTTGAAGTTGGAATCGTTCTCTGTTCTTCTACCTCATCTTCAATATCTTCAACATCTTCTGTTGCAATGTTCTTATTGTTTAGAACTTCTGATAGAATATCTGTATCAGACAGCTCTCCAGTTTTCATCAATGTCGACATAATCATCAAATGGTATGCTGTCTTCCCATGCAACTTGGGAAGGTAAATTTTCTTCATCTAAAAGCTCTCTAGGGGCAGTGTTCCTGATGAATCCTGCTTTCCGGAAACAGTTTGCTACTGTTTTTTGGCTCACTTTGGACCATGCATTTAAACACATTCTTGATGCATCGAGGAGAGTAATGGGAAGCTTTTGGGAAGATTCAGTAAGGAGGTGTTGAACGACTAGGCATCTGTAGAAATGCTTCAGATTTTTAATGATGCCTTGATCCATTGGTTGCACCACTGAGGTCATGTTTGGCAGAAAAAATTCAACCATGACATTTTCCATAGTGGGTATCGATTTATGAGCCGCGCAGTTATCGATAAACAGGTTGATTTTTCTGTTTTTTCTTTGGTACGTGCGATTGAGAACTAGCAGCCATTCTTCAAAAAGATTCCCCGTCATCCAGGCTTTCGTGTTAGAACGGTATTCTATAGGCTTTGTTTTGACATTGTTAAAACACCTTGGATTTCTTGATTTTCCAATCATCAGTAAAGGTAACTTCTCAGTGTCGTCCATGTTTGTTCCCACAAGTAGAGTTATTCGCTTTTTACTGCGTTTTCTTCCACTACATTTTCACCTTTAAAATCCAAAGTCTTTGCAGGGGTACATTTGAAAAAGAGTCCAGTTTCGTCGACATTAAAAATGTCTCTGTCCTGTGTATGCTCAATGATTTGAACAACTTTTTCTTTCCGCTCATTTGCTGAATCTTGTTTCACACTTGAACTTTCACCACACACAGACTTAAAGGAAATTTCATTTCTTTCCTTAAATCCGTCTAACCATCCAGAGTTTGCTTTGATGTTGTTGTTTCCTAAGCTGACAGCAAATTCTTCCGCTTTTGCACGAACAAGAGTTCTACTGAGAGGGATGTTTTTGTCCCGCGCTTGTTTAAACCACTTCAAGACACACTCGTCCACATCAGGATTATCAGGCTCTCTAGCCCGTTTGCGATTTCGATTAGATTTCAAAAATTTTTCTTTATTTTTCAAAAAGGTCGAAAGAGTGTTAGGTGCTATTCCATACTCTTTTGCAATGATGCATTTTTTCTTTAAACCCTTTTCTACTTCAAGAATCACAGCAATTTTTTCATCGAAAGATAAGGTTTTATACGGGACACGGGGATTACTCAATGACATGCTTGCACTGAACTCTCACCACAAAACTAAAAACACAATGAAGAAAACTAAAGCGACTATAGTCTTGGTTTCGAAGGAATTGCAACGCATGTCATCTAAGATTTATCGCATTGGCAAGAGTAGCATGTGTCACTTACAAGGGAAAGGGCATTCGTTTCTCCTCCCTTTATCCCTGCTCTGTTTCCTAGAACAGATAAGAATATTCTCCTACCCCCTTCTCTTCCCTAAAGATTTTTCCACAATAACTGAAATTAATGCGGACATTTTTCAAATAACTGCAATGAAACTAGATTGTCATTTTTGAAAGGGTAAAATCTTCGAATTAAAGAAGTTGGACTTCAAAATTTCCACAATAGCCGAAAATAACCCGGCCACTTTTCAAATAAACTGTATTGAAACTAGATTTTGTCATTTTTGAAATTGTAAAAACTTCGAATTAAAGAAGTTGGACTTCGAAATAACCAAGATTTTTTATGATTAACTGAATACCAGTTTCAAGGGACTGACAAAAAACTTCGAATTATCTACAAATTCGAATTAAAGACGTTCAAATTATCCAAGTTCGACTGTACTAATGTACAATTTATTTCAACCTTGACCATGCAAAGAATTTTTATTGCAAACCGTGCAAAACATTGTGACATGCTATTTATTGAACATAAATCATTTATTATTATTATTATTATTTAATCATGAGCATGAAAAGCATCTTAATTTGCTATTTTTTTAATTGAAAATATTTTTTATTTATAAGTTACATTTTTGGCTGATACTGAGATAGATCTTTCCATCTGCCAGTTACCTGACAATGAAAAAGCTGCAAAAAAAATGTTTCAGGACTATGGAATTATACATATACAAACATTTCAAAGTAAATCATAAATATAATTTTGTTGTCCCTGACACTGGATGTCATACCTAATCTGTTGAGAAATTATTGGGCACTGTAAAATGGCTTTGTAAAAGACAGTGTGACGCTGTTAGTCATTATTTACATGCCTATCTCATTGTATTCATGTGGAGATGCAACATCTTTATTAAAAAATCAAATGTTTACTGTAATGCCAAACAACATTTAGAATATCATGCCTGCAGTTTAAATTGACTATTATTTTATTATATAATATTTGTTTTTTTTTTTTTTTGTTTGTTTGTTTGTTTTTTACCTTAAGCATATAATTGCACTGATTTAATAAAATAATTCTTGAAAATCTGTAATTTTCAAATGTTATGATTTTTAAATAATCACTTTAGCACCAACAATGTTAAATTTTTTTAAATGTTCCATTTGGCATGAACTCTTATACTTGGCAACAATGGTGTTGGTATAATGGAAAAGTACCATTAATTTAAATTTCTTATCAAAGTAATTATCAGCTAAAGAAATAAATTATTTTATTAACCAAAATGTAAATATTTATACATATTGTGTTGTTTCTTCAACCTTCAGCGATTTTTAAACTGTGGTCAATGGATCCCAAAGGGTCCACAACACATCTTCAGAAGGCCCATGAATTCTCCATGTTCAATGCAAATTTTGTTACATATTTAGATCTGAGAAAAGTCTTGCAAGTAAAATCAAAAAAAAAAAAAAAAAAATAAGAATACTGTTGAAAGATACAGTTTCATTAGTTTATACAGTAAAACATGTGAAAATGGAATTGCTAGACACTTGAATTTTTTTTTTTTTTTTTTTTTTTTTTAGGCAGGTTTTTATTTTATTAGGTATAGTTTTATGATGTTTCTTTGTCTAGACTATGCTTTTTGTCCTTTAAGAACGGGATTCCATTCTAAAGTTTCCATTATCAGGTTTTACTGTATATCATGTATTCGTTATTCTAAAGAATTTCAGTCTTAAATCTTGGGAACCTGTGAAGACAGAGAAAATGAGAAAGGGGCTTGTGGTAATTAAAAGTTTAAGAATTGCTGATTTGGTATATACGTCAAATGAATGAATATAACTGAGATATTCCCTACATTTTATTTTTTTCCTGTACACATAAGAATAACAATTTGATATCAAAGACATGAGTATAAAAAAGCAAAATTGTATTTTAGATAAAAATAGCTACCTTTATAAGGAGTAAATCAGCTTTAGTCTCTAGATCCAGATAGGATGTAAACTGATCAATTAGCTCCTTTCCCATTGAAATATTCTTCTGATAATCATCTACAAGAGGCTAACAGAGATTCAAATAAGTCAAGGGGAGTAATACAATAAATGGCAAAGCAAAATTCATATAACAATAATAATAATAATAATACCCTCAATCGTTGCTCTTCAGCTGATATTCTGTTCAAATAGCCCCAAGGTAATCTAGGCAAATCCAAGACATTCAAATCATCAATCTGCAGTTTCATCTCAAACAATTCTTTGAGAAGTATTCCAGTACATTCGTCATCACAAGCTAGAAGAAATTTCACCATTTATTTGTTTTAAATAAAAAGTAAATAAGAAATAAAACTGGAAGTAAAATTAATAATAATTTGGACAAAAATAAAGACACAATATTGCTATTTTGTTCTTTATTTTAAGTGTGATACATAGCTGCCAACATCTTATGCTTTTTTGTACTACAAAAATTTAATAGTAAATTTTACCTTCTTTAATCGCTGTAATTTGCCGATTAAATAAGGCTATTAAATTTTTCTGGTACAAAAAAGTATAAAAGTTGGCAGCTACACTACGATAATTTTTTTAAAAAGGTGATAAGATTAAGAACACTTAATAACATTTAAACATTGTGATTCATGATTATATATGTAATTTTTATTATTATTTGAATGAAACATAATATATACATGTCATTAAAAGCCCTATTTAGTTATTAAATTTAATTTATATAATTTAATACACTCTTTTTCATTTAGTTTAGCTATAATTCTGTTTTTCATACAACAGCCATTTATAACTCTCATTTCATTAAAACATCTCATTAAACCAAATCGTGATTCCTCGCTACATAATTTTTATTTTATTTATTTCATGTTTAAAATGGTAAAATCCTCTCTTTTACACAGTAAAATCCATCCTTAAATTGTTTCTTTCACCTACATGTTACCCCACCACCACCCTGGTCAATCTATCATAATTTCACCTTCAAAATTATGTAACACAGTACACCCTAAAAAATCAGCAAGCTTTCTTTGCAGATTTTTGAAATTTCTGTTTTTTTATCATTGCTTTGTTTACATTTTAAAATCTCATCATGATAGTTACATTTTTAGAAATAACTATGTTATAAACAATACATGCTAATGAAAACCAATAGCTAATGAAAATACAAATAAACTAACAAAGAAAAAAAAAACGATTTTAAGGAATAATTTAAATAATTATAATAATTATTAACAATTATAACTTAAACATTTTATTAATAGTAATTTGGCTAAAAAACATTTATTTCATGTTTAAATACTTTTTTTACAACCCGAACAGTCTGCAGTTCTTGTCCAGTTACAAAAATCTGTGTCACTGGAAAATTCAAATATTTATTTCCATGAACAAGTTTATCCTCAAAAGTAAAATTTTCTCTTCCTTTTCTTTGATTCAGTATCTGACAGCTTAAGACTGCACTATATAATGTACTTTTATATGAGATGCTGAGTGACTTAGTACTTTATTGGCACCAGTCAGCAAACTTGACCAGTCAGCACCACATCAAATGTGGCCAGCTTGATTTTTTTTTCTTTTTCACCAAATCTTAACTGAAATTTTTATTCTTTATATTGCAAATTATATTCAGATTTTAGTGCTGTAGATTTTTGAGAATTGATTGTAATGTAAATTTCCAGTTTCCCTGTCTATAAAACTTAATGCCTTCATATCCCTACAGAGCACATAGAACTATAACATTAAGTGGTTATACACTCTTAATAGTTGTGAATAGCAAAATTTGTTATTATGAATAAACTTTTTACCAGAATGGATGTCTATAACCAAAGCATCAAAATCCATGACTTAAAACAAATTTAAATTCTTCAATTTTTTAGTGAGTTCTTCAAGCACTTTTATATTGTTGTAACACATAAGATTAAAAAATAACACAACATTAATAATACAGTCACCTCCCATCTTTTCTTCCCAATTTACATTTTTAATTAAGTCAGAATATGTAGCAAAGCATTTCAAAGATGCCTATCCATATTTAGAAATATGAGAAAAAATACACAATTCTTATTTTATTTATTGTATAATATTATATAATTTTATTACTTTATTATGTATCAGTGTTTAGAAAGAAAGGCACACAGAAAATCAAAATGCAATCCTTACATTTACAACCATATTCTGTGAGAATAAAACCAGGACTGCAAACAGTACAATCTCTACCACTGACTCCATCATTACACTCACACTGGCCAGTTCTCGGATCACAATCACGCCTTTTAGAGCCATAAGGGTTACAATTACATGGAGTGCATTTCCCATCTATTGTAGATGGATCACCATAATAGCCAACATCACATCTGCATTATAAATTTTTAAAATATATATAAAATAAAAAGAAAATGCATACATCAAAATACACTTACATGCATTTAGGGGAAACATAAAAATAAAGAAAGGAACATATGTAAATAAACAAGATAAATTACTGTATAACACAAAATGAATTAATAGAGCTCCATTTGTGACTAAACTCCCTGAGTTCATTTAAAAAATAACAATTATTTTTAAACCTGGATTTCTTATGCTGCACATGAAACATAAAGGTCAGTTTGCATAAAACATAAAATTATACTTTACAACAGATCAGTTTATATAAACTTCATAAAATACTGCAATTTTTTAATGAAAAAAACAACTCCAAAATTGTCAAAGTTTGCATTTGTCTTAAGGCTGCTAGTCATTTATCTTCCAAATTCCCTCTCATCTATGGGTGTAGGATGCATTCGTATATTTAAAATATCTCCTCAGAAAATTAATGTTTTTAATTGCTTTTTTCTTTGTACTCTTCTTAAATTTCTCAAAATATTTCTAAAATCTATGCTTAATTTAATATTTTATGTGTTAAAAGCTGACGAAATGCGAGTAAGATTTTAGCACTTCATATTTTGAAAACTAAGAAAAACTAAGTTAAAAATATTAATTTCCTGAGGAGATATTTTAAATATAAGAATGCATCAAATGCTCATTGACTTAACATTAGTGTGGGGAATTTGGAAGCTAAGTGATTAGCAGCCTTAAGTAAAGAATATATTCAATAGTCAATGAAAGTAACATAGAAAGCATTAACTCCCTACAACAATAAAAAAGTAAAATACTCTTTCAAAGAGAAAAAATGGACATTGATAATATTTTATTTCAATATAGATTGAAATTGTTACTTTCAACTTAAAATATCACTACAGAGAAGTTGTTACCTAATTATATTAATTCACAATTAATTTTGGATTACTTTAATAAAAAAAATCTAATAATGAAAAAATACGAAAAAATAAATACAAAAATAGGAAAATAGCAAATGATATTTTAACAAATGAAAATTTAAAAATAATCTCTTACCTTTCACAGTGTCTTCCAGTGTAACCTTGTTGACAATTGATACATATATAGTCAAGAGCATCAGGAACACAGGTATCACTAAAACTAAGTATTCAAAAAAATAACGAAAATAAGAGTGAGATAGTATAGATTAAAAAAGCAACACAATCATCATAAAGAAGCAGGCAAACAATGAATTGAAGTTCAATATTAATTTATCTCCCTTAAAAACAATAAATACAAAAATAAAAAAAAAAGAGATCTGCAATTATATGTTGCATACCAAAGAAAAAAAATTACCAATAGCATAAAGGTAAATAATGAATTTTCATATGATAATAATTAAACTTATTATGACACAATAGCATTAAAATTCCATTTAATCATTAACTTTTATTCTTGAAAAAATATATACCCCATACTGCATATATGTTTGAGATATATGATCCATTATCCTAACAGCAAATACTGGGAAGAATATATATATATATATATATATAATCAATCAAGAATAAACATTATTGATTAATTAGATCAATAATTGATCATAATTAGATGATGATTAGATCATAATTGATTAATTAGATTGATTAATTAGATTAATTAGTTTCTTTCACCATCAATTTCATGGTATGCCCAAATGCCATGCATGTTACCTTCCTTACATACAGTCATATTACAGATATGACTGTACCATGTTTTACTTTAAAAACAGAGAATTACTAATATGAAATAAAAATTGGCCATCTAGGGGAAAAAAATATATATGCATCCAAAAATCAGCAAATTTCATAATAAATATTTACTAATTTTATTATATTGGCCTTTATTAAAAGAATGAATTTCATATAATTTTTTTTCTTATCTACACTGTTTATTATACCTTTTAAATTTAAATAATATTAAATAACAATTATTGCTGTTTCAACTGTTTATAGAATTTTTAAATATGGTAAAAAAAAAAAATCCTTTGTTACATTTTTTCAAGAGTATTCTAAAAGGGGAAAAAAAAAAAAAAAAAAAAAAAAAAAAGTTTAGAAAGATAACATTGAGGTAGAATTTTTAAAATAGCTAAATAATCTGCTTAAAAAAAAAAAAAAGTGACCCCCTCCCCTCCTTTCCCCCCCCCCCCCCAATATTCCAAACTGAATTAATAAAATATAAAGTCAGCAAATCTATATGAAAAATTTAACTTCAACAGATAGTTAATATGGCTGGTAATATAACATTATTTGTTACAGTAATCATATGCACTTACCATTAAAGCACATGAAAAAAAAGAGAAACAGAGAGAAAATAATAGCAATTTGCAATTGAAAAATAGTAACAATTTTAAATGTGACCTTAGTCTAGTTGTAAATTTATAATATATACTGTAAGTAGTTGTAAATTTATAGTATATACTGTAAATAGTTGTAAATTTACAATATATATCTATAGATATAAATAACACATTTAAAAAGGTGGAAACATATAATTTAAATTATCAACATGAATGACTTAATTTTAGCGAAAATTTGTGCAGATAAGAAAGATATTTTAACAATTTTATTTATAGAATTTTGTGGATTTTCTTCATGAAGCCAAGAAAAACATTTAATATATTTCTGTGAACTGCACTTTTGATTAATTTCTCATACCTTAAAGGTGTGTACAGCATAGATGTAAGAATTTCAAACCAAAATGATGATAATTTAAATAGTTATCTGTATAAAAAAGTTAACAAACACTAAATGAATAACCAAATAAATAATAATAATAATAATTAACTAACAGTAAAAATAAAGAATATTAACATGTTAAAAAGCAAAATAAAATTAAAGTAAGCATGAGTGATAACTATTCAAATTTATAAAAACAATAGCAAAGTGAGTGAGCAGAATAGCTGAATGTGTGCTATAATTCTCATGGAAGCTTATAAAAGTGTGCCAGTTATTTAGCCTTAAAGATTTCCTGGCCAAAGGAAAACTGTTTACATCACTGTTTCAGCTTTATTTGTTCATCTTAAATACCTAATACTTTTAAATTAAATATATGCTTCAAAATCAAGATTTCTATAATTTATAAACATTATTTCATAAATTTCTATGCATTTTAGCCTTTTAAGATTTCAAAAAAACTGAGAACTATTTCTCAAGGTAGAATGTCAAAGTTTCTGCTTTTCGAAATGCTGAAAAGTTAAAGTGAAACAAACTTGTTCTTTTTTATGCTGATACTGAATATATATACCTTTAAAATTAAAGGTTAATTATTAAATAGGTGCCTTAGTATGCTTATGAAACGCTTATTTTACCTTTTTTTCAAGAACACTAAAATGATAATAATAGTCAAATTAAAAGTTTTGCGTTACATATCTGTCCAAACACTTTAGCTAAATAGTACTTTTGTGAAAAGGGTGTGTGTGTGTGTGGGGGGGGGGGGGGGTAATGATAATATAAGCCTTTTATTACAGAAAATTTCATTAAAAATTTGTTTACATAGAAAAATAATTTTATCAGCAAATTTAAAACTAAACAATCATAATATTGTAATCAACACAGAAATTAATAAAAAAAATTATGCTGCTAATTATATGGTATACATTTACAATGCTAAGAATCGTTATATTCTGTAAAGAGAATTTTTTTCTGTTTTTTTCCGCTTTAGATTTTAAAACAGAAATTGAACATTTTATGTACATTCTAGCTTTTACAAAAGAGATATAAGTCAATATTATTTTCTTTGCCTTTTATATTTCTTCTTTTTGATACAATATTTTAGAAAATATATTTTAAAAATCTCATACTCAAAATTTTATATTTTTGAGCTATGCAATATTGTATTGAATAAATGTAAAATGATGATGATAACTATCTAACTTTTTTTTTTTTTTTTTTTTTTTTCATTTACACATTTTTAAGTATAAACATAAATACAGCAAGAAATGAGCTTAATCATTTGCTGTAATAAGATTCTTTTAGTATATTTTTTAAATGTTTCAAGAAGCATAAGTAAAAGCATAACATAGTTTGTAAAATCACAAAATAAAATTGTAACAGTAATATACAAATGAATATTTATATGAACACTACTCAGGCTAAGCGATTGATACTTGCTATTCACAAAATAGCACGTAAAAACCACATATGGGAGGTAAAATTTTACCTGAACCAGCCACTGTGGCGAGTGACTTATTTATGGATGACTTTTTAAAATATTCAGGATTTAGGAAACAAAAGTTACTTGTCACATTCGTGTTTTTTACTACTGTGTATAGAAGCAGCAAAAAAGTTTTATTGTCCTTTCCTTCCTTGAACAAAATTATGGAAATTGGGAAGGGAGAAGAGAATGTATTCAAGATTAAAATGTGAATGTGAACTGTCTTATTAGCTTAGGCAAAAGATTTTTTAAATCATTATTTTCTAGAATAACTACCAAAGACAATTTAGAGTGCAACCTGAATGTTATTCAACTGACGGAGTTCATACTTGCAAGTCCTATAAAAACAGCTCCACGTAAACATGGATTTTCTTCCACAAATCATATTTCACACTTAGCTCTACGTATATGATCTTATGACGATCCACTGCAATGGAGGTTCTATTCAACAGTTTGAACCAGAAGAGGTAATGAAATTAAAGTAGAGAAAAATAGTGATGCTAAAATCAGGCACTTTACAAATAAAAGAGGATTTCGTTTCAAATAACTTCAAATAAATTTGCATAATATAATAAGTATGCTTTGATTGGTTCGCTCTTTTAAAAAATGTATATTATGAAAACTATTTCATGAAACCCATTTTCTTCCTTTGATTTATGGCTGGTAGGTTTTTAGCAACTGGCTGATAGAATATTAGACTTACAAGCCCCATTGGATGGTGAAATATTTTTTCTTTTGCTAAGCATGATCTCACTCAAATATTTTTGTGTTAAAAGAGTAATTAACAGTGCATATATTTATTGAATGTAAATTTTAGAAATATTTAGTTAACATGTCAGCAGGCTTAAATTTATTTTGCGAGCAGCTATGAGCAGATGCATTTTTTGCACACAGTAGTTATGCAACTACAAATGCAAGATAATTCAGAGTTTTAATTTCAGTGACATTGGCGGGAATAAAGTTTTGGAAAAATCACATTTGTCATAAAATTTGTGACAGAGCTTTCCCTGGTAGTTAAAAAAAAAAAAAAAGACAAACTGAAATTCAATTAAAATATTAGAGCTGCAAAAATATTGAAAGAAACCTGTTGGATGGATGAGGACAAGCACAAGGTCGACAGGGTCCTCTTGATGGATCTCCATAATAGCCTTTGATACACTGGTCACAATGATCACCCATAGTGTTTCCACCACAATTCTAAATAATGTACATAAATTTTAAGCATATATTCATTGCATTAAGCATGTATTCAAGTTTTAAAAGTTGTTGTAAAAATTTATAAGAAAGATATAAAAAGTTATTTTTACAAAGATTTTGTAAAAAAATACATGCGCATAAAATAAATGAGGGAGAAAATTAAGTTATTACATCAGATTCTAAAACAGAGCTCCATAAAATTTCAGCTTTAATAATCAAAAGCAATACATTAATAAATTTTTCTTAAGCATGTATATGAATTATGACAGTTTTAAACTATCATATATTAGTAGTATATTGTTATAATTGTTAAGATATTATATATTAGTATTTTTATTTTCACTTTACAACATTTCTCAGATAAAAAAAAAAAAATACAGTGAACCTCCTTCAACGGTCACCTCTAAAAAACGACAAACTCTGAATACCGACCACATGTTGATGGAACCAAACACGTTCCATAGTATTAACATTAGTACAAACCTCTAGGAAATTCTGAGCAACAGCCACTCAAAAACCACAAGAAAAAAAAAAAATTACAGCTCCTGATAAAATTTCATATTTATTTGCAAACCAAAATTTGAAGCAGATCAAACAGTGAATCTGTGAAGCAGATTACTTGATATGTCAACAAACAGAAAATGAAGACATTAATAATGATGAGGAAAATTTTGATGATATTCTTAGAACAGCAGGCATAACTAACATAAAGGTCAGTGAGTTTGTATGTCTGAACAAAGATTTGGCAGTTACTGCCTGCCACATTTGATTCCATATAGCAAATGGTGAAAGATAGGATAGAGAAATAGGAAATGGATTATAGAATCACCCAAAATTTCCATTATTAACACATATAGTGAAGATTTGAAGAACCTTCGAGAAATCCAAAATTTCACCTTAAATCATAATGATGATGAGTTGTATAGCAAAGCAACTCATATTGTTATTTCTTTGGAGAAAGATATTTGCAGCGAAAAACAAAGCAACTGCAAATCACTGATTTTTTTAATATATTAAAACAATGAGGATTAATTAAAATGACTGTGTGTATTACTATTCAAATTTATGTAATTCTGATTTTTTAAAAATGAAACCTCTGAATAACACCCACCTCTGAAAAGCAGTCACTTTTCACTAGTCCCACGAGTAACCGTTAGTCTGAGATTACACTGTATATTTTATTAAATGAGCATTTATATAAAAATCGATGCTTTTTTGTTTTTTTCATGTATTAATTCAACAATTTAGGTGCATTAATTATTACATGTCTTGTCACATAAAATTAAGTAATTTTTTTATAATTATTAAAATTAGTATAAATTCTATATTTTTAAATCGTACAATAGAAAAAAATAATATTCACCAGAAACAAAAGTATTTATAAAGATATCTTTCCAAACAGATACTTACAATGCAAACACCTGTCTCTTTATCACATATATTTGTATGATTGTTACAAGCACATGGTTCAGCCCATCCAACAAAATCAAGAACATCTTTGCTATTAAGATAGTTGGGCTTCCTCTTGCGATAGTATCCAGGTGCTGGATCCTGTTCAAAAGAAAAGTTTTCAATTTATTTTCAAAATATCAGTGATCATTTTAGTACTATATTAAAGCATTTTGTACAATATTATTTTAATATTGTCCAGCAGTATACATTAAATATAAGTGAAATATTAAAACATTATAAATATATTTCTAAGGAAATACTAGTATCAATATAGCAGAAATGTAAGATTTAAATTAATAAATGGTTTTAATAAAATGCAAATATTTCTACAGTTCTAACATCATATTGTAAATAGTACTTTGGTAATTTCTTTTTGCAAAAGTCCTTGAAACTTTAAAAAATGACCTTAGTGTAATTCAGGTAAAAAAAGGTGAGATTTGTAGACAAATGATATAAACAGCCATATAAGGAAAACTAATGAAATATTAGGAAAGGAAAGCATGAAAGGAAAAGAAAAGAAAAACTTATTAAAATTCAAAATTTAAAATTCAGTGTTTTTTTAACTTTTAAATCCAACTTTTTAACTTAAAATAAATTTGCCTCAGTTACATTTGTTTCTCAGTCTGACATTTATTACATTCAGGCCTTAAATTTGAATTAACTTTAAGATACAAATCGCTGATTTGAATGCAACTTTATTTGCTCTTTATTTACTTTAGTATTACTATTCTTTATTTACTTTATTTGAATGCTACTTTACTTTATGATGCTCCCAGGTTCAGAGCCAAGCCTTGTTTTGTCACAAACCCGGATATCAAACAAAAATGATTAAGCCAATTAAATTTAAGTTCCTCCAATTTTGACACTTTTGACCCTTACTGGGAAAAATCAGAAGTACAAACATAATACCAGCAGACATGAGAAAAATGTGGGTTTTTTTGGTAAAATGATGGTTCACAATCTCCACAATACCCGTTGTTGCAATTTCAGAATAATGAAACAATAAAAGCTTTCAGATGCTTAAAGATTTGGGCCTGACTTTTGCAAGGACTTTATTAATTTAAACACAATTATTTTTAAATGGTAAATAAATCACACAAATTATAAAGAGTGTCCAGGCAAGCATTTGAACCTGAAATCTTTTGGCTTAAGCTGACAATGCCCTGCAAAAGAGCTAATCTGGACAAATCTGGATCAAAATTCACGCAGAGAACCTTGTTGATTATGACATCTGGTCTCATATCTGAATCAGCTCATTACAATAAATTGCAGGTAATGGAACTCCAAGAAATGCTGGATAAGTATTTTCACTTTATTAATTTTAACTTTAAGGATCTTTTGGCTTGAGCCTTTCCAACATATTCCAACAAAGTCACCTGACATTTCATCTATGGATTATTGTGCCTTTAGTCTCTTAAAAAGAACTCTTTCAAAGCAAACCCACCATGATTGATGTACTCTGGAAAATAGTGAAAGAGGAATAGCAAGCAGTAACCCTGGAAATTTTATGAAAATCCTTTCTATCATGGAAAGCATGTTGTAGACTTATAGCTCAGAAACAAAGTTACCAGATCAAACATTTAGAAAATTAATCTTTACATTTTAAACATTGAAACAACTACACTGAAATCATTCTAAAAATGTGTAAATACTAGAGGTGGGCATTATTTAACATAACAGTTAAAAAAACACTGTTATTGCTTTAAAGTTTGTTTTTTAGGAACAGAATATCAGAAACTCCCTATTAATTTTATAACTATTTATCAATTTCCCTTGCAAAAAACTGAAAATAAGACCCCAAAAAAATATTGTAGCTTTATTTTAATTTTATATTGCGATGAAAATAAAATCGTAAAATCTTTTTTCATAGCTCTTAATAACCTTCTAAGAAAAAGTGAAAAAAAAAAAAATCCACTATTACAAAAGAGTCGAGTAAATCACACTTTAGTTTAAAAAAGAAAGCCCAAAAACCTTCAACCGCATCCTATGTATGAAAAAGAAAAGTCGACACGTATCCTTCAACCGCGTCCTATGTATGAAAAAGAAAAGCGAACACATTTTTTCATTTCATTCATTACTCAATCGCTTTTCACGAAGGCAGAATTCATCTGCTCGGAATGTTAAGCAAACTTTTCTCCTCTATCTGTTGTTGTGAATAAAAAGTATTTATCAGTTGTAAATATTCGTCAGTGTCAGATATTCTATACCAACTGTTAAATGTTCAAATATTATGTTCGCTTTCAGTATGAGATTGTAGATCTTTCAGTGTTGAATTCATAAAAAAATTTAATCATGCCTCTGAGAAATTACAGTTACTAGTAACACATAGCTATGAAGGAGTTACATTATTTAAAAAAATATATTATTGCTCTGAATATATTGTTTATGTAGACTGGTAATATTAGAATCTGAGAATTTTACGTTATTGAGAGGGGAGGAAGTTTTTCTAAGTTTGTAAGTTAGATTCGTGTGGCTGGGGGATATTTTGAGGTAATTTGTAAGTTAGTATTGCGGTTGCTATTGTGGTTTGTGGATATGTTAAGGTGAGATAAAGTATTTTTTCGATTGTTATTGAAGGATGTGTTTGTTGATGCTACATACGGGTGCAGTAAAGCTATTTATTTATTTATTTATTGTACTTTTTGTCATAACTATGACTGCTAGAAAACTTTTTTATTGGAATTAATTTTACTAAAGCAATAAGATTCTTATTTTATTGGAACATTTGTAAAAATTAAAAAAATGATTTAATCAATTTGGGAAAAATAATAATCATTGTTGTCAAATATGAAAGCAACGGCGGCATTTTAAAAACTGTTTGTTCATATAAGTGAAAATATTATGATAGTGGAATATTTTAATTAACAAATTTTGCCTTAAACCTACTAATTATGTTTAAAATATTTTATTAAATTATTTTAAATTATTTTTTTATATTCCATAATGTTATTGAATGTTGTTAACGGATAGGTCAAAATATACAGTTTATCGCATCGCACCATTATTTGATAAGTGACACATATGAAAAAGTGAACTGTTTCAGTAAAAACGAAAAATACTTTTAAATGTGAAAAAAAAAAATGCTTGGGAATACATAGAGTAAAAATTTATTTTAGTATGAGCAATTTTGTTAATTTAATATATGGTTAGTAGTTCAAAAGTAAATTTGACAGGAGAGGCAAAAGACAATTTGCATGATTTTACTGTAATATGAAATTATAGCACTATTAATTATAGCACATGCTGGAATGAAAACTTGCATAAAAGAATAAAACCCTTAAAAATGAAAACGTAGGATGAGGTTTGGACGGCTGGGTAACTTTACCTCCCCACAAAATCCACACCTCTTCTGTGGTCATAAATCAATATATGGCGTAATAAAGTGATTTCCCGCATAGGTACACTTATGAAGTTTGTGCAGCAAGACGCACTTATAACAGACCTGTTAATGGAAAAAAAACCCCCGCAAATTGCAAGGCGTGTCTCTTTCCTTGCAGGTGAGCGATATGTAAACAGCGAGACTAAATAATATTGTAACCAATATATATATATAATAGTGATGGGCGATTTCGATTTTTTTAATCGATTTAATCGATACTATGGCCAACTCGATATAATCGATACTATATATTTTTTAATCGATGTCTCTAAAGGTCATATCATTTTCATTTTCCTTCAAAAATTTAAGTTCAAGTAGTTGCATGTCCAATCCCAAAACTTTCTTCTGTCTCATAAATGTTAAAACTTCAAAATTCGCTATCACAGTGTCAAATTTAAATAACCTATACCCATCATGAGGATCCAAAAGTATAGGTTCGTTGAAATATGTGTATTTAAAAAATATATATAAGAATCCCACTTTCCTAACAAATCATTGAATTTCGGCCCACACCCTCTTAGATGTCCGCAACGGAAAATCCCATTTCAAAGGGCATAAAAGCGACACCTGCTGGGTAGTATACACCCAAGCCTAATAAGGATCTATTTATACGATAGTGTAACAGAATATGAAGTTTGATTAAATTCCATGCATTAGTTTTGAGATATGGCTATCATGAATATCATGAAAAAAGCAGTATAGCAACGCAGCCTATTACATGATTAACACGAAAGACTCAGAAAAAACAACTTACAGAATATTAAGTTTGATGAAATTCCGTTCATTACTTCTTGAGATGTTATCGCAAACATTGTGTAAACCCTGAAAAACAGTGTTGAATTCAGGGGTTGGTAAGGGTGGACCCCCCCCCCCCAACCCAGAACATTGAAATGCCCCCTAGGGAGATTTGAGATTTTATGCTTAATGGACGAAAGTCCAATCCTTCCCCCCTCGTAACTCTAGAATGTTCCTCGCCAGAACCATAGAAATCCCCCCCGGAGAAAAATGTCTGAATTCAACACTGTTGATAAAAGCAGCATGGCAGCACAATTTCTTATATCATTTACACAAAAACCTAATCATGGATAACTTATGGCATTGTCTAACAGAATATTAAGTTTGATGAAATTTCGTTCATTAGTTTTTGAGATATTATCCCTAAAATTGTTTAAATCCTGAAAAACGTGTTGAATTCAGGGGGTGGCCCGGGGGGATGACATTCCTCACCCCGCAACAAAGCATAAAATCTCAAACTTTCTGGGGCGGCATTTGAGTGTTTCGGGGGGAGGAGAATGTCACCCCCCCGGGCCACCCCCTGAGTTCAATACGTTTTTTGTACATTAAAAATTGATGAAATTTCGTTCATTAGTTCTTGAGATATTATCCCTAAAATTATTTAAATCCTGAAAAACGTGTTGAATTCAGGGGATGGCCCGGGAGGGTAGCATTCCTCCCCCCCCCCCCCCCCGCAACATTCAAATGCCCCCCAGAAAGTTTGAGATTTTATGCTTTTTGTACATTAAAATGTACAAAAGTCCAATCCCCTCCCCCTCTGAACTGTCCCTCCCGGAGAAAAATGTCTGAATTCAACTCTGCTGATAAAATCAGCATAGCAACGCCCTCTGTTGGGCGATTTATACCGAAACCTAATAAGCAGCAATTTATGCCAACGTCTAACTGAATGTGGTTTTATGAAAATCCGTGTATTAGTTCTTGAGATTGAGCTATTGCGAAACTCGGGAAAAATGCAGCATAGCAACGCCACCTGCCGGTAGATTTACATCAAAACCTAATCCTCAACAACCTATGTCAACGTCAAACTGAATCTGAAGTTTGGTGAATATTCGTGCATTAGTTCTTGCGATAGCAATCTTGCGGAAATCATGAAAAATGCAGCATAGCAGCGCCACCTGTTGAGCGATTTTCACCAAAAAGTAATCAGCACCAATTTATATGAAGGTCTAACTGAATCTAAAGTTTCAACAGATTCCATGCATTAGTTCTTGAAATAGACCGCTCACAATTTTTTTGTCAGAGACAAACAAATAGACAGACTGACAGACAAAAAATTTATAAAAATAGTCAAATCGTATTCCAGACAAGAAGTTCTAACACTATAAATCCTTAGAAACCGGAAGTCGAAAATTTTCACGAAAACAACACTTTATTTTTCTAAAGACAAAAGAAAGCAAGAAAAGATGAACGCATCGATTCTGCCCTTGGATCAGAAACGGTGAATCGATTCAGTTCAGATTCGATGCCGATGTCGATCTTCAGATGCGATCTTCAGAATCGTTACTTTTTTGATTTACTTCAATTCTTTAGATGCAATGTCGAATCGTTATGCTTTGATTTACTTCAATTCAAATCGCATCGCAGTCGATCCACGATTCGGGTTGAATCAATTCTTCCAATTTTGCTGTTTTAGTGCCAGAATTGCTGTAAAATTTTGTATAAGAGCCTTTTTTTTACTTTCTAGGTTAAATCAGTGTTGAATGCAGGTATTTTTCTCAGCGAGGGATTTATGCGAGTCCGGTCGGGATTGGGGGGGGGGGGGGGGGGTGCACATTTGTCCATTAAAAAGCATAAAATCTCAAAACTTACGGGAGGGACATTTCAATGTCCCGGGAGGGATGTCCTCCCGGGCTACCCTCTGAATTCAACACTAGGTTAAACCGTTATACTTTTGTTTAGAAGCCTAGTTATTCAGGTTACTAGTTTATTATATTGTATTTTTCAAGTTCGTCCCTTCTAATCTCTCCACCCCCCTCTCCCCTTTTCCTTGCTAATCTTAATTTACAGGGCCGTTCAAAATTTGCATGCAATTTTTAAAATGTCCAATTCTTGTTCTATTTTATTATAAAGCCACATTTTGAAACCTTGACCAAAGATACTTTTGAGGTCGCCCCTCCGACCGTTTGGGGCTTACCTGCTGCTCGGGGGGGGGGGGGATATTTTTTGTTTCTTCCAAACCATATCGTATAACATATCGTTGGAAAGCTTTTAATGTGATCTTTCATTTTCTGTCTCTAGCCTTCCTTCTTTTTGGTAAGGGTCAATCGTGCTCCAACTTTTGTATTGATATTTTTGACAGTAATTTCAAAGGAATATATATTTATTCTTTCGGATTTACTGTTTTAAAGGCAGAACTGCTGTCAAATTTCGCATAAGAGCCTTTTTCTTTCTAGGTTAAATTGTAATATTTTTAGTTTAGGAGCCAAGTTATTTGGGTTACTAGTTTATTAAGCTGTACTTTTTCAGTTCGTCACCTATACATCCCCCCCCCCCCCCCCCATCGATCCCAATTTTCTTAATTATGGTCCAATTTCAATGGGACCTTTTTTGACATTCTTCCCGAGTCATTTGTTTACCAACTAAACACTGATATTATATCTGCAGCTCTTGGTGAGCACTATTTATGAATGGTAATAACAAATTTTTTCCATTTTAAACTTATCATTCTTGGTTTAAAGCCACGTGACTCAAGGTTCTCGTTATTTAAGCCGTATTTTCACCCGTAAGTTTGTCAAAGTGTTTGTGTAAGTTGTATTATAAAAAATTCAGTCGCTTACAACCAAACTTACTGATTTATGATACTTTGAATTTTATGAAATTTCGGAGCTTTTCGAAACTAAAGGATCCCCTGTATGTTATTAATTTTTTTCAAGGGTGTAGGTATGAAAATACTTGCTAAAAGACTTTAAAACCTTTTTTTTTCAAATAATATATTTAACAATTTAAACAAAGTGATTCCCGAGAATTTTGTACTGTTTTAAAAGGGGACCACATCTTAGAATGTAAGGGGCGTAAAAATTCGAAACTTGGACAGGGCGATGCAAAAAAAATTCTCCTTTCAGAAATTCGAAAAAATATTATCTTAATTACAAGATGAGATATTAATTATTATTTCACTACTTGGTTTATTTCTATTAAATGCTTTTTTTTTAAAGGCAGTCACGTGATTTTTTATAGCAGCATTAACGTTTTCTACCGTTTAGCGTGCGGTTCTTTGACGGCGGGCTGAGATAATTACTACTTTTTCAATATCAAAAATTTTATAAGTGTTCATACCACTATTTTCGAATAGTAATTTCACAAATATCTTGAATTCTTGCTTAAGACTACCACCCCCTAGACTAATGTATCTTCGGATAGGTTGTATAAAGGAGTTTCGTTTAGATACACTTTTGTTTTGAATAGACTGCGCTCCCTGGTGGTGGAATATAGAACTAACAGACCGCGATTTCATTTAAAGTAGAAAATCTAACAAGGCGATCTGTTCGAAACTTTAAAGATAGTTTATAACACATAAGAAAAAGTTTAAAAAAGAATAGTGCGAAAATTTCGGGAGGGGGGGGGGGGGGGAGGGCCGCTAGAATTTTTTTTAAACCTTAGCGTTCCTTATCGTTTTAGGTGGGGTTTTTTGACGGAGTCCTGAGATAAATTCTACTTATTAAATATAAAAAAGTCAAAAGTTTAGTCACCACTATTTCCGAATAGTAATTTCGGCAAATAGCTTAAATTTTTTATCAAGATTGCCACACTCTTGAGTAATATATCTACTGATAGGTTGTTTAACGGAGTTTCGTTCACAGTTTTGTTAGGAATAGAGTGCGCACCCTGGTGGTGGAATCTGGAACCAACATAACGCGATTTTGTTAAAATTAGGAAATCTAACAATGCGATCTGTTTTAAGCTTTAAGATTGTTTATAATACATGATAAAAAATTATAAAAAAGAATGGCGCGTCATATTTCGGGGGGGGGGGGGCATAGAGGGGAGGGGCAGAACAAAATTAGAAAATATAACAGTGCGATTTGTTTGAAATTTTAAGATTGTTTATAACACATAATAAAAAAATTTTAAATGATGAATGTCAAAAATTGGTGTGTGTGTGTGTGGGGGGGGGGAGGTGAGCGCGTTTTTCCGACAAGGTGGGCAAAGTGGGGGGGGGGGGGGGTACACCTATACGATGCTGTAGGCAGCGGAACCCGGTTCGTTCACTTCGAGATTTCATATTAGGCGGAACCCGCTAGTTACTAGCTATAATGTTAAAGATTTCCAAACAATATACATGTGCGTCCACTATCCTTCTAAGACAGTAAAATTAATTGATTTTTATTTCTTCTGAGAAAACTAAATTTTCACGTCTTGCAGCGACAATTTTTTTTTTTTTAAATAAAAGAACTTTAATAAACTTTGCTAGTTACATTATTAAACTCAAATTGTAAGAATACTAAATCGGTTCTTATGGCAACGTGAATTATGTCCCTGAAAATTTAAATTTTAATTCAGGCTGGAAGAAAATCACAATGATTTAATTACAGGGACAGTCAAAAGTTTTCCGTTACATTACGGCCAATGGAAAAAATTATTTCAAGTGCATTTTAAGGATGTTACAGAGTTTCGAACAGAATGAAATTGATGTGCACTTATGAAGTGCACTGTTATAGTACGAGCGCACCACATTTGCCACGTTTGACGCGCAATTTCCAACTTGTATTTAACCGAGACCTTTCTTAAAAAATAAATTTAAATAAAATCTAAATTACAATATTAGTAAAATTACATCTTAAAACTAATAATTTAAAAGTTAAAAACTTTATTATTTGACTCAAAGGTCTGTAATAGCTTACGACTGGGCCCCTGACTTTGTCTACCCTCTAAATGTGAGGTATGGGAGGTGGTCGCTACGGCTCTGCTGATTCGCTAAGTTTTTGAAATTAATATTTTTGAGCTTATCTGTGCGAATCTGTGACTATCGAAATATCGATTCAAGTATCGATTCTAGAATTTGGGAATCGATTCTTATTGTGATCGATTCAGTTTTATACGATGTCGATTTTAATCGATTCCTGAATTTTCCAGAATCGCCCATCACTAATATATAATTACTCTAATTTGGTCTTTTTTATAGATATTTAAACATCCTTTTTTAATGTCAAATCGGGGTATGTTTGTAACCACTCATATTAAAAAACGCTCAATATATATATACAGAGAGAGAGAGAGTTGTGCATTTTAGGAATAAATGTGAGATATCTATCGAATAATCTAATTATTAGGCAGATGAATTTATAATTCTGATAAATTTACTTGAATATATAACTTTTCACCTTAAAAATTTGAGAATTATTCTAGACATTGAATGACATTTGAATTGGGGACATCTTAAATGAAAGAGAGTTTTGAATGCTAGAAGCTATTAAAAAGAAAAAAAAAATTGTACGATTCCTTTATGTACAGATTATCTTCAGACTTAGGTTGGGTGGGACCAAGAAAGTAGGATGCTGTAATTATAAAAGAAGAATCATGTTAGATATAGACTCTAATGTTAAACTTTTTAAATAAATATATAATTATGTTTAGTGTGTCTTTATGTCTACTGCTGAAATTCGAAAACATGTTTTGATTTTTTTGTAAATTTTAACTCTACGTTTTAAATATGAGCTTAGATCATTTTTCCGACAATAAATTTCAAAGAAACAAAATATTACCCAAAAGTCTTTAACTATAAATATTTAACCAAAATCTATAAAAATGACCTAAATAATAAAAAAAAGACCCTAAAAGTGCAAATGTCAACAAATGTTTCGCCTCTGGTAAGGTATTAAAAAATTATTAGGTTATTGTAACGTGTTACCAAGCTAGCGGTGTAATGATGGAACCTGTTAGCAAAAAGTAACTGTTTTTCCTATCTCTAGTAAATACCCTCTGTAGTTTTGAGAAATAAGTGGAAGTTCTTGTTCATATGATCTTACCTGACATGATGTTCCAATGTACTGTCGAGGACATCTACACATCTCTATACCTTTTGCAAGAAATTGGGTATATCCAGAGGATGCAACATCAATGGTAGCATTGTACAGCCTGAAATTCAGTAAAAAAACAAAATCCATGCAAAATAAGACAACCTAAATATAAATGTACAAAATATATAATTTAAAACAAATACTGAAGATAAATGTTTTATGAAGATGCAGAAAACTGTAAATAAATAATAAAATTTCTCAATTTTTGTGATAGTAATCATTTTTAAAGTATTGATATATCGATTTTTCGATATTTCTGAATATTTTAATTGTTACTTAATGTTTTAATGCATAGATTGATTTATTTCTGTTTAGGTTAGATAATGCTTTATCAATAAATGGCTTTTTAGCTTTTTATCATACATTTTTAACATTAACATTTATAAAGTCAATAAAATTATTACCAGTAATTTTGAGACAAACCATTTAAAAATAGTAACTTTTGATAACATATATTTTTCAAAAATATATGCAATTCTTTTGTTATTCAGATGATTTCTTTTTTCCACAATTACAGTCGAACTTATTTAATACAAGCACAGCTAAAATGAGGACACAGTTAAAATGAGCAATTTGCACATTAAGAGATTTTCACTCTTTTTATGTGCTACAAAAGCTGTATCATAGCTAAAATGAGCAAAACATCTGTTCATTTCAATGAGATTTTTGACAAAAATTATGATAGAATTAAGAAAGAAATCACTTTCATAAAGATTACTGTTCTCTTTTAGTGATAATAGCTCTACTCTATAACTGAGTCAAAATGCAGTAGTTTATAAGTTTTACCAGGCAGAATTTTAACCTTCAAAGAGATCCCCTCCCCCCTCTCTCTAAAAAAAAAAAAAAAAAAAAAAAAAAAAAAATGAAAAGGAATACCCTGAGGTCTTGAAAGAATGAAAGAAAGGAAGGAGAGATAAAGAAGTTTCAAATACTATGGAAAGAAAGGAGAATAGAATAAAACTTTTATTTGTTTATTTCTATAAATCTGGACTTTGGGCTACATAAACCAGTTTTTTCATGTCTTTCAATGCACTGATAAATTGGAAAGCATATGGGAAATCAATAACTGAAAAACTGCAGTGACTATTGTAATGTTTGTTCATCGAGTTTATCAGGAAACTTTATGATATTATGCTAATTTTAGTATTGAGATAAATACAGTAATTCATGAATGTAAATTATTTATCTGTGTGTTTTAAAGATTTCTATTACCCTCACAGGAATTACAAGTAATTGTTCATATGAGGACATTTATAATTATCTTGCTTCTTGTATTAATCATATTTGTATATTTTTAACCTTAGAAAGCAGATTCACAGTTCAGAAATAAATTTTTTAAAAAAATCTTAAGTATTGGCTTGCTAAAGCAAAAAATGCAGGGTAAATATCTTTTAACACTTCTCGGATTTCCAAATAATTCTTTTGTGATTTTTAGCTGAAAGCATTGGTAAATACAAAGAGTCCCTATTTCTAGAAGAGGTTTCAGACACAGCTACATGAAGTTATAAAACCAAGCAACTATTTTACTGTATATCCTTTTGATGTTGAAGGCTGCACAGTTTCTTATAATAATGGATACGATTTTTAATAATGGTATTTTCTAGTTTAAAATGCTATTTTTAACATCAGTTTTACTAAATTTTGTTAACCCTTTGTTGCATACTGTCCATCGCAGTGCTACTTTTTCTTCTATCCAAACTGTTTCATTTATAGTTCCTATTCAAAGTGTATGCTACTCTGTAACATTTATGCTTCCAGTAGAAAGATAGAGTTAGCACCAAAAGTCAGATATCTTAGCAAAAAGAAAACAGCAAATTTAACATTAGATATCCTCCAATTTTAATGCATGCAACAAAGGGTTAAATATCTTCAAACATCATTTTTAGGAGCCATATTGCTTTTATAAAAAATTTCACCCCACAAACAAAACTAACCAATTGAACTGTCTGCGATGGCGCACACATTCAGAAGTATGCATCTGAGGACGGAGGAGGAACATTTGATTTCATCTTCTGGGCCGAAGGATTTTGCAAAACTAAGCCTAACTCTTGTAAAGAGTTCTTCAAAAAATAATAAAAGATTCATTTTTCCATGTAACCTTTTGAAATGCACATACATGAAATAAGTTGTTATTATATATATTTATGCAAAAAATTGAGATATTTTCTCGGATATTTTAATGTAAAATGACTTTTTAAACATATATAATGCATATTTTAACCGCGTCTTTTGGTTAAAAATTATTATCATATGATTACAAAACAATTACGTTCCTTTAACATAGCAACATATGAAATATTTTGTTCAAATAAAGGATAATTTTGTTTAAAAAAATAATAATTTTGTTTCTAAATAATTGTCAACACATTCCGTAAACAAGATAAGTATTTTAAAAAAGCTGATTTATTCACAAATAAAAATAATTAAATAAAATTTGCAAGCAACTTCTGCATGCAACTTTTTAATACTTATTATACAGACATACATAAAAAATAATTTAAAAATTTTTAATTTAATTTAAAATATTTGTGAAAATTGAAAATTTACATGTAAATATATAATCAATCATAAAATATCCATAAAATAAAAAATACTGAATAATAATTAGTAATAATAAGTAAAATAGAATTACACTTTAAAATAAACATTTCTAAATAATTGTTGATGCTAAAAATATTTTTGAAAATAAAAGAAATAATACATATAGTAATGTATAATAAAACGAAATATCAAATAAAGAACAATTGATAATAATGAGTAAAATTGAATGATAATTCAAAATACATTCTTCCAAAAATTTGTTTATATTAAAATATCTTTCTAAACTTCTTTTAATTAATATGTATGTATATATATATATATATATTTATTTAAACATATAAATAAATTTATGAGGTTAAAAGTATTGAATAATATTTTTTAATAATAAATAAAACTGAATAATAATTTTAAATATACTGCTAAAAAATGCCGTTAATGTTAAAAGTATTTTATAAAATGGAAATATTAACGGAATCAAATAAATGTATTCAATTATAAGGGGAAAACTGACTATTAATTTAAACTATTCACTTTAAAACCTGCGTACATTTATCAAAATATCAGAGTTCAATGATTGTGTTAGAATCACACCACCCTCTTAAATTTTACTTTCTGAAAATACAGCACTTTCATACATTTTCTTTTCTTTGACTAAATATTTTTCACTATCCCCGCTATTCCATTGTCAGTCAAATACATGCGTTTTTAGACATTTTAATGAGTTTGTAAAATAAGATACATAACTATAGATAATTTAAGACAGAAATATTTGAAACGGTATGAATAATTCTTGAAGGGGGAAAAAAAAAAGAGTGCACAAACGTTTTCTTGACTGGACGGTGCCGAAAATATTTTGAACAAGCATCCGCAAAACTGCATGGCAGCAGCATTTGCTGCAATGAAATAAAAGTATAAATAGGGCCTCGCGCTTTCCTCCTCAATGAATGAAAATCTGAAACTATTAATCACCACAACGTACAATCGAGATAAAAGTTAAAAAAAAGTAATTGACAACGAATCAACTGGAAGTTTAGTCATACGTGCTTATGTCATATGCTCAGAGTTGATAAGCTGACTCAACCATTCCTTTTCCCAAGTGTCGTAGAAAAGTTTCTGATAAACAAAACATAAAGTTTCATTTGACGCATAAAAGATTTATGATAGAAAGAAAATCATGTTTCCGAAACATAAATAGATGCATGCGAAATAAACACACTTTTTTTTTTTTCATTTTGATCATTTTTGGAGAAAATTAAATTGACATGGATTAAAAATATATTAATTGATTCCATTTGCTTTCCTAGATAGAAGAAAATATGTTCTTCCCAAATGTATATTCAAATTTATTACGAAAATTTTTTCCTAAATTAAACTTTCTGGAATAAAACGTTCCAACTTAGTGGCATGAATACTGGTCGCTCAGGATGTGAGTGCCAAAAACACTGGCACATATACCAGTCGCTTGTCCCGAAGGGATTAAAACATTTGTGAAAAGCATAACAATCTATATGCCAGATAGATTCATAAACAAATAAAAACAAAACACAAATCTCACCTACAAATTTTTGGCATCTTGCTCAGCAGAAACGTCATTTGATACAATTGAATGGAATAAAGAACGAGTCTTTTTTCTAGTTTCTAATTTCGGTTATGATGTTTAGCCAAAAATTATGTAAATTTTGGCAGGAGATATTCTGACTGCATAAAAAATATTTTCATTTCTTATTACCTAAAATTCTAAGCCATTTAAATTATTAAAGCAATAAATAAAGGGGTTTTTAAGAGAAAAATAAAATCCATTTAATTATAATTATTTAGAAAAGCTTTAATTAATTATAATTATTAGTTAGTAATTACAGTAATTATAAAAACTGCATTCCTTTTCACTAGTTAGTAGTATACAATAATGTTATATAAATATTAATATTTTGCAATAACTATGTAAAACCATATTAAATACTACTGATTAAAAAAAAAACTAAACCTGTGGCTGTACGATCCGTGAAGGATCAGGGCCTACAGTGCCCAACTCTGTTTACTTGACCCTGGGCCCGAGGTGCTATGCAGCATGTGCCCCGGTCAGGTGGTCAACCCAATGGGAGACCCTTGGTGTTTAGTTTGCAAGCAAGCTTGGTACTCATTTTATCGACCCCGAAGGGATGAAAGCTTGAGTGCACCTTGCTCAGCCAGGAGCAGAACTCACAATCTGTAGCGTGGCCAACAGGTGTGCTGACCACTACCCTACTGGGCTTCTATACTACTGATTTACATGTATTAAAAATTATTAACTGCATTTAATATTAAATTGTTAACACTGCTTAAAATTAAAAGGCATTATTTCACGAGGAAATTTATTAGTAATCTGTTTAGCAATGAAATATGAAAATAAATATATAATTTTTTAAATATTATAAATAAAGCGACATTATTTTTTAATGATTTTATGAATGACAAATTAAAAAAGACAAATAACATTATTTAATAATATCCTGTTTTTTCTAATTAAATAAAGTTATATAATTTTTGCAGTCTTGGGTACACAGATTTAGAATATTGCAGTATGGGGAATTTCTTTACAAGAAATCTCAGAGTACAACTAAAGGTGAATTTCACTTCTTTTTAACCCTTGGGGACGAGTGATCGATATACGTGCTCAGAATCCATGATTATTCTCACCAGTAAATTTTTATTGTAAATTTTGCCTTATTTAATACGAGCAGTTTCCCGATTCAAATAGGCAAAAATTTCTGTTCTGAAAAAACGGTGATAAAAGATTAAAAGTTTTGTAAAAGATGCTCATCCCAAAGTTTTTTTTTTTTTTTTTTAAGAAGGGTGTTGTGACCTTAAAAATGACCTAGAGGAAACAGTAAGTAATTACAGAATTAATAAAAACTGCAAATAAATATAATTTCATTAGTTAGTAGTACAAATAACAAAAGAAACAAATATCATTTGTAGCTCACTTTGTATTTATATTTAGAAAACTTAATGTAAACTTAAACTTACACACATATAAGATATTTTTTTATATAGTAGAAAAACATCAATTCAACCTCTACCAAAGAAGCTCTTTCTGCGCTTAACATTTTTATACCAATCTTTTTTTTTTAATATATATATATATATAATAGTTGATGAGCAGGTGTCATTCTTTCATTCTCCTTTAGCCTCAATTTTCTATAAATTTATTATTGCAAAAGTAGAATGAGAAAATAACATACTGCCTACTTATCCTTTAACTTGTACAAATTTAATATACTTCCTACTCTCATTTTATATAAAAGATTGAATAATTTTATTAGTTAAAGTAAATTATGACATTGCAAATTACGTTACATTTACATATCATTTTTAAATGAAATGCTTTTTATACCAGATAAAAACTTTCTTTTCACAAACTTAGTGTACTTAATTTTTTACAAGTCTAAGGAATAGTTTAAGCTTAGAAATAATTATTTAAAGCCTTTTAGGTGCGTTTGTAATTACTATATAATTACATAGCACCTATAGTCATTGTTCGGTCTGTCTGTCTGTCTGTCCGTCCGTCTGCATATAACAGAGCATAAACTACCAAACCAAATGGTCTGAAATTTTAAATATATAATTTTTGCAACATTTTGTCAAGTCATTTCAAATTTTATGAAAATCAGATGAGTAGTTTAATTACAAGGACAGTCAAAATTTTTCCGTTACATTACAGCTAAAGGGAAAAAAATTATTTTAAGTGCATTTTAATGCACTTACAGCCTTTCGAACAGCCTTTCGAACAGAATGAAAAGGATATGCACTTATGAAGTGCACTAAAATATACATTCAGTACAATATGCAGTGAAAAAAATATTTATAAAACTAAGTATAGTATGAACGCACCTCATTTGCCATGTTTGATGTGCAATTTCCAACTTGTTTTTCTTATTATTATTCATAAAAGCAAAATACATATAGAAACTTTCCAAATTATTTTGATAATCTTAGCTTTTAATACTTTTTTATTTAATTTTAAACATTTAGAAAATTTATGATTTTAATCAATGATTTTTTTTTTTTTAAATAGTTGATAAAAATCACGATTTAATCACTGACTTAAATCGTTTGATTAAAATCGTTGATGCCCTATTTAGAAATGCATGTGAGAAATGCTTAAAGTTTATTTTCACATGTAAAATATTAATTTCGAAGAAGTAGTTATATATAGGATATAAAAAATCAATAAACCAATATATACTGAGAGTCTAACAACAATGCCAAAAATCGATATTTTTTGGAATGATATATAAATATTTGGCTGCCATTCCTATTGATATTGCAGCAAGTCATAGCAAAAAATATTTATTAACTAAGGATATCAAACTTGTTAAACAATAAACTTTTTAAAATTTGACAGATAAAAGTAAATAAAAATGTTGCATATTGAAAGAATGTATTTTCCTTCCTATAACTGAAATATTTGCCACAGGGATGATTCCGAGTAAAAAAAAAAAAATCTGAAATTCGCAGAAATTTTTCTGAAAGGTTACAACAAAGGGAGGGAGGGGGATCCCCTCCTGGCACTTAGTTTTGTTGCAGGTTGGATTAACTCTAGTTAGCTCTAGGTTGCCAGTCAGCTTAACGGTTTGGCCGATTTCAGGCTGATTCCTGCAAGTTGGGTTCGGGTTAACTCGATTTCTCAAAAGTTAGTTCAGTATATTGTTTCAAATTAAAAACTATACCAATGATAATAAAGATGTTTGTGTGTGTACGCTGTTTTCTAAAGAAACAGCTGCCTTTTTTTTCTGCAAACTTTTGGTGAAATTCATGCTTTTTCCACAACCTTTCAATGAAATTTGCATTTTTTCTATGATCCTTTGACAAAATTCGTGAATTTTCTGCAATCCTTTAATGAAATTGATTTTGTTCGACAATCATCGAAATTTGCGATATTTTTTTCTGCCTAAATTTTCACAATGATGACCAATTTTTTTTTTTTTCCCCCGGGTTAGGTTGGGTTGATTTTTGACGGCAAATTATCTACTCGAGGGATATAGGCCCAGGGTGGGTGCCCTTCGTGAGGGCCTTTCTAAGGGAACCTAACCTGTATTTATGCATGGAAATCCATGGTTCGAAGAAAACTCCGAACGCTTAAATTTTCGGAAAATTCAGAACAGATCCACTCCTGATTTGCCAGTCTAGATTAGAAGGAGTACCCTATTTCTAACTTGTAGCAGTAATCTGGCATGTGTTTTATGCAGAAAAAATATTCATTCTTTCAAACCGTGAAACCTTTATTTACATGAATTATATTTGAAAGATGTACTAAACAAGTTACAGCAGATCATTCAGTTATATTTTTTCTTAGAGCCTACTTTATGAAATATATATATTTGAGCCTACTTTATGAAATATATATATTTTTTAAAGTTTGTGTAAAAAATAAATAGCTAAAAGTCAAACTACCTAACTTAGATTCAAATATTTAATTGAATTAGGAGCAATGAAAGTAATTTTAATTTAAAATATTGTAAGAGCAATCATTCAAAGCTACGAGTACAATTTTCTCGTACCCATCTTAAAATATGGACCACTATGTCACTTTGATGATAGAGAAATATTTATATTTATTGGGGGTGGGAGAAATGTTTAGATAAAATATTTATTTATTTATCTGTTTGTATAACTAGGTTTTGGAAATTTAATTTAGGAAAAATCTTTAAAATTTACACATGACATTCTGGCAAGTATTTGACAGTAACAATGGAAAATAATTTTTTTTTTAAATTAAGAGAAAATAAGCAGTTTATTACATCCTCAAATTTTTTACTGCACTAAAATTATTAATTAAAAAGGAAATCAACGAGGGTCAGAAATTTGTTTAAAAAATATTCAGCACTCAAAGAATCAATATTTAATATGGAAGTTAATACTAAGAATGTAAAAAAAAAAAAAAAATAATAATAATAATAATAAAATTAATAAAAAAAATAGTTTACAGAAATGCAGTACCTAGCATATTTAACCTCAGGACCATCAGTTCCTCTTATCAATAAATACTGCAGATTTTGCAAAGCTACCATCAAGACAGTTTTGGTTACAGGTATGAGAGGATTGTCATGCATTTTCCAGGCATCCTTAATGAAAGTACAACATATAAATTAATGGCCAATTATAAATTAAAGTATATTTTAACCACTTCACCGGCGACAGGTATGGGGAAACAGTGCTTTTACACACGAGTTATCTCGGGGCTAACGGTGAAGTGGTTAAAATCAAAATACATTTACATGAAAAAAAAAATTATTACAGGATTTTATATTTATGTAAATAATTTGATTAAATTAGGCCATAAAAAATATTAGTAGTTAAAAACTATTCTAATAACTGATTTTTCACAGAATTACAAAATTTCCAATTCTGAATTTTACAAATTCAAAATATTTCAAACATAACAATTTTTATGGTGGCTTAAGGCCTTAAAATCATCACCTCGTGCAGATGAACTTGGTATGATGTATGCACTGGAACTTTTGGCTGAGTATGAACCAGGATTATTCTTTGATTACCTTGAAGAACAACTAAAGGATATCTCTCAAGAAGTCTATCTGGGAAGTGAGATGAGCCTCTAACTTCAATATTGAAGGTTAGATAACCATTGTAAGACAAAACCTAAAAGTGTTTAGAACATTAATAAACTTCAATAATGCATTGTATTGTTTGCTATACACATTAAAAAAGAATAAAAAATAGTGGTTTCTCTAGTTAGTAAAATAATCTCACAAAATCTATTTTGTTTTAATTACAATTGAGCTCCATTAGAATAAAATGCAATACTGTAAAATAAATAAATATGAAAAATCAAAAATATAGTAGAAAATTGAAATTCTACAAGGTAATTTACAGCTACTTCTTTTAACAGAAGAGATGGTAACAGAAATGAAATAAAATAAAACAAAAAAGGACTTTATTTCCTTCTATGAGCCTCAGAATGCAGAAAAGTTTAGTTTTTATCTTCTACTAACTACGGATTGAGACTGGCATCAGCAGATTTATTATTTTTTTTTACTCTCTTTTAAAACTTTTTACTTTCACTAAAAAACTGAGATAAACAATTTGTTTAAATAATTAAATAAATACAGTGTTTTTTATAGCTATTTAAACAAATTGAAAATTTAGGAAATTATTAAATGCTACTTTTAAAAATGTTGCTTTGAATTACATTTTAGATTAATATTTTTAAGTAAAATCTTGGAGAATCTACCTCAACGCTTGTAAATAATTTTGTAATGCTACATTGAATATTTAGAAATTTTGCTTATTTTGCTTAACAGAAAAAATTTTTCTAACTGCATCAATTTTTATGGAACAATGCAACTATGAAAGTAATTTTATAAAAAGCTCATCAAGAGAGAATAACACTCACTTAAAAAATTTCTTTTCAAAACAACAAATAAATTAATAAAAATGAGGAGACTTCATACAGCTGTGTTGTTAACATAAGTCAATTCATTTTTACTAATTAAAAGAAGAAAAAGGAGATATATAACATAAAATAATAAATAGAATAGAAGTTAAAACTGTAAATGTAGATTTATTTATATCACTAAAAATTCTATTTCTGCATGTCAACAGAAATGGATATTAATGTCATATTATATACAGGTTAGACATAAATTAATTATGAGTAGTAAGAAGACACATGATTATAAAATAACGAATCTCACAAGTTCATTAATATTACTACTATTATTATTATTTACAAATATTTGATGTGGCTGCCCTTTGTTATTCTGCAAAAGTCCTATCAATAAATTATTTCTAGCCATGTTTGTGAGCATGTTCACAATGATCAAGTCAATTTCGGTCCTTATTTGTGATTTCAATTCAGGAAATGTGGATTTAGGGAATGGTAAACTGTTAATCTGACCTTTAATAAAACCATACACTGACATCTAAGAGTGAAATAACAGTTGATTGTGGTGGTCATATAGTCCAAGAGTCGACAGCACAAAAACTTATGTTATCAAGCACAAGAAAAAAACCTTTACTTTATGGAAGAGTAGAAGTAGGGGAATCTAATGATCCATGTCTGCCGGAAGTGAAGTGGTGCATAAGCCAAAAATTAATACCACCAGTGGTTGACTCATAGGTTTATCATTGTGTTTGTCCTACAAACAAAGGTATGAAACCATGGAGGATAATTGTAGGACAAACACAATGATAAACCTATGAGTCAACCACTGGTGGTATTAATTTTTGGCTTATGCACCACTTCACTTCCGGCAGACATGGATCATTAGATTCCCCTACTTCTACTCTTCCATAAAGTAAAGGTTTTTTTCTTGTGCTTGATAACATAGGTTTTTGTGCTGACGGCTCTTGGACTAATAGAACAATACCTCCACAACCAATTCAAATTGAGACTTCAGCACTGGGGTAAGAAGTATACCTGCATGACACTATGCTTGTAAATTTTCATTGAAATGATACTTTAAAATTAATATTTCACCAATTATTCAGTTACAAAATTATCCAATTAATGTGTGACCATTTTATATATTTAAAATAAAGTTAGTTTCCTTTCTACTTTAAATTATCCATTTTTATAACCCAGCAGGCTAATATTGTATTTTTAATGTAAAGTAAAGCCCAATATAGTGATCAGTGCATCTGACTGCCATGTAACAGGTCCAGAGTTTGACAGCAGGCTGGACAAAGTTCCTTTTATCTCTTTGGGGTTGATAAAATTAGTACCCAGCTTGCTTTCTTGGAAATTATATACTGAGGGTCCCGCATTAGGCTGACCACGTGGACAATGATCAGAACATATGCTGTATAGCCCCTCATTGTTCATGGTGAAGAAAACAGGTTGGGCACTGTAGGCCCTGATCCTTAATGGATCGCATTGCCACAGGTTTAATTTTTTTTAGTAAAGCAAGGTGAATTTCTTTCCCACTTTATTAAATGATTAGATAATGTCTGCATAGAAATTGTAGAGAAAGTAATCAATAATAATTAAGAGTTAATCTTACTTTATCTCCTAATCTATCTTTAGGCAAGCTCCAGTACAATGGCTTATCTAAAACATATGGAATGCCCAATCTGTTAGCAGATTCTTCTTCGGGAAAAATTTGGAAGCCTACTCGAGATTGTATATCTGAAGTTCCTATTTCCATCAAAACATCACGGGAAGGGAACTGCATCTGAAATTTCAATAAAACTTACATTTTAATAGACTCTGGATTTACAATTCATTTGGCCTCAGTTTGAATACATTATTTTAGAAACAGAAACACAAAAATTCATAATATAAGATTAAAGTTAATTCCTTGCTATAGAAAATACTTTGAAAAACTTTTAGTTCATATGTACCTTAGACCAATACATAGATGCTTGATCACAGACTCTAGTTTTGCCAAAGCAAAAACATTCGTGACATCCTCTAACAGCTTCTGCACTCAGGCCAAAAGCACCATCAACACATCTATCACATTTTTGTCCAGTAACTAATTCCTTAAAAATAAAACAAAATTTTAAAAATTTTAAGAGCTATTGAAATTAAAAAGGCAATTTTGGATAATTTTCCCAAATGCACTGATACAATGAGACTATTAATTGTAAACAATAACAAAAAAAGAAACACATAGAATGACATCTTGACCTTATGAAATAATGCAAAACTTACAGTTAGGAAAGCTTAGTTTTCATTTAATTTTCTCAAAAATAGTGGTTTATTTTCCTTTATTCCGTGTTATTATCTTGAACTTAGAAAACTGATGGATTGGGAAACTAATGTGCATAAAATCAAAATTCCATCCACATTTTTTATATAAGGATTTTAGTATCAATCATGCAATAAAATTAAGCCAAATACAAAATTGAATTTTAATATTTTTTTCAAAGCAACATGGTTTCAAAACGTGTTTAGGCTATTTAACCCTTTAAGCTATTTTCTTATTTTAATACTTCACAAAAAGAGAAAGAGAGAGAAATATAGTTCTGATTTTTCTATTGTAAAATTTAAAAATTCTTAGATTAGTAAAATTTTTAAATTTTACGTATAATTTAATTCAAACAAACTGACAGCAAGTGTAGATAGTATCTTGATTTTAGAAAATAAGTTTTCTGTAAGGGCCACTGCTTAGATGAATTCATCAATAATAGTTTTCCCATTTTACTCTCATAATTACTCCCTAACTTACAAATGAACAGATTTTGAACTAATGTTATAACAAATTGATGGTGGATTTTAGACAGATGCAAATAAAATATGTGCCCTTTATTAACAGGATGTCTATTGTCGCAAACAATTTGTTAAAACTTCATCCATTTATTGCTTTGGTTTTAGAATCGATCAATATCAAATGCAAAATTTAATTTTAATATTTAAAAACACAATTTGTTTCCAACAAATTATTTTTAAAACTATGTAGCCTGTTTTTTTTTTTTTTTTTTTTTTTTTTTTAACTAATGGTGACTGTTTTATCTATTTATTTATTTTTAACAACTGTTGCCGTAACTAGCTTTAAGTTTTGTAAATATTTGAAAATAATCAAATATTTATATGTGTAACAGTTTTATTTTACAGTTTATTTAATTGAACCAATTATATACATAATATTGTGACTTTGCTTTCAATGAGACAAACATATTAAAATAATAATATTAATAATTATTAAAAAAGACTTACCTTGCATGGACAATCGCCTCTAGTATTACACTGGCAGACAGTATCTCTACACTGGCTTGAAACAGTACCATCAAAGTTACAATCACATTTGTGGCAATTAGGAAAGCTGTAAAATCCATGTCGACATTGATCACAAAGTCTACCTTCAAAACCTTCAAGACAAATACAATTACCAGTGTCAGGATCACAGCTTTGTTGGTGAGATCCTTGCCGATTACAGTTGCAAGGCTGCAGATAAAATGGGACAATTTTTAATGACATTAAGTATAAGATAATTAAGAAAAAGTACTACATTGAAGTGAAACTAAAAATCTTATAAATAAAAATAATTATCGGTTATGAAATGCATAAAAAATTTATTTACTAACACACTTTTCAAAATTTATTGTTTTAAGTGTGTTATTTTGAGCAAAAAGAACAGCCAGCACATAGTAAAATAAAATTAAGACAAAGGTATCATAATTGGTAGAAATACTAGTTTAGATCTAGAGATTTTATCTAACTTTTCTTTATAGAATCATTTGTATTTTAAGCATTTTATTTAATTTCAAAACGTAATAGTCAGAATCCAGAAAAAGGAAAAGATGATAACTAAACTAAATCAAGCATTTTATAATAACAATAATAATAAATCTGGTTGTAAAATTATGTAATGACCATCCTGTTCTCAAAAGGAGAAAGAAAAAAAAAGATTTAAGTTAGCATATTATACGACATAGAAATGTCAAAAATAAAATAAAAGATTTCCAACTAATTAATTAAAAATCAATGCAGCAGTATTTTAAGAAGAAATTTAAAACATGCAACTAAAGACAAACATTAAAAACTTTGTGCTGATTAAAATATTTATTATTTTTTTACTTTTTTTTTTGTTTGAAAGCATTTAAATATTCACAGTATGTAAAAGGGATAAAACATACATAAACCTGTACATAAATATATATATATCATTTTAGACTACATTAAAATGAGGAATATGCAATCCTACAATGATAAAACACAAAGGTGATTTTTTTTTTATTTATTTAAAGCAAAATATGGATAACAAAAATCAAAAAACTTTCGAATATAAAATTATAATTTTAATTTAAATTAAACACAGCACAGAAAAAAAAAAAAAATTAAATACCTTGCAACCTTTGACAGGATCATAGCCCCAAGCATTCCTTTCACATTTTTGACACCTTGATCCAGTTGTATGGGGTGGACAAACACATCGACCATTTGTGGGATCACAAATATGACCTGGTTTATCACATGGATCACATCCTGCATTGATTTAAAGAAAGAAAACACAATTAAATGTCATGCACCTATATGTGACATCATAAGTTCCTCACATATCATTAATTCACACTAAAAATAAGCATTACAAACAACTGGGTCATTCTACAAAAAATGTTACTTTTTCGACTTGTGATTGTTAATTTTTAGCAGATTAAAAAAAAAAAAAAAAAATGTTTTAGTTGTTCTACATAGCATAGCACATTAAAAATATCTGTATTTGATTATGACTGGTGACTTTTATAGATATAAATATCTTTTAATGAATGACCATACCCATGAGAAAATGTTAGAAATTTAGTAGTAACATGTAAAGGACAAATTACAACTCATTTATGCTATTAACATTTTCTCTTATTTTGTGAACGTGACAAACAGAATATTCATTCAATAAGATAATGGTTTATGTTTAAATTATTGTAACAAACCTTTCTAGCAATAATCCATTACATTAACATTATGTGCAATGATTTTGGAAATGCAATAAAATCTAATAAAATATTCAGTCACAAAATGTATGTATCTGTATTTAATTTCAGTTGTTAACCGTGAATGTGCACAATTTCATTTGATATTAATTTTAAATATTTTCACTGAACTACAAAAATTCATGAACTATAAGTATCCCCTTTCTTAATTTAAAAAGTATAAGCAATCTATTTATTTAATAAATAAAAATGAGTTTTTAATTAATATACATAAAACTTCCTCTTTTTTTTTAGATATTTACTTTGAGTTACAGTATCCTATAGTAAATAAGCTTGGCATGGAGAAGAAAAACATTGTGTATTTGTAATATGCCATAGATGTATCCTCTGTTAGAATATCATTAAAGAAATTAAGCCCTAGATCTTTAAATTAAGCCTATGTTAATCTGAAAAGAGATGAAATATAAACTGTGGATATGAATATAAAAGATTTAGTCTCAATTTTTTTGTTAAAATTTTTTACATTAAAAAAATAACATTTTCTGTAAATTGGCCTAGCTACATTAAAAAAATATATTAGAGATAAAAAGCAATTTCTTTTTAATTAAGAAGGAGGATACTTAAAATTCATGACCTTTTCTAGTTCAGTTAATGTTGGGTAATTAATGTCAAATAAAATTGTATACATTCAAAGGTAATAAAATTAAAAATGAATTAAATATGAAATTAAAGATGATACCTCTTGCCTCTAAATATTTTTATTGGGTGACATATCTATTATATTTTGGAAATTATTACACATAATTTTATTGTAATGGAGGATACAAGAAAGGCCTGCTACAGTAATACAAACAAAACCAACTAATCTATCAATAGAAAACTGTTATTTATTTTCAGTTTTAACATCCAATCTTTAACAGTTGCTGTACAATGTTGTTAAGATTTTTTGGTGCCAGGTCATGTACGCTTTGCCAACAATGGTGCTAATTATACTAATTACAGTAACCCTTATTTTCTCTATAATTTCACATTTCAAATAACTGAAACAGAAGCTATCTTATTCTATTAACCTTATTTTATATTTTTAGGAATGTAGTACTTTTATGCAAAAAATATGTTTATAGTTTAGATAATTTTATTGTATTTATGAGAGTTCTTCTCACAAAATGAAATTATATATTAATAATTATTTTATGCAAAGATACAATGTAGATAAATGCAGATAGTGTATACAGAATGCAGAAAATTCATATGTAGAAAAGTCAATTTGTATGAGGGAAGTAGAATCTTATTCCCCAAAACATCATAGTTTATATATTTCTGGAGCAAAGAACTGACTTCTAATAAATTTTGATTCCTGCAATGGCAAGTCCAAGATTGCACCCATGGAAAGTCCAAGACAGCAACCATGGCAAGTCCACATTTTGTATACTCTGTCATAGATCTTAGCTAACTTTTAAAAACAATATTTAAAATTGAGATATTTGTTTTAGTTATGCAGATGCTTTTATTCCGTTGAATTTTAGTTTTACCATGCTTAAAAATCCTTCTTGTTTAAAACTTACTTAAAAATAAGCCATATACATCAATTTAAATACTTATTAAAATTTAATATACGGAAATACCATATGCAATGATGATTGTTTATTTTTGTCGAGATTTATAATGCAGTCTTTCATGTAAATTTAGTTTAATCTTTTAATGAACTGAATAATTCTTGAGTAGTGTTAATAAAATGATTTTGAATCAAAATGAGTTTGCAGCCATTTTTTTCAATCTATCTTTCTGGCACGGATAATATGAAAGTACTAATAAGAAAAAGAAAAAAAAAAAAGTAAAAGAATATAATAATAGTAATTTGATTTTTTTATTTTTAATGGGGAGGAAGGTCTTATTTTTTGCATTGGATTAAACTAGTTTTAACATTATGTAATTCAATATTTCTTCTCAAAACCATCACAATATGAATTTCTTTAATAATGTAACAAGCACTTACTTCTGCATCCTTGATTAGTAAACATGAAATATCCAGGTAAGCACTGATCACAAAACTGACCACCAACCCCAGGTTTACAATTGCACTGACCAGTACCTTTATCACAAACAGATGCTAAAGAACCTGTTCGATTGCAGTGACATTTTTCACAGCCATTTCCAGATTGCAAATTCCAATAACCATCCTATAAGTAAAGTAAAAAGTTATGTGAGTATATAATTATTTCAAAAACTTTATGTAGTTTTCTCACTAATTAGTGAACAGTTACATGAATTTAAGACACCCCCTTCCTTATCCAAGTTATACTCTTTTAATTTATGCAATGCATAACTTGGCTAAAGTTATACAGAAAACAAACAACTAGCAGGTTTCCAACTAAATTGACATATGAACTGATATTTTGAAAAATCAAAACAGTGTCTAGTGTCTTAAAGAGAAGTTTAAGTAAAAACCAAGCATTATATAGATATGCACAATGCACAAAATATTTTAAGCAACTCAGCATGATAGTTATGTGCAACAGTTTCTTGAAAACCCAGCAGTTTTTTTATTTTATTTTTTCATAAAGATAGATAGTTTTCTATGCAATGTAACAAGCTGATATGTTCTGGCTGATTCGCAATTATTAAATTGATGATCCCAATTATTAAATTGTTTATTAAATTGATGGGATATTTCGATACATACATAATTTAATTTGCTGAACACCTTGAAAAACAGAGGATGCAAATATATATAACTGAGGTGTTCATTTCTAAAAGCATTTTTGTTCAGGCAGCTTGATTTCAAGAAAATTGACCAAAACAGTACATTGGCATTTTGTTTAAAAACTAGAGCTAAAACTTTAGTTTTTAGTTCTTTGTGTTCATATTTATTCATGCCATCAAAAAGCTTTTGCAACAAAATAGCAAACGATTACCGATTACCAATTTTGTGTTACTATTGATTTCGATTCAGGCATGCATAACCTTGGAATTGAATTTCTAACAAATGATAATTGTTTGGAATAAATAACAGATCTTTAATTTTTATGAAGATAATAGAACCAAATGTTTAAGAGAATAAGAAATTATTAATATATATATTGAAAATTTGGAAAGTTGAAAGTAAAGAAAAGTTTAAAAAAAATTACAAAATTTTATTTTTAAAATATTATACTTGGTCACAGTACAAATTTCCAAGTTAATTAACTTTAACCTCAAAACTTCGATGGATGTGGGCTATCCGTGTTTAAATAAAATTTGCAACAGTTAAAAATGATTATGATATAAAAAGTTAAATGATATAAATTAAAAAGTTAATGATTAAATTAGGAATCAAATAAACATAATGTACTAACATTTTTTAATTAAAAAAGTGTGTATATTGACAAAAAGATTAATAAAATTTGAAGTGACATAAAAGGCTTTATGGCAATTAAAAATCACACATTTTGTATCTTTCATATTGATAAATACTGCCAATATGACTGTGCAAAATTCCAATGTCAAAGATCTGTATCTTTAATCCAAAGCCTTAAACTCAATAAACAAACGAACAATAGTTAATTTTGAAAATAAATATTTTACTGTACACACTCAATACTCGGAGAAACTTTCTTTTTTCCTGTTTAAATGAATATTAACAGACAGGCCATGCTTGAATATGCCCTATAGGACAAGAAGTAATTGGTTCTTCAAGAAGATTTTTGTCACATTTTACATGAATTCAGAAAGATTATGGAATATAAAACTCGTACATTTGGAAAGAAAATATGCAATGACTGTACTATTTCAGTTTGTATAGATGGTGGGTGAGAATAATTTGAAAACAATTATTTCAATTAATGCCCATGATAAATCAAAGAAATTGAAATAAGAAATAATTTATAATTTTACAAATTTATCAAAAAATAAAAATGTAAGAAAGTACCTCGCATCTGTCACATGATCTTCCAATAACATGGGGTTTGCAAGAACACTGCCCAGTATTTTCATCACATTGAACGCTCAAGGATCCTAAACGGTCACACCGACACTCTAATAAAAAAGTGTTTTATTACAATTAGAGAAAATCAAAGTCTTATGATTATGTTAGCAAACATAATACAGTTTATTAGCAAATACTATTAATAATTTAACAGCATAATAAGAAAAAATAAAAAGTATTTTTAGAAAATATATATATATATAATTGTGGTCAAATATATGAAAATTGTTGCAGTTAAATCTACAATCGTTTACCCCTTTTTTATTTTAGCCTTAGTTCTTCCCACAAAAGAGATCCAACTTTTCTGTAGATAATTACATATATACTATTTTCATATAAAGAAATTTATAATTTTAGTTTTTGACTAAACAAATCTTTTATTTTTTATAATCATTACAGTCTACACAATGGAAATTTAAAAACTGATATGCTAAGAAGTCATTGTTTTTGTTGTTTTTTCCCCATGGAATATTATTCAAGTTATACATACTTAACAAATTCTGTTCTTCATTTTATATTTTAAAATATAAAATTTCACTGGGCTGAATATCACAGAACTATTTTACCTCATTAGTATAAACAGTAAAAATTATTTATTAAATTCTATACTAATGAAAATTAATATATATTTGTATTATCAGCTTGACATATATACGTTTTATAAATCTGACAAATTAAGGGTAGGTACATATTGGCAAATGATAATATATTTTGAGCAATGGCATATTATTTACGGTAAAAATAAACTGTTGAAAATCGATGAAGCGCGGCGACAACCAGGTTCTTTTAGCCTATATTTTAACAAAATTTACAAAATAGCTGAAAAAGGTGGACATACAGACCTTGGCATCCTTGCCTAGAAAATCCAAAATAACCATCTAAGCATGAATCACAAGTTATGCCAAAAACTCCTGGTTTGCAACTGCAATAGCCAGTCACAGGATCACATATTTCTGAGTGAGATCCGGTTGGATTACATTTGCATGGTTCACATCCAGCTTCAAGATTTCCATAACCATCCTAAATGTAAAATTAAAACAAACTAAATAAAAAAATGGTGAGGTTTAGATTTAAATATATATATGTTACGAAACAATTAATGGGTGTAGTTGAAATCGTGCTTATTACGTATTACTGGAGTCATACCACATTTTAATCAGCCGTTGGTGATGTTGTGAGCACTCCTACCACTTAGCACAAGCATTGCTAGCGCAGGTATCAACTCTGAAAATATAGCAGCTGTAGAGCGATGATAATATTGGTATAGTCCAATCAAACACTTATTATTTCATTATAAAAACAAGGCAGCTTGAGTGGCGAAAAAAGGCGCATGAAGAAATATGGGGTTTTCCCAATTAAACACATGGAAACGTAGTCATAGAACAACTGTTTATTCCATCAGAACATACCAACACTGAACAATTCCCGCAGATGAGAAATCAGAGCATTTCACTCGAGCATAAACTAATTACTCAGGCTAAATAGATGTTAATTTACGAAATGAATATTCCACATGGCTAAGGACACCGGGTAACAGGTTTTGTAAACAATCACAGCACAAAAATCTCTCGTTCTGAGTTCATGCTCTCGCTATTTATGAGAATGCGCAGGGGAATTCCGATTGAAATGACAACTTCAAGCTAAACCAATGAAAATCACGAACGAGCCTCGAAGTGAAATTAGGATCAGACACTCAGCCAATGGAGAGCGATCAAGAAACGTCACACGAAAGAATCCCAGCGCTGCTAATGGAATGATTTCGATGTGGAAAGGGTGGTTCCTCGTGAGCAGGAAAATGAGATGAAATAGAATAAAAAAGTAAAATGGCTTTGATAAATATTCGAAAAATAAGTAACTGCGTTTAGAACTTTACAGTTTGGTAGACGATAAATATTAATGAAAGGATTAAAAGTTTAGATTATGTTTTGGAATAAATCTATTATCAAGATACGCGTTTTAAAAATAGAGGAATTTAGCTAGAAATAAATAATAGAGCGTATTAAAAAAAAAAGGAAATAATGAATAGGCCGGCAATTTAGAATAATTTAAATGAATAGTAAAAGGTAAAATTTTTATATAACAATATCCCCCCTTCCTAAAAACCGGTGAACTGGTGGCTCCGTGACCCACAAGTTCATTGGGGCAAAGCATGAACTCGGATTACAATAGTGTTACTCGGTAGTCTGAAATTTTTCTCCAATTCTGTCAAAAACCAAATCAATAAGTTACTGCTTAAACGCGAAACCGTGGGAATTGTTTTTTAAAATTACAAAGATAATATAAATATTTCTCCAACATGGAGTAAATTATATTCTAAATAATCTCCTCTTGTTTTACTAACAACTTATTACTTACAATATTAACAGATATTGACAATATTAGAATTGTTTAGGAGTTTTCTTAGGAATTTACATTCTTTCCACATCACGATTAAACATTAGTTTAATCTCTATAAGTTAAACTCCATAACGTAGAAATTTTCCATACAATTCACAAGTCATATAAATAAAAGGAAAAACATGAATATAATAAATTTAAAATTTATGTACAAAAATTTCAACTGAGTATCAATCTCCTACAGTTTTTTAACTGGGATGATTATATTGTCCTGATACTATGCTATAGTCCATTGAAATTAAATTATTGCTCATTTTTGACACAAGAAAAACTGTCAAAAAATCTAGTGCCATATGCACTCTATAGTATTGTATTGTTATGATAATAGCGGTACCATACTATTACCATTTTTCCATAAATTTTCTAGTAAGTATTTTACTTTCATTATGTTCAGATGTTATCACAATATTTAATTTATGAGTATTCTCAGATATCTCATATATTGACTTCATTTATCATAACACTTATTTTTCTTTATTACCTCTCTTTTATCTCAATATTCAATAATAAATTATCTATACTTTCTGTCATACAGGATCTAGCAATAGTAAAATGAATTCAATAATAACAATAACTCAAATTTTCATCAATAATTTCAAAGTCATATTTTAATTCATCACTTCAGTAAATAATAATAAGAGATTATTGCACTCAATGGTATTGGCTGTGTAAAAAGTTACATAGCATAAAAAGTAATCTCCTATCAATACAGATTCAATAAGAAATGAAATTATACCAAGTCAAAATTAAAATTAAAAAAATTCTGAAATTCTCCAGCAATATCATTGAAACAAAATCTTAACAGGTGTTTTTCGATATGTGTCGAAATATTTCGATATGTGTCGAAATATTTCGATATGTGTCGAAATATTTCGTTCATTTCCTACATGGTTACGCAATCAATAAAAAAAAAAAAAATAAGGAAGCAAGAGAAAAACAATTGGGTTTGAAATCCAGGAAACCTATCAACAATTATTCGCATAAATTCTATAATGTTTTAGTATTAATAATTATAGTTAAGTTTTTAATTTTTTTTAAGTTATTTTAATCCAGTTAACATTTATTCATAGTTTACATATAAATTTAAAATTTATTCAATATTCTAATCTAATTCAATTCAATATAAGAAATCTTTAACTCAAATCAACTCATTTATGCCCACGTAAACAACTAATTCAAGTAAAACTTCAGCAGCAATGTTCTCTTGGATCCTTCGAGAACACACTGTTATATAGAAAAGCATTGATTGATTAATTTATAATTTATTTAGTTACTTTTTATTAATTTATGACTATTTAATATTAGGCTAGGGCTTTAACATTAGTTTGTTGTGAATTCTCATGGGATAATTTTAATTGATCTGGTGAAAAATAGGGGCGTAATTTAGATACATGGACAACATCCGTATTTCTATTTTAACTTTGCCTATCAATTCGAACATTTACAGGAGATAATTTGTTAAGAATTTGATAGGGAAACAAGTTTTTACTGGTCCTTAAGAATAATTAAAATTATATACTTTTTTTTTTTTTTTTGTCGAAATCCCAGTAAAAGATTCGCTCAATCCCATTTTTTCGCACTGAATTTAGTTAAATTATAAGAAATTGGGGAAAAACTAACCTTAACCAGAAATTCTGCTCAATAAAAACAGAAACTTAGGTATAACAGTTATAATTTTTTTTTTTTAATTTAACCAATTTTTATAATTCATAAATACATTTTAAAAATTTAAACTGTATGCTAGCTTAATTTAAGTTACAAAATTTAATGAAATTTTAAATTATAATTTATCTGACAAAATTCTAGCACAAGTTTCGCCAATTCCATCCTTTCTTACTGAATTATGTAAATTATAAGAAACTGGGAATTAACATTAACTGCAACCAGAAATTCTATCAAACAAAACTATAATTTTTTAATTTATCTTTAAAATATACAGCTTTAAACAATAAATGAAATTTACACTATTTAAAATAAGCACTCAATCCATTAACAATTAAATGTCAAATATTATGACTAGATTGATGTTGTTCACTAGGAGGAGGAACATAAGATTGCATAGGTTCAACATTAAAAATACAAGTCCTCTCCCAGTGGAAAGCATCCTCTATACCCCTGTTCATACGCATTCGACATGGTCGACTAGGATACTTATTTTGAAAATGAGTAGTAGGTAATTTAGGGCTAACAAATCTAGAATTTTGAGCATTAAGAGGGTTTTGTGGCCGAAAATTAGAATTTGTTCTTTGAAAATTCTGGTTTGGGCGAACCCAATGTCTAGGAGCCTGGTTATTAAACTGGAAAGATCCATGATTTTGAGAATTATTCCTAACATTATGGTTGTTTACATGAGAGGTGGGAATGACTACTAGTTGTTTAGCCATTCTGTACCAATTTATGGTGCTCTCAGGAGGGTTAATAATCATATAATTCTGATATTCTGGCTTCAAACCATCCGTCAAACCTTGGACTATGATGGTTTCACATAAATGAAGTTGTCTACCAATCTCAATCTTTTTTCTGAAATAACTCTCTAATTCATTAAGATCATTTAGCTTTGTCGTAATCACGACGCATCCAGTGAGTTTCCCCACCTTTTCTCCTTTCCTCGCCATGTGCACAAGCCGCGTGAAGAAAATTCCAAAAAAGAAAAGCCGCGACCTCAATCGTGTCCATCCGATCACCAACTGATGAAAACTTCTTCCCAGCGAGGTTACCAGGCTAACTGAGCATTATGCCAAAATCGCCAAGCAACACGACAAAAATTCACAAAAAACAAAGTGCATTTACTAACGCCCTGGGCTTAACCGCCAAAACTGATAACCCAAAACAATTGAAGTGGAAGTAGCAGTGGAAAAGAAAGCAAGTCGCAAGGTGTGCGCAGTGATTTGCGAAAGAACGACTCACCTACGCAGACAGTAAAATACCAAGGAGGAAACATAACCGCTTGAGTTCTAACAAACTCAAGGCGAGGAAAGGAGAAAAGGTGGGGAAACTCACTGGATGCGTCGTGATTACGACAAGCTTCATAGAAGAAAAATCAGAAAATCTAGGAACTTGTACTTTTATAAATTTTTCTGAAAGAATTTCAACTATCTTACTGAAAGTAGTACACTCTAGACACTCATTAATGAACACTTTTAAAGCTTCTCCCTTCAAAAATTTAGAGATATTTTGCATTTTCCATGTTTCATCTTTTTTATCAGAACTGCATGCTTGGTCAAAATGTTTCAGCCAGGATTGTATATCCATCTCTGACCCTGGGTCAAAAGAGACGATATTTACTTCACTATCACTCATTTTATCACTAGAGTTTTTAACAAATCCCGATCGCATTAACATAAAAGAGGAGGGACAATTCATTAATACATGGATTCATTGTATAATCATAATAAATACTGTAAATAAACTTTAAATAAAATAACAAATGTAAATATTTTCTTTTCTAATAAATAATAACAGAAATACATCAAATGTAAATAAGGAAATATGGTGAAATATAAAATAAACAAATAAATAAATCTTTCAAAACTTACGACCTTGGAATGATTTTTTTTTCTTTATAGACGCACATTCAGGTAAAGATGCAGAATATCAAATCGTCGTTACCAGGTGTCATCGAAGTTTTTGATTGATTTTACAATCCCAGGGACACTTTTTTTTTTTTTTTTTTTATTTGAAGGTCTCTTTTAATAAGAGTAGAGTAGGTCACCATTATCCTGCCGGCTTCTTGTTACGAAACAATTTAATGGGTGTGGTTGAAATCGTGCTTATTACGTATTACTGGAGTCATACCACATTTTAATCAGCCGTTGGTTATGTTGTGAGCACTCCTACCACTTAGCACAAGCATTGCTAGCGGAGGTATCAACTCTGAAAATATAGCAGCTGTAGAGCGATGATAATATTGGTATAGTCCAATCAAACACTTATTATTTCATTATAAAAACAAGGCAGCTTGAGTGGCGAAAAAAGGCGCATGAAGAAATATGGGGTTTTCCCAATTAAACACATGGAAACGTAGTCATAGAACAACTGTTTATTCCATCAGAACATACCAACACTGAACAATTCCCGCAGATGAGAAATCAGAGCATTTCACTCGAGCATAAACTAATTACTCATGCTAAATAGATGTTAATTTACGAAATGAATATTCCACATGGCTAAGGGCACCGGGTAACAGGTTTTGTAAACAATCACAGCACAAAAATCTCTCGTTCTGGGTTCATGCTCTTGCTATTTATGAGAATGCGCGGAGGAATTCCGATTGAAATGACAATTTCAAGCTAAACCAACGAAAATCACGAACGAGCCTCGAAGTGAAATTGGGATCCGACACTCAGCCAATGGAGAGCAATCAAGAAACGTCACAGGAAAGAATCCCAGTGCCTCTAATGGAATGATTTCGATGTGAAAAGGCTGGTGCCTCGCGAGCGGGAAAATGAGATGAAATAGAATAAAAAAGTAAAAATGGCTTTGATAAATATTCGAAAAATAAGTAACTGCGTTCAGAACTTTACAGTTTGGTAGATGATAAAAATTAATGAAGGGATTAAAAGTTTAGATTATGTTTTGGAATAAATCTATTATCAAGATACGCGTTTTAAAAATAGAGGAATTTAGCTAGAAATAAATAATAGAGCGTATATAAAAAAAAAGGAAATAATGAATAGGCCGGCAATTTAGAATAATTTAAATGAATAGTAAAAGGTAAAATTTTTATATAACATATGTATATAAATCAAGACAAAGAATTTTCTGTTTATATAATACTGATATACAGAATTTATCCTAAATAATTAATATTTTATTCAAATAATTATTTTTAATATAACAATAAAATAAATCTATTATGTGATAATAAATAAATAAATACGAATAAATTGAATTTAAGTAAATATGAATATAAATTGAATTTAATCAAATTATGTATTTTATGAAAAACAAAAAACTTCTTACGTTCAAACAAAAGTCTATATGCACATAAAAACACTAAACTCATGTTTTAAAATTGCATAAGAGCAAAAAAAAATGATACAAAATTATACTGATAAAAGCAAAACCAGTAACTATAGGCAACAATGACTTATTTTTCTGAAAATACACCAAACAAAGCTGCATAAAAATATTGTAGAGTACAAACAAATAAACAAAACAAAAAAAAGTTCTTGGTGTGCTTTTTTTTATAAGCTTCACACAAAATTTTGCTTTATAAAAATAGCAATATTATGAAATCATGAATATATTCTAAGAGAGCTATCAAAGTAAATATCTAAAATAATAATAATAATAATAAATAAATACTAACAGCACATCGATTACAGGTTCTACCAACAACTCCTGGTTTACATAAACATTGTCCAGTAGTCATATCACACTGAGAACTAAGAGATCCGTGTGGGTTACAGGAACAAGCTATGAAAATTAAAGAGTAATAATTAGTGCATTAAAGAATGCTTTACAGATAGAATTTATAATGTTACTTCAACAGGAGAATTCACAATAAATAAAACTGATAATCTTTCTAATAATTTTTCAATTTACAAATAGTCCTGTCAAAAAAAAAAAAAAAAAAAAATCCCTGCCGGCTTGGGCCTACAGGAGGAGGTAGATTTCGAAGTTAAGTACTAAATTCACCAATAAAACTTAAACCAAGATTAGAGATAAACCCATTTCCTTCACTAAAAATGAGCTCTAGGGAGCTAAACATTTTGTGAAAATTATTATGTACACGAATACACACACGTATGTATATAGAATAGGTTTAAAAATGGCTAAAACAAATTCAGAGAACCTCAAAGTGTTAAAATATGTTAATATTTCCATAGTCGGGTTTTTATTATGTTTTAATACGTTTCTTAAAACTCGCATGACGTTACATATTCATCTGCTGAGGTCCATTATATTTCCATTATGACGCAGTATTTTATTTTATTTTTTAATTCATCAAACTATTTATTTCATTTTGAGTTTTCATTCTGAAATCTTGCTCTAGAAAACTTATGACGTAATATTCAATTTGTTTTCAATTCGTCAAACTATTTATTTTTTTTTTTCATGTGAAAAAACTTGCAATAGAAAAGCAATTGTTGTGGTGAGAATTTTATTGTTTCTTTTTTTAATTGTTGGCAACTGCTATAATGAAAAATATTTATTTTTTCCTGTCATTGTTGTGTAAGAGATGGTTTTATCAGAATCTTGTTAAGACAGTATTCAAAATTTTAACCCTCCTCATTTCCATTCCCTTGGGCTGATTTTGCTTATTTTCAATCCCCGCCGAGATATTAATCATCTCAAAATTGTTGGTGAGTTTGAAGACGATCCGTGCATAATTGTGATTTTTATCGTGCAGAAAAAATTTAGTACATACATACACACATGTATATATATATACTAGGGGGCTCAGCCCCCTACGAGCTATGCTCACCAACCCCCGTTCAGACACCGAAGACTCTAAAAGCACACTAATTTGATTGGCTTTAAAAAGATTTTGAAAGATTGAATTATAACTTAAAAAACAGTAGCGATCTCCCTATAAACGGGTTTCTATTCATTTCTCTTTGATTGGGGAATTTGGCCAAATCAGCTACTGTTAAAAGATACAATGGCTGCTTCCGTCTTTGATTAAATAATTTTAGTTAAACATTTCAAAATATAAAATGGATTAAGTAAACAGAGTCTTTGTCTCCCGGTATTTTTTAACAAAGCAAAAAGAAAGTTTTTTTTAAATAAGACATTTTAAATATATCATTTATAATCTGACGTAATTTTCACCAAACTTTTCTTTCTCTTTTTAATATTCACGTGAAAATACTTTTGTTATGAAATGAAATATTTAAGCTGTCCTAACAAAAATAGTTGAAAAATATCAAATAAATATCTCGAGCAATTTTTTAAATTTAAACTGTTTTGCGATATTATTTTTTGTTCATTTTACGTAATAAGTGTAATGTGACGTAATTTCTCCTATTTAAGACTTATAACGCATGTTAATGAATTTATTGTTCTACAATATTCTTTCTCTTTTAAAATTCACGTGTTAATATAGTTTTTATGGTGTAATTTTCAATGAGTTCCTGTTTTTTATATTTTATGTTTACAATAGTCACGTGTAAATAAATTTTTAATTTGAAGCAAACATTGTTTGCACTGTTTATACAGTTGGCAACAGTTTAAATTAATACCATATTGTAAATTATGTAAAAAATATCTCTCAAAATGCTGAAAATTTTAATTTAAAATAGAAGTAAAACCTCAAAAAATGAGTCAAAATAAAAATAATTAATGCAATCTGCACTCCGGCAAATTCTAACGCATAAAATGATCTAAAAATGATTACACTGCCATGTATAGTTTTTGCTGCTATAAAACTTTTTTAATGGAACGATTTTGTCCAACTTTAGCATTAAATATCTCTTAAAATAATTCTTCGATTTGAAAACTGTCTGCATCAGCGTGTTTATCAAACATTTCTCTATAATACCGCCGATTTTCATATTTTTGTATGCAATATTTTTCTTAATATTAACGAAGAAAGACCTCCGGTCACAAAAAATTCAAAACCGGCGGTGGCGGCGGTGACAGCAGTGTGACATGATTATTAGAATATTCACAAATTGTTGTGATCGTATTTTGGAATTAGTTTGTTGTAAAAAATTCTTCTTTTAGAAATGGAGACAATAACCCTACACTTAGTTCTTTTAGGTCATTTTAAAAGGAGAAAATTGAAAAGATCTTACTTGAAACAAGCAGTGTTGAGGAAGAGACAGGAACTACACTTTCTTGAGATTAAATCAATCTTTATTTAAGTATATTTTTAGATGAAGATGAATAATTTTCAATTTTGATCACCCGTAAATTGTTCTTGAAAATACCAGCACTTAGATTAAAAAAAATTCCCGAGAGAATATCGCATATGAACTGAACATATGAACACTGAAGAACAAAAACTTCGTTGATAAAAAAATGGCACAACTACAACCAGATATCGACATCGTTGTTTCGGCCATCCCGTCAGAACTTTAACTGCCAAAAAAAATTAAGGGAGACAGTATATAAACATCGCTACGGGGCCCGCAAAAGTAATTAAGCGAGAGGTTTAAAACAATTGACCAAATTCAAAAGCCACCGGTATTCGGAAAACAAATGAAAAAGCGAAACCAAAAGTAACGCAATCTAATTTGTTCGTGAAACGAAACGTCACTCGTTTGAAATCATAGCAAGCGCCCGTTTTCTACTGAGCATGCGCACACTTACAGCCTCGGATGAAACACGGAGAGAAAAAGGAAGGGAAGAATAATGAATGAATGGCGTGCGTATGCAAGCACTGGGGGAAAGCCAACTTACAGGTCTACGCTAAGGTTGTCAGCGAGAGAGACGGGAGAAAAAAGAAAAGAAACAAAAAAAAAACAAAAGCACGGCCGCGACACCGTCACAGATGCATGATGTCGATTAAATTTAAGTTATAAGTTAAGTTAGCAGAGCAAAAATACTCAATGGAAACATAAGCTGTTAATCCCTAAATGTAAAAGTTTATGAAATCAAATGGTGGTGAAATAATTACAAGAAAGTTTAAAAACAAACTAAAGTTTATTAAAAACCAAAAAGCAGAAATATGCATTAACTAGAATATAATACAACAGGTAAATCTTAAGTTTATATATAAACGTATTAAACTATTAAAATAGGTTTAACAAAAATAAAGTAAAACAAACCCTCATGACATATGAAGAACAGGATCATCGAGTGGCCATACGATCTGGAAGTTTTCATGAAAAATAAACATTCCTGTCAATACACAAAACACTATCAGCTTCTATCTAAATGACATCTGATTAAAGAGCAGCACGGAAGAACATTTAAATGACTGAAGATAAAGATTTACTTTCATAACAACTGCCGACACGTTTCATGATGAATCACAGTCCTTCGTTTCGGAAAACACTTAAACAAAGTTTCTCAGCAATTCCAGAGCCCATGATAAAACAATATGGCTCACTTAAATGAATACGTTATCGGCGACAAAACGTTGAATGAAGAAATATAGAAAACAACTTTTATATGAAGACATATAAAATGAGTATAAGTTACAGTTGAAGAAGGATTATCGTAATCACAAAAGCAGATGAGCAAAACTATTTAAACAGATGATAATATGATGAAGGATTGTAAAAACGATTTCCACCTTCCCAGAACAGAGAAAATACAACTGGCCAAGAATGACTTCAGAGCACGGCGATTTATTCGAAATGGATGAACCGAAATAAGGTATCTACGCATGTCTGTTAGACTCCCAACCGGCTTCCAAGAAGATGCACGTGAAGGCGTATCCACGGCAACGATTGCCGACGCTCTGGACATACGATGCCATCTGATGTTCTCTACGAGAACTAAACTCTACGAGGCAAAACTGCGAGAACTCGAAGCTGTTTTGCACGAATGAAATAGGGAAAAAGTATGAAATCGGAAACTGAATTTAAGAGACTTTAAAGAAAGAAAGGTAAGAATGTTTTAATAAAATAAAGTATTATTAAAATAAATAAAGAGATGAAATAAGATGAAAGTAGGATAAAGCATAATAAAAGGGTGACAATGATGAGAACAGAACAGAGGCTTTGTAATGGACATCAAATGCCCCCCCTCTCATCAATTGTACACCATGAAGGGTTATGCCCAAAGGAAAATAACCAGCAGTTCTAAAAGACTGCACCCAGACACTAAAAGTCTGAACATCCAAAGGACTAGACACCCCCAAAAAGATCCTAAATTCTTGCAATCTAAAAATAGCTACCTACGATCACTAGAAATAAACATGAACTTAAAAATGTAGTTAACTGTAAAAAAAAAAGGTGAGCCCCGGAACACTAATGGTTTACAAAAAAAACTATTAAAGACATAATAAATATACAACACACAAGTATGCTATCCCAATCAATGTATCAAGTAAAAAAAAATTGCATTTACATACTTGATATTTCCTTAAAAGATAATGTATACACCTGTTGACTACTTTAAAAGCATGATCTCAACTGAATTACAGATCAACTTGAATTCAGACCTAACCATAAAAATTTCCCCCCATCTTAAAAGATTACATTTCCCCCAAAAATTTACAATTTAAATATATTGCTTATATAAATAATTCAACAATCAAATAAATAACTTCAATAGATAAAATAGGTTCAACAATTTTAACTATCAATTTATTATTGCACCAGGAAACCAAGTTTAAAAACAATTAAAATTCATTAAATTCATTAGTTCATAAAGTTCATCAATATAACTTGGATCAATAATTCAATCTTCATATTCATCTACTTTTAACAAGATAAATTCAAAACATGACAATACAATGATGGTATTCCTTAATTAAAAGCACCCCCCTCTAATTCTAATCAAACTGTGCAACATGACATATCATAAAACAATTTACATACTGGCTGACAGAACTGCAATTCCTAGTCTTATGGATGAAGGTTACTCTTCACAGAAAGGCATTAAAAAAAAATTTCCTCTATCAACTTCATTCCAGCTGCAACAACATCTAGGAAACCAGATACGCGGGACAATACAAAAATTAATCTAAATTCTCAAAGTCGAGAAAAGAAATAAAAATATTGTATTGGTACATTACACATATACGTCTTACATGAATACTGAGATCCCAAGGTCAAGAGTCTTTCCGGACACTAAACTTTCAACCCGGGGATGCCAACATCTTCAAACAACATTATGGCTTACTAAAGTCATTCTTGGCCAGTTGTATTTTCTCTGTTCTGGGAAGGTGGAAATCGTTTTTACAATCCTTCATCATATTATCATCTGTTTAAATAGTTTTGCTCATCTGCTTTTGTGATTACGATAATCCTTCTTCAACTGTAACTTACTTTAGAGGAGAGTCATCTTGTTTTGAGTGTTTGTTTTTTCGGAAGACTGAAATGGCATTTCGTTTAAAGTTGCCTTTGTAGTATACAAGACACAATGTTGACGTAGCAGTTTTTCCTGAAATTACCTTTCTACCTTTTTGATGATGTCGTCCTCGGAATAAATGTTTTTCATCGTGAAGCTCGGGCATTTTTAAAGTTAAGTAGTGTCAACCCTTTTCAGAATATTTTCGACTATTTTTCAATGTTTTCTTCGTAAGAGAATAGAGACGTTTAGTTGTCGAATACGAATTGACTTTTTGTGTCGAGTCTTCAAAAGGACATACTTACGTTTTTCAAGCCCTCGCTACACTATTGGGAATATAAGGATGTCGTAATTTATGTCATGTAGTCATGTTATATTTCAAAGTAAATGCCTTTACTATTTGCAAAAGGATTTAAAGATAAGATGGCAGGAATATATGAACGGTAAGTGAAATAAAGAATAACCTTATTGTATTAATAAAGGATATTTTATATGGATAAATAAAGAAAAGTAGAATGAATGTATTACTTAATAAAGATAGAATGTAAAGTGTATAGCAGAGTAAAAGTGAAATATAGAGGAGATATTTCCCGAGCAGTGTCAAGACAGGTAATAGGGTTTTACATCTATTAAATGCCCCCCCTCTTGACACTGGGATGGAATAAAAAGTATGGTCAGTGCCCAAAGACTACTAAAACATGACATTACACCTATACGACATGCAAGTGTCCACCAGAGCTGAAATACCATGAATAACTCCAACCACTTAAAATAGAATAACTCCACCATATCCGCAAAGACAAAAGTTGTGAACCACAGAACGCAAAGCCACTCAATGATTAAACATTTAAATAAATTTATAAAATTTACACATAAAAATATTAGTAAGGACACATTCTTCAGACCCCCCATTCGTTGATTCAAAATACTCAAAAGCATTCAGTAACATTTTACATGATAGATCTAAAACAAATCACAATATAATGAAGTCAAGGTATGCAGTATACAATTTCTAAAATATGAAATTTGAAATTGCTAGTGATAATCCCCATCTAACAAATGATTGGCTACAAATTTCTAATTAAATATATATAAAAATGTAATGTGTAATGAAATTCTAAAACAGTTCAATATAATGTAGTTCAATATCTACCCGAATCCACTTAACCAACTCAAACTTGTCCAACACAATTCATCCCAACTGACGTCAAACAACTTCAAACATTGTCATAACAAGTGAACCCCCAATAGCGCTACTTGAAGGCCACTACTTGACACAAGTTACTTAGATGACAAATGCTCCAGGAAAAATTTACTTTAAGGTAAAAAAAAAACTACTATTTTAAAAACTGATAACTGTCTTCAACAAACTCCCTCTGATCACAGCGATATGCCTGAGAATCCTTCCAACTAAAAATTAAATTTTAAAACAAAAGAAGACTAGGTTGTTGAAGTAAGACACCTTTCACAGAGCCTATCAACATGCTGAAATTCAGCATACTCAGCCAGCACAGATGCCGAAGCACGAACTCATTCCAAAAAAATTTCTCTATCCAGCGCTAGCAGAAACCAGACAGAGAAATTTGCCTTTGGCCAAAGGTCTTCATACGCACCGACCTGTACTACATAAACACGCAGGCATATACGATCTAGGAGAAAATTCATGAAGACTAAACTAAAAATATAAATCAACCAATAACCATTCAAAAATTAGGAGCATTCCGATATTTTAATCCAATGTTAAATAACATCCGTGGGAGAAAAGTAGTATGTACACATTAGGAAGGCATGTTCGTTTCTAACCTTCCCTAACTTTAAAAGATACGTCAGAACTCGGGCAACAGCTACAACTAAAAACAAATTCCTAATAACCACTGGGAAGAGGACTTTAAAAATCAGCTTACAAGTTCAAACTCTAAGGACAAGAAAATCCTCAGATACTCCAGACTTCAAGACCCTGATCCCTTAAAAACAGAAAAACTCTGTAAACCTCCATTCCAAAATCTTCGTAGTAGACCAATAAACTAGTCAATCTATTCTCAAAATGAAGTTGAATCAATTAAATATGAAAGTTTGATTCAATTCTAAAAGAAGTAATTGTACGATTGGCAAGGTGTCTCAATTCTTCAAGTTTAAAAGAGGTAATTATTCAATAACTATCAGGTCGGATCATAACAGCCACATATTCCCAGGGTTTAACACATTCTGTTGAACTTCTAAAACACTGAAACTCTATTTAAAAAAAATTGCTAATGAATCCAGGAATCTCTGTAAATTTAAAAATCTTACTGAAAATCATCTTTCAGCACACGATCTTGTTCCCAATAATCAAAGATACAGGCCAGCTGGGGAAAAGGATTTCAAATATTTTTAAAAGTTTTAAACTTCAATATTAAAACAAAATTAAACTTAACAATGTAAAAATATTGCACCCAATCCATTTATGAAGCTAAATTCAAAAGTCCCCCCTTATCAAAGAAGTTTTCCTCAGGTAATTAAAAATCACAGTGCCTTAAAAGAAGTATAGGCACAAGATAATTAAACCAAGAAAACATGTAAATGACTAGAGGAACAAATAGTTAGCTCAAAAATGTTTAAGTTAAAAAAAAACATTCAAGGTAATTAAACATTGCTGTAATAAGGTTTCCAAGATATGACCTCTATGTAAGGATCAAACATTTAAGCAAAGACTTAAATTTTAACGTCTATACTTAACTCAAAAAAAATTTTTTTTAAGATCTTAAAGTAAAAACCCATTAAATTACAGACAATGATGACAAAAATAAATTTCTATTACAAAATATTATCTTAAGTAAAAATAAAAGAGGCTGCTTAAAATTTTAAATAAGTAACTTAAAATTTCCCCAATTAATGGCCAAGATCTCTATTCTTAAAATATGAACCTCTAAGAACCCTTCAAAAGTTCATCTTTCAAAATGGTTCCTAATCCAAGAACAGCTGAAAGAGAACACAAAATATACAATTTTATCATGGAGAAAATTATCAATCAGGGTAAACAGAACAAAATGAATAAATTAAACACTTATTCATAGGATATATTAAACATAAAACAATAAGCAGTAAGGTCACCGAAATAAGTACATCCTAATCAACTGAACCTCAATATAACCCAGCTATGCAAATGGTTATTTAACAGATAAGTCACAGTTGAAAATTCGTAAAAGTTCAGTGACAGAAGGAATTCAGATCAAATAGGTTAGAAAAAGTAAAAAAACAGCAAAAATACTTGACCCTTTATTAAGTTAAAGCTTAAAAAGCAGATTTAAGTAAAAAAAAAGTGATTTACAAAGATAGAAAATGTCAAACTAAATTAAGAGAATTAAACTATCAAAAACATTGGGTGATCGATTCAACCTCTATTTAAGAAGATAAACCTTTAAATATATATATATATAGCGAATTTCCAAAAAAAACACCATCCAATATTGATAGGACGATCAGAGGTAAAGCCCGTCAAAAAGCCCCTGCATTTCCCATAATCAAATTAAATGGTAAAAAGAAAGATTAGATGAATAATTAACAAAAGTAATCTCAAACAACTGTTTAAAGATCTATAAATCAAAAAAGAGTTTCTTTAATATACTATAAAAAAACTAAAAGGGCCAAGGAACTTTAAGTAAAATAAACTATGTAAATTTGAAATTAGTCAGGTAGATGGGCAACAAATATAATCTGTGTAACAGAACTATGATACTTTACAAAGAATTCGCCCCCCCATAAAAAGTTTAAATCTAACCTGACAAAAAGTTATTAATTCAGAAAAACAGCTAAGATAAAAATTTATTATAACCCCGATCAATAAATTCAAAATTTTGATCAAAGATCAAAGCAAAAAGTATTTGATTACTCTTAAAGACTTCAAAAAAGAAAAATTTCCCCTCTTAAAATTCACATATTAAAAGGATTAACCCTGGAAAATTCATCAAAGTATCACATTATAAAGATTACCAGAATCAAAGAATTTAATTATATTTTATATATTTAAAACATTAAACATTGCATATCTTAAAGATCATGCAGAAAGCAATTGTAGCACATAAAAAAAACATGACGGAGAACACTAAAAATGCAACCAAAAACTTCTAAAAATTTTAAGTAAAATACATTTGAATAATTATCTGGAGGCTGAAGAATTGTAGTTGTCTCATTGGAGAAAACAGTGCTTGGCAAAAGAAACATAAGAACATTACTATTCAGCTTCATCTAAAGTTCTTTTTTTTTAAAAAAAAGTCAAAGTTTCTTTAAAATAAAAAGTCAAGAAGAAAGTCACAAAAATAGCCCCTAATCAGGCACTATATAGAAGCAAAAACGTTCGTCATCATCAAGGTCCAGCACGATTCCGCTATGCCACTCGGCTGCAACCATACCGAAACACAATTAATGCTTGAAAAAACACTGAATTTCTTCTAATATGACGGATGAAAAACTTTAAAAATGGTGTTCATGCTGGGAAAATATCACAATGTGCAGATGCTCCCCACATTTGGGATTATGGTTCTCTTTAAAACATCAATACACATCTCAAAACTTCAACTCCAGCATAGAGAACAACCTTAAAAATATGTAGATTATCTCCATATATAGCCGAATCAAAATCTGTAGAACGTACTGTGTACAACATGAATATAAACTACTCAATCAAATTGGCCACCATTACATAAAATTCCTTTCTTTTCAACACATTTAAAATTATATCCTTTCTTCTCTTCAGCAAAAGAATCCAGCAAATATGTCATGAGGTTAAAAAAAAATTCCCTCAAATCATTAATTCTCTTAAATATTTAAATTACTTTTAAAAAAAAATTATAAAAAATACAATTTTAACATCTTTTACTAAAAAAAAATGTAGAATTATTAAACTTAAACATAAAAGTATCAAAAACTAACTGCCCCCCCATCGCAGAGCATCGCTAAATTGTCGATGAGGTCGGCGTTCACCACCATAACGCTGACCCAGTAAGGGTTAAATGCGATAGATATAAAGTATAACAAGAATTCAGAACAGCATCTAAAAAAAATTTACATAAAATCAAACATTTATAATTTACTATTGTAAAACGAGGATTTTTTTTTTTTTTTTTTTTTTTTTTTTTAAAATAAAGTTTCTGTTATATCCTAAACTATTAACACAGTTAGGGACTGGCCCATAACCGTGATGTCGATTAAATTTAAGTTATAAGTTAAGTTAGCAGAGCAAAAATACTCAATGGAAACATAAGCTGTTAATCCCTAAATGTAAAAGTTTATGAAATCAAATGGTGGTGAAATAATTACAAGAAAGTTTAAAAACAAACTAAAGTTTATTAAAAACCAAAAAGCAGAAATATGCATTAACTAGAATATAATACAACAGGTAAATCTTAAGTTTATATATAAACGTATTAAACTATTAAAATAGGTTTAACAAAAATAAAGTAAAACAAACCCTCATGACATATGAAGAACAGGATCATCGAGTGGCCATACGATCTGGAAGTTTTCATGAAAAATAAACATTCCTGTCAATACACAAAACACTATCAGCTTCTATCTAAATGACATCTGATTAAAGAGCAGCACGGAAGAACATTTAAATGACTGAAGATAAAGATTTACTTTCATAACAACTGCCGACACGTTTCATGATGAATCACAGTCCTTCGTTTCGGAAAACACTTAAACAAAGTTTCTCAGCAATTCCAGAGCCCATGATAAAACAATATGGCTCACTTAAATGAATACGTTATCGGCGACAAAACGTTGAATGAAGAAATATAGAAAACAACTTTTATATGAAGACATATAAAATGAACTTAAATGTCAACATCGAACGCCATCACACACTTTGAAATTCCTCCAACGAAAACACTGTTAAAATACTAATGCAAAGCAAAGCAAAAGAAAAAAAAGTACTAAAGTGGTAAAAGGAAGATATTACATCTTTACTTATATAAACCGGGTGAATGGAAAAACCAATCACGGAGCAGTAGAAGAAGATTCTCGAAGGACATCGTGACGAAACGTCGTACGAACGATGTGTAGTGGTTTTAAACGAGCAACGCCATCTAGTGGCGGCTGTAAAACACTCGTCATTCGAAATGAATTCTATGCTTCTGATTGCCTGAAATGTGGATGGCTGAAAAACGTAAGTCGGAAAATACATACGATAAATAAACAACTTAAAAAGGATTTAAAGATAAGATGGCAGGAATATATGAACGGTAAGTGAAATAAAGAATAACCTTATTGTATTAATAAAGGATATTTTATATGGATAAATAAAGAAAAGTAGAATGAATGTATTACTTAATAAAGATAGAATGTAAAGTGTATAGCAGAGTAAAAGTGAAATATAGAGGAGATATTTCCCGAGCAGTGTCAAGACAGGTAATAGGGTTTTACATCTATTAATGCAGACCGGTGAATAGGTGGAAAAAAAATGTGAGATTTTATCTCACAATACCCCCCAACGTCGAATAAAATTTTGATGTGCCAGACAGATGTAAAAAGGTGACCTTTTGCATCAGAATGGGAAAATCAAAATTTTGAAAGCCAATTAACAAGCCCTAAAAATAAAACGTGGTGATCAAAAAGGAAAAAGAGAAGGAAAAGGAATACATAAATGTTACATCAATGTAGTATATACAATATAAATATGTACATTTAGAATGAGTATTCCAATTATTTACATGTGGCATGCCATAAAAATAATTGTGCACGTAGTATATCTTAAAAAAGATCTCATATCAAAAAAATATTAAACATTAATATTTCACCAAAAAAAGCAAACAACTTTGCTGTCAAGAGATATCATGAAACATGTATTATTCGAATAATATAAAATAACAGTTGCTACTATAATAAGTAAAATTGGTCGACCAAGAGTATTATAGAATAACTTACATCTTCAGCTATTCAAGTTTTCATCAATCAAAGTATCTCATAAATCAAGAGTACTAGTATAATTTGTTTACTCATTGAAGATATTTATATAGCTACTCACTACCATTAACATATTAGATAAAATGTATATCAAAATAATATCAACAACAGTAAACAACACGTATAATCTCTAAAATAAAAAAAAGTCAACATCAATAAATTACTCTTCAACAAAAATATTTAACATAATTACTCAAAATTCATCAACCTAGGTATGGTACATATATATATATATATATTGCTGTATAAAAATAAAAAAAGGTGGAGATCTCCAAAAAAGAAAAAAAAATTAAAAACATACTATCAAAATCATTATACATTTCTATGTAATAAGCTTGATCATGTCAATTTATAAATGAGAAACATGGTACCAAAAAAATAAAAAGGAATAGACAGATAACCTAGAACAGATATTACCATCATGTTTTTGCTAAAATTAAATGAAATTTACTAGAACTTAGAATACTAGGTGAACATACTATTGCCTTAACATCATCACATTGTCAGGTGCAACTACTCATAAACCTAAAAATAAATACAAAAAAAATTAACTATTAATATTTATGAAAATACATATTTAAATGCAAATATTAATGTCTTTTTCGTAAATTATAGCTGTGGGGTAGAGGTGTAATTGGATGAGGACTTTGCAACACTAAGTGTTGTTGGCGTTTCTGTACAGGTATTACTCTATTAATATTTATTGTGAACGGCTTGTCCAGTTCATCTTCTAAAACCCTAACAGAAAGAAGCACATCTGAAATTACATTTATCACAACATAAGGACCAATGTTTCTTGGCTTAAATGCATCATTAGTTCTAATGTAAACAATATCACCACACTGGAACTTTCGTAGATGAGCACGTTTATGTTGACGTTGATTACGTAACTGTTGAGCCTCTTTCATGTTTCCATAAACTTTCTGGTACACATGTTTCATTGTTGACATATGCTGATAGTAATCGTACGGATATGATAACGCTTCCAGATCAGGATAATCGAAAAGATCAAAAATATTGGATATAGATCTGCCAAAATGCAGAAAAGATGGTGAGTATCCAGTTGAAGAATGTATTGTGTCGTTATATAGGCTTTTATGTATCATTAGGGACTGTTGAAAATTATATCCCTCCTGAGCTAATGTAGCAATTGATGACTTAATGCTGGTATTTATTCTCTCTGATGATCCTTGCGTTTGAGGATGCCCAGAGGATGAATGAACAATACTGATCTTGAGGCTCTCCGTAAAATTATCAAATACTTGCGAATTAAATTGAGGGCCCAGATCAGACATTAAAGAAGCCGGACGACCATAGGTGGTGATGTAGTTGGTCAGGGATTTAACAACAGACTGCGCAGTAGCAATCTTGATCGGATATAACTCTATATGTTTTGAGAAATGATCCAGGAATGTCAGCACATAAAATTTATTCGAAAAAGGGCCTAGGAAATCCATTGAGACGAGCTCACCAGGTTTGGAAGGGATGAACATCTCTTGTAATGGTGCTGCAGGTATTCTTCGTGGTTTATGTCTAACGCATAACTCACAGGACAGAACAAAATTTTTTGTATCATTATAAATTCCTGACCAGTAAAATTTTTTGAGTAGTCTTCTATAAGTATTTCCAATACCGAAGTGAGGCATATGGCAAATATGCAAGATTTTTGACTTTAAAATATGAGGCACAATAATTTTAATATGTGGTGAATTTTCAGGTTGTAAGAATTTATGTTTTATCATAAGTAAACCTGTATCAGGATGAATAAAATAATTTTTGAACTTAGGATTAGGTTTATCTGAAGTTATGGAGTCAATTATTTTCATTATTTTAGGATCCTTACGCTGTTCACAGAGGAATGTGGACTCAGAAATTTCCATTTTTGGGTCTTGAGATTGTTGGTTTTGATCATCTATGTGATGCAACTCAATAGTTGGTGACTTTGTAGTGACTGGAAGAATATTTTTATCTCTTATTAAAGCAGGGTTAGTGTTAAGATCTTGAGAATTATTTGTAAAATCTTCACGAGAGAAATAATCTGCTAACACATTACTCTCGCCTTTAAGATATTGAAAGGTGAAATCATAATTGTAAAGGTCAACCAACCATCTCGTAGTCAGATCAACTGGTGAACTAGTAGACTTATAATGTTCAATAGGTTTGCTGTCACTTAAAATCGTAAAATGTCTATTATACAGAAAAAATTTAAATGCATTAATTGATTTCACAATTGCCATCAATTCTAGCTTCAGAGCAGGATATTTTCTTTCTGAAGGAGATAAAGACTTACTAAAATAACTCACAGGTAGTAGATGACCATTTCGCTTTTGTAGAAGGACACCGGAAATAGCTATACCACTTGCATCTGTATTGAGGTAAAATGGTTTGGACCAATCAGGCAAGGAGAGAAAAGGTTTTGAGAAAAAAATGTTTTGAACTTCTGTAAAAATTTTATTATGATCTGGCGTCCATGTAAAAGGAACCTTTGGAGAGGTAAGTTTAATTAGTGGATCCATAAGTTTAGAATATTTGGGAATAAGTCTGCGATAAAAACCACATAGACCAATAAATCTTTTTAAGTGTTTCTTAGTTTTTGGAGCTGGAAAAGATGTAATTTTGGTTATATTAGAAGACACTGGTTGGATAGTATGATTCTGCAAATGAAAACCAAGGTAATCTATGGCTGTTTGATGAAATTTGCATTTAGCAGGAGACAAGGTAAGGTTATGTTTCTGTAAAATTGAAAACAAAACATCTAATTTGTGAATCATTTCTTGAAATGAATCACCAGCAACAATAATGTCATCCTGATATGCATAAACACCTTGTAATTTACTTTCTTCGATTATTGCATCAATTAACATTTGAAATGAAGAGGCTGCGGATCTGAGTCCAAACATTAAACGAGAAAAACTATAAGTACCCCATTCGGTAGTAAAAGAGAGTTTCTTGCGAAATTCTTCTGGGAGATTTATCTGATGATATGCAGATGGAAAATCTAATGTGGTGAAGTATTTAAATTTAGAAATATTGTTAATAATAGTATCAATTCTAGGTAATGGGTAAGAAGAACTACGAATCATGGTATTAATTAATCTTAGATCAAGTGCCATTCGAAATTTTGGTTTTTCATTTGGAGAGGATGCTTTCTTTTTAACCATAAGCATTGGACATGCCCATTCGGAAATACTTCTTTCAATAATTCCTGCATCAACCAACGTGTCCAATTGCTGTTTTGCCTCTTCTTAGATAGATTGTGGCACAGGGAAGGGCAGTGTCTTAACAGGAACATCTGAGATAAACTGGATATGAGGTATAACTCTGTCCGTTTGACCCAAAGATTTCAAGGAAGAAGAAAACACTGTATCATATTTAGTTAATAAATTTTGTAATTCTGTTTTCTGATATGGAAGTAGATGATTTAGGCTAAAATTACTAAGTTTAAACTCTGATTTTCTTAACTTTAAAATGTCAGTAGAAGCTTGAATTAAATTAATTTCATGGGGAGAACTAATATTTTGAGTATCAAAATCTTCTTGAATTTCATCTATCTCGTGAATTGTTCCCAAAACTGAATCTTTATTAATGTGAATGGGTTCTTCAGCATTATTAGTGATAGGAATATAAAAGTAACTACTGAGGTTTTTAGCATTCTTAGATTTCGAGCTAAGTTCTGCAGAAATTATGGATTGATATGCACAAGTTGGTAATTCATACTCCTTTGGTTCAAACAAAAATTGATCACAAGAATGAAAGGAAGACACCGCAGGTACATATACAGTACTGTCAGGTGGAATAACGACTTTCTTTCTTGAATAACAAGAATTATTTGAAGGAAGAGAACTACGTACTTTATTATTGGAATTAACAGACACTGATACATTTTTATTGGAAGATTCAGGTAGAGACCTCTTTTGAGTTAAAGTGTTGACTTGTAAATCCTGTGTTTGATCAACCTCTTGAGCAGAAACAGAGTCTAAGATGTCAAGTAGGTTATTATTTATCTTAATTTGGCTATTATGTAGATCAATAACAACTCTATGAGATTTCAAAAAATCAAAGCCAAGGATACCAACAAACTTAGAATCTTCAGGAATATCAATGAGAAAAAAAGAATGTTTGTAGAAAAATTTCCCTATCTTAAATGACAAGTTTATACAACCAGAACAAATAACAGCAGAATTTACCGTGGTAATTTTTACATTTGAAGCAATTCTGCTATAATGTACATGCTGTTTTATACGTTGAAAATAATATTTTGATAATAGGGAAATGCTTGCACCTGAATCGAGAAGAAAATTTGCAGGATTCTTGTTAATAGTTAATTGAATAATTGGAAGGGTAGGTTGATCAATTTCCGCATGGAGAAGAAATTCGATGGACTCAACAAAGATTATGTCATTTTCAGATGAGATTGTTTGTATAGCAGAGTTTGCAAAAAGTGGAATTTCTTTATTTGTTTGACTAGCAACTGATTTCACAAGTCCCTGTGATGAAATCGGATAGTTAATTTTAGTCAATGGAGACCGCGGTACAATAATATCATTCTGGACTTGAAAAGGCGTAAAGTCACGACTTAAGGCAGAAAAACCATTAAAGGATGGAAGTTGAGTATTTATGTCTGGAGATAACTCTTGAAAACATTCAGGAGTTATGTTTGAATTATAGAATGTTCTTTCACATTGAAAAACGGGAACAGCAAGGTCTTTATCAGAATTTACATTATTGAAAGAGACAGCTTGAGAGTTATACTGTGGAGAAAAATGACACAGGGGTGAAGCAGCTCCAAACCCACTTCTCCCCAAATCGTGTCAGTACCTATGAGGATTTTTATTTGAGTAGTTCTGACAGGAGGTCGAAACTTTAGAGGAAGAATGTCGAGAGTCGGATGAATGTGGTTTATCATCTGAGGAGTTGTGATGCCGTTTTTTAAAAGATGCTTGTTTTGATTTGGAAGTTAAATTTGATTTCAATTTGAAACATCTGTTTGCTGAATGTCCAGGTCTTGTGCACCACTGGCAAATAATTCGTTTATACGAATGTTTGAAATGATGACTAAGTCTTATGTTTCTGGAAGAATTGTGCCTGGACTCTGTATTGCAAGATGAGTTATCACCTGAAGTAGCGGAGTGAGGTTTGTTACACACCTTCGATGAGTCCGCAGAATGACTATTATGAGACAGAGAATCCTCAGGTTGTTCATGTAAGTTATGTAACATACTGTATGAAGGTGGGACCGAATTAGAAATTATAGATGCTTGAACAGAATCAAGAATCTCTTGATATGAAGCAGCAGCTTCAATCATTTTGTCAAACGAATCTATGTGTTGTGTAAGAATGTGAACTTTTAAATTATTAGGGATGAGATCAGTGAATTTTGATATTAGAATCTGTTCAATGGAGGGATCAGGCAACTGAGGAAAATGTTTACGAACAACATCATCTAACCTTGTAGCAAAATTCCGGATAGATTCTGAAGGTAGAAACTTTATACTATTGTATTTAAGAGCAATGGAGGTAGCTGACTCTGTCTTAAAATGTTTTCTAAAAATATCAAACAAGTCTTCAGGAGAAGTTGCCTTTTTACATGCATTAGAGGAAACATAAAATTTTAATGCCTGATCAGAGAGTTTAGATTTGAGGAAAATAAGTGCCTGTTCATTACTCCAGTTAGAATAAGAAATGGTCGCTTTAACTTGCTCAGCAAAAAAATCTAAAAGTTCGGGATCACCCGAAAAAGGTGTCACTATTATTCTTAGAGGTTTAATTTTTGACGTCATGATGAATAAATACAACAAAATTCAAAAATAATGCAATAATTCAAACAAACAGCATTCAAATAAATTACTAATCTCAACAATACATAAATACATCAATAGTTCTAATAAATTGTGCCTTAATATTTGCCATATGCCCCTTTAAGCAATCTAAAATTATAGGTCATTGTAAAAAATATTTGCATACTAAGAACAAAAATATCTTCTATCACTTCATACAATTGAAAGAAAAATCATGCTCTGCAAAAATAAAAGGAGATATTTCCTACCATTTACTTCTCAGAACAGAAAAAAAATCTCTTCAAAGTACATAAAAATGAGCAATTTGTTCCCCAAATACAAATATAAGTTCAACAAAATAATATATTGAAATAAACTCTTCAAAAAAAATAACAGCTTCAGACTAAAATATTAAAATATCACAGCATTATAACATATTATTATTTTTTTTTTTTTTTTTAATTAAATACGTATTTCCGTCTCTCATAATTCCAGGGTGCATTTTTCAAGAATTTCTCCAAAGTCGGCACCAAGAATTGTGACGTGATTATTAGAATATTCACAAATTGTTGTGATCGTATTTTGGAATTAGTTTGTTGTAAAAAATTCTTCTTTTAGAAATGGAGACAATAACCCTACACTTAGTTCTTTTAGGTCATTTTAAAAGGAGAAAATTGAAAAGATCTTACTTGAAACAAGCAGTGTTGAGGAAGAGACAGGAACTACACTTTCTTGAGATTAAATCAATCTTTATTTAAGTATATTTTTAGATGAAGATGAATAATTTTCAATTTTGATCACCCGTAAATTGTTCTTGAAAATACCAGCACTTAGATTAAAAAAAATTCCCGAGAGAATATCGCATATGAACTGAACATATGAACACTGAAGAACAAAAACTTCGTTGATAAAAAAATGGCACAACTACAACCAGATATCGACATCGTTGTTTCGGCCATCCCGTCAGAACTTTAACTGCCAAAAAAAATTAAGGGAGACAGTATATAAACATCGCTACGGGGCCCGCAAAAGTAATTAAGCGAGAGGTTTAAAACAATTGACCAAATTCAAAAGCCACCGGTATTCGGAAAACAAATGAGAAAGCGAAACCAAAAGTAACGCAATCTAATTTGTTCGTGAAACGAAACGTCACTCGTTTGAAATCATAGCAAGCGCCCGTTTTCTACTGAGCATGCGCACACTTACAGCCTCGGATGAAACACGGAGAGAAAAAGGAAGGGAAGAATAATGAATGAATGGCGTGCGTATGCAAGCACTGGGGGAAAGCCAACTTACAGGTCTACGCTAAGGTTGTCAGCGAGAGAGACGGGAGAAAAAAGAAAAGAAACAAAAAAAAAACAAAAGCACGGCCGCGACACCGTCACAGATGCAGACCGGTGAATAGGTGGAAAAAAATGTGAGATTTTATCTCACAAGCAGTAGTTACTTTTTTTTAGAATAGAGATAAGCTTTTTAGGTGGGGGTGGCTTTGGGTTCCTAGGGTCATATAACGAAAAGTTATGAAGGAATTTTTCAAAAGTCGCACCATGGTAACGTCTGCAATAGGTAGTATTTCTTACGAAATCTACCTAAAAAAAAAAATCAATAAATGAAAATTTAAATTCTAGTGTTATATTCACCTTGAGTTAAATAATTAAAATATACATAAAGCATAAATAATTGTACAAAAATTACTTTCAGGTGCATAAATATATTTAAAATACAACTTTAAAATATCTCAAAATACATCAGAAAAACCTAGAACGTTTTCAACCATTACAAAGCCATCTTCTGTAGGAAATAATAACAGCATTTAAATCCTACTGAAGACGGCCTTGTAATGGTTGAAATCGTTCTATGTTTTTCTGATGTATTTTGAGATATTTTAAATTTGTATTTTAAATATATTTATATCATATTTATGCATCCAAAAGTAATTTTTGTACAATTATTTGTGCTTTATGCATATTTAAAAAAAAAAATTGTTTGTTCAGTAGTGGCTTGAATATAATATTCAATCACATTCTCGAAATGAAAAGACAAATCTACTTATACATGTCTGGAAAAGTATTTACCTTAATAAATCAACTCAGTTATTAACTAGAAATAATAAACTCTCCATTAGAAGTAAAGGTTGGAACATAATTTCATAGTAAAAATGCTCAAGCTAAAAAGATATTTGACATAAATCGAATATCTTTTAATGCTGAATATAGTCAAAATATAAATGTAGTAAAGCTCAGTCTTTCATTATTTGGAAAAGTAGTAAGTATTCATAACATAGTTTAGCTTTAAGTAACACTAAAGTATCAGATACTTAAAGGTTAAAAACATGGAAAGTTTGTAGCACTATAAAGGCACGTGCGGTGCATCTTATATGCCATCAGCTTTTAAAGCCTAAATAACAACTTTTAATGATATCCTTGTTTAATTAAATGTCTAATACTAGTATAAAAAATAATAAACATGAAATTGTTAAATAATAATAATAATAATAATTAGAATATAACACGGACAAAGATAGTAACATAATTTGTAGTAACATAAAATACACAGGTGGCATACTCCTACTGCCAACACTTTTTAAAGCCTAAATATCAACTTTTGATGTAAAAAAAAAAAAAAGAAAGTGTCTAATGTATAGTAATAGTATAAAACTAACAGACATCGCATTTATTAAAAAAAGTTCAATTAAGAAAAGAAAACAGAATAAATCACACAAACGGCATATTTCATACATCAGTGGTGACTTATAAAAATAATGAAAGAGAACAGAAAAATTAATGACTTCAACTTTTAAACATTGGTTGAAAATTGAAGGGTCTTTGGGAAGAAGGTAAATGGAGCACAGATGTTAATCATGTAATTAATTTGTAATATAAAACTGTTTTTTTACCGAGTGGTGTACTCAGTACGCTGCCCATGTCTTTAAAGGTTAACATAAGATATTTGATTTAAAACACTTCAATCAAAATCATGATTTAAATTTTGATTTAAGTCTGATTAAAATACAAATGCTTTATATAGTGAAATAAAGGGATACGCCCTCTCCCTTCTGGATGCCTATGTGTGAAAAATAAATAAATAAAGTAAATGAATGTAGATAATTTTTTTTAAAACTTACGTTGGCAGTTACGAAGCTCTGCATTTCCATAATGCTCTGGCTTGCATTCCCCACAGTTCCAGCCAGCAGTATTATAAAGACATTTTAAGCACTGTCCAGTTAGACTATCACACCAGCCAGGAGCAGATGTGTCTGCATTTCCAGAGCAATCACACTTCTGACAATAACCACCAACAATTTGTGGATTACCAAAGTAACCATCGTAGCACCTAAATATAAAACAATTGGTGATATAATAAAATGAAAACTCAAATGCTTGAATCTGTGTAAATGTATTTGCATACAAAATAGCTTATTTTTTATAGTCAACATAAAAGATTAATGTGGAAATAAATAGATAATATCTATTCTATTCATTTTGCACATACAAGATATTCAATGAAATAAAATATCTATATTAATAAAAGAAAGTTTTTGTTTGTGTGTTTTGTCTGTTGGTGATGGCTAACTAAATCTCTCCCACATATGGGACTACAAATTTGGTTCCAGGTCGACGAAGACAGGTCTAAGTGCATCCGAGGCTCAGATTTTGAAATTTTTGTTATTTTATGTTGAGTGGAACAATTCACTTATTTCACAGATTTTCAAAGTTCAACGGTGATTTTGAGTCACTAGTAAAGGCAATCCATATTCAATCTTTTTTGCTCAAACTTTGTCCTCCTATCTAATAAACCTCTTAAAAGTAGGACAACTAATATTTGAATTTTACACAATTTCCTTAAAAAGTCTAGATTTTGCCAAAAATGAGAAGTTTGTTTTTTATTAAACAAATCCATCCAATCTTACATTTTATATCTTTGTCTAGAGCGGACTTTCGGGAATCGATTAAGAAAAACAAAGTCAAAAAATAAAATATAGTTTTTTTTTTTTAATTAATTACTAAAGAAAGTAAAATGTGAATTTTTTCTCTGGAATGCAAAGAAGAAAGCAAGGAAAAAAAACCTCTTTGCTATGTAAGCTGATTTTATTGTCCGAAGCCATTATGATGACAATGCAGGTGAGATCATAGTTAGGAGGTTTATTTTTTTTTCATTTAGCATATACAATATATATTTAAAGTAATGGTAAGCAACCTGTGTGAGGGCCTGAGGTGTGTTGTGAAAATTTTAAGCTGAGCTGTATCACGATTTTAATAGTTAACAGAAATATCAGTACTTTAATGTCCAACATTTTATAGTATGTGATTTACTTCAAAATGAGAATTGTGTCATAAAGTTTTAAGGTTATTATTTTGGATCTGGGCAATGCCAGATGTGTCTGCTAATATTTTACAAAATTGTTCTTACAGGTAATAGTCTAAAAATAGAGTTTTAATTCGGGCCTATAAAATATTAACCAAAAATTGTTAAGAAAGTTGAAACGTGTAAAAATCATGAATTTTATTTTTCCTTTACCATATATTCATTTAGAATTTTTTTAAATTAATTTTATCAAAAAGTTATTTCTTATAAAAAACAGTTAAAATGATGACAGATTTTTAATTATTTAAAAGATGTAAACACATATATTTTACAAATCGAATATTAATTGGCATATCAATTTAAAAATATTATTAAATACATCCTTTTAAGAAGTATCTAAAATAATAATATGTGTTTTCATAAACAAAATTTTTTCATTTTATATACATATTCTGTTTTGAGAATTTTAAAATTGGCGAGAGTTTTATAACCATATTTTCTGGTAATAATGCCACAGCGTTAAACTAGATTTTTCTTGTTTGAAAACAAAAATGCAGCCAATAACTAGGTGTGGCTTGTAAATAGAACAAATTTACTGCTGATCTTTATTTTAAAAATTTTGAAATCTGGTTAGAAAAAATGAGCTAATCCATGATTTTATGTCATACTTGTGAAAAGAAGAAAAATGTCTTAGACGGTGGCAACATATTAACATGTTTACAGACAATGCAATATTCAGGAGCAGAAAGCTGCACTTTGACGGAGCATTGCATCCAATCACAATGGTTCTCCTGAAGTTCACCTCAGAGCATCACATCTTGCATTAACTCCTCCCATTTTCTCTCTTCATTCTTCGCCGGCACATGGAAAACTATTTACTCCATGTTCGCAATTTTAAAACAGCTCAACTTCCCTTTAATTCACATCCTTTCCTTGCTTTGCTTAAGCTGCGGACAGAATACGTTAGTGCATGGAGTAGTATTGACTTCACTATGTTTTCAGTAAAGCACTGAAGTTATACAGCAAAATTTAAATTAAATGCCATCAGATTAGTGAAGGTGGATGACAATAGAAGCACAGCACAAGAGCTGAATGTCGAAGAAAAATGAATAAAAGAGTGGCAAAAGCAGGAGGAAGTGCTGTCGAAAACGCCAAAAGAAAAAAGAGCACAACGTCGCAGCCCTAAAGCACAATGGCCAGATCTCAAAAAAGAGCTTTGGAATGGATTGAAGATCAGAGAGAAAATGGTTGCTCCTTATCAACTGTTTTGATTAGAATAAAAGCAAAATAAATAGCGACAGAGAAGAAAGGTCTCGATGACTTTAGAGGTGGACCATCATGGTGCAACAGATTTTTTAAAAGAAACAAGCTAACCATGAGCCGGACAACTGTTGGCTGGGAAGAGAAAAAGGAATCATTTTTAAAATTTGTAAAAGAAGAGGTGAAAAAATGTGCACTGAAGCCATCAGAGATAAGAAATATGGATGAGGTCCCCATATCATTTGACATACCAGCATCGCATTCAGCAGATTTTCTCGGTGTAAAGTCTGTCCCTATTATAACAACTGGGAATGACTGTGGTACTTTCGTGTCTATCATCAGGATATAAATTGCCTCTGATGGCTATATTTAAGAGGAAAATCATCCCAAAAGAAACTTTTCCTAAGGGGATAATAGTGCTGGTGAATGAGAAAAGCTGGTTGAACCAGACCATAATACAGGAGTGTGCCAAGAAATGCTGGAGGAAGAGAACGGATTTCCTTTTTCAGAAAAAGAGTCTTCTTATTATGGATTCTATGAAAACTCACATTATGGAGAATACAAAAAAAAAGATGTCTTGCCACAGAGAAAACAAGACTGGCAATAATACCAGGTGGATTAACTAAATATTGCAACCTTTAGATTTATTCATTAATCGATCATTTAATAAAGCACATATGCAACACCACTGGGAATCACGGATGTTAGCAGAATATCACACATACTCGAAAGGAGGCATAAAGCAATCTATTTTGAAGTTTGTGAGTGGGTTTTAAACTCATGGAATAACATTCCAAAGGATATGATAAAAAGAGCCTTTCATAAATCTGAAATAACTGATTTTGAGCAAAATAAGCTCTGATGTAGTTTTTGTATAAACATTGTATAAATCATAGTCATTCCAAAGGTAAAGAATTGGAGGTTCAGATATTGAAGAACATTTGTCACCTGAACTGTTACAATTGTTCCATAGTGACACTGAGAGTGAAGATTTCGAAGGATTTTCAGACATAGGAAAATTAATGTGTAATATTTTGAAAATATTTTAATTGTTTATAAAATAAATTATATTTATTATTATAATTATTCGTTGTGCATATGATTTAATTATAAGGTAAGTTATTTTAAGATTGTTTAATTTTATGTGTATTACTTTATATTACCCAAATTATGATCTCTAAACTTGATAAGCTTGCTTTTATGGTACTTTAAAAGGAATGTGGTGTCATTCTCGGTTCGGTGTTAAACTAGTTCTCTAAATAAAAAAATATTTACCTGCAACTTTATTATCGGAAAATATGGTATAGATGATTCGAACTTATAAACAAAAGGCTAATTCATCCATAATTCTAACGAAAACATTAAATTATCTAGAAAGAAAGTGTTAAAGTATTACAATTTTACAAAGTTTTTTTTTTTTTTTTTTTTTTTTTTTTTTTTTTTTTTACTTCAATAAGTTAAGGTGGTTCTCAAAATAATATTTTTTCCTGCTTGACTATGCAAACTTTGACACATTTTCTGATTCATTTTTAAACATAAAAGCATGATTATTGATGTGATTTATAATTGAACAGTTTTCCATTTTCCAATAAGCGAATTATATCTTGAGTTACAAGAGATTGTTTTATCAGGATAGTTTTTTTTCCCGTACTTTTGCTGCCATGTTGATAAACTAGGTTCAAAATGTCAAATTTAAAAACATTTTCTAAAAAATCTCCTACTTTTTCCAAAAAAATAGAAAAAACTGTTCATAAACGTAGCTTCTTAATACGATTACCCACCAATTTGATATGTTTGCAAACAAAAATGAATTAAAAAAGTGTCAGAAAGTAGTCCGTTTGAACTTGAGAACAGCCTTAAATTATAGAAATTAAGTGGCATCAATCAAAGTACAAAAGTTCTTATCAACTTAACACTGCTAATTAATTAAAGATAAAAGTCAATGATTACTCTATTAAAATTTTATATGAAATGAACACATATTTTTCGAAAAAAGATATACAAACATTAACTCATCTGTTATGAAGACAACATGGAAATAAAAATCAATTCCTAAACATCAATGTAATAAATTTTAGTACAAATAATCTTCATTATATGTTTTGATAATGTCAATTTATGTTTGAAAATAAATTTTAAAAATTTATTAACTGAAAAATAATTTTGGATGTTTTAAATTAAAATGCATAAGTTAAACTTTATATATATATATATATATAAAGAATAAAAAATAAAATAAAATAAATACAACGGTATTTTTACTAATTGAATTTTCTTTCTAGTTGAGTAAAAAAAGATACACAGACAAAATTTTACATAATATCTCTATATTATATTATTTTATATTATATTAAAAGTAAATTTTATAATGGTACAGATGCAAAGCTTGTTACTAAATAAAATTATTAGAAAAGTATGTAGCCTCAACACAGAATCAACTGTTACTGTTAATATGATCTAAATGCAGTTTTTATTTTAAACATGTCATCTAAAACTCTCAATTATGCACAAGAAATAAAGTTAGTAAAGATTGCAAAGCAATTAAAAATGTGTCTTGCTTACCCGTCCTGGGACGGGATGATTTGCAAATGGATTCAGTATACCTTTCACACTTATTTCCATCATATCCTTCAGGACACTGATCACATATGTAGTCACTGTCCCCAGTAGCTGTTTGAATGGCTGTGCAAGATGGAGAAAAATTGTTTTCTGGATTTTCAAGAGGACAGGCACAAGGTTTGCAATCATCAGGTGTGCCTATTGTAGCATTTCCATAGTAACCCCTTTTGCAGCGATCACATTTCAAGCCAGTTGTGTGATGCATACAATTCTACAACATAACACAAAAAAGAAAATCAGATTATAGAAGCAAAGACGTTTGAGTTTTCTTTCCCTCTTTAATTTGATCCACGTGTAAAAGAAAAAAAAAAAAAAAAAAAAAAAAAAAAAAAAAAAAAAATTAGAACATAAAATAAAAATATGAATATTTAAATTTAAGCTTGTAACTATTTTGTAGTGTGAGTGTTTCACTTATTTACCTCATGTAAGGTAAGCTGGGTTAACTGGACCCATGAGGTAACTGGGCCATAGGCTATTTTATAAAAAAAAATATTGATTTTTTTAAGCTTTAGCTTTTGTCAACATTGCACCCCTATCTCTACTTCTTAAAACAATGTGTGTCAACTCAATAATAACCCTGCCTTTGCAGTGATAGGTTGCCGAAAATTTAGGTTTCTTTAATTCAGGTTTCTTTTTTTAAAAACAATGTCCATTTGATTGAACTTCCTTGGCTTTTTATTAAACTACAGTAAGTATTTTAATTAAACAATCTTTTTATTTAAAGAAAAGACACTTAAATACATTAATATTATTGGGTATCTATACGTATTTACTTCATGTTTCAAATGTAAGGCCGGTGTTTCAGTTAACCATAAATTTTTTCAAGAATGGGGTAACTGGGACATGTATCAAAGGTAACTGGACCATATGGAGCCCAGTTACCCCAACAGTTATAAATATCTTTTTGAGTTTCTCTTACTACGGGAAATTAATTTCTCCATTGTTTTTTTTTTTTTGTTGCAATTAAGAAAATTACATAATACCTTATTAAAATTACATAATAAAAATTTAAAAAAGCATGTTGGGGTATCAAACCAAATTTCTTAAATGTGATAACTATAGCTCGAAATTTTACGATACAGATGAAGAAGCGTACATAAGGCAAAGTGAGATTATTAGAAAATTATCGAAAAGAATAAAAAATAGTTCTGTTTGATATAAAAATATGGTTACATTCTCCACAGGTTTATTGGACATATCAAACTTCCAATGTGGCAAATAAAAAAGAGAATGAGATACGTAAGTACTTACGTAGCCATTTGTTCATAGATTTATCTTGTTATTTTTTTCCCTTAAAATACCCATGTAACTTTTACACTTATTACCTATACTAAAGTGCATAAGCACTTACTTAATTTTTATCTTTTTTGTATAAATAAATCTAAAATTTTCACTTTTAGTGCTTTTTTTAGACACTTTGACAGTAAAGGTTTCCCTTATAATGGCCTTTAGTTGATATATAATGTACATGATCTACCTGGTTTAAATTTTTTACTTTCTTCTATCTTTACAAGAAGAAAGTATTGGATTCATGAAAATTTTCGAATTCCGGTTTTCGACGGATTTACACGTTTTAGGGGTCAGAGATTCCAAAAAACATGTTTTTACAAAATGTCTGTCTGTGACTATGAGTCTGTCTGTGTGTATGTGACACAAATTTTGTGGGCGCTCTATCTCAAGAACTAATGCACGGAATTTAATAAAAATTGATATTCGGTTAGTCCCTAATACAAATTGATGCTGATTAGTTTTTGGTGTAAATCGCTCAACAGGTGGCGCTACTATGCTGCATTTTTCACGATTTTCGCAATAGCTCTATCTCAAGAACTAATGCACGGATTTCGATCAAACTTCAGATTTAGTTAGTCCTTGATATGAATTGATGATGATTACGTTTTGGTGTAAATCGCCCAACAGGTGGCGCTGTTATGATGAATTTTGCAGGATTTACACGATTTCCCCAATAGCTCTATCTTAAGAACTAACCCACGGATTTTCATCAAACTTCAGATTCAGTTAGTCCTTGATATGACTTGCTACTGATTATGTGTTGGTGTAAATCGCCCAACAGGTGGCGCTTCTCTGCTGCCTTTTTCACAATTGCTTCAATAGCTCTATCAACAGAACTAATGGACAAATTTTCATCTAACTTCAGATTTAGTTGTATGTTGACACAAGTTGTTGTTAATTAGGTTTTGGTGTTAATCACCCAATAGGTGGCGCTGCTATGCAGGAATTTTCACGATTTTCGTTATTGCTCTATCTCAAAAACTAATGTACGGATTTTCTCCAAACTTCAGATTCAGTCAGACGTTGACATAAATTGTTGCTGATTAGGATTTGGTATAAATCACTCAATAGGTGGCGCTGCTAGGCAGCATTTTTCTGAATTTAGACGATTTCAGCGATAGTCATATCTCAAGAACTAACGCACGGAATTTCATATCGTTAGAATCCTCATGAGATGCATAGATTGCCATTTAATTTTGGCAGTGTGATAGCGGATTTTGAAGTATTAACATGTATGAGATAGAAGAAAGTTTTGGGATTGGTACATCCGACTAGTTTTTAGTTGTTTACACTTTTTCAAAGAGGACCTTATACCCAATATTTAAAAAAAAAAAAAAAAAAAAAAAAAAAATGAGTCTGGAACATAGACCCTCCTGACCCACTTGCCCCATTTTTATGGGGCAACTGGACCCATGAGGAAAGAAAGATGAAATACATATATATATATATATTTTTTTAAGGATATTAAGATGTAATTTTGAACATTTTTTTTCTGATAGAGGGAACCAAACTGAACACATTTACAAAAGTTCAGACTTTAATTCAAATGGATGCCTTTTGAAGCTGAATTGACAAAATCTCCAAAGACATTGTAAAATCATGGCCTAGTTGCCCCACATAACCTTACCATGTTTTACAGAAAATAAGACCGGGTCATATTGCTCCAAAAGGTATGGCTCATATTAAGAATTTGTTCTTTTTTTTTTTTTTTTTTTTTCGCACAAAAATTTATATTTATTCATATATTCATGCAGAAGAATCCATATTTATTCACATTTCATGTGCAAAAATTTTACATTTATTCAAATATAGTCATGACATCTACTGGAATTTCATCATCATTATGTACAGAACCAAATTCCAGACTGATTTTCTTATTTTTCAATGTCTTGTAAAACCATTTATCCTAATCTCACATGTTCAAAAATCTGACTTATTTTAATGAAGAGTACTTCTTGTACAAAAAGGCTGCACATAGTGCACAATCAACACAACTATCAGTGATTTTATCCCATGAATTTATTATCCATACCTAGAGTTGCAAAAACTGAAATAAATCCAATTCAGACCTGAGAATAATTCAAATTTTTTTGCAACGCTCATCATAATAACTTGCATTTTAAGCTAGAATAATAGTTTAGACATAGTTTATGTTAAGGCCCTCAGTGCTATTATGCTAAGGCGACACTCAGTTTCCAAATTCCACTCAGTAATGTTAAGTCTATGGGCATTTGATGCATTCTTGTATTTAAAATATCTCTTCAGGAAATTAATATTTTTAACTTCTTTTTTCTGTGTACTCTTCTTAAAGGATGTCTCTTTTTTTTCTTAGTTCTCAAAATATTTCTAAAATCTATGCTCAATTTTATATGAACTGTTAAAATTTTACTGACAGTTCATCCACTTTTAACACATAAAATATTAAATTAAGCATAGACTTTAGAAATATTTTGACAACTAAGAAAAAAGAGATATCCTTTAAGAAGAGAAAGCAGAAATAAAAATATTAATATCTGAAGTAAACCTAGCTATCTAGATTAACTTTACTCGATAAATTATGCAGGATGCATTTAGATTAAAACCTTTATTCCCGGATCCAAGATCCGACCGTCATATATACATCGTGGCAAGCTACGGACTGCCGATCTGCCGTTCGTGGCAAGATAACATTTTGCCGGCGCTGATGGTGCCATCTAGTGCATATCAGAATAGATATAATATTCTCTTCCTTCTTAAAGAAAGCTAACAGAAACATTTAAGTTCTTCCGACATGCACAGTTAGAATGATAAAAATACAGTCCTTGACATAGTTCAAAATGGTAACAGTTCTAAAGTCTAATATTTAAACAGTTCTACTGTCTAATATTGCAGACGTTCTGATTTTGCCTTTGGACGATTAGAACGTCTAGGAAGTGGGGTTCCTGAATTCTGCAACACTACTTGAGGCGAGAGTGCCGGAGGGTTTGCCTGAGAACTGTTGTCTATGTCAAGGACAATTACCTGTGGAGATAGTAGGGGAGGTAGGGGGTTGTTTGTCACCTGATCAGCCAGTAAATCTGCTGCACAATTAGATTGCTCCGGAGTAGGCGCTGACATAACTGGATCTGGAGGAGCAGGGGCTGATACATCTCGAGTTGGAGGGATTTCATGAATACCGTCTCCCTGTCTGTAGTGGACTTGGTCGATGTGCTGTGTCCAAATACCCCAAGTCGTCTTGACTTTGCAAATGGTATTTCCCATTGGACATATGACACTTCCAGGAACCCAAGATGGGCCCTGGCTAAAGGAGCGCACCCAAACTGGAGTGCCTTTGGAGAATTTGTTTGTATGGGTTTCTCCCTTCTCAGATGTTTGAGCTTTAGCGCTGCGGATGAGATCCAAACGCATGCGAAGAGGGCGTCCAAGCATTGCAACTGCTGGAGATATACCCGTTGACCTTGTTGGAGTGTTACGGAAATTCAGAAAAAATCTAGCCAGTCTCTCCATGAAAGTTCCTTCCTTAACTTTCTTCAGTGAAGCTTTCACGGTACGTACGGCTCTTTCTGCTAAACCGTTTGAATTCAGATGGTACGGTGCAGTTTTTATGGGCGTAATGCCATTTTTCTTTAAGAAATACGTGAATTCATCACTACAGAACCCTGGTCCGTTATCACTCACTACACTTTCTGGTAACCCAAAGCATGCAAAAAGGTTGCGCAGAGTTACTATGGTTGTAGTTGCTGTTGTGTTGGACACCGGGATTACTTCAAGCCACTTTGTCTTAGCATCGACTACAATCAATACCCAGTGGTCTTCTACAGGACTTGCATGGTCGATATGTATTCTTTCCCAAGGTTTTTCAGGTATAAGCCAAGGGATTTGTGTCGGAGGAGGAGCTGCAGCATTTTCTTGGCAGTCCAGGCAATTTCGTACTTTGGTTTCCAAGTCTCGATCAATACCAGGCCACCACACATGGGAACGAGCCAGAGACTTGATTGCAGAAATACCTTGGTGAGCACTGTGCAGTTCATCCAAAACAAACTCACAAAACTTTCCTGGGACAAAAACACGGGAACCTCTGAGAATGATATTTTCTTCGACTGACAGTTCCTTCTGGATATGCCAAAAGTCTTGCAGGTTCTCTGCTACCTTTCTTGGCCAACCACTTTGAATATGGGATCTCAGACGACTCAGTGCGGGACACTTGTCTATCTCCCTTTGGATCAGATGTGCTGTCAGTGGGTAAAGGTCAAAATTAGCACTAGCCACCGGCCACAGGGCCAGTAAATGAGAAAAAGTGGCCAGTGAAAAATTGTCTATCAGCGGCCACCTTCCGGCCACTTTTTTACAAGGAGAGAATAAAAATTTTCTTGCATTTCATCAAGGATTCTGCTTTTTTTTTTTTTTGTTCCAATATATTTACATTAACATATTTATTTGGGCTATTCAGTTTTAGATGAATACTTACAGAAATTTTACTGTTTAGTATTTTTAAATAAAAAAGTGGCCACTAGTTTTAAAAAAGTGGCCACTTAAAAAACTAGTTCTACTGGCCATTGGCCGCTAATGAAATTTCCCAGTTTTGACCTATATCAGTAAGCTATCATTTAACTGCCGGATGAGCAAAACAGACTCAACAGGTGCTGGAGGATCTTCCATTTCAGATTTAAGTGGGAGTCTACTGCAGGCGTCAGCATTTCCATGCAACTTCCCTTTTCAATACTCAATGTTGTACACGTAGGCTGATAAAGTCAACGCCCATCGCTGAATGCGAGCTGCAGTGACCGATGGTACAGGTTTGTCTTCCAATAATAGTGTAACTAATGGACGGTGGTCTGTAATCAATGTAAATTTGCGTCCTAAGAGATAGTTTCTGAAACGAGTCACTCCAAAAACTAAGGCCAAAGTTTCCTTCACGATGTGGCTGTAGTTCTTCTCTGCCTTTTTAAGGGATCAAGAAGCAAATGCAATCGGTCTATCACCATCTGACATTTTGTACGACAGCACAGCACCAAGACCATAAGGGGTTGCATCACAAGCGAGAATAACTTCTTTGTTTTGGTCAAAATGTACCAGTAAGGAAGAGGTTTTCAGAACATCTTTAGCTTTTTTAAAAGCTTCTTTTTGTGGTGATCCCCATGTCCACGGCTGCTTGCTTTCTAACAACTTGTACAATGGAGATAGTGAGGTCGACATATTGAGTAAAAACTTGGCATAATAAGTTATTAAGCCAATAAATGAACGTAGCTCGTCTACATTTGCTGGTTCAGGTGCATCTGTAATCGCCTTGACCTTCGATTCAACTGGGTGCAACCAATCTTTATCCAAACGATGACCTAGGTATTCTACAGATGGTCTGAGGAATTCACATTTTTCTGGATGTAATTTTACACCCACTGATTGTAGACGGCTAAGAACTTCGTGCAAATTTTGTAAATGTTCTTCTTCACTTGTACTGGTCACTAATAAGTCATCAAGATATTTAGAGGCTCCTTTTACTCCTTGCAAAATCTTGTCGATTTCCCTTTGAAAAATAGCAGGGGCGGAGGCGATGCCAAAAGCAAGTCGAGTATAATGAAAAAGGCCTCTGTGTGTATTTATAACCACCAGATGTCTCGACTCTTCATCTAGTTCCAGTTGACAATATGCATCCCATAGATCAAACTTGGTGAATGCCATACCACCGGACATTTCAGCAAATAAATCTTCAATGTTTGGAAGAGGGTACTGTTCTAGTTCTGTGGCCTTACTGTTAATTTAAAATCACCACATATCCGGATTCTTTCATCTTGCTTTAGCACAGGAACGATAGGAGCTGCCCAATCCGAGGTTTTCACTGGTTCTAAAATACCATCTGCAACGAGGCGGCCTATTTCCTTGTCAGTTTTTTTTTTTTTTTGTAGGCATATGGTACAGGACGGGCCTTGAAAAACTTTGGAACTTCGCCCTTTTTACAGGTAAGGTGAACTTTTACATCTTTCACTAATCCCAATTCTGGGGAGAAAACTTCCTTATACTTTTCTAAAAGTCCATCTAATGAGAGGCGGCAGTACGTACATTATGTAAGGAGTGGTCCATGTTCGAATCACAAGCATTCATCAGGCTTAATGGGCCAATCCAGTTTCTACCAGCCAAATTAGTGTTTCTCTGAGAAACCACAAGTAAAGGTAAATGCTCTTTTCTAGAGTGAAACACCACATCCACATTTGTAATTCCCAAAATACTAATAGCATGATTCGTGTAAGACTGGAGTTTGATTCCTGTTTTCTTCAGAGGTGGGCAAATTTTTTCAAACAGTCTTACAGGCATTATCGAAAATGGAGCTCCAGAATCAATTTCAAAAATGACAGGCTGCCCCTGGACCTTACATGTAATTTTAAGTGGAGGGTAATCTTCTTCACCATAACTTAAATTAAACATAGTGTATTGTTTACCTTCTGGATTTTTCTTAGATTCTGTTACTAAATTAACTTTAGGTCTGTAACCACCTTTATTTTTAGATAAACATATCTTTGAGAGATGCCCCAGTTTTTTGCAGTTATGGCAGGTAGTGTTTTTATATTTACACTCTGAAGAATGATGTTTGGGATCACCACAACGAAAACAATGTTTCCCTGTACGTACGTTATTTGAATTGAACGCCGATTTAACGATCTTGTTTTTTCGTGGCCGTTGAGCTGTAATTTGTAGTTTCTTTACCTCTGGAACTGCTGCTGTCTTCAAATCAACAGCATCCCTTGCTGCTGCTTCCATGGAAAAAGCGATTTCCGACGCCTGTAAAAGGTTTAAATTCGTTTCAGACAACAGTTTCCTCTGTATCCCTTTGTCCTGTATTCCGCACACTATTCTATCCTGCAGCATCATGTCAAGGGAATCTCCATAATTGCAGTATTTCACTAATTTTCGGAGCTCTGCGATGTACTGATCCAGCCACTGATTCGTCCGTGCGCCGTACGCGACTATTGAACTTGAATCGCTCCACGATCTCCGAGGGCACTGGGTCATAATGTCCGTTCAGGATAACAATCAATTCCGCGAGTGTCTTGGATGTTGGTGCGGCCGGCGAAAGTAAGCTACGGAGCAGTCCGTACGTGGTAGGTCCAACCACTGTTAAGAAAACAGCACGTTTTCTGTTTGCATCTTCGATCGCGTTTGTGATGAAAAACTGCTCCAATCTTTCTGCATATTTGCTCCACGATTCAACAGCAGGGTTGAATTCACTGATGCAACCGAAAGAAGTCATGCCGGAAACGCAAACATGCACCACGAGGTTGCCGATCGCCGATTAAGCCTAGCGCGTTGACGTACGCCAGTTACGCTGTTTTGTCGAAAATATGTTAAAAACGTAATTTTTTTAAAAGAAATTCATTAATAAAATTCATCTTCATCGCCACTGAAGTAAACCTAGCTATCTAGATTAACTTTACTTGATAAATTATGCAGGATGCATTTAGATTAAAACCTTTATTCCCGGATCCAAGATCCGACCGTCATATATACATCGCGGCACGCTATGGACTGCCGATCTGCCGTTCGTGGCAAGATAACATTTTGCCGGCGCTGATGGCGCCATCTAGTGCATATCAGAACAGATATAACAATATCCTGAGGAGATATTTTAAATATAAGAATGCATCAAACGCCCATAGACTTAACATTATTGAGGGGAATTCGGAAACTGAGTGACGAGCAGCCTTAAGGAGCTTTAAGGGCTTATTTTCAGAGTATGAGTACCTCGAAAATTTAAGCCATGTCCCATGAATTATAGCCATACAAGCTTATTTTCTGATTTTTTTTTACATTTTTATGGAAATACAGTAATATGATTTATTGAACATACTACTTTTAATAAACAAACATTACATTAAAATTATGTTTTTAATACTTTTGACTTATTCTAGTTTAAAACTCTATGAGACCATTAACTATTATTTACACTGTAAATAGGTGTTTAGTAATAATATTGCTATCATACCTCACAACGCCCAGCTGGATTATCACAGGATTCAGCATGATTATAACAGTCACATCTTTCACAAACATGAGAAATTTTTGGACCAGAGGACTTAGAACGATATCCAGGTGCACATAACTAAAGATAATTAGATGAAAAATCATTGTAAAAAACATAAAAAATGTCTCATTATATTAGCAAACATTCATATAGAGTAAAGCAGGATCAGTGAGTCATGACACAAAAACTTCTAATTTATTGCAATTATTTTCTAGTTAGCATGCAAAAATTGTAATGAGAATGCAAGAGATTATCTATTCCTTTTCAGAGTTTCCTGCAAGTTTGAAAAAGGCCAGGGTGGTGCTTGTGGGAAAGGGGCTTTTTTGGATTCCAAAGGCCATGTTTTGGATTCTTAGGGGCATGTCTTGAAATTTTGGAAGGCATTCTTTTGATTTTTAAAACTACTTTTTAATATTTAATAGACAGAACACTATTTTAAAGACAGCAATGAGTCAATTTTTACTATGCAAGTAAATTTTTTAATAAACAAGGGATTAAAGGCACTTTTTTCAGGTGGGGGCAACAAGGGAGCTAATTTTTTAAATGAGGGGCAAGAGGGGTGCTATCTTGTAAACCTAAGGGCAGGCAGGGTGCAGCACCCTCCTGAAACAGTATGGGGGAAACTCTGCTTTTTTAATTTTTAAAATCAATCAATCCCCCTCACTCTCACTCATACACATATATGCACAAACTCAAATAAACAGAGACAAAAAACAGTAAGTCATTATCATATTGTAAGTTTATAAATATGTTAAGATTACATGTATTAAATATCATAAAAAGGAAATATTTTTAAGTTGTGCTCTTTGAGAATGAATATTGAAAAATATAAAATGAAAAGTTTTATGGTTGGATGAATATGTGATAAGTACATAAAAAAGAGGCACAAACAACAAAAATAAAAACAGCATACAGCTGTTTTATGACTTCAACAGGTAAGATAAATATTTTTTTAAATATTGAAAAGGAAAAAAAAAAGGGGGGGGGAAAGAACAGCAGGACCAACACACATACTTATTGCAGAAATCAAATGACTTATACAGTTAACACATGTTTCAAATTTTTTTTAGTTTGATTTTGTTCTCTTAAAGTGTTGAAGCCTTAAAACAGCTATGTGTTGTTTTTTGTTCTCTTTAATTATGATTTTATTGTCCTGCTTTTTTCTTGTTATATCAGTTATATAGTGACTGGTGATTATATAGCAATAATATAATGATTAATATGTGAATTGTTTAATGTTTTAAAATTTTTACTTTTGTAATATAAATTAATATTAATTACACATGAGCTAATAATGTGCTTATAGCAAATGAATGAAATTTTGAATCATCTTACTTCACATGATAAACCAGCATAACCCACAGGACACGCACATTTTTCTACAGATCCTAATCGTCTTAAGCTTTTTGAGTCTTCTGCTGCTATCTCCATTCCAATATTATGAAGTCTATTTATAAGAATAAAAACCGATGCAAATAATGCAGAGAAAACTTTTACATTAACAGTATTTTATTGACTTAACAATACATAGAAATGTTTAAAAAAATGGTTATGATTTAAAAAAATAAATAAATACAGTAGACTCCCTCAAATACACACAGCTTGGGACCAGAGGTTGTGCGGATTTTAGAATTTTGTGGATTTCTGGTCATTGATTTGTTTACATTTTTGAAACATTAATTTCATTGGTAGTCAAGCAAGGGAAATTATAATGAATGCTTACAATAAAGTGAAACATTAAAATAAGTAAAATATTAAAATAATTTATTAGTTTAAAAGTAAGTAATTATTAAAATAATTATGTAAAATAAAAATTTGGAAAAATATTAAATTATTACGAATGAAATCGATTCAATTCGATTCGAAAAGTCCTATGCTGTCATCTAGTGATAGCAAGGAGAACAGTGTTAATGCTATTATCAGTATATATAGATTATTGCACTCACTGTAACTTTTTTCACTGTTATTTAGAGTCTTGAATGCTTTTCTTATGCTGCTTTGTATGTTTAGAAATAAATTTGTCTATAATTTAAAAAAAAATTCTGCAAAAAATAATTTTAAAATAGCGTTCCTGTTCGTGGATTTTTCCATTTCGAATCCTGGAATTTTTGATATAGATATGCTAATTTATATCAAAATCAAAAGTAATGTAAATTTATTTAGTAATAAATCAGCTGTAATAGCCAAAAGGGAATGATTAACAAAAAATTTAGTAAAAAAAAACGTTGCGGTAGTCGCTGATTTCGGCGCCATCTGGAATTTTGTTCCTGCAACTTAACTGTAAATTTCATTGTTTACATCTGAAAAAATATGCGGATTTTAGGCGTTCGTGGATTTTAGGGTCGCAGATTTAAGGGAGTCTACTGTATTAATTTCTAGGTGATAATTTCATCATTTTTTTTTACTCATTTCCATTACAGTACAAAGTCTAAAATGCAGAATTGCAATTATGGATCGCAAGTTTTTAATGAGCTGCACAAATGAAAGAGTTTATAAAATTTAAAGTACATAATGTATTAAAATGAATTCCAACTAAAAAGTTTACTTTAATTTATTAAACATTGCTGTTAAAGTGAGCTATATCATTTTGCTTTAGAAAATACTATTTCCTTAATTTTATATTGGTAAATGAAGTCTTTATAAGTTATAAGTTTTCTTTTTGTGTTTAGCTCTTTAAGTGATTGCATAATACTGTTAAATGAAGTTCTCATTATGTTTCACAAGTTCCTTATCATTCTTCAGTTGATACTCAATATTTGAGACAGTTTTTGAATTCAAGAACACGCTACAAATTTTCAAATCATGTATTAGAGGCATGTTTTGATCGCAATCCAAAATTTCAATTATGCGATTATCATCGATGGTGTTTTCTGATGCAGTATCCATGATGTAATCCACTATTTCAAGGATTATTACTTTTTCTATTGATAAATTTCATTTTTCCCCCTTTTCTGAAAATATTAATGACCACAAATTATGTCTTGTTTTTTATAGTGTAGTGTCAGTCACATCATTCCATGGCTTAGCTATGCTCTGTATTGCAGACCTCATGCTGAATTCTTTTATGAATTCGTGGCTGGGTCTACAACCATTCAAAAAAATTGACAAACATTTCAAGCAATTCATTCTATATCGGCACTTCATGGATTGTAAAGAGAAAAAAATAGCTTATAACATTTTTGTTACAAGAAAAAAAAACATATAAAAATGTCCAGATTTAATTATTCCAGTAGATGTATATCTGGATTTTGGACTGTATAATATTGTTCCTTTTTTAGTTAGTGAATGCAAAATACTTTTGCAGATATTTGGTACTACTTTCCTCACATAAATAAAACAATTATTTAGGTATGGCGTAATTTAGATTTTCTATTTCAATAATAAAAACATTTTTTTTCAACTTTGTGTGTTTCTTACTATCCACTTCATGCCTCACTGCTTGAAACTGTAACTGAAGTTGTTACACTTTGCAAGTTTTACCTTATTCTAAATATATTTCTTTGGCAGAGAAAAAATCACAACTGTCATATCTTAGAAATGAAAAGAAATGAATTAAGATAAGGTATCATAGTATTTATAAGATCATTATTAGTTTATCTGAGATGATAAATTAATAATATAACTATCATGTCTAACAATTCATATACTACTTATCGAACTTGAATTGGTAGGTTATCCGAGATGATAAATTAATAATATAACTATCATGTCTAACAATCCACACACTACGTATCGAACTTGAACTGGTTTGAAGAAAAAAATCTAACTGCACTATTAACTCATAATAAAAATCATTTAATCCACAGAATTGAAACTATTACAAAATGTTTCATTTTCCTGAACCATGTGACATCAATATAAAAATAAATAAGAAATAACTATCAACTCAATATTTTTATTTGAATGGCAACTAACACGTCTTAAAATTCAACTTAATAAAGCAAATCTCATCATTCTGTATATATTCTAATAATAACTATTATAGCTGTATAAAATAACAATACTAGTAATAATAATAATAAATTAGATAGAACTAAAATTGCAGTTAAATTAAAAGTTATTCCTTACCTTCCTTCAATTTGATCAGTGTGAAATTTAGCTCGAATAAGAAGTTTTGTCAGATTATTTAGAATGAGTGTAAAATCTTCCCTGCTGACTGATTTGCTTCCATCTTCTCTTGGTGTGAGTAAGAACCAACCTTGTTCACGCAAGGGTACAGAAATTGCAACTTCTTCATCTTCTGCCCTCACACCCCAGTTATAGCCAATTTGTTGACCATTTCCCTGTGGAAAAACAAAGAAACTGGTATTATGTATGGTAGGAAATGAATTTTTTGCATGATAATCTTCTTTTACAAAATAGTTATTTAGTTTATCTTAAGAAGGGGTTCAAGAGGGCTCTGTCCATTTGATGAAAGACTAAATAAACTGGTTGAATTCTTCATTTTGAAAAAAAAAAAAAAAAAAAAAAAAAATCCAAAAGAAGCGTACTTTTGGATTTTTAGTTTTTTTGTTACATATCTGCATATCTTTTTATGTTCTTATGTTTAGAAATTGTCGTGTGTGGAATGGTCTGACAAAATATCCTTAGTTTAATTTATTTTATGCTTATATTACATTTTTAAAATAACTATCCCAGTATTGGGCTATATAAACATCCCTTTCAAAATCTTGCCCCTCCCTGGATTTTGCTCTGTGATGTCCATGTCTTCTTCATGGTTACATATAATTAACTCATGTGTTTTTCATATAAATTGCTACCTGTGGCTTTGGTTGATTCATCACAGTATCATGAATTATTATTATTATTATTTATATTAATCTCTAAATGATAAAATTACCTCATCAAGATTTCAATCTAAAAGCTACCATTTAATTGAATTATGGATTAATTTCATTAATAGCTTTTATTTCAATAGAACTCCTGATTTCAATTGACAGTAATGAAATTTTGATTTTATATTATTATTATGTACAACAATAATACATATACAGCACTGCAGAAACTGTATTTACACCTTGTTAGTTTTTCTGTTGGCTGTCACTGTATTCACAGAGGTGCATGATGACGCCTATTAATCCTGTCAGCACCTATCCTGACTGATGGCGTCTGGTGCAAGGATGCCATTTGAAACACCCTTGTTGCGACTCTATACATATACATGTGCATGCACACACGTGCACAAGTATACATGTGTGTATTGTGATGAATTATTATTAAATTTGGGAAAATTATGTCTGTAAATATGCTCTAGATTATAAAATTGACTTGTAAACTATACTCTAATGACAATGTTAGTATAATTGTATGGTTGCATGTTGTAGGTAAGTTGTATTTATTTGTTTGCTACATACTTATCTGCATTTTTCTTACTGTTATTTTGCATATCTTGTTAAACTTCTAGCATATATCTTTCTCATACCTTCAAAAAACAAAGCACTCATTGATTATAATGAATCTTTGACCATTGTTATTTTGACAAATGAGGTAAGAATCAAAGTGAATCAAGTCCACATAACATCGTAACATTGAGACATAACATCGTAAATGGGCTTCACAGCATTTCATTCAGAATCATATAAAACTAGTACTATCTGTTGCTCACATTTTCAATCTAGGTTTTGGTTAATTACAACACCAAACAAATTATTGTCTATGGAGTACACATTCATCTCAAACTCAGTTGAATGAAAAAATGGTCTTGATCCACTTTGGTTCAAGTGGCATCAAATGTGGCATCAAGTGGCATCAAGTGGCATCAAGAATGCATCAAATAAAACTACATTAGTCACATACCGATAAGGAGAGAAAAGCCACTAAAAATTTCCTCTTTTTTTAATGTATAAATAAACTATGTATGTAACTATTTCTTCTATATTTTAAAAATTTATGCTATAACAAAAGTTAAGAATTTTTAGAACATTTTTTTAATATGCAAGTACATCTTTAAAAAATAATTAGAAACAGACATAACAAATAATGATTAGAACTAGATGCAAACAACAAAAAGCAGATAAGAAAATAAGAAATTAATGAGAAAGACAAATCAATCTTATTAATAAATATGATGATTTTAATTAAATTATGCTATAGAATGTACAAGAAATATAGTAATTCTGCACTGTTCTGAAAGATTTAGGTTCATAAATTTGACTGACTGTACTTAGCAGAGATTTATGTAATTAACAGCCACCCCCTTCCTGCCCCCCTCCCCTCCTCCTAAAAGACTGAAAAACCGAAGCTTATCTAATATTACAAAAATTTTGATGAACACTAAAATACTGCCCGAATAAAGAGAAAATTAAATGTATTATTTCAGTTTAGTATATTGTAACATTGCCTTCTTAAATGTAGTAAAGCAGAAGTTTTCAAACATTAAAAAGATAATTACATTTATATTTTTTTTAATTAAAAATAAATTTTATACTTTTATTGATTCGTTAATAATGAAGTACTATTCAATGAACATATTTTGCATTTTAAAAAAAAATAGCCTCTTTAATTTTACATAAGTAGTAAATAAGAACACATAAAGAAACTTTTACCTCTAAAACAACATCAGCATTTTCTGTGTAAGTTCCTGATGTATCTCCTCTTGCAACAACATAGCTCAGAGTGAATTTCAGATCAGATCCATATGAATAAAGCTATTTAAAAAGTGGCATTATCATTAATAAACTAATAATACAAGTATTTTTTATTAGTCTGGAATGAAAGAGAACTTATGATGAATAAAGTTTCAATTAACTTAACTAGTGATTTGTCTAATTAATATATTTGCTCTGACTATTTAATGAAATTTCTTTCAGAAAAAAAGAAAGAAAAACTGAAAATCGTCAGCATTGACTATGATAATGAATTAATATAATTGGGCAACTTTTTTATTATTATCATTATTTTATCAATTAAAATACAACTAATAACAAACAAAGAAAAAATCTTTTACAAATGGTAGGCATTCTTGAAAATCACAAAAACCATATGTTTTGAAAATCCACTTATAATTAATTTATACAATATCGTTCTATTTACCAGGTGGCTGAAACTGATTTTTCACCTTTGACCAATTAACACACCTATCCTAAATCTACTGATATTTTTCATAAATAAAATTACATAAATAGCAAACAGAAGAACATGCTGAATGTTCACCTTTTTCCCTAAATAATCTGGAGGAGCAAGCCAGTAATAAGAGCTGAACATGGAGACATCATCATTGGCTATGACAACATTACCATTTTCTGGTAAAGGCTTCACTATGCGAGTTCCAGCTAAATCAGTAACTCTCCAATCCTCAATGTTTTGTACCTACATTAACAAAATAATATAATATCATTTAATAACATTCATTAAAGTAAATTACTCATAAAATACCAAACAGAAAACAATATAAATTTATTTCATATAAAGCTATACAATTTCTGGTTTGTTAATAAAGATATATATATTTTTTTTTAATAGCTAAATCTCAATACATAAAAGCATAAACATATAAACAAGATATTGACAAATAAATCAAAAAAGGTTAATTTTCACTGAATGCAAATTCACACAGAACTTCAAATTAAAGTTCAGGCTATTTATGAAAGTTAAATCTAAAGATGATATTTTCAAAGAGAAAATACTTTATAATATTTTTCAGAAAAGAACGTGATTTAACACATTCAGATAGACAGTATGGAACCATTTATCCGGAAACCAGTTAACCGGAAAACCAGTTATCCGGAATGATATTTCTGATAGACTGATTTCAGAATCTTTCCAGAAAAAGGTGTCATACACTGCCAGTTTGACATAGGCATTGCTTGAAACAATTGTATAATTTGATGACAACATCCAGTATTTGAAATGAAAACATATTTAGTTGCATTTTAGATGTTTTAATTTTTATGCAGAGGAAACAGAGGAATTTTTGTTCCTAAGGGATTCCATAAATTACCTTCTTTTAAACTCTGGTTAACTTTTGATCTTTCTTGCATTGATTTTTAATCCAAGTAATCTAATAATTTAAAATCGGAAATAATGCCACAACCACACATATTCCACAAAACTTATCAAATGGATGCTGCTTTAATGCACAACCAGTTAACCGGAAAAACCAGTTATCCGGAATACATTTGACCCCAAGCATTTTGGGTAAATGGTTCTGTACTGTATTCTAATCAAATACCCATGAAAAATGCCTATTATAAATAATAATTAACAATAATATCACTATATAAAATGCTCAGGTATGTGGCGGCGAAAAAAAGGTTATTTCTCTTCTCCAAACAACAATGAGTGGATTTTGTAGAAAACCAAGCCTGCTAAACCTAACTTTAGCCGGCTTCGTTATTTGTTGGGGTATCTCTCGCAAAAAATGAGTTACTTATGATTATAATATTTTGATGAAATGATTTTTTTATGGTTTTACAATGATTTTGTTGATGTAATTGCATGTCGTGCCCGTGATGCAACATTTCATTCATTCATCGGAGGAGGGGACACATTGAGGTGTAAAAATCGCTAACTTTTTGCAAATCTTTTGCTAATTTTTTTTTTTTTTTTTTTTTTTAAATGAGTTTAGAACATGAAATTTACAATTTACACAAAAGACAATTATATGCCGCTAAAACTGTGGACAAAATTAGTGAAAGAAGATTCATTCGAAATGTAGCTGTTAGGCTTAGGCGAGCCACAGAACGTTCCATCCAATCAATGGTAAAACAGACTTCTACAGCAAAGTTGAAATTGTGTGAATTCAGAAGTTGAAATGAACATCCCGGAGCATAGCTATGGAAATATGACTGAGGTGTGTGATTTTTAAAGCAGATGCTCCGCACGGGATCAGATAGTACCAATCTATACTATTAAATTCTGTCAAGCATATGTATGTCTGTCTGTCAGCAATCCCAGTGTCATATTTGTCATTACAAATTATTTTTGATTAAGAAACTATGGTATAAGTTGCATTTTAATTATATAAATAAAATCCGCGTAAATAATCTTAAAAATGATTTATCCTATATTTATACTTTCTGCAACATAAAGTTTTCAATCTACATATTTTTTTTTTTTTTTTTTTTAAATCTAAAAGCAACTATATATCAAAAGTCATTGAAATTTCAAATACATATATTTTAAATATTAATTTTCATACCACATTAAATACATACAATATTAACACCCCAGTCGGCTTCAGTACATTCATCTGTCATGCCAAAGCAAAAGCACTGGGAGCATCCATCAGAGTTATCAGCAGATAAGTGGTAAAATCCTGCTTTACATCTATCACAACGTGATCCTTCTACATGCGTCTAAAAAAAAAGGTATATATCTAATTATATTACACAATAAATTTTTAATTATTTATAAAGTCTATCTAGTAAATGAAAGTGTACATGACGTAATTTATGCAATAATATAGCATTATTATTTATTACCAGTTTAAAGCAAAAACTACTTATATGACAGTAGCAAATAAGAAAATTTGTCAGGGAATTCAAAATGGAATGCTGTTTTATCATGAAACCAATCCAATAATTTTTGAAATAAACTTTGATTAAGCTCTTTCATTTTCTCCTTTTTTAAGTCCAAAAACTTAAATGTGCCAAACTTCAAGTGATTACACAGTAGAACACCCGTTCTCGAATGCCCGAGATGTGGGACAGTCTGATTTTTTAACAAAATTTGATATGATTCTCAAATAGCAATTTGCTTTTCAACCAGTAATAATGTCATAGTGAAATTGACCAAATGAAACAGTGCAGCTTAAGCACTGAACTGTTTTATCTTTGTTTGAACACAAAGCACACATACATGAGGTACAATGATTGGAGCAACAAAATTCGTGCATTTTGAGATTCATGTATAGCAAGGTTGCTAAATCCACTGATTTTCCCCTTTTTTTTTTTTTTTTTTTTTTTTTCATAGACATAAAGTATATATACATGATATAGAAATTCAGATACTAATGAGTTTTATGCAATTTGAGATTAAAAACAGCAAATTAACTAATGATCTTTAAAAAAAAAAAAAAAAAATCAGAATGGAAACCCAATTTTTTTCTTCAATCACAAATCATCTAAAAGTTTCACCAATAAAGTTATGGGTGTAATTTCTGTTAAACTTTAATTAAACTAGCATTGTTTCATGTAACATATAGCAGGCCTGGTCAACCTTCAATAAGCAGGAGCACACTTCAGTTAGTGACAAACAATGAAGGGTATCATTATTCCCATAATTGGAAACATGCAGAAATCTCATTATAATAGGTGTGATAATATATATGGTTCTACATACATGATACACATATGTTTCATAGTGATAGTCACAAGATCACTACAAAATACAAACCCCATGAAAAATAAACTGTGGGGGAAAATGTAAATCATAGTAAATTTAGCATTACATTTTCTTGATGAAAGGGGGAGAGGGGGGCAAGAAAGTGATCTGAAAATATTTTGCAGGGGAAGAAGCCAAAAAGATTAATAATGCATATAGTGTATGCAGTGGCTGCACAAACCATCACCTCATCAAGTTCACGGTTGAAATTCAAGAACAGAACTCGATTAGCATATTAAAATGGAACTGGCCAAGTCATATTTTTGTGGAAACCAACTGCAGACCCAATTTTAGTGCTTAATTGGTAGATCCCTATTGAGTTTTCCTATGAAATTCCTGCATCATCAAATAGCATATTAGCATGGAAACTGGTTTGTGAGTGGGACACAAAAAGAATAAAAAGATGCAGGAATTTCATTAGAAAACCCAATGGGGACCTACTAATCAACTGCTAAAATTGGATCTGCAGGTGGTTTCCACAAAAATATGACTTGACAGACCAGTTCCATTTTAATATGCCAATTTAGTTCTATCTAATCCTGGAATTTCAGCGGTGAACTCGGTGAGGTGATGGTTTATAGAGCCAGCACTCAGTCTATTACAATTAAAACCATGATGTACAATATTGTAATGTGTTTTTATTTTTTATTTTATTGTACTATACAGGTACTATACAGTTTTGTTATACAGTAACAATATTGTTTGAAACAGGCGAACGCAGGGAGGTGGGAACCAATTAATCATATTTTCACTATTCTTTATGGCAAAATTTGATTCAATTCATGAATAATTCTTTAGAATAAATTGTATTTAAGAACTGGGATACCACTGTACTTAAGAAAAAAAGACTAATATTTTATGTTGTAGAAAATTTTACTTCAACCATGTGTTTATGCAAGTGAGGTATGCACTCCTCCCTCCACAGTTGCAAGGATATATGTAAGGAATAAATATCGGGAGCGTTCCCCGGACTTGTAGAGCGTAGTCGCAGCCGTTTACTTTCCGGCATGTGTCCGTACAGCCGTCTTTAATAAGTAATGACATCTAGGAGTTGACAGAACTAGTGGATTAAATAATTGGGACTCGGGAACCGCTTGGTGGACCGAACTCTTTTATTTAGCCGCTCCTCTTACAGTCTGAGTCGCGAGTTCGGCCGGGGGCCCCTCGAGCCGCGTACGATGATTTTCAGGAGCTACATTATCATACGTTTTGCCGGCATCTCAAAATGGCAAGATCCGTCGTTTTTGGGTCGGGTTTCAGCTAATATCTTGGGGTTTAACATATTTTCCAGCAGAGGGCACAGTTGTAAAATTGGGAGGAACATTTCTTTAATTGGCTGATTAGCTTTTGATTGATTGTCCGGGATCAGATGCCAAAGTTAGGCTTGGCTCGCCCGGGGATGAGCTAACCACAACTGAATGAGAATATTCCGAACGTCAGCAAGTTTACTCTTAAAGATCGTCCGAAAATGATATCTGAAAGTAATACGATGTATTGCTAAGAAACAAAGTTACAAGGGGTAAAACTGGTTTTAGATTGAGATTTAAAGTTAGGACGAAAACTTCGGATTTTAATTTACATTTTTGAAATTTTGAATTTAAAAAGGGGTTTTATCCTTTCATATCCCCCCCTCCAAGTTGAGGTCCACCCGGAATTGCCTGCAAATCCGGGGGGACTCGCACGGAGAATGGCGAATACAAAAACAGATAAGTGCGACATTACAGATTAGGGTTAAAGTTAAATCTGAAGGTAAATTTAAATTAAATGTAACGTTAAAGTTAAGTTTGCTAAGACGTGAGGGTTGAATTTTGCTGCTGGAAAAGATATTTAAAATTTAAATTTTGAAGTATAAACTTTAAGGAAAAATTTAAGATTTTAAGTTTTGATGCTAAACTAATTTGGGATATGGCTCTTGGGACAACCTGACCGAACTTTACATAAAATGCTTGAAAAAATATAATGATATGAAGTATAAAAGTATCATAAAATATAAAGGAAAGCTGAAAAAACAAACAATAATAATAATAATAATAGTTGAAGAAATATATCAGAAAACACAATAATAAAATAGTGTTGTTTAAATATTGACCATAATTTTCTTATTTTGAAGTTCTTTGGTCAAGAAGTTTATGCTCTTTTTGTTAAAGTCTTTGAGCACACAATTTCACATTTTTATATAAAATTAAAATGTGTAAAAATATAAATTTATTTACAAATATAATATTGGAAATTGCACGTAAACATAGGAAAAATTATTAACCATAATTATAGATGAAAACTGGAATTCCTCATCTATTTTCAAATATGTAAATAGTATTCAAATAAAAACAATGTACAGCAAAATATAAAAATATTGAACTTAGAGAAATACTTAAAAATGTGAACTTATATAAACATTTGAACATTTCTTCACCTTTTATTTCAAAGTGTGTAAATATTAAAAATATGTTGACATATAAAATTAGCAAGATTAAAAATAATATATTATTATAGCAAATATTAAATAATGTTGAAATAAGTACGTTAAAATATGTATGATAATAAAGAAAAATAATATCTTGAAGTCTTATTTACATGGAAGACTACTTGCAAGGTAAGTAGTATTTATCCTAAACCTCAGGGAGGTTTTAGCACATCCTAAACCAGTTATGGTTTTCGCATAATCCTAAATCTCAATGGAGATTTTAGCAAAAATTAAAAAAAAAGAAAAATGAGCTTTATGTTTATTTTTTGTGTGAAAATGCAGATGCAGTTTACCTGTAAGCAATGGTGTTTATTATTTTGCAGACTGAGGTATTATTCATTTTCCTCAGTGGCATTAATAAACTAAAGTCATAATTTAATAAACCACATCTACATCTCACTCAGCTCTTGGCAAATAGCAAAAATCTCTAAATTTTTAAGAATTCAAGAATTTTACTACTGGCAAAAAGAAAAAAATCAATAAATAAAACAGGAAAATTAAATAAAACAAACAAAAAAATTAATAGAATAATAGACCCTGGTTCAAACAAGCAGGATTATGACCAAGACTTCTAAGTGCATGGCAACCCGTTGACAAATTTTTGTTAGCTAGCTTTTATTGTCCGGACATTTATTTTATCAACAGTTGCCACATTTGTTCAGATTATACAGGTCACTGAATCCGGTTTGTCTGTAGAGGGGTATTTTCGGTTTTAAGTTACTTAAAAAAATATTTCGTTTAAAGACTTAATGGGGTGGAACCATGGTCATCTTTAAAAATTGAATGTGTGGAATTAGACACTAGTGGATTTACCATGGTTAAAATGGGGTTACCACGGTCATGTCTAAACCAATGACTGAATTATTGAAACTATTTTTAACATGATGGGGGCGGGACCTTCACCTGTTTTCTAAAAGTGACAGGGGTTAAATACCTGCTTAAATTTTATTTTTATGAAATGGTAAGGACGGGACCTTTTCCATTTTGTCTCTTCAATATGGTTGGGGTAACCAACTCACTCTTTAATATGAAACGGAATTTATTAAAAAAAATACTGGATAAAAATACTAAAAATTAAAACTCAAATACTAAAATATAACATAAGGTAAAATATGACATTCAAGCTATACACAAAAATATAGAAATGAATAATGATTTGTATAAAATTCTATATATAAAAAGAAATACTTGAAAACGTTCTCATTAAAATAAAAACTGTCTACACAAAAATGATTCAAATATGGATTAATATAACACACAACCTGGCATAAATAACTATTTACAAACATTTAGAAATTTCAGTGTGCTCATCTGTATTTTTAAAAAAATTAATGGAATAGGTTACTAAACTTACGCAAATACTCATTTGCACAGGATTATTTGATAATTTTTTGTTTAAAAATATGTAACTAAGTCAACTAACTTATTCACAGTATGCAAAAACATTAAAATCAAATCAATTTACTTTTTGGTGATCGCACGTATGCGTCACCGGATGAATAAGAAAACAAAATTACTGTTATTTTCGTTTGCTACGAATTTAACGCGCATGCAGAATGTCAATCCCAAATTTTCTATAATTTTAATAATAAACCTTAAATCCCGCAAGAAATAAAAAATAAAGCTAATAAAAATTTTAAAATAATAAATTTGAATTTGTTTAAGATCTTTAAAATCCCTTTAATACAGTACCCATATTTTAAATTAACTACTTTGACTTCATGAACGTTGTCAAAATTTTAAAATTTACACATTAATAACAGTACTTTTTTGTTGTCTTTTTCATTCTAAAATAATTCCCATTCTCAGTGAGAACTTTTCCCTTGTTTCTTTAGTATTTTCGGAAATAACAAATTCGTAGTCGATATTTAAAGTTAAAAATAAAAATAAGTAAGAACATTGTTTAATATAACAAAACTGATTTCTTGTAACTAAAATATTACATAAAATAAATAATGAACATGAGAAATCTGCAGAGTTAAGTTATTTCACAAAAAAAATTAAAAGGAATATACTTAGCCTTCCCGATAAAATCCGCGTATATATTTTTTTTTTTTTTCCAATTATAGCTACTTTTAAACTGAAAAACATCAAACTGAAATAAACATAAATAAAACGGAACATACCTGTGAATTAGATTATCCAAAGAAATTTACAAAAGAAAGAAAAACTACTTGTAACGCTACCTAATTATTATCACTATTTTTTTTTTTTTTTTTTTTTTTTTTTTTCATTGTCTGATAAATTCTGATAAAGAACAAAATAAAACTGTTCTAGTCCTCGCTTCTCAATTATTCCTCTGCTGAAAATAAAAATAAATCAGTTTCTACCGATGAGTGACTCATTTGCTTTGATACAGGAGAAAAAGAGTTACTCGCGATTGCGACCTTTAACCTTGAAAAGTCTGACCCACTTTTTCACTCGGTTGATTAGCGAAAATCCAAATGAAGAACTCTGTGTTTGAATCATCTTTAGGAAACGCGAAATCACAGCTGTAATTAAATAGAAGTTTTACTGGAGAGTGAATAGAGAAGTTAAATAGATGTTTAAAATTGCAGTCTGAAATTATATCTTCCTTTATCAGGCATTATTGAAGATGAAATAAATTTCGGAGTGAATAAATGCTCTTTTTCTTTCTTTTCACGATCGTTCGATGATTCGGTTGAAATTTAGGGTGCATAGTCTTTCTCGGCACTGAGGTTATTACTTTTTCTATTCTTTCTAATATTTCAGAATGCAGGCAAGCTAAAGTCATTTTCTTTTTCTTTTCTCACCGTAGTAACATACTTTTCGCGCCGAGCAGAGGGATCTTCGTAGGGAATTGTCCGAATCGCATAAGTCCAAATATTTTTTTTTTCTTTTTCTTTTATCACTGTAGTCATATTTCTCGTGGCAGAGCAGAGGGATCTTCACGGCAGGAAACTATCCTCGCCGACTTTAAAATGTAACGAATAAATATCGGGAGCGTTCCCCGGACTTGTAGAGCGTAGTCGCAGCCGTTTACTTTCCGGCATGTGTCCGTACAGCCGTCTTTAATAAGTAATGACATCTAGGAGTTGACAGAACTAGTGGATTAAATAATTGGGACTCGGGAACCGCTTGGTGGACCGAACTCTTTTATTTAGCCGCTCCTCTTACAGTCTGAGTCGCGAGTTCGGCCGGGGGCCCCTCGAGCCGCGTACGATGATTTTCAGGAGCTACATTATCATACGTTTTGCCGGCATCTCAAAATGGCAAGATCCGTCGTTTTTGGGTCGGGTTTCAGCTAATATCTTGGGGTTTAACATATTTTCCAGCAGAGGGCACAGTTGTAAAATTGGGAGGAACATTTCTTTAATTAGCTGATTAGCTTTTGATTGATTGTCCGGGATCAGATGCCAAAGTTAGGCTTGGCTCGCCCGGGGATGAGCTAACCACAACTGAATGAGAATATTCCGAACGTCAGCAAGTTTACTCTTAAAGATCGTCCGAAAATGATATCTGAAAGTAATACGATGTATTGCTAAGAAACAAAGTTACAAGGGGTAAAACTGGTTTTAGATTGAGATTTAAAGTTAGGACGAAAACTTCGGATTTTAATTTACATTTTTGAAATTTTGAATTTAAAAAGGGGTTTTATCCTTTCATATATATTTCTTAAATTCAAATTTTGTTACCTTCCATAAGAAATAACTTCATCTACAAGTAATACATGTCATAGTTAGTCTTTAAATTTAAACAGATCTCGATATCCTGCAGCCTATTGTTCAAACATATTAAAGATGAAAACATGTTTCTCTGCTTTGTTTCAATCCACTCCTGTTTGACAAGCTGATTATGAACTACCATCACTCGAAACATATTTTAGTAAAATTTGTATTATTCAAGTCTTTTGTTTTTATATTTTTATGGCTAATGATTTTGAATCATCAGTTTTTTATTAAATTCATTCAACAGGTGTTATGTTTGAAATGTGTTTTCTCTTTAATTTTATAAGCTTAAATGCAAAATTTAAAAGAGCATATCACAATTAACTTATGAACAGAAAAATGAACAAATATTATAACAAATCAAGTTTTTCAAATTGAATTTAGATTTAAATTATGTTAAATGTTAAACAAGATTCAAGTGCTGGTCAACTCTAAAGTTAAATAAGCTAAAATTATAAAAATGTAAATAAGACAAAATATTTTCTAAAAGGGAAACAAAATTCAGGAAAAAGTATGACTCTTATAGCTTAAAATATGAAAAAGTTCAATCATTATTATTGAACACAACACACCTTGCAGATACATTCACCTTCACATATTGAACCACCAATTGTTCCTGCAGTATGACAAGGACATGGAGTACATAAGGGATAATTTCTGTAACCAATATCACATGTATCACAATTTTTTCCAGCAAATCCACTTTTGCAAAAGCAATCACCAGGCTCCTAAAAAATGAAAGCAGCATTAGGATAAAGATATGCATTATAGATACCAATTTTGCATTATAAGTCCACTTGAACAAATAGCTCAAATTTCTCTTCACAGTTACTTTAATAATAATAATAAAATAATAACTGGAGTAAAATAAGCAACCATTTTATTAAGTTAAATCTTCAGATTCTTGACTTGTGCTAAACTATAAAATATAGGATACCAATATCTCTTTTATGCACATTTCTAACAATGAGACTTCTATTATAAATGACAATTACAGGATTGAGAAATTACCCATTACTAATGTGCTAGATTTGTACAGAAATTAATACAATTTACTTGAGGAAAATCTTTTATATTATTCAGAAGTGATAAACATTTAATCATGGGGTCGTGCAAGTATTACGCAAGCAGTGGATGCTGAACGACTTGGGAAAAAAGATATGGAGTAAACAAGGACTGGAAACGAGGATCATTCCAGCCCACCACTACATTGAAAACTTAATAATAGACAACGCAGAAACATGGATTCAAAGACCTTGGACACCAGACTAGAAATGTAAACGCCAAACACATAATATCCCTATGATTCTTGTTAAAATTTTTAGTTATGAGCCTAAATAAGTTAGGGCCGGTTGTATTTCTTAAAAGTTTTTTTTTGTTGTTGTTCAATGCGATAAATAATAATATATAAAAACTATTTTGTATTTTATGAATTGTTTAATGCCATAAGTAACAATATATTAAATCGATTTTTTTTCCCTTCAATACTACAACCCCTATGTGTCTGTTTATGTAAATTTGCTGGATTAATAATGCAATTTATCGCTAACTGTAATTTTTTTATGGCAAATAATGTTGATGTTAGAATGTCATAAAATCTTACGTAAGCAAAGGAGGGGGGGTGGGGGTGTCTAGTATTTGCTTATTTTTCCTTACAAGGGGGCGGAGGGGTACAAAATGACTAAAAATATGCTTACGTAATACTTGAATTTGCAGAGTTGCATAATATAGACGCACACGTAAATGCCGTGCGCGGAAAATTTTCCGAAAAATTCAGGACTTTGCGGAAAAAGGATACAAAAAGAAAAACGTATGTTTTGTTTTTGTAACTTTTTTTAATACCAAAAATTTAAAATTTCCCCAATCTTATATACGATTTATATATTGTTTGTCCACAATTCAAAGTTTAAAACTCAAAACATTGTTGTGACATCACAGACCCTTTTATTTCTTTGTTGTGCATCACAGACCCTTTTATTTCTATTTTACGTAGACTAAAACTTGTCACCGATCAGTTTTCCGCCAGCGGCTGCAGTGACAATTTAGCCTGGCAACCAGGGGCGTAAACCACCCTGGTCGCGTAGGGGGGTGTAGACTCATAAATTTCCGACTCCAAGAAGAAAAATTTCCGAGTACTATTGCCAACAAAATGCCGACTAATTAATATATATATATATATATATATATATACACACACACTCATATCCAAAAGTTTAGCATATATGATAAAAACGAAGAAAGGATATCGTAAATATCTTACGAAATTATTAAACTTTATAGATGATAGATGAAAGTCTCAAGATAATTATGACTGAGCGTATTGAGATAGTCAAATAGGTTTTAAAGCACTGATGTTGATGCCTTTTGAATTATTAATGTATGTCTCTAAAAATTAGTGGTGAAGTACTATGATGAATATGTGTAGAAAATTGCGGTTTGGAACTCCAAACTGCTTTGTTTGATAGCGATATATCTTGTTTCTAAATGTACAAAATTTGATGAAACTGGATGATTGAAGAGCTGGGATTTCGATGTTCGCTTTTTTTTTTTTTACCAATAAAGGGCTTAATGCATTTTATTTTTTCTGTGTATGGCATATTTATTCACATAGACTCCACTCCGGATAAAAATTCAAATTCTGAATTAAGCATAAGGAATCCTGCTACCCGTGTACGATGTACGTCTACAACATAAAAACAAAGTCAAAATTTAAAAGATTAAAAATTTTCGAATGAACAAAACTTATATCCATTTCTTAGTACTTCAATAAAAGTTAATAAAATTTTATACGTTTAGTAACAAGACATATCGCTATGTAACAAAGCAGTTTTTGATTCCAATCCGCATTTTCTTATATATATTAATCATGGACTTTCTTCCCTAATTTTTAGATGAATTTATTAATAATTCGAAAAGAATCGACATCAGCGCTTTAAAATTATTTGACTATCTCAATACGATGCGCGAAGTCATAATTATCTTGTGAATTTCATCTATAAAATTTAATAATTTCGTAAGATATTTAACACTCCCTTTCTACGTTTTTGTCATATACGCTAAAATTTTGGACATGAGTGTATATACATATGGGTCTTGCTTCTGGAGAAAATTACTTTACAAATATACCAATAACAGGTTAATATTAATCACAAATGAAAACTTGTTTATAAGTAATTTCAACATATCCTTTTAAACATTGTGATCATCAGGAAAAGCTTGGATTACGTACGAATAAATTTATGTTAAGATTATCATCTAAATATATTAATAAAATAATAATAATGACTATAATACAATATTATTTGAATAATTGTTGTATAATTGCAATTTGAATTATTAAATTTTATTTGTGCTTTTGTAACAAAATTCACACTTTTATAGCACGATTAACACGATTAGCCCATTTTTCAAGAACAGTGGACATATCTATATTGTCTGTTAATTCTTTATGGTAACTGAAAAGCATCAATGATTCCAATCTGTGATCAGCCATAGTTGATCTAATAGCAGTCTTTATAAATTTTAGCCTGCTAAAAGCTCTTTCATTAGATGCAACTGTCACCGGAGCTGTCAACAGAATTTGGTAACATTGATGAACTAAGGGAAAGATACTTTTGTTCTTGGAAGCAAATTCCGCAGCTTCTGAAAATTGAAATCTGTTTGCTTGGGGAATATTTTAAAGACAAAAATGCGCCAAAAATATGGGATTTCTTAATTCTTTCTAACGACATACTTTAAAGCAGGGTAAAAATTTGTTGTCACCCCTGTTTTTTCCAACTAAACAAAATTCAGTAATAATAATAATATAAAAAAAAATCGAATACAATTGAGAAAGGAAAAAGAAAACGAAAGTATTATTTCTGATAGAAGTTAACTCGTATAGATTGTAAAATATCCAGATTATTTCGAGATAAAAATTCAAAGTATTTGGGTGTTTCAATTTCATTCGGTATCATATAAATTTCTTGAAACACATTTTTAAGTCAATCTAAAATTACGTAAAAAAGTAAAAAAACAAAATTAACATATTTTTTAATAAAATAAAAAGAAAACACAAAATTAGTAGAAAAAATAAAACCATAATTATTTTCGATTAAAGGTAAAATTCGTGTAGAGTGGAAAATATCCAGATTTTGATAGGGTAAAGTACTAAATATTTGCAATTCAGTTTTGAATTTTCATCGGATATCACCTAAATTCCGTGATACACGTTTCTAACTAAATTTAAAGTTAGATAAAAAAAAAAAAAAAAAAGAAGTTTCTTCACTTCAACCAGTATGTCTTAAAATTTCCAGACTAAACTAAAAACTTTCCGACTATAAATAAATACAGATGGATCTCGATATCTTGAAGTCAAAGGGAACAGAAAAAAGTTCGGAATATCAAAGTTTTCGATCAAAATATCAAGGTTACAAATAATATTAACATTTCTGGAATATGTATATATATATTTTGTTTCTTCATATCGAGGTTTTCGAGTTCACAATATTTGACAAGTCAAAGTTTTTCTGAATAGTTTTAATCACAAAAATAAAATCCGTAATATTTCCGACTAAGTATAAATTTATATAGGTTTTCTTCGTTCTAAATTGTTTTTTCTAATTTTCTAATTAAAAATTACAAGGGAAAAGAATCCGACTAAGAATAAAATTTTATAGGTTTTCTTCGCTCTAACTTGTTTTTCTTATTTACTAATTAAAAACTACAAAAACATTTCTCCAATTCATAAGTTTTTATACGTTAATACCATTTTCTTTCGACTATACTTACTTTTTTCCGATCGAACGGGAATTTTTCCGACTAAATATTTTGTTTCTTCATATCGAGGTTTTCGAGTTCACAATATTTGACAAGTCAAAGTTTTTCGGAATAGTTTTAATCACAAAAATAAAATCCGTAATATTTCCGACTAAGTATAAATTTATATAGGTTTTCTTCGTTCTAAATTGTTTTTTCTAATTTTCTAATTAAAAACTACAAGGGAAAAGAATCCTACTAAGAATAAAATTTTATAGGTTTTCTTCGCTCCAACTTTTTCCAATTTATAAGTTTTTATAGGTTAATACCATTTTTTCGGACTAAACGTACTTTTTCCGATCAAACGGGAAATTTTCCGACTGATTTTTTCGTAGGGGGGGGGGGTGTTGCACCCCCCGTACCCCCCCAGGATTTACGCCCCTGCTGGCAACGGCTGTTAAATCGAATAATTTCGTAGTGTTATAAGAGTGGCATTTTGTGTGAAGAGATCACAATCTTAAGGATTGGGTTGTTTCTAAATGCATTGACAAAATTGAAAATAATTCACTTTCCTATCATTGATTTTTGCTTTATTATTTTTAAATTAAAATAATTGTTCTTTAATTAATATTAATTATTTTTAAATTCAAATAACAATTATTTTAAACTATGATTTTTAGTTCATATCATCAAAATAATATAACACGTAATTTTATTAAACATTAATTTGCGGAAATTTTTTTACCTAATATTTATGTGTGCGGAAAGTTTTTGTTTTTATCCAAGTCTGTTGAATGGCCCCCATGTAATATATAATGCCTTTCTTTTGGTCTTTTTAACAACATTATTATTATATGCATGTTTGTTCCCTGCTCACGACATCAATTAAACAATGCATTATTTTTTACTTTTCCTTGTTTTGTCACATATTGGCTTTTGTAATGATATTTTAAGGAATTGTTACTCTAATTTAAGTATCCATTTTTTAAAATTCAATATGGTTTTTATGTCTTCAATTCAGGTATATATGTAGGTATATATGTAATATCTTGAGCTTATTTAAGCAGGAACAAATATGAAATAAAATAACTGATTAAAATGAATTGAAAATTAAATTTGATATTTTAATTTAAAAATATATCTGATATATAAGACTTTGTCTACATAATTACAAAGAAAGTGAGAAATTTTATGATTATATTGCTACACTAGTGAAATAGACTGAGGAGCAATTTTTTCCGATTTTGCAACCCTATCTCTAATTACAAATCCCCATGAAATGAACTAATAGTTCTATATATTCAAACTCCAAAGTTTAAAACGCTGGTTATAAATTTAAGATACACATCCACCAATCATACATAATCAAGTTTATTTAAAACTGAATAATTATTTCTCTTTAACATTTGAAATTATCACTTTAGATGAATTATTATTTATATAACAGTCAATATAAGAAAGACTCTTAGATTTATTTTATGAATGCAACTTAACTACAATTAAACATGATAAAATTAACAAGAACAATGCCTAATAGAAACAGAGCTATATTTCAGCTAACGTGCTGCAACATCGTTTTAAGAAAAAATGACAAAAAACTATAGCCAAGTTACATAAGAAAAAATAGTTTCATGCAACATAGAAGTTTTTACTAAAAGGTACACAACATGGAAACAACTCTACTCACGAGAAGCTGAAAAGCAATATAATAAAACACTATTATTAAATTGAATAGAATATAAATATCATACACAACAAAGCCATGCAACTACTAATGATAATCATGCTCATTACTTAAAAGCAGGTGCAAAAGAAAGAAAAATATTTCACAAGGACAAGCTTCAAATACAATGCACTCTACACAAGCAGATAAAATGCATAACTACTTATAGATGTAGAATATGTGTTCTACACAAGCAGGGTGCTATGCAAATGGCAGGCAACAACAGAACATTCAAATAAATATCTGCCACCTTACCCCACATCGAAATGAGAAACTGGAAATAACAAAGAACCCTTGAGGCTAAACAATATGAAATATATGAGCATTACATTTTACAATAAAAGAATGAAACACAATACTGATATAATAAATTTTATCTTTTGAATAAAACCTTTAAAAATGTTTAATCCTAACATAAGTATATAGCATTATGTATGATTTTAATAAAGTAAAAAAAAAAACACTAATAGAATTTTTTATCTTTGTTGATAGGTTTTAAATTTAAAAGTAAGAATGCAAGTAAAGCCAAACTGTAATAACAATAATTTTGTCAGATGTGATAAATTTGAAGAATTTTAAAATGTATGCATTTATCAAAATGCACATTAAAAAAAATTAATGAAGCTAATAAATCTGTTCTACCTTCAAGTAAAGAAAAAATATATGTTTTTTAACTGTTTGATAATTTAAAAATTAGGTTTAATATGATATAAATCTAAGAAAGAGAAAAGATAAACACCGAGGAATTAACAAGCAGTGAAAGTTATTCCTTAATTTTTTCCAGATTTTTTTAATACATATATATATTTTCTGTTCAAATTATTTTCTTTTGTGTTTTTAAATGTTCTTTTAAAAACTACAATAAGAGCAAATATTCAATCATCTGAAAATACAAAAGAAAAAAAAGGTATATTCTTTTAATGGAAATGTTAGAAAATTAACAACAATCCAAAAGAATATTCTGCTAGAAAAAATACATTCCTTTAACAGCTTTTTTTGCATCTAAATAAATAAAAATTAAAATATAACATATAGAGCTGGGTCATTCTATGAAAAATGTTGTTTTTGAGTACAAAAAATTCAATAAATAAATTTAACTTCCAAAATTTTATACTACAATCCATAGGTTACCTCACAACTTTTAAGATTTATGTAGGTGATTGCATAGTCTTTTCATTTTTTTGGTGCTTAGTTAAATTTATAAGGATTTAGGTGGTAATTTTCTTAATATTATAAGAGAGGATACAAATGTACAATGTTTTGTTTTATTATGTAAGGCATATTTAATGTAGGATATGAAACTTGAGGAAAATATCTTGAAAAAAGCTTCAAATATATAAATTAAAAACTATGCTTCATTATATGAACTATGCTTCATTTTAAGTCAAGAACGGAGGATACATAAAGTTCACAACGTTACCTAGTTCAGTGAGAATACTTCAAAATTAAGGGCAAACAAACATGCACATCCACGGCTAAGTTTAGGAGGGCCTCCTGTCTCTGAATATTTTTATTAGGTGATAATTATATTGGAAAATTATTGCACATAATTTTATTGTAACATATTATACACAAAAGGCTTGTAATAGTAACTTAAACACAATATTTTTCTAAATAAAATTTAATTTGTGTTTGATGAAATTCTCAGAGAAAAAACTTACATTATCGAATGAATAATGAATAATATATTTATCACACTCACAAAGATGTTAATAGAGAAAATTTGGTGTAACACATAATAGAGATATACATACTCCTATTCATTAAAAAATAATAATTAATAAATAATAGAAAACTTTACAGATCATCATTTCATCAAATATATTGCTTAAATATGTTATATTACATAAAAAAACATAAAACATTTAAAAAAAATATTCTGTCAAAAATTAAATACCATGTACTGAACCAGTAGCATTTTTTGTAGAATGAGCCAGCTATATAAATTGATTTTATAATAAGAAAAAATACAATGAATTTTTTAAACAAAAATTTAATGAAAGTTGATACCAGCCATAATATTATATATGTATAATAAATTTTATTAAATAAAATATATTAAATTCATTAATTATGCCAAGGCATCTGGATTTGTTGGTAGCATCAGGATAGTCTTGTTTTTATCTATCAATTTATTCATTTCAAAAGAATATTAAATTTGCTTGCTTTGTTGATCTTTAAATATCTAAACAAACAAAGATGGAAAAAGATGTAACTTTCTTTTTATATCTATGTTTTTAACTTATGATCAGAGGGAAACTATAAAATATTTTTGAGTTATCTTTACAAATATAAGTTAATGTTTAAAAAAAAATAATTATAAATAATTTCATCTTTAGTTTCAATAAATTTTACTCTCAAAAGTGGCTGTGTTTTTTTCCATTTTGTAAAAAAAAGTACATGAAATTAATTTTGTGCACTTGTTTTTAAAATTTAAATTCTAATAAGTAAATAAATAATGGGTGATTAAATCCACCATATTGCCCGGTGGTGTGGTCAGTAAGCGGAGGTTGCTGTCACACTGAGGTTCTGGGTTCGAATTCCAGGGTAAGATATGGATTTGATTGTGTGTTTAAAGTTATATGTATAAAAGGATAAAAACCCTTTTAAAATTCAAAATTCAAATTAAATTTCAAAACTTAAAATCCGAAGTATCTTTCTTCTAACTTTAAATCTCATTCTAAAACTAGTTTTAACCCTTGTAACTTTGTTTCCCAGGATTACACGAAATCCAGATACAAGCTGTACTGGATTTCATGTACTCCTGATGGTGAACTTTCTGAAAACTCCAGACATAAGCAGCGCATAAATGTCTGAATCACATTAAGTCCAGAGATTTTGTTTTCTTTTATCACTGTAGTTATATACTTTTTGTGGCAGAACAGAGGGATCTTCTAGGCAGGTAACTATCATACTACTAACATCAACTTGTGGTGACATAACTTGTGGATAATAATTTGACTTTGGAACCTCTTGGCAGATCGAATTTATTTATTTTGCTGTTCCATCTTAAAGTCTGATTTGCGAGTCCGATCAGAAGTCCCGCGAGCCTTTTAGTTGATTTCAGGAGTTACATGGCCATAGGTTAGGCAGGCTTCTCAAATATGCAAAATGTCCACTTTTTAGCGGAGATTCTAGCTAATATCTTTGGGTTTGTCATATTTTCCAGCAGAGGGCATAGTTGTAAACTTGGGAGGAACATTTCTTTAATTTCTTGATTAACTTTTGATTAATATGTGGTCAAGACCACGCACAATTTCTGGGTTCTATCAAGGCCTTAATCACAAATGAAGAAGAGTACTCCAAAAGTCAGCATTTTCTGTTTTAAATTACTCTCTGATTTTAAAGATGAAAGTAATAAATGTTATGCTGGGAAACAAAGTTACAAGGGGTAAAACAGGTTTTAGAATGAGATTTAAAGTTAGAAGAAAGAGACTTCGGATTTTAATTAATTTTTTTTAATTTAATTTGAATTTTAAAAGGGTTTTTATCCTTTCATATATATGTAATGGAAAAAAATAAAATTATTATGTCTGGTTTGTGTCATCTATTTCTGTGTATAAATAAGGATCATTCAAGGCGACAGCTATAGTTGCTATAGGCATCTCCACTACGATGGACTTCAAATGTCACATAAATCTATCATAGTCCTATAACACAAATGAAGACAATTCATAATTTAAAAATAAAAAGTGTGGGAGGACAGATTCATAAAATAGAAAATGAAAAGATAACACTTTTATAGATTTACTATTATAGCTATTTTAACTATAGATATTTTTACTTAAGCAAAATCAATTAATACATTACCAATCCTTCCAATAAATGTGAATCGTCTTTAACACATAATCCTGTCATCCCTGGACCATCACATTGACATTTTCTGCAAGGTCTAGAATGATTTCTGGGCACATTAGATGGTCTGAAGTACCCATCTTCACATTTCTCACAATTGATGCCAGTAGTATGATGCTGAAATTAAAACAATCAATATCACATATAAATTAAAATACAAATAAGAATATATATCTGATTAACATATAGAAGTAATGCATACATATTACTTCATTTTAATCCCATGCAAAGTATTATTATTAATATTAATACAGTAATTTTTATCACAAATTACTGATAACTGATTGTTTTTTTTTTCTGTTTTTTTTTTTTTTTTTTTTTTTTTTTTTTTTTTTTTAACAAAAGACAGAAAAAAAACTATTTGTTTTGAACTTCCAAAATTTATTCTAAAATATTTTAAATAATATATAAGCAGAGGGAGACATCAACAGAAATCAGTACATTTTTCAAAACTTCAAAGTTCTCAATCTCTGTTTGAAAATATATTTTTTGTTTACTTTTTAAATAAGTTATAAGGATAATCCAAACAAACCTTTCACTTCTCTTTTATTTAAAAGTATTTATTATTAGACTTTTTAATCCCCCACCCTCCTTATGTTAAAAAAAAAAAAAAAATCATTTTTATTCTCATATTCCGAAAGTTCATGATTGATTCAAAGCTAAGATTTTTTGAAAAATAAAAGTAAAGTTAAAAAAAAATATTCCTTTTTATATACCTTTTAAATTATGTTTCCAGATATTCAAAATGAAGGGCTGGTTCAATTAAGTACTTGAGTATTTTGTCACTAGGCATTTCCAATTTAAGTTAACTGCAGGAATAAGTAATTTAAAAGGAATACTTTTTTAAACTTTACTTTTACTTTCATTTTTCAGAAAATTTTAGGTTTAAATCAATCATTAAACTTTGGATTATGAGAATAACAGCGATTTTTTAAAAATGAAAATACTGTTTATTAAATACAGTAAAGCACCAATCTTACACAGTAGATACAGTCTTGCAGGGGACCATTCTATAACGACGTATAACTGAGAAAGATGTCCAATCAAAATTGTAGTTGGCTAAGGTGTAAAATCTTTGACTGTAGAAATATAATGCTGCTATCATTCAAATTTAAATTTACTGCCATCGGTTGTTTAAAATGCACTGTATATTGAAAAAAAAAATTGAGAGTTATCAAACCTTGAATTACACATTTTTTATTCCATTATCAAAGGAACAAACAGATTTTAATTGAAATAATCTTTAATCGTCATCTGACGTGCCAATTTACTTTGAGAGTCTTAAAAGGCTACTTCAGTCAAGTGAAAAGACCCATTCGCTAATGCTAATCCTATAGAAGAAATTTATAACGATAACTCGGTTGCATTTTAATATTTTTAAATGATTTTTTTTTGCATTGGATAGCTCAGATTGATCTGTACAAAGGCCGTTTTTTTACTTTTTCGATTTTGTTTACAGATATTTTTAAAGAGGACACTTTCATTTTCGGAACAGGTTTCGAAACTGAAAGCATCCTCATAAAAAATATCCGCAATCGAAAAGTAAAAAACAACCTTTGACAGATCGATCTCAGCTATCCAATGTAAAAAGAATCATTTAAAAATATTGAAATGCAATCAAGATATCGTTATAAATTTCTTCCATAGGATTAACATTAGCGAAGCGGTCTTTTCACTTGACTGAAGTAGCCTCTTACGCCAAAGCATTATGCTGGAGTTAAGTTCTTGGAAACTTTTGTCACTAGAAACAAAAAAGATTCCAAGTATGTCGCAATGCAGTCCAACGCATCTTTGAAAGAAATAACTTCTCCACTTTCTTCTTCGCTACTTAAATGAGCATCCAGCAATCTGTTTCTATCAGTTCATCAATTGCGCATAAGTTCTATGTCATCTTCATTACATCCAGAAAAAAATCTGATAATATCGGTTATGGCAAGAAGAAACGATATACATCCGAAGTTATGCGTCGCATAAACGAAACATTACAATATTAAAATACATAATCATGAATCGGGACCGCAGTGCAACGACATATAAATGAGAAACATATAAACAGTGCTTTACTGTAGCTTAATCATTGAATATACTGATCAAACAGCTATCTTATTTAGAAACTTTGAAATATGTATTCTAAAGACAATCAAGAGAAAGGAGCTTGTTTCATGGTCAGTTGTCCCCTCTTTTTCATAACATACATAACTGATGGATTTGAGAAATAAGCTTTTCCAGGAAGATAATTTAAAAAAAAAAAAAAGAAGAAAAACAAATAAGATTACTTTTAAAATTAAATAATATAATGTTGAGATATTTTATTTAACTAAAATTGTCATCTAGATTTCTCTTCAAATCTACATAAGCATTAAAATATAAGACCAATTGTGGCAACATAAGATTCCATCTGATCCACTCTGCCTTCCCATAGGAACTAAAGAGCTCTGTCCCAGGATATCATATTTACAAATATATTGTACAATTGATAAAATCATAAAGAATTTGGGATAAATTCTAATAGTCCTTTGAAGAGATGAAAATGACTATGCTATATATACATTGATACAGCAAGATGTAAAAAGGTATACATACATATAGCTCACCTGCAAGAAAAGTGACACATCTTAGAAAAAGTAAATTTCACAGGAGAGGAAAAAGAAAATTTGCATGATTTTACTGTAACATGAAATTAGAGCGTTTAGCTCTGTATACAGCAGTAAAAATGTGCATAAAAGCATAAAACCCTTAAGAATGAGGACGTAGGATGTGGTTTAGAAAGTTGGGTAATTTTACTTCCCCACATAATCCACCCCTCTTCTGTGGTCCCAAATGGACATATAGCGTAATAAAGTGATTTTCCGTATAACTACATTTATCAAACTTTTTGTGTAGCAAGACAGACCTATTATTGGAATAAAATGCAAAATGAATCTTTGTGAAATGTGTCACTTTTCTTGCGGGTGAGCAATAAAACACTTTTAGTTCTTCATTGCATGAAAAAAAATATGTAGGAAATAATATTAACTACATATCATTGTAAAAGAAATTTAGCAAGGAATTATAAAAAGTGTAAAGATGAAGCAATAACAAATTAATCACAGCTAATAATTTCATATTTTACAATAATGAACAACAACATTCTTTAGACAAATGTATATTTAATTATAAATTTAAATGCCTAAAATGAAAAAAAAAAAAAAAGAAGAAGAAGAAGAAGAATTACCTTACAATCAACACAAACACCACCACCTTGATATTTGCCGAGAGTATTGATACTCAGCTTTTTATCAGCAACATTTTGATCATAATGGCACTTGTCAGCATGACCATAGCACTCGCACTCTGCAAAATATGACAAAAACTTCAATGTAAAAAATAAAATTGTTGTGGGGAAAAAAATATTATAGTTTTGATACAAATTTTGACAAATATTATAAAAAATTAACCTAGAATTGAAAAATGATTGCAGAAATTCAGAAAGTATATTTATCATTTGAATTTGGAATTTTTTATAATTTATTAAATTGTGTTTTTATGAAAAATATTTTACACATGATAAATAAAAATGTATTAAGCTCAAGTAATGTCACATGCTTTTATTTTTATTTATTTATTTGTAGAATAATATACAAAGAATGAAGATTGCATGTATAATATACAATGTATACATACTTTCACAAACTTCTGCACTTTCACTGGTTCCATGATTCCATTGTCTCTGATTATACAAAGGGCAACAATGGTCACAATTGTCTCCACATGTATTGTGCTTGCATTCACAGCGTAAGTTCTAAAATTGCGAGTTTCGTTAATAAGATATATGAAAATAAATAAATATTTAAAATAAAATCAGTTTACCAAAAATAATAATAATAATAATAATAATAATAATAATAATAAATAAATAGATCGATTTCACTTGGTATTTAAAGTTTTAAATACGAAGCAAAAAAAAATCTAAAAATTGTTAGTTAAAAAAAACTTCGGCAAAAAAGTGGACAACTTATTCCTGATATATCAGTAAATAAGTCTTTTAAATGACATTTTATAGCTATTATATACATATCACAAATTATTTAGTTTCAGAAACACGAATATATATTGTAAAAATAAAATGTAATAAAAATAAGTAAAAATAAAAAAATATAATGTAAAAATAAAAATGGGGGGGGGGGGGACTACTTATAGACAAAAGACACCATTTAACACTACATAGCATATAGTTATATCCTTACATAGCTTATGATATGTATTTACCTCAACACTATATAAGGCTCAAAAAATATAATAGTACAAGAAATACAAAGAAAACTAAATACAATAATGGAAACTGACATAATAATGATCAAGATTTTACATGTGTGGATTTTTTTTAACTTTCATTAAGTATGATTAGAGTTCATTTATGCTTCTGTATGATATTAATTTTGATTTAATGGGTGAATTAGAATGTATAGATCCTTCAATTTCCATAAGCATGATAAAGAAAAAAATGTTAATCCATTACCCCCACCCCCTCCCTTTTCTTAGTGGGAAAATTATGGACTGAAATGTTTCATCATAAATACTTACAAAAGAATAAAACTATCTTTATTCAAAACAGCCACAAATTTAAAATATTTCTCGTGGAGTTAATACAGAGGGTATTCATCCATTTTTTAGATGAGTTTGTTTTGGTATAAAAGAAAGTTGTCTGAATAGAGAAATTATTTTCCACAAATAATAGGTTTTTAAAAGTATGCTGCATCTGGCAATTAAAAGTTTTATTTACATGCAAAATGGTGCTTTTAAAGAACCGATGGGTAGAAAGCCACATTTCTGAACTTTTCAAAGAGAATTATTTGTATTCAGTTATTAAAAAACATGGTAAAAGGCACAGTTTTTCTATAACTAAAGCCACAGTAGGTAATATTGTCAATAAGACAGGAGAAAAAAAATGTGAAATATCTGGCTTCAAGTGGAAAAACTGTTCCAAATATGTACACAAAAATAAAAAGGAATTCTTTAAATATTGCAAAAGTAAGATCTTTTATGGTAAAAGAAAACCCTTCAAGTCAAAGGATTGTTACTAAGTCTTTAAAATGCTCAATGTCAACTGTTAGCAAAATCATTAATAGTGATTTGAATTTTAAAAGGGCAAAAAATGCAACATTCATCGTCTTTCCCCACAATATATTGCCGAACGTAGAACACAATGCAGAATTCTAGATGAGAAACATTTAACGGGGGAAAAATGGAAAAATGTTGTTACAATTGATGAAGCTTGGGTCTATTTAAATTATTATAATAAAAAGAGATCCATTTATTATCATCAAAGAGAAGAAAAAAATCTTAAAACATGGTTTAATATATCTAAAGAAACTTTCAGCAAAGGATTTACGATTGTTGCTGGTTTTGCATAGAACAGCTAATTAAAAATAAAGAGAGTGGAGAAAAATATTAAGATCAACTCTACATACTATAAGAAACATATTTTACTCCTAATCATCAAACATGAAATACTATCTCTTTACCTCCATGAACTGCACCAAGATAAAGCAAGCAGCCACACACCATAATCCACTGTTAATTACCTGGAAAAAACGGAACAAGAAACAGGTATTGGGGCTATACCCTTCACAGATATACCTGCTAAATCTCCTGAAGTATCAGCCATGGATTTTTGTGCATTTGGACTTTTAAAAAACTTGTTATCCAAACATCGACCTACAACCGTTCATGGACTTTGGAAAGCTGTTCAAGAGAAATGGGCCAAAAGACCTCATCCAAAACTACAAAAAGCATCATTGGCATGAAAATTATGGTGTAGAAAGGTAGATCATAAGGGTTACCAAATATTTAAAAGACAAATATTTTTATGTAAATTTGTTCTCTATATACTTTGAAAATAGTGTCTAAAAAGTGTGTGAACACCTTCTGTATATAAAGGCTAATGAATGATAATAATAAGAATTGAATATAAGGAATATATTGATTTAAATTGAAATATTTTATATATAATTTTAAGGCAGTTAAAAATAAAAAATCCTTCAACAATGTGAAACTTTCTGACGCATTTTTAAATACAGTAGACTCCCTCAAATCCGTAAACGCCTAAAATCCACACATTTTTACAGATGTAAATACAATGAAACTTTCATTTCAGATGTAGAGGCAAAATTACAGAATTTTTTAGTTTTATTTCATCTCATATGTATTTTAATATGTAATTCTTAATAATATGACTGAACTCATGGTTTTCCACAAAAGAAGTGTAAATTTATTTCTAAAAAAAATCAAGATATTGCAGATATCACTGGTAATCACAATCTTTGTACCAACTATATTTATGTATTAATCAAGATTTTTTTGGTTATTATTACGATGGTTTTGATGTGAATTAATACAAAGCACTTTTCATAAGGAAAGTTTCATTGAATAATTCAAGGAAAATGTATCTTATCTTTTTTATGGATATTCAAATATACATTACCGTATTTTCCGGGAATAACGCCGCGGTGTTAAACTAGATTTTTCTGGTTTGAAAACAAAAATGCGGCCAATAACTAGGTGCGGCTTGTAAATAGTACCAAATTTACTGCCAAATCATTATTTAAAAATTTTAAATCTGGTTAGAAAAAAAAAATAATCCATGATCTTATGTTGTACTTCTGAAAAGAAAAAACGTCTCGCACGGCGGGAAGGTATCAACATGTTTACAAACAATGCAATTTTCATGAGCAAAAAATTGCACTTTGTCTGGGCATAGCATCCAATCACAATGATCCTCCTCAAGTTCACCTGGCATCTTGCATGCCATATAAGGAATAACTCCTCCCACTTTCTCCCTCGTTCATTCTTCGCCAGAGCCGATAAAACTACAGGAAAACTATTTTGCTCTATGTTCATAATTACTTTCAGCATTACGTTTGGCAACAGCTCGATTAATCTTAAACACAATCAAGCGTGCAAGCCCGATCCAAAACAAACGAGATGCGATCTGCTGGCTCATTTTTTTTATAGTGACACGAATGATGCAGATGATAGACACCAATCACTGTTTCTCGCCTGAAATTTAAAAATTATTCCAGAGTGATACTGAGGACAAAGATTTTGACGGGTTTTCAAATGTATAACATCAATTATTCGTTGCTACTGTATTATTATTTTTTTCTGTTTGTTAAAATAAATAACGTTGATAATGGAATTAATTGTTCAATTAATTAAAAGATAAATTATTTAAGTTCAAAATGTTTAATTCTATGTCCGCCAATTAATAATTTTAATTAATTGCACTTGGTATATTTTTATAATGTATGCGACGTTATGCACAGCGCGGCGATATACCCGGTGCGGCGTTATACTGGGTGCGGCGTTAAACTAGGTTTTTTTTGTTTTGTTTTTTAAGTAACTGCGGCGTTATACTCGGTGCGGCGTTATTCTCGGAAAATACGGTAATTATTTACTTGACCTTTACTTTTAATATTTTAATCAGTTTGTAAATTATCTTACTTTTTATCCTTTTAGATTATTACTTTAATTATTTAAATATTTTACTATATTACAATCATTCATTGTAATTTTTATTGCATTATTGCATTTAAATTACTGTTTAAAAAATGTAAGCAAAGCAATGACCAGAAATCCACAAAATTCTAAAATCTGCACAACCTCTGGTCCCAAGCTGTGCGGATTTGAGGGAGTCTATTGTATAACGGTTGCAAGCATGATTATTGAAATTATTTGTAATCACGCAGTGTTTTTCATTTTCTATCAAATGAATTACGCCTTGAGTTAAAAGTGATTTTTCTGTCGGCAGTTTTTTTTCCCTCTCCTGAGCTGTTGCATCTGGAAATTCGGTTCAGAATGTCAACTTTGGCAGTATTTTCTGAAAAATCTTCTGCCTTTACTAAGTGTCGGAAAAACAGTTCAATTATATAGTTTCTGAATAAGAGGACTTGCCAACTTGATACATTTACAAACAAAAATGAATTTAAAATTGTGTCAGAAAGTAGCCAGTTTGGATTTTAGAACAGCCTTAAATGTAGTAAAAAATTCATAAATAGTATCATGAACAGCATATTATTAAATTATTCAAATGAATCATAAATTTTAGAAAGGAAAACAAAAGAATAATTTTACTTTTTAAATAGTTTAACGCTAACCAAAAGAAACAATTCAAAGTCAGCAAATACATCAGCATATAACATTAATTATATTTATAAAAACTTACACCAGTCTCAGGATCAGCTATACAAGTAGATGCATGACCAGAACATGCACATTGACCACCCACAGAGATATCTTTTATGGAATAGAAATACTGCAAAAGAAAAAAAGTAAAAAATTTTGAATAAAAAAAAGACTTGAAGATTTTTAAGAATTAGGTCTAAAAAGAGTAAGAAGAAACTTTAATTTGTTAATTTAATAATTATTGGTTTAATCCATTCAAAATTCTGTTAAAAAAAAAAAAAAAACATACATCATAAATATATAAATATCAATATTAAACTTAACCTACTTACCCTTCTAGTAACTAATTTGTCGATATTTTCAGGATCACTACTACTGATGCTCATTAAATCAGCATTTAAGGTTCGGATTTTCTGAAGTCTCAATCTAACATACCTTGCTTTAGTAAAGTCCTAGAATATTTTTTTAAGGATTATGAAAACTCTTAATAATATGGTACATGACAAATTTCGTATAATTTCCTAAAACTGTTTTGAATAAAAAAGTTTCAAAATGGAACCTGTTTATAATGGAATACTGCCTTTAAAGGTTAAAATAATTAAAATTGTCATGATCTTAGCAAAAAAAATACAAAATAATTATAATAAACAATGTACAGTCACCCCCCACCCAAAAAAATGTATATATATATTATATGTCTTTAGTCATCCAATTTACAACGGCTACTTTTCTGATTTCATCACTCCATCTTACTTGAGGTTGTCTTCTTGGACGTTTTACATTTCTGGGATACCTGGAAAAATCTGGGGAGACCTACATCCAGCAGTGGATTGAAAACGGTTGATGATGATGATGATATATATATATATATAAATAATAATAATAAGAGAACACACCAATACATTTTTATCACCAAAATGTCTCGGGAAGGGGGGAAAAAAACTGAAATAGCCACTTAACTGAAAATTATACCTTCTTTCAATTAATGTTTTCTAAAAAAAAGCTTCATGCTGAAATGTTAGGGTCATCTTCATGCTGAAATTAAACTCCAAATTTTTTAATAGGAGCACTCAATTTCGACAGCATATATATATATATATTTCAATACATTTTACCATAGGATATCAAATAGAAAGTCCTTCAGTCAAGTAGTTTAGGAATTATGAAGGTTAGTTGGAAGTTTAGAACATTTAATGTTAAATTCACTTGTAATTGTTACAAAACAGATTGCAATGCAGATAGCTTATGGAAGAATTAGGTGTAATTTTGGATTTGCATATTTGAATCTTCTAGAAATCGATTTCAGTTAAATTTCTGTTCATAATTTTAATTAATTTTCAAAATATTTGGAAATTAATTTAAATATGAATTGTAACATATAAATCTTTTAACAGAAATCGATTTCTAGAAGCTTTAAATAAGCAAATCCAAAATTACAGCTTCAAATTGCAGTCTGTTTTGCAATGATTACATATGAACTTAACATTAAGAGTTCGGAACTTTAAACCTTTATAAATTCTAAACTACTTAACTAAATGACTTCCTGTTTGGTAACTTACGGTAAAATTTAACAAAAAAGCCAAATATGATTTTAACCCTTAACCGGAAATGTGAAAATCCCGTACGCAAACAGAACACTTAATAATTTACCAAATAGTGAACTTAAACATTTAATCTTTAATAGTAATGCATTAACAGAGCCAATTTTTTAATATAACAGCATTAAAATAAGTTTGGAATATCAGAGAGAGAAAATATTAAGGTCAGATATGTAGACGCAAACATCTCACAGACGTACATTTCCGGTTAAGGATTAAAATTACATGATAATATTAAAAATTTCAAAGTTTGGTACAATTTCAATATTAAGACGACCCTCTATTATTATAATTTTTTAACATAAATTGAAAATAAAAATGTAATTTCCAGTCAAATGACATTTTCTGCATTTTTTTTTTCTTCTCTGACAATTTGGAGATTAAATACTGCTATCTTTTATTTTTGGCTGACTGTACCTACTAAAACAGAAATTGTCTAAATTAGATTTTTCTATCTTTTCCAATCTTTTGTTTCCTCCATCTTAGCATGTTATATAGCATGTATATACAGTATAGGATCTATTATCCGGCGTCCCGATATCCGGAACGCTCTAAAAACCGGAACGGTAAACGATCCAAAACCGAAACTTAGTGAAAACTTTCATTTCATAAAAAATTGCAGTTTTTTTTTTTCATATTTTATTGAAGAGTTAACATGCTTTATAAATCGATATTTTAAATATTTTAAACTTTTTCTCATACACCTCAGGTACCGTAATATTCCTTAATTTCCTCCCCCCCCCCCTCCAAACGCAGCAAAAAATCGTAAAGTAATCGGAGAGGCCGCTTACAGGGATTGAAAGTGGCTATCGAAATCTACCGCCTGTTGAAATCCGAAAATGTTTATAAGAATAGTCCAAAGCCTGCCCTGATATTCAGATTTTTCTTTTTTCTTTTTTTTTGTTAACAGAAATAATTAAAAAACAGAACTTAAAAAGCGCGAACTTAAAAGCGTACTCTCTCCCTACGATCCCACTATGACGCTCCCGTGAAAGATAAGAATTGAATGTACGCAATCATCGGACATAAGTTCTCTTTTTGATCATTTTTATGACTTCGCATCGGCGTAACCTTTAGAAATATGGGAGAACTAACTACATATTCTTAAATTTCGTATATTCTGCTTCAAACGCTAAAATCCATTATAAAAAAATTTAATTTTAACCTTTTGAAAAAAAATATTTTCGAAACATCACTTAGAATTTGAATGCGTTTTCCGCGGTCGAAAACTGTTAGCAAGCTCCGACCTTTGACATCATCTAAAGGCGCGCCTACAATTCGGCCAATTAGGAGAATGAGAGAAACGTTCGTTTTACCGTTTTCAGCTGCGTCCATCGAACAGTAGAAAAGCAGAGATTCGGAATCGGATAAGACAGAAAGGTGGTACGGCGCTTCGCGTGATATTTTTTTTTTTTTTTTTTGGAAAGGGAGGGGGGGGGGGGGGGCTTTCGTGGGATTTTTTAAAAATATCAAATTTGTTTACAAAATAGGGGAGGGTGGGTTAATGGAATATTACAGTAATTATGCATTTCTTTATCTCCGCTAATTTGCAGAAATCTGCATTTAAAGTGTTGATAATTTTGCCTCTTATATTTTTCTGTCCGCATTCTATGCGATAAATTCATAAACAAAACAAAAATAAATAAAAAGTCAACTTTCAATATATTCCCCTCCCTCCCTCCCCAATTATTGGATGAAGATGCAGTTAAAGTTTGTTTCAATATAGATAATAATGCTCCACTTAGTCATCAGATGACATACAGTGAAATTTGTGAAATGATGACTAAAGATGCATCTGATGATCGTAGTGATGATGATGACAAGAATGAGGAGGTAGAAAAAATATCTAATGAACAAAGGATATTTTACACTCAACAAATAATGTCCTTATATAAAATTCAAGACCAGATTGTAAAAGAGAAACGTTACAAGCAGCCAACTTTAAAAGGATTTTTCCAAAAAACTAATTCCCAAGCATCTGCATCTGAACCCCAAAACTAAATTTTATTTTTAATCTTGTTCATTTGTAAGTTTTATTATAATTTAAAATTATTACTTAACTTTTTTTTTTTTTTTTTTTTTTTTTTGTAAATAAAAATTAAACTTTTCCTTAATTGTGTTTTATTGAATTAATTCAACAAATGTGTAATACAGTATTTTTAATATTATTTATGCTAACCAGTATTTCATATTTATGTACATTAGAAAATATTTGTGGTAGTGTTCCGAATTACGGAAAAACCCCTTATCCGGAATGCCTCAGGTCCCAAGGATTCCGGATAACGGATCCTATACTGTACATATCACACAGCGGTGGGGGATTACATCATTGTACTCGCCACTGATAAGTGGATTTTCTGTCAGGGTCAGTGAATTCTTAAGCAGACTTAAGAACTACAGGCTACAAAAAATACGCCAAAAGACTTTATACTTTTATTTGTTGGCCATATTTTGTAACTTTACCAATTGCCACGATATAAACATAGCACTAAATTCTATTCTGCACTAAACTTTCCTTTGTTCCATACATTTCTTAGTTTTATATTTAAAAAAAAAAAAAATGTTATTATGAAAATGCATTGTAGTATAAATTATTTTTGCAGTCGCTTACATTTTCTTAGAACAATTTTCAACTGTATACTTTCAGAGTTTCCCGCAGGTTTAAAAAAGGGCAGGGTGCTGCTTGTGGGAAAAGAGCACTTTTGAATTCTAAAGGGCATGTTTTGGATTCTTAGGGGCATTTCTTGAAATTTTTGAAGGCATTCTTTTGATTTTTAAAACTACTTTTTAATATTTAATAGACAGAACACTATTTTAAAGACAGCAATGTGTCAATTTTTACTATGCAAGTAAAATTTTTAATAAACAAAACAGTAAAGGCACTTTTTTCAGGTGGGGGCAACAAGGGAGCTAATTTTTTAAATGAGGGGCAAGAGGGGTGTTATATTGTAAACCTACGGGAAGGCAGGGTGCAGCACCCTCCTGAAACTATCTGGGGGAAACTCTGATACTTTAGCTTGCTGGCTGGTAAAATAAATCCTTAGCTGGTAAAATTTTCTGAAAATTCCCCACCCCTGATATTACTACATATTTTTTAAATAAAATTTAGATCTGATTTTGTATTTTACCCAGATAGACCTGTTATGATCACAAAATACAGCACAGATGACCCTAATCTCTAAATTAGGTGGTTTAAATAATTAATTGAATGTTGAATGAGTTTTTAAATTTTTTTCACTTTATTGAATAAAAAGCAAACTTGCATTTAACAAAAACTCATTAATATTTATCATCATCTTTAGTCTTTTTTCATTGTCATATTTAAAGAGTATATAGGAGCATTTCGTAAGCATATTTTATGAACTAAGTGATTAATCAGACATTATTTGTAATGAATGCCCTGTATCTTTTGGACTGAGGGATTAAATTTTTTCCCCATAGAACTTCTTTATTATAACAATAATAAAATGAAAAAGGCCACACGTTATTACTATTTGGAATACTATTAAACATGGGTATTCAAACAGCACAATAAGCACATATTACAATTAATTAAAACTCACTCAATAATTATCAAAAAATGAAAAACAAATGAATTCAATCATTATGTTTGCATTCTACATCGAATCAGTTGTGTAATATAAAAAGGTGGAGGCAGCAGAGTTGCCATAGGCGACTACTTTTTCTATTTGCACCACTATTTTTAAAAAATACATTTTGTAGAATATTTCACTTGCAAATGTTGTCAAAGCTTATGTATTTTGTTTTGAAAAAGTGTTGCAAAATAGAATTAAAAATCGTCGCCTGAGACAGTCCTGAAGCAGGTTACTGCTCCAGGTGCTAAATGTTTATGCGTGCCAAAAAAAAAAAAAAAAAAAAAAAAAAAAAAAAAAAATGTTGAATATAAAACAACAGCATAAAAAACTAAGAAAGGGGCACAATATTTTGATTTACCTTAGGTGCTCAAAACCCATCCTATATCACTGCACAGAATTTCTGTAGTAAACATTCTTTAATCAGTATGTTTCACTTTAATTAGTATGTCTTAACATGCTCAATACTTTTGGTGACCCAGACATGAGTTCTAAACATTGATCCTTCGTTACAGGTAAACCACATTTATTTTCATCTTGTAAAAAAATAATAATATTGACTATATTTATCAAGTACCCAGCACAGTTGGAGTATTATTCATAATGATGACATAGTTATTATACAGAAATATGCAATCAGTCTTATCTTAAATGTTATTATTCATAATGACTGAGCATTATAAATAATGCCCAGAGTGATTAATCACTTGGTCTGAACCATCTGAGCATTATAAATAATGCCCAGACTGATTAATCACTTGGTCTGAACCATTCATTCAAAATATTTTGTAAAATCTTTTAAATATTTTATCTGAAATATGTTATATTGCTGAACAGGGTTGATACTCTGTTTGAATAACAAAATTCCTTGACTTTTCCAGGTTTTCCAGACGATATTTCCTACCATTCACGACATTTTTAGAAATATGAATTACAATTCTAGATCTTAATGATTAAACTTATATAGCAAAAGAAAATAGATTGATGCATTAACCCTTTCAAAACGAACGTCTTTTACAGAATTTTTAATTTTTAATCACCGGTTTTTCAAAACAGAAATTTTTGCCTAATTCAATCTGGAAAATTCTCGGATTAAACAAGGCAAAATTTACAATAAAAATTTACTGATGAGAATAATCCCCGATTTTGAACACCTTAGACGGCACGAATACCGGTCGTTCGTCCCCAAGGGGTTAATAAGAATAAAATGTAAACTTGCCACTGAAAATGAAAATAATCTATAAAATTGAAACTAAACATCTAGATAATTCGATATTTAAAATATAAAAAATGATAAATTAAAAACAATAAAACATGTCATTTATTAGTGTTGTTTCAGAAGCAGTCTGTTGTGTAATTTTCAATTTTTTGCCTTTAAACATTTTAATTTCAGCTACAGCTTTACTTTTTTGCTTTCATAATTTTCTTTCTTTTTCTTCAATATTCATGAAATCTCATCCTAACCCATAGCTCAACTTTTTTTTCGCAGAGATACTGCTTATTTGGCGACAAATTTGTATATCTAAAACATCTTTATTTTTAAAATGTTAATTTAGCAAAAATTTTACTTGCAAGTGAAAAAGCAGAACTTTTTTTGCAGATGGACCTTTGAATTCGGAAGAATCTTGGCACATCATAGTGCATTAAAAGAAAAGAAAAATCCCTGACTTTTCCAGGTTTTAGAAATAAATTGCAATTTCCCCTGACTTTTTGAGCACTTGTTATTTTCCCTGACATATCCATGTTTTTCAGTCACGTAAGAAACCTGCTAAAATACCCAGGTGTATAAAATTTTTCCAAAGTTTTTAGATTTTCTATTAATGGTAAGCAAGAATTATTGTATATAATAGTTTTTAATTATGTAATACCTTGTGTCCCCAAAATGATGGGTTTACTTGGAAATTACCATTTTATTTCTATTATTTTTATATTAAATCCATATTGCATAAATATCACCCTACTTCTCAAAATTTGCTGTTTTCCGAAGTACATTGCAACATACGATGCATTTATATCACTTGCCATTTAAAAAAAATTCATTTTCTAAGTAGACCTGTCATTTTTGGGACATCCGGTATATGCTATATATCAATAAATGCGACAGTTTTTTATATCCTGCACTGAGAAAATTAATCATACCATTAAATCACTGCTAGGACCATCAACACCAGGTCTACCATTCAGCAAAGATGTATGGATCTAGGAAAATAATTAAACAATAATTATAATAAACATAGTTTAAAGTATACTAAATATGCTATATACATTGAAAAAAAAATACAAAAAATAAAAACAATAATACAGAACATTTATTAACCCGAGAGTAGTCGCGACATTTTTCAGAACGTTAGTAGTCGCATTCGGTCCATTTGCCGCCGTTACCAGCAGGCCGAAAACGAAGGGGAAACTTGTCGGTGTTATCAGATGATCGAAAACGGATAACGTAGGGTGAAAATATTGACTGAACTTTAAAAGATTACAGCAATTATTCATTTTACAACCTTTTACAGCAATTATTTATTTCGCTTAAGTATATATTCAGTTGGCATCTAGATAAATGTTTGTAATAACTCTTTCTTCGTTTTGCATAAATACTTAAAAGTAAATAGTAAATGATTTGATTGAATTTCTGATGTTACTATGAATCAATAATTAGCAGGAAAACATTTACTAATATGAATCTAAATTCATGATAGGGGTATTTTTATTTATTTATTTATTTATTTTTTTGGAAGGACAGAATCAGAGTCAGGTAGATTTTTTTTATACTCCGGCACTCTATATCCATTTAATAAAATAAAATTAATAAATTTAGCATCAATATATTACACTGACATTAAATTGAACAATTAAACTGAAAATAAAAATGGAACCTATGACATGCAACAGAAAATCAAATACAATACCACTAATTCACCAGCATATTGCGGACGATTAATTCATTTAAAACATATGAAAAACCATCAAATTTGATGCCATAAACAATTAAAGACAATATATATATATAAACTTTCTGTACAATAATACCATTGCAAAATAAGGAAAATGACCAATAATTATGAAATCACAAATACCACATAAACCAAATATTATTAAAAATGTATAATTATATATATATATATATATATAATAAAGAAAAAGGTAAAAAATACTTAACTTCAAAATTATAAATGTAAATGTTGTAACTACGTTTTATTTATTTATTTATTTTGTGGTGTGTCTGTGTGTATGAGGGGGGAGAGGAGGGGGGGGGCTCTCGAGATTTTGTGATTAAATCCATTTTTCAAATGAAAATGCACGATTTGTAGTTTTTCTACTTATTTCAGGGTGGGAGCAGCGCCCTTGAATAAAAACTGTGGATACGAATTTTGCTCATATAAAGTAAATAATAAATAAGTTATTGAAATTATATATCTAATTTAAATACATTTGCAATTGTAAATTTAAATCCTAAGATGGATAAATTATTTTAATTAATAGAATCACTGAAAGGTTCATCTTAATAGGGATGTATTTTACAGAAACTATTTTATTAAAATGAATATTCAATTATACATTTCATAATAAGGTATTAATGTTATAATTTATTGTTTTATAATAACGTTCATTAAATTAATAAAAACAATAAGAAAATTTTCTCCGAAATTATAAATATGCAGAAATAATTTAATTTAAATGAATTTTCTCTCATATTCTGGAAAACATTATTCTGAAAAATAGTTTGAACAATTGATGAAGGGCAACAAATTTAAATTTGATAGATACTGTCCCTAAGCCTCTATTGGATTTCAATAATAGTTTCAGCGGCATTGTTAAAAAAAAATGTGCTTTTACTTACAGTATGAAAATTTAAAAATAGATAAATTTTATAAAAATACTTAAAATATTTTTTTTAAAATCATAGTATAAACATTCACTGAATTATCCAAAAGAGATTTTTATTTGTGTAATTTCCAACCTACATTATAAAATTCTCATTATTTTTCTTATTGTACAAATGAATTATATGTATGTTCTTCGCAAATATATACACCACATTTCTAAGAAGTTTGTTTTATCTTTCGAATTTGTTTTATTGTACAAAAACGATACTTTTCAGATTTTGGATATACGGCGATTTTTTTTACTGATTCCCACAAAATTCTCTTCTCTTTTTTTTTAATGGTTTTGCAGTGTTATTGTCTGTTTTCTTTTATTTATAAGTTCGGGTAATAAATGGAAAGCAAGTTCTTTCAAATAATGATGATGAATTTCCCTTTTTTTCCATATTTAAATAATTATCGATTTGAGAATTTATTCCCGCAATATTTGACAATGAAAAAAAAAAATTGTAAGTGACCATCCATCATTTTTTTTGTGCGAACTGACTACACAACTAATATAATAAAACAATTTTAAGTCACATTCTAAAAGTAAAAAAGTACTCTTTGAACGAATAAAATAGCAGAAGGAAAGAAAGACGAAATAACAACAGACAGAGAGTCCGTGTACTTCGAAGAAACCTTCCCCACAGATTTCGCGGAAATGGGAAAGGATGAGCACGAGGGGGAAAAATTCAACTAACGTAAGTGGTCGCAACGCGGTCATTTAGACTGATTGAAATTTAAGAATGCGATAAAATGCTAAGAAATAGCAGGAATGACTTGCCATTTTACTACACAAGAGTGTGAACACTCAAGGTCAGCTACACGGAATTTGGCTATCGTAACTTTAACGGGAAATGAGTTACAGGAAGATAACGAATTTCGGGCGGGGAAAAGACCAACGCGCGACTATTAACGGGTTAAGTATACACAGTGGTGTAGTTGTAAAAAAAGCAGAGGGCATACACTCCAAGCAGAGTGTATACGCTCAAAGCAGAGAGTATACCCTACAGTGTATATATACTATAGCTTTTTTTGAGAAACAGAGAGTATATGGTGTTCCTTAAAAAATCTAGAAGGTATACGGTGTATACTACCGTATACCCTCCACTATATCCCTGAGTGTACACTCTAGAGCAGTAGTTCCCAAACTTTTATGCCTCACAAACCCTTAAAGCAATGTATGTAGCTACTGTACCCCCTAATTTTACTTTACTTGCAAGATAGGCCAGTAAAAATAGGATTTTTTTTAACCGAAAATTCACGGAAAGCTGGAAATTGTTTTAATCACTTTGTTTTACATCCAAATGAAGGGATTTGAAGTTTGTCCCATTTTTCCTGTTGAGCTTTAGACATGGCACCACAAAAACATCAAAATTTTCGGACTTTTTAAAGTCTTTCGCAAATAACTAAAAAACCGTTCACTTTATAGAAACAGTTCTAATTTATAAATTGTAGACCATAAAATTCTGCGTCGACTGAATACCACAGACTAAAAATTCCGCCAAAAATAAGCGAGATATGATAGATCAAAAAAGTACTTTTTTCCATTTTTTTCTAAAAAATCTTATAAAATTAGTTTTTTGAAGTTCTCATGTATAAAATGTTAGAGAACAATATAATAATAACAGAAAATTAAGAAAATTAATTTATTTAAAAAAATTAGTATATAAGTAATGGTGATAAAATCAATTCAAGTTACTTGAGGAAAATACAGGGAAATCGAGCTTGGAGCGTTTTTTTTTGCTGGACCTTGATCTGCCCATTCTTCTTTCTCCTGCACATGGAAGGCATCCATGTCCATACCTACTTTTTCGTCGTATCCAGTTTGTGAGTCTTCTTCTTCTGCAGTATTTGTGCACGACGCCCCTTCACAGTAGTAGCATATAATTGAGCATTTAACACCGTTCTTCCTACAAGAACATAAACTGCCTTTGAATCCCTTTGCACATTTGCATGACAGAGTGTTTAGAAGCTCTGGTGTTGCAGCTATATCATTCATGGTGATTGGAAGTATACCATGTTTGAATGACTTCCAACCCCAATCAGTGAGATTCATCACCCTTCCATTCCAATTGTTGATCTGAAGAAAAACTCTGTATGAATGTTATTTGCCTGTATCTTCAGTTGTCACCAGAGAAGCGAGGTTAAACTGGGTCTTTATAAGATGTTTTGCAAATGTGTTATATTGCAATTTGTGCAATGTTGTGGATTCATCATACTGTGGATTGTATAAGGTGGCAATAAATTTCTTCCCCGCATCACTTACTTCTTCAGGCGTAGCATACTGGTTATTAAAGACAGTTGGAACATCCTGTAGGTGAGCAGGATTTTCCAAAAGCTTGACGAATTTCAGTTTGTCCGAAGAAGGCCGATGTAGAATCACAGCCACTAAAAGCATGTAGGAATAAGACTTTTTTCTTCACAATCGGCGAGTACTTGAAACTTAATGGTGAATATAAAACATTGCCCGACTGTCCTTTCCCAGGTTTCAAGAAGCATATCGTGGATGAGTTGGGAATAAATGTAGTCAAAAGCACAAGCAGATCAATATATTCCCCAACTATGATGACACGTTCTGACTGCTGATCAAGTTGGATGACTTCCATCAGGATGCTAGAATCTGCATCCTCGACAGCTTGTTATACAGTAAAATTGTGTTGCTCCAATTTTTCAATGAGCGTTTTCATTAAACGGCGTTTATTCCCTTCATTTGCAAGGAAGTGCTCTTTTTGCATTGTGAGTGTCGTATTTTCGTTAAAGTCGTTCAAGTTGTAAAGTTCGTTTCGTTAAAAATACTTGCTGCAGTGTATTTATTTTTTTCGACGGAAGCACTCAGAAGACTTGGTGCCATGTTCTGACGATTCTTCTGGGTAACCATCAAAAACAATTGTTGCAGTTTTACCATAGTTGTTTTTCAAATATCCAATGTACCAGGTGTCCTAAAAAGGACTGACTGATTTTAAAATTCAATAACTTGTAAACGGTGACAGATATTTAAAAAATTCCTGCAGGAGGGTTATGCATAAGGTCAAAAGTTTTGTTACAGTGATTTTCGATTTTAGTTCGAATTACAAACAATAGATGGTGCTGCGATCAATGGACGCTAAATTCAGGCTCGATTTATGGCACTTCGTGGCCCGCTTAATACATTTCCATCTCCTTTTTCCACATGGAACAAGAGAAAGGACCAAAAATCGAGTCTGTATTTAGTGACTATTGCTTACAGCGCCATCTATTGTTTGTAATTCGAACTAAAATCTAAAATCACTGTAAAAAAAACTTTTGACCTCATACATAACCCTCCTGCAAGAATTTTTTAAATATCGGTCACTGTTTGCAAGTTATTGAATTTTAAAATCAGTCAGTCCTTTTTAGGACACCAGCCCAGATAGCATGCACGTTTGCAGTAAGTTTGATTTTTTCTCGATATTTCCTTGTCTTGACAAATTTGGCACAACAATTTTCACTCAAAAGTACTGCAAGGCAGATGAAACAAAATCAATCTCTCCCTTGCAATGCTATTTTGCTGTAAAACTGCTGCAACACTGTCATATTTCAACGACGTCAGCGAAAATTCCCTTTGTAGAGAGCAGAATAGATAACAGCGTATGACTGGAAATTCAGAGCTCAGAGTCAAAAGAAAAAGACACATCGTTATTGAATCTCGTGATTAGCGGATCATTGATTAGCGTTCAAATAAAGGAACCCAGAAATAAAGGTATTTCTTATTTTAATTATTCAAATGTGGTTATTTTCTCTAAAGTAACATTTCTTTATAATCTACAACTTATTTCATAACAAAAATTCTAATAAATTAAAAGTTATGTTAATTTTCTAAGTAATGCCTACGTTTTTCAATAGTTATGTTTTGCGTCATGTTAAATATTTTTTAATAAATTTTTCTGAACTTTACAGGGAGTTTAAGATTTCGTTTGTTGTTGCCTTTCACGCTGCTGGAGCAGTGTTGAATTCAAACGCTTATCTCCGAGAGAGATTTCTGTTGCTCCAGGATGAGGTGGAGGGGGGGGGGGGGAGGGGGAGGGGCGTCGCGATAGGGGTTATGGGGGGAGACCCCCCCCCCAATATATGTGAACTTGGGAAATTTGAGCTTAGAGTTAGGAAAGTATAGAATTTTGAAACACTTCTTCTTTTTTTTTTTTTTTTTTTTTTTTAAGGGGTCTCAGGGGTCTAAAAAAAAGAGCATTTTCAATATTTAATGTCTTAAAATGTATTTAATTTTAAGACAATTTTAATTGGAATAAAATATATAAGTGTGTTCTTTCATTTCATGTATTTAAAATATTGTAAGATGCAGAATTAGCATTTACAGGGGGCTCCAAACTGTTAGACATTTGACGAGCAAAAAATCGTCATAGCAGCTTACGCGCACGATTACAAAATAAGTATTGCAACTAGAATGAAAATTTTGGTGCCTACTTATACTTCAGCTCATAATAATTACTCTGAATCTAAATAAATTTGTATTTAAAGCTTTTTTATAATTTTAATACTAAGTTGTATTTAGCTAATGCAAAATTTAGAAAATTTCAACAGTATAATCGCCTAAAAAAATATTGTTTTGAACAATAAAAAGGAAATTTTAGGTTCAGTTTATACAGACTAACATGAAACATATGTTTTGAAAATTTCATGAAAAAATATTCATAAGTTTTTGAGATATCGTGCGCGTTATGTCCAAAACCGTCATTTGGAGAAAAATGGCTTCAAAGTTTCCGAAACGACGCTTCAGCTATTGAACGTGTATAAATGTAAAAGCCATAACTTCAGTTCTAATAGGAATTTCAAGGAAACAATTATACAAAATGTTCAGAAAAGATAGGAGTTTAACATCTAAAAAAATTTAAATTTCAAAAATTTTAAAGCTTTAAGGGTCCTGAGACCCCTTAAGTAAAAATTAAAAAAAAGAATTATTTATTGTTTTGCAGACTATCTTTCTGAGTTCTGTAATAGTAAAATAGTTCAACTTTCAAAATAAATACAAAAAGCAGCCAGACTCAATTTCTCATTATGTTTCTCTGTGTAACGAAAATATCATACATCTACCAGACATGAATTTCTCTACTGTTGTCCATCAACAGTGTCTGTAATAACTTTCCTCCAAAACTTTGTTCCTTATTCAACTAGTCGGATGTACCAATCCCAAAACTTTCTTCTATCTCATACATGTTAATACTTCAAAATTCGCTATCACACTGCCAAAATTAAATGGCAATCTATGCATCTCATGAGGATTCTAACGATATGAAATTCGGTGCATTAGTTCTTGAGATATGACTATCGCTGAAATCGTCTAAATTCAGCAAAATGCTGCCTAGCAGCGCCACCTATTGGATGATTTATACCAAATTCTAATCAGCAACAATTTATGTCAACGTCTGACTGAATCTGAAGTTTGGAGAAAATCCGTACATTAGTTTTTGAGATAGAGCAATAGCGAAAATTGTGAAAATTTCTGCATAGCAGCGCCACCTATTGGGTGATTAACACACCTAATTAACAACAACCTGTGTCAACATACAACTAAATCTGAAGTTAGATGAAAATTGGTCCATTAGTTCTATTGATAGAGCTTTTGAGGCAATCGTGGAAAAGGCAGCAGAGAAGCGCCACCTGTTGGGCGATTTACACCAACACCTAATCAGTAGCAAGTCACATCAAGGACTAACTTAATCTGAAGTTTGATGAAAATCCGTGCGTTAGTTCTTAAGATAGAGCTATTGGGGAAATCGTGTAAATCCTGCAAAATTCATCATAACAGCGCCAACTGTTGGGCGATTTACACCAAAACGTAATCATCATCAATTCATATCAAGGACTAACTAAATCTGAAGTTTGATCAAAATCCGTGCATTAGTTCTTGAGATAGAGCTATTGCGAAAATCGTGAAAAATGCAGCCTTGCAGCGCCACCTGTTGAGCGATTTACACCAAAAACTAATCAGCATCAATTTGTATTAGGCACTAACTGACTATCAATTTTTATTAAATTCCGTGCATTAGTTCTTGAGATAGAGCGCCCACAAAATTTGTGTCACATACACACAGACAGACAGACAGACAGACTCACAGAGTCACAGACAGACATTTTGTAAAAACATGTTTTTTGGATTCTCTGACCCCTAAAACGTGTAAATCCGTCGAAAACCGGACTTCGAAAATTTTCATGAATCCAATACTTTCTTCTTGTAAAGATAGAAGAAAGTAAAAATCTAAAAATATGAGGCTATTTTCTATAAAGTACAATTGTGACTCGTACACAATTGAAGACAAAAACTTTCAGTAAATGAACCGATAATTATAATTTTTATGTTTTTAGTTTCAGCATTTTTTTGGGGGGAAAGATTTTTTTTTTTGCATATAAGTATCATTATCATTAAAGACACATTGAACATATTATTTTAGCTGGAAAATAGATCATTTTTCTTTTCATGTTGGGAAAATTTTTAACTCCCCCCCCCCCCCCCCCCCGCCGAAAGATTTTTTGCAGCTACGCCCCTGGAGGAGGGGGGGACATTCCGAGGTGGAAATTGCACTTTTGTCCATTAAAAAGCAAAAAAATTCAAACCTTCCGGGACGACATTTCAAGGTTCCGGGGGGGGAATGTCCCCTTTCGGCCACCCCCTGAATTCAACACTGCGTTCGAGAGTATGATTTTAAATTTTAAATTATTTTTTCATTACCATTAACATTTTTTTCTCTATTTAAATATTAAGTATAATTTTAAACTGTTTCTTAGTTGGCTCTATGCTTACCTACCTGGATTTCTAATGTACCTCTTTTTTCTAATTTTTATTGAAATTACTAAAAGTATTTCCTACCGACGTTCGTTTTATTTAATTCTTTAATAATTTCTCTTTTCTTTTGACGTAACTGCTTCTTAATCGGATGTGTACAAATCTTTTTATTTCCAAATTTTTGTAAAACTTTTAAATATGAATATTTTAAAATTTTTAGTTTTTCACGCCCGCAAATCACGCATGTACCGGAGCAAATCGAAACGATATTCCGGTTCGTGAAATTATGACAAATACTATTCTGGTTAGTGATCCGTGAAGTTATTAAAACATCTTATTACAATTTCATACGTATGGCTTTTATTGTGCTGTCTATAACTTTTTTTATTTTTTAGAATTTTGAATGCAGTTTTTAAATTGTTTTTGTATGATTAGACATAAATTCGTCTAAAGTTTAAAAAAAAAAGTTTTTAGTCAACGATAATTTTGAAATAGCGTCCCTATTCGTGGATTTTCCATTTCGAGACCTGACGCAAAAAATTTTACTAATATTGATTGGTGCATATTTTTGTAATGAATTGAAGCTAAATAACTAAAATGCATTGAATAACCACTTCAAAATCTCAATGTTATAGTGTTAATGTCAGATTTGAATATTATTTATTTGTATTCTTATTGAACATGTTTTGTTTTTTACATGTAAAAAAAGTGTTCAACTGCAGAGTAGGTGGGGGCAAAGATACGCACTGCCTGATTTAATATGAAGAAACATTTCTACAATCATGACCGCTAGGTAGTAGTTTGGTCTCATGTGTAGTAGTTGTGTGATCAAACCTTATGAAAAACGTAGCACTCCGTGCCAAGAAAATGAGGTAAGCTTAAATTTTCGAATTTTGATCTAATAGTTTAAAAATTTCACTTTATTGTTTAGCTAACACTACTTCGAATTTTTACAAATCCAAAAGTTCAGTGGAGAACGGAAGTTCTATAGCTTCTAAATGCCGTATAGTTTATCTCGATCGCATTTGTTTAAACTTGTAGGTAGCCGGTTAAGTAAAACTGCAGAATGGGGCAAAAGTACGCAACCGTCTTGGGGCAAAGATACGCACAAGATTAAGATTCGGGACTTTGCCTTATCGTTTTAGCTAGATGCAAAGCTTTCCACAATTATGTTGTGGTAAGTTTTATTTTTTATATTGTATAAAATATAATAGCTACTTAACTTACATAAGCTAGTTAATTACATTTTCCTTTTTCTAGTTAAGTTTTTTTAAATATAGAACGTAGATATCTACTTAGGGGAGACCGGGGGAATGTCGACAGCCCGGGTTATGCCGCCACCCCACCTAGTTTAAAAACTAAGGGCAGTTTGAGATAGTGAGTGTGCCTGCACTATAGCGGCCAACAATAGAAACAGTGCCTAAAGTGAGAGTGACTTTGCTGTACGTTGTTCGTTTGTTCTAGTGAAAAATGTAGTTTACATCTAGTTGCTTATTATTTTGGAGCTTCAAATGAGTAGAGATAAGCACCTTTTATTGTAACATTAGGTATTTATGTTAATATGACCCGTAATCTACATGCATTCGCCGACATTTTGATGCAATGTGTTGAACAAGTTCGGTTCTTCTTTTGGCTTTGCTTGGGGATTTCCGCCATATTGTCCTCTCGGGGTCATGCCGCCGCCATGCAAATCGGGTGAGAAATGGCCTCATTTTAATGTAGTGGAACGGATTCAGCTGAGTGACTTTTGCAATATGAAGTAAATCATAAGCTTAACCATTATTCTGCTCAATTACATTGCTTTCTAACTATTTTCACTAGGTTGTGTGTTTCCTAGTATCCATTTGATGCATGTACTAGGTCATTAAAGAGTGGCGGCATTACCCCAGTACAGTGGCGGAATAACCCCAGTGTCCTGGGTAATCCCTCCACTATGCAGAGGTTTAAAAAATATTTTTTTATGTATGCTTACTTTACAGTTATGATTACGGTTAAATTTATACAGATACTAAAGATCATGATTCAGCTTTAGAATTTTTACTATTAAAAAATAAACATTTTTTCGAGGTGAAAAAATTTTAAATCCCTTAAGGTGTCGCCATTCCCCCGGTCTCCCCTACCTACTATTAAAAATCAATATTCTTGTTTCATAAAACGATTTTGTTTTAAAGTCTTAACCCTTAACTCCTATTAACGGTCTCACAGACTGCTGCTATATTCATTTTTCATAGCTTAACTTGTAATTTTCAATTTAACTATTGATGTTAGTTTAATTTTGATTCGTTTGGAAACTTAATAGTATCGCTAAAGACGTCTAAATGAGGAGAACTTTTATTATAATAGGCCTTTAAAATAATAGGCCGCAAAAACAGTATCTTATGAGTCAGTCAACCCTTTTATTCATTCTACGATCAAGGGGTCTGTAAGACCGCTCACAGTATTTATTCAACAATTTTTGTCACAGTAGTTTGAGGTTAACTGCTATTTGCGATCTCACAGACCCCCTGTTTATTTCCCTTTTTTTCGTGGTTTAACTTACAATTTTCAGTTTAACTATAAATACTAGTGAAGTTTACTAATGCTTTTGCATAACTCATTCGTTTTATTGGAAATGGGGCAAAAAACCACAGTAAGTGGGCAAAAATACGCACTGCGTATCTTTGCCCCAACCGATGGGGCAAAGATACGCAGAGCAATGTTTTTTAAAAATTGCAATTTCTCTCAGAATTATAATTTGACAGAACGTCAGTTGATGTTAGCACTTGCCTAAGGTTCTAATCTAACATTTTAATCACTCATTACATAAGTTTAGACTAACGTGTGTGTTAAAAATGAAAATGTATGGAAAGTGCGTATCTTTGTCCCCACCTACTCAATGTTTATTTATTATTATTTTTATGGTAACAATCTTTCATAAAAGGTAACTTCATAAGAGCCTACACTAGTCACGCGAAGAAACGGTCAAGTTAATGTTAATCATATGGGAGATATTTAGATTTCTCTCTCGCATTTTAATATTTTTTAATCCTTTTCATGCATAGGATACCTGAGGTTGAAAAGTTTTATTCTGCGTTTGTACTGTTTAGGTACTAACTAGTTAATGTTTAGTTTGTCTCTCTGACTAGATTAAAGTTGATAAATTAGGTTGAACTAATTTGACGAGATAAATTAGATTAAACTGATGAAATTTTACTAGATAAATTAGACTAACTGACTAGATAAACTAGTTTTGATTTTAGTTAAATTTTTTGTCTTCCGCTCTTAAAATGTAAAATCTGAAGAATTGTAAACATCACTTGTGTGTCTCTCTGTCCGTCTGTCATAGTCAATTTTACGAAACTACGGAACATGAAAATTTCAAACTTGCCAGAGTTATAAGGTTATTGACCAACATACTTATTGATTATTAGCGATTCGCAAGTATTTTTAGAAAAAAAATTAGGGAAATAAGCTACTTATTTTTATTTTCTTTTGTGTATGTAGTGTGTGGGGTATCGTTCGAAAGATCTTGTAATACGGAAACCAAAAGTATATTTGTTGTAATTTTAGATATTACATTTTCAGAGATATTAGTCGCAAATGTACTGGAAAAATGTGTCCCCCCCCCCCTCCTTCCCCGCTATTACCAAATCTACTGTAAATAAAATTATGGAAAAAATAGTACTAGAAGTTTATTTAAACCATACAGGAAAACTATAGCGATTATCCTAGTCACATACTTTTGAGAAAATCGTATTTTTTCGTTACACACTGACTTTACTTGGCAGGTGCTCAGTGGAGGGGTTGACGGATGCTCCATGTACCTATCGACGCGGAATCATAATCGTTTTCGCAAATATTTAATAAAGGCGCTGATAATGCTTTGATGACTGCTTAAAGAATTTAAAACTTTATACTAAAGAATGTTCTGATTTCCACTAGTTTATCTTGTTTGCTCTTGGAAAAAACAAATATTTTAAGAAGTAAAATTATTTTAAATGGTTAAATCTTTAACCCGGGAGAACTCGCTGCATGAGATTTTCTCTCACAGTCGTACTTTTTTAAGACTCTTATTTAAATCATTTTTCATTTTAATTAAAATTTCAAAATGTTTTTCAATTATTTTTCCTATTTTGTGAATAAAAGTACTAAGCCAACCAAAAAAAGTTGATATTATATGAATGTAAAGTAAAAGAAAAGCAATTGGGCATTCTCACTAGCGAGTTCTCCCGGGTTAAAAGTTTAATCAAACTTTACGTTTAATTTCGATACGTTCATTCTTACGGGATAAAGCATGGGATAAAAATTTCACATTAAATGTCAAACCAACTGAATGAATTATCTTAATATGTTCTTCTCGGGTCTAAACAATATAGTAAATAAATTGTTTATGCTAATTATGTCTTTGTTTAGTCATCTTTATTCTTATGTATTGTGTAATTTGCCAGAAGCGTAACCCATATTACTGTCGAGTCTGGTTTGCCTGAAATTTCAGTCTGAAAGATAAGGCTTATCGCTCGGCAAAATCGATTTAATCGTTTCTATTAAGTTTTATTACCTCCCGGCAATTCCACCCTTAACATCAATTTAGTTTTGTTAACTGAGAAGTTGTAGTTTATGATCACCTTAAATACTAACTGTAGACAGAATTCTGGAAAGCTGTAAAAAATAAACCTGTGATTTTTTAAAATTTATTCTTTTTTTTTCCTCAGATGCAGAGACATTAAAAAACATGGATTAGAATGTGGAAAAATTGCATGATGCAACAGACTCAGGTGGGGGAGGAGAACAGGAAAGTGTTAAATATATTTAAATATTTATTTTTTCAATTATTTTTTGTGTGTTTTGTTCAGGGAACAATCTCTTAACTCAAAATCTGTAGAAAATAATGCTTTATAATACTGTTATTTATAAACTGTTATTTGTATTTGTCTAAAAATAAACTTTGTAACTATTTTATAAGTAGTATTGTTTTATTACAACTTTGTCTGTTTTAAATTTTTGAAGCTTTTCAAATAATATATATATATATATATATATATTACATTTTGGCTCAAAAACATATAAATTATATTATCTTTGATAAAATTAGCCGAAAAGTTCATCAATAAACAGGCAAGCATTCTTATTTCCTGAAAAACCTTTAAATTGTATTTTTCTGTTGTATCATTAAAAAAATCTTAGAAAAAAAAATCTTTTGAAATGCAGTGATAACCTTTAACTGATGTTACCGGTCTCTCAGACCGCGGTTTTTTTCAATTTTTGCAGTTTAACTTCCAATTTTCAGTTTAACTACAAACAATATCGAAATTTTGTTCCGTTTGGAACTTTTGTACTATCACCAGAGACTTTTGAATAGGTGAATTTTAATTATAACACTTCTGTGCAAAAAGTTTAGTACAAAAACACCATACTATGAGTTAGTCGTGCCTTTTTATTCATTTTTCGTTGCAGCGGTCTCACAGACCGCTTCACACTAGTTATGTGATAATTTCTGGGACATCAGTTAAAGGTTCATATCCAGAATGTGTGGTATTTCTAATAAACATTTATTTATGTTACAGTAAAAAAAGTAATATCTTACTAAATCCGTAAATAAGTTTTATTTGATGAAATACATGGCTATTAAGTTTGCAAATTCAATTATCCTATTTTTAGTTTAATTTTCTAATTATCTTAGGATGTTCTTTTGCCTTTTTAAATTTATTAGTTTTCTTACTTGCCTTTAAAAACATTTAATATTAATGTATGCAAATTATTAGAGAAATGTTTGTGTGGTGTGTCCAATAAAAGTTTGTATAGTGATAGCTATTTATGAAATTTATTTCAGAAAGGAATGAGTTCCATGAATTTTTCTTAATGACAAGCAATAAATGATATGCATAAGTTTGTTTAGAAAATCAAACCTGCTAGCATTTTTTTTTTTTTTTTGCATATTTTTTGAGGGCGTAGATAAGAAACAATTCTTTGATTCTGAGATAAAATGTTTCTGTTTCTGTTATTTTTTATTTTGTGTTTTAATTGAGGCAAGTCAAAAACAATGTATTTTAAGTTTATGATACATTTTTTTTAAAAAGAAATGTATTTGAAATGAAAGCTGTGTGTTTTAAATGAAATGAATGCGATATGAATGATGGTAAGGGAAACAATATTTGGGGATTTATCACTTTTCCCGGCTAACTCAAAAATAACCGATATTTCCTTAACCCTTTGAGGGGCAAGCAATTGTGTTTTTGAAATATCGGATTCACGCCGGAATCCGCAAAAAGATTTATTGCCAAATAAGGAAAAGCAAGCTTACGACTTTTTCCCACCAAAGTTAGAAAAGTAAAATTTAATAAATTTTTTCTGGTGCAAATCCTCATTAATCGTAGGTGAGATAAAATATGTCCCACCGCGCCTCAAGGGGTTAGTATAAGTTAAATGCAAATAAATCCAGCACCTGTAAAAATCGTTAATTAATAAAATTTTAAAACGAATGATCAACTCATTTTCTATTTATTTGTTATCCATCTCGAGAAGATAGATCATGCAAAATGATGATTGTTAATTGCCGAACGCAGTTACCATTCTTATTGACCAAATGCATTCAAAACAGTAATTTGATATGCATTTGTTAAGTACATAAAATCAGATTGATGAATTTCAGCTAAGATATTTGATTACCTAATCTTCCGTAATCGAGTCTACTGCCAAGATTAAAGTGTAACAAAAAGAATATCAGCAACAATATAGCTTAATGTAAATGTAGCTATCATTAAAGGATTTTTACAAAAAACATTCCATTGCACCAAATCTTATTAGCTAAAACACGCCAATAGGTCATTGACCCGATTACGGAAGATAATAGGTTTAAAAATCTGCGTTATCGACCATATTGCAATTGATAAGCAAATGGACATGAAGCATAAATGCCTAAGTGATTGTATTTGTAAAGAAAGATGAAATACGTAACAACAAAAAATATATGAAATGTTGCCATGATCGCAAAGAGTTCTTGGTACTTTTATGTTAACCAGGTGCAAATCTCGCAAATAGCATTTTTTATTTTTCACGTGATAACTTAAAACAATGCTTTAATGTTAAAATTAAATGTCTTGGTTTATGTTATTTATCAGGGTTTTTTTTTATTAATTCTTTTGAAATAAGTGAAAGTCTTGGATTTAAAATTTTTCTGTTTTAAATTAGTTATGCATTTTAAGGAAAATGAATGAAAGGGTTATATTTTAAATGAAATTAATGCAATAAAAAAATGCAATGGGATTTTGGATATTTGGCCATTATCACCTACACCCTGCTGACATAAAAGTACAGAGTTCTTGATTTATCTATCAGAATCTTCTGATTTGGCGAAGACTTGAGCAAGTAAATTGAATTATGAATAATAAAAAAAGCATGATACAATGATACTATATATTTTAAGGAAAACCAAACAGGTCGCCAGGGGCAGCTAGTTGTACAAGAAATTAGAATTGCTTTCGAATCTACTTTAAACTATAAGTCCTTGTCTACTCAGTCTATACAGGGTGTATCTAAACTCTTGGGCAAAACTTTAAGGGGGGATAGTATACATCAAGACAAACAATATTAAATAGGAAACTAAGGGTCCCAAACGTCTTCCGAAGGAGATAGGCGCCATTAAAGTTTAGAGTCCAAATTTTCAAATGATTATAAAAAACGGAAAAATTTGTCGATTCGTTTGCGGTTTTCGCTAAAACTATTTTTTATGTCAATATTTTCTTGAAAATAAATTTTAAAGGTAAAGTTCAAAAAAATGCTGATAGAGGGTGCTTTAGACTTTGGAGTAACGAACAACTATTTTTTACCGTTATTTTTTGTATTTCATTAAATGCTTTCAAAAGTTTAGACTTAAACTTAAATTTAGAGCTCAAAATCTGAATTGTTGGGAGTGGTTAAGTAGCGCAAACTGAACTGTGTTCAGGAATTGAAATTTGAACACTCCACCCCCCCCACCCCCCCTTGAACACAGTTCAGTTTCCGCTACTTAGCCACTCCCAACGATTCAGATTTTGAACTCAAAATTTAAGTTTAAGTCTAAACTTTTGAAAGCATTTAATGAAATACAAAAAAATAACCGTAAAAAATAGTTGTTACTCCAAAGTCTAAAGCGCCCTCTATCGGAATTTTTTGAACTTTACCTTTAAAATTCGTTTTCAAGAAAATACTGACATAAAGAATAGTTTTAGCGAAAACCGCAAACGAATCGACCACTTTTTCCATTTTTTATAATCATTTGAAATTTTGGACCCTAAACTTTAAAGGCGCCTATCTCATTCGGAAGACGTTTGGGACCGTCAGTTTCCTATTTAATATTGTTTGTCTTGATGTGCACTATGACCCCTTAAAGTTTTGCCCAAGAGTTTAAATACACCCTGTATAGCATAAAAATGTTTAGCATCTGACAAACCTCCGATTATGCGGAATCTTGCACAAAACACGCACAACCCTGAAAAGTACGACTATATAAAGTACAGGTAAAATATATATACCAATAAGTGAGTAATATACGACAACTGATGGCCATTCACCAAAATTTGGGAAGAACTTCGTTTTTACACAAAAAATGAAGATCCTTGCATCCCCCCCAAAATAAAGTTACTTAACCATGTTTTGGGGGGCATTTTTAACTCAGGGAAGGGGAAGGGCAAAGCTAAAAAAAATTTAAGTAGGTCAACAGAGGGTTATCGTTTATTATGTTTTTTTTTTTTTTTTTATCGAATGATACCATCCGCAAGTCGATACGATCTTTCGCTACATAGTTACGGCAAGTTTCATGAATCCGAAGTCGAAAATTATACTTTACTTCAGGTAAAATAGGTTTTTACAGCAGCAACTGATGGCCATTCACGAAAATTTGGTAAGAACTTCATTTTGACACTAGAAATGAAGATCCAACAAGTTCCCAAAAAGTGAAGTAGTTTTATAGTGTTTTTTTTTTTTGGGGGGGGGGGGGGACGCTTTAACTCTGTAAGATAGAAGAACTGAAATTATTTTAAACAGGTCAAATGGGGTACCGTTTGTTATGATGTTTTTAATTCTGAATCAAATGACACCGTACGCAAGCCGATACGATCATTCATTACAAAGTTAAGGCAGGATATAAGTGGATTTTGGCAACTTAAATGGCTTTGGAGTAAACTCAAATGATTCTGATTTTTATATTGCTATTTTGAAGACATGTAAGGATTTTGATATTATAATGATTAAACTTAATGATTTAATATGATATAAAGAACATGTTTTGAACATAAAATAAATGTGACAAAACTATGCTAAAAAATAAAGTATAATTTTCCACTTTGTATTCATAAAACCTGCTGTAACTGTCTCACAAATGATCGTATCGACTTGCGGATGGTTTTATTCGAATCAGAATAAAAAGATACATATGAAACTATATCCCACTTGACCTATTTAAAAAATATTGAATTCTGTCCTCCCCCCCCCCCCCCCCTCTCGTGTAATGTCCACTTTTGCCTCCAAAATACGATAAACAACATTAATTTTTGGGGACTCAACGTATTTTAATTTCTAGTGCCAAAATGATGTTTTTCTCAAATTTTCCTGAATAGGAATCAGTTATTACTGTAAAAACCTATTTTACCTGCACAAGTATAATTTTCGACTTTGTATTCATAAAACCTACTTAACTTTGTAAGAAATGATCGTATCAACTTGCAGATTATTTTATTTGATTCGGAATTATAAATTACATAATAAACAATGTTCTACTTCACCTGCATAAAACTTTTTGAGTCCCCCCCCCCCCCCGCTCCCTGAGCTAAAAATGTCTCCGTCTTTTGTCCCCAAAACAGGGTACAACAACTTTATTTTTTAGCACTCATCGGATCTTCATTTCGAATATCAAAACGAAGCTCTTCCCAAGTTTTGGTGAATGGCCATCACTTGTCTTAAAAATCTTATTTTACCTGTACTACACGTAAAATTCAGAGAATTAACAACATTGCTATGAAATTAAAGCATAATTGCAGATAGCTTGACATGACAAGAATCCAAGTTTGCAATGCATTTGCAGATAGTGTGTCATGGCTAGATTGCAAGTTTACAATGCATTTGCATGGCAATATTACTAGTTTGCTATGAGTCTGCAGTCAATTTGAAGAACAAGACTGCAACTTGCACGACAAGTTAGCTGCAAGTTCAAAGTATGGTGACTTCGGAGTTTGCATAATCTTGTTGCAGTCTTGTTATGAACTTTCAGGCTTGTCATGCTGAGCTTGCTGCAACTTTGCAACTTTGCAAAGTAAGATTGCTGAAAATTTTCTGCAAATTAAAATTGCTATCTGGGAGTACTTGGAAATAATTGAAGAAAACTTTTCTCTTAACTCTCAACTCACTCGATGAAGGAGGAAGCCATCATCAATCACATGGACAGCTTTTATGATTTGTTCTAAATTATTAAGGGGTGTGAACAAATCGTAAAATACCGACTTTCGCTTTTTCCTCATCCCAAAGTTATCAAACAGAGAAGTTGGATATGGAGCCAATTCATACTCAAAGAACTTTCTAAGTTCTTCCTCTAATTTATTGTGGAAAGAAATTCGATGAAAAATAGCCTCTGGATCAATGGATACCTCCTCATTATGGATTTTCACAGCACACGAGAAGCTGTTCATTGGAATTACCCGACTGGATCTCTAGAATTTCACATGGCCAAAATCACCACTAATGACACTTTTTATACTTGCAACTCCAATCTCTTTGGCTAGATAACAATTTATTTGATCGCCACAAATCACTCCTGTACTCAGACACTATTAGTGTTTGTTTAATGTAACACTAGGATTAGGTTAAAGTTTCAAAATTGTAATCATAAGCGCAAATATACCTGTGAGTACATTTCGTTTGGTTACATAAGCACTTCAAAAAAATAATTTTCTGAGATTTTTTAGAAAAAATTGGAAAAAGGCACTTTTTTTATCTATCATATCTCGCTTATTTTTAATGGCATTTTTAGTCTGCTGTACTCCATCGACGCAGAATTTTGTGTTCTACAATTTATAAATTAGAACTGTTTCTGTAGAGTGAACGGTTTTTGAGTTATTTGCAAAATACTGAAAAAAGTCTGAAATTTTTTAGGTTTTTGTGGTGCCATGTCTGAAGCGATCTAGGAAAAATGGGACAAACTTTAAATCCCTCCATTTGGATGAAAACGAAGTGATTAAAACGATTTCCAGCTTTCCGCGAATTTTTGCACAAAATACCCCTTTTTTGAGCTAATTTTACTGGACTAAGAGTAATAAATAGAAAACCAAAACAATAAAAGTGCAATTAATATTAAAAAAAAAATTACATTCTTTTTCATACTTTCCAAGGTAACCATAAGAGTGTTTATAATTTTGGTTTGTCTGCCCATGATCTAACCATTCATAAATATATTCGGATTGCCATGTAATTGATAAATATATTATTTATGTTTAGTATGTCATGTTTGCTACTGAAAATGAAGTGTGTAGAATTTATAATCTGCTTACAGGGGCACTCAAAAGAATTTCGTTACTTTATGGTCTATGGGGAGAAATCATTCCTGGTGTATATTTTAATGATGTTGTTTGTTTTGATTATGCACAGTTTTTCTTTCTTGTTTTCTTTATATTTTATTTTCTACATTTTAGAAATCCATTACATCAGAAAATAAATAAATAAATAAAAGATTACAAAATTTCATGTCATGAGTTAAGTTAAACAAAAGAGCGTAATTATTTATATCTTATTTTATATTTTTTAGTGTTTAAAATATTTTACTGTTGCTGTTTTTCAACCACTTCACATATTTTAGTGAGCTTGGTTTGGTACATAATTAACTCTATTGTTGTGACCCACATACAGTTGTACCTTATACAGTTATACCTAGTACCTTATATACCTTATACAGTTATACCGAATTGTTTATTTAAAAAAGTATTTAGTGATTTGTGGCCTGCATCCTGTTAATGAAAAAATATCTTATAATTAATTTATAATTAACTTCTAAAAACACCAAAATATTGTATTGTTATCGCAAACACACCTGTGTACATATATTTTTTAATAATTCTAGCATATCAGGATATAGGTGAAAATCAAAATCAAGCAAGTCAACATGAATAAAGTTAAGTTAAATAAAAGAGTGTCAAAATAGCTATGAATGGATACAAATACATACTTTTATTTACATTTAATACAGCTTTACATGTAACAAGTTCTATTAATGTGACGATTGCAGATAGTTACACTTGAATATTTGTTGAAATTTCAGGGTTCTTTTGCTGAGGTACAATCATAAGTTATCTTATTCTAGTGTGTGTTTTATATTTTGTCAGTCAATGATATAAAAAATACCTTTCACTGACTCATTTAGCTGCATTATGTTATATGCTGGCTTTTGGCACAGACGTCTCACGTACCTTACAGAACTTCCTCACATACCCGCAAGGGTTGTATGTACCATACTTTGGAAACCCTGTTCTATAGAAATAGGTATTAAAAAGTTGACATTCAGTATTAAAAAACTGTGTTTTCAAAAACCATTTTCCTAAACTATAAGTATTTAAAAAAATGCAATAAACTTTGAAATTTTTATAAATAAAATTTTCCAAATTATTAATAATATATTTTTTTATACTTAAAATTGAAAAAGTCTGATTTTTAAAAAAAATGCAATGTGTCAGTATTACACATCAGCTTTCTAAAAATAAAATTTTGATAATGCATATTTATAAAGCAAAAATATGTCCATGAGTCACCAACCTGATGTCAAATTGATGGTGGCAATGAGAAAAATTTTCTTTTTATCACAAATTTTTTAACTTTCAAACTTGCATAATTTCAGTTTTTACATCTCAGATAGAGGGGGAAAAAATGTACTTTCAAATGCAATTTCTTTGAAAACTGTACCTTATTTTCCAGATTTTTTATGGATTTTAAAAATTACTTAGCAGTCTTTGGTGACCAGTTTGGTCTCCCTTAAAATTTATGTTTGGGAAAGCATACTAAGCATTGTATCATGTTACTTTTATTTATAATTACTTGGACTCTCTTAAATATAATTAATGTAATCCCTTAAGCTAATATTAGTTTTATTTGCATTAAAATATCTCAATTTGTTGATTTTCTGAAAGCAAATAAACCCTATTGGTTTACAATGGAAGTCTATGGGAATTTGGCGAAATATTAAGAGATATCGCCAATTTGGCCTAATTTTGGTCACCAAATTTGGTGATATATCGCCAAGTTGGTGACAAACTTGGCGGCCTTTGGCAACAGAGCAGGGTCCCTTCTATGGTAAAAATTTACCAGACATGTAATTGAACTACAACCTTAAATATTGGAATAATCCAAATCAGAGTGGTGCTATAAATGGTAAAATCTTTTGTGATTTATCGCTGGCATGCAGCTATTGAGAAAGTGGCAAAAAATGCTTTTTTGTTTAGTTGGTGGGCAATCTAAAAAATATATTAAATGTAAAAAATCAATTCAAGTTCCATTTAAAGAGTTTAAAAAAGACTTTCCTTACAATCTGTACATTGGGCATCTGTAACATGGAAAGAATGGGTGGATCACCTTGTTATTTTAAACAATGAGTTATCCTTGTTTAAATTTCTCATATGTTAACATGGGATTTCAAAAATGACGTGAATTACTGAAGCATCTCCTTAACATGATTATCATTAATTAAATTTTGTTAAGTAAAACAAAACAGATTAATATCAAAGTAATGCAAATTTTCCCCCAAAAAAATTTATTTTAGTAAAAAGTATAACTGAAAATACATGAAAATGTACTGGAACATTGTCAAAACATTAAAAAATCCTGGAAAAATTAATTCTATAAACATCAGCTATAATTTTTACATACATAATCCTTTCCTAACAATTAAAAATTTCTAAACAAATTTTAAAAACTGACAAAAATAATAAATACATCAATAGTTATTTTTAAAATGCATATATATATATAAAACAGTTTTAAAAAGATAAAATTATAAATTATGATTACCTCCCCATTTTCTAATGGATTAAGTTTGGAGTAATAAGATGTGCAAATAACATCATCATCTTTACGATAGTTAGGTTTCCCTCTAGTAGGTACAATCCCATAAGCTTTCCAGCACTCAGAGTCAGTCAAAGCATAATACTGCCACGGCAAGTACAAAATTCCATCAAGCGAACGTTCCAATATCCAATTTCCAGGACGTGGAGAAACAGCAGCTTTCACAATAACATATGCTATTTGGTACACCTGTGAAATAATTTAAAAATAAGAAAACACATTTTTTTTTTTTCTTTCTGGCTGCCTGCCACAGAACAAAAAAATAGGGAAAGAACACTTACATACATTTTAATCACTAAATTGTCCCGGGGGGGGGGGGGGGGGGGGGGGGGGGAAGTAAATTACTATTAGATTGGAAATTATATTTTCTTTAAATTAAAGTTAAAAGAACTCTGAAATTTAATACCAAAACCTAATTCAGACATCATATTTGGCTTTTTCGGATAATTTTACCTTTCTCTCACCAAACAGGATGCAGATAAAAAACTGAAGGAATTATGAAGGTTTAATGTTTGTAGCTCCTAATGTTAAATTCCTTTTTAATCGTTACAAAACAGATTGCAATGCAGGTAGTATTTTAAGTGTATTCAAAAACTACTTGGCACAATTACAATGCAGGTAGTATATTAAGCGTAATTCAAAAACTACTTAGTGGAATGAGCTGTAATTTTGGATTTGCATATTTGAATCTTCTAAAAATTGATTTCTGTTAAAAAAATTCATAATTTTTGCGAAAATTAATTTCCAAAATATATATCTTTTGAAATTAATTTTTGAATTATAAACGAATAATAACTTATAAATCTTTTAGCAGAAATAGATTTCTAAAAGATTCAAATACGGAAATCCAAAATTACACTTCATTCTGAGAAGTAGTTTTTGAGTTATGCTTAAAAAAGTAGCCACATTGCAATTTGTTTTGCAATGATTACAAATGAATTTAATATTAAGCGTTATAAACTTTAAATGATAAAATTTACAACAAAAACCAAATATAAATTTTAAAACAGCCTTTTTTTTAAAGCCAAAATTAGGTGTTCATATTGCAAATTTTTGAGTTTAAGCACAATTTTAGTATGAAAACAACTCCCAAGTTATTTTTTTTTAACATAAATTGAAAATTTTTCAGAATTTTTAGTCAAATGGTTATTTCCGTTTTTTTTTCTAGCACCATGGCAAAGAAAATGCATCATGTCGCTCGCCTGCAAGAAAAGTGTCACAACTCATTAAAATTCATTTTGCATTTTATTCCACTAATAGGTCTGTCATAGCGTCTTGTTACAGGAAAAGTTTCATAAGTGTAGTTATCTGGAAAATCGCTTTACTACGCTATATGTTCATTCGCATCCACAGAAGGAGGGCAAATTGTGTGGGGAGATAAAATTACTCAACCCTCCAAACTTCATCTACAACTTTATTCTTGAGGGTTTTACGATTTTATGCATATTTTTACTGCTGCATGCAGTGTAATAATTTCATGTTACAGTAAAATCATGCAAATCTTCTTTAGTCTCTCCTGTGATATTTAATTTTGTCGAGATGTGTCACTTTTCTTGTAGGTGAGCGATATGATGGTAAAATATGTACAGTTGATACAACCCATAAGAGAAATAAAAAATTACAATGTGTGCAGTTTGAATTCAAGACCATATTCTATCCTGAACTGTTAATTGAACTTCTTATAAACAATCATGACTCAGAGAATAAATTTTATTTAAAATATCAATTCATAAATTAGAAATATAAACGTACATTATTTACAACATTATGTATAATAAAATCATGTGGATATGTACATATGGGTTAATATTATTGACTGCAGTATTACTAAGATCTTTTGAGTGGATAACTGGAGAAACTGTAAGTCAATCTCTTCATCTTATTATAGCTTTATTTCTGTCATATTGTTAAAACATTTGAAATGAAAGAACATTTAAACCTGATGTTAGACCACATTCTCATTCTTATTAGGAGAGATTAAACAAAAATAATGTTTAGTGTTTACACTTGACACTTAATCACAGTAAAAAAATTGTTTGTTCCAAGCTTATGAAGTCTGAGTTGGAGTTGCTAAAAACTCACTGACTCAGACTCGAGCTTTTGTTAGACAGTTGCAAAAAACAAAAATCAACCAAATATATTTATTTTTAAACTTATAAACTGAATTATTATTTTAATTTTTGAACTTTATACATTAATAAATATTTACCATATTATACTTGCGTATAAGCTGACCCTAATGAATCCCAATATGTTTTCAGACAAAGATCCCATTTTTAATGAAATACTAAACAAACAAATATAATTATACAAAAAATTATGAAACATGAAACGAATCCTTCAAATTCGGAATAACTAACTGTATCTCCAAAATGTTCGATGAAATCCCTTTCCGTTGCTTCTCATCATAGAAATCAGATTCAGTATATGATACATTTTGTCATCATTTTCGTAACCAAAATCCTCCTCAGTGCAATCCATGGCATTGCTAACAAAACACTTTTTAAATGATTTCAGAATCATCTTCATTGGAACTGACATCCACGCCTCTTTAACCCAAGAGGCGATAACGCAGATTCATGATTTTTTCAAATTGCCCACTTTTGTTTTCTGCACATCTGGCGAACATGTCCACTAAATATACATTTTTCGCAATCTATCTTTAAATAGTTTGTTGATGCAAAAATCCAGTAATTGCAAAATTGATATCAGTCCATCTGGTATAACAACCATAAACAAATTAAATTTTTCAACTTTTTTTTTACATAGTTGGTCGTATGAGTGCTAAATGTATCCCGCACAAGCTTCACTGGCTTCTTAAATGCAGCTCCGGGTCTTTTGTCCCACACATTTTCCAGCCATTCCATGGTTCCTTTTTCATCTATCCATCCATTATTTTGTGGCCTGATAATTACTCTAGACAGAAATTTTACGTTGAATAGAATTTTTCTCCTCTTAAATATAATGATAATGGCAATTCAGGACCATCTGATAAGCAAGATAAAACAACTGTGAAATTCGTTTTCTAGTGACCTAGTGGCATAGAACTTTTCTCCCCAAATCTGACCCACATATAAGCAGACTCCTCCTTTTCAAAAGACAATTTTAGGTCAAAATTATTTGGCTTATATGCGAGTATATACAGTAGTTATTTTCCTGTTCATTGGCATGTTAACGTTTTCTTTCTTTTGGCAAAAACCTTTTTAAGTGTTTACTTTTTAACTATCATAATCTTTTAAAAAATATCATATATTTCTGTGTATAATCTGTGGCAGTGTCTAAACCTCGAGGACTTTATTTCAAGCTACAGGAATAATAAACTTTGCTAATCTGCAGTGCCATAAAATCCTTGATTATACGGCATAAAATATTATTTAATGTATGCTATATCTCCTCATTTGCCATTTCATTCTGTTCTTAAAATTGCTCCCATTTCATCCTAAGATTAGAACCTAAAACATCTATAAAAAGTCAATCTGACCTGAACCTAAAACATTTAAAATTTGAATGACTTGAAATGGGAAAAACTAAATTTTAGTGGAAATAGAATTATGGAAAATTTTGTACAATTATATCTCTACTAGAAATTTTATCTTTTATCTAGAAAAGAAAATATATATTTACTCATTCTTATTAAAATTCATAATTTTTCTTCTGAAAAAGTATACTGGGCTTTCTTTTGACAAACCGAGACAATCTGAACCTGATCCAATCCCAAAACAATAATTGCCAACTTGACCTGCAGTAAAAAAATAAGAATCAACCTGACCCACAACAAAAGAAATTAGTGGTAATCTGAACTGAACCATAGGTCAAATTCAGGATACCTGGCCCGATTCAGGACTCTACTTCAGATAACAATGTGTGTTTCATTTTACTCTCTCCCAGTTGCCCTGCCCCATTTTTCAGTGTTTTAGATAAGAGAGAAAAAATGTGAATTTGTTAAGGCTGCTCTCTGCTTTTGCTAAGGCTCAACTGCTCTGTTCAACAAGCACAAAACGTTTTGACATATTTACAAATTCATTTTTTAAAGGAAAGATATAAAAGTGGAAAACCTGACTATGGAAGCGATTTGCAATCAAACTGTGTTTTCCACTTTTGGATCCATCAATTACCTATAGAGTTAGAAGTTATTTAGATCACGTGAAAAACACTTTTTCACCCTTTCTTGAGTGGATTTTCTCTTTTCGCGTGGAAATTTTGTTCAAAACGTACACTTTGACACTATTTTCTGAACGATCTACTGCGTTTGCAAAAAAAAAAAAAAAAAAAACAGCTCGATGACATAGTTTCTGAACAACAATACCTGCTAGTTTCATGTATTTCTGAGCAAAAATAAATTTAAACTTATGTCATAAAGTTGCCCTTTTTAATTTGGGATCAGCCTTAATGCTGCTATCACTACAATATCAGAGCTCATATTCAGCATTTTTCGGACTAAAAAAAAAAAAAAATTTTGCATAAGATTTAAAAATTTTCCTGACTTAGAACTTATCCTTTCCTTTTATTTCTATGCCCCATCTTATTGTAAGAACAAAAATGTTCCATGAATTTTGAAAACAACATGAAGAAACTTTTTCCTTTACCACATTCAAAGTACATCTGAAGAAATGTATCTGCAGGAAGAAAACATTATTAGTTGATATGTGCATCACATACTTCAAGGTCAAAGAGCAGTGTTGGCAGTTGGGCATGGTTCTTTATATTAGGGATGCACCGAATATTGATTTTGCCGGATATCGGATACTGGATATCCGAAGCTCCTTTGCCTGCCGGGTTCGGATATCCGGCACTATATATGTTTTAGTTATATTGTGAATTATTTCTTTATGTAATGCCATCTCAGAACAATAAATTACAAACATGCTTCACACATCATTAAAACATTTTAAATGTATTGAAATATAATTTACAAAAACTATGTCTCCTTGAATATCAGGGCTTGAAATTCAAGTTTTCCCAGGAGGGGAGTTTCCTACCCAACATTTATAAATGCAGGGGAGTTGAACAGGTAGAAAGGGAAAAAAAATCTTTAAACTCCATTATATTTTATGCGCCACTTAAAGAATTACATTTATACAGACATTACAAAATACCATTGAAATAATTTAAATTAACAACTCAAGATAATTCTCCATATTTTTTATTTTTATTAAAACAAAGGAACAGAATCAAGCTGTATATATACCATGTCAATTTTTCAACTTTCCCCTAATGTTATGGGCAATTAACAATTGGGTTGCTAAATGAATTTCTTAATTTAGATTTTATTCCATTTTAAGTGCTTTAGCCTCTTTCATAAGTTACACTTTTGACAAACAGCACAGGGTAACTTTTATAACTTTAGAAATTATCAAAAATGCATGGTTATGCTCTCTTAAAATTTTTTAGAAAACTTTGCAAAATCTGATGTGCATTTATTTTTAACGTGCTTGCATGAATAATGCATATCGGTGATTGTATTGTCAATATCCTACGGTGATTATATGTCATTTCTGAACAAACTCATTTATTATATCCTTAATGGAATTATAGTCAAAACTGTAATCCCTGGTATTTTCATTAACTAAACTAGGTTCTATGCAATGGAATTTTAAATCCATATCCAAAGTTTGAAAAGGGAATAGTCAATTGATTTCTTCTATTACATGAGAAAAGGTTGATTTCAAAAAGTCATGTCTTAATTTCTGTGAATTGCATCAAGCATCAACTAGTTCGTTGTTTCTAAATAGTTTCCTTGAAATTTTTGTTTCTTCATGTGCACCACAAGATCTAATCTCATTTTGTTTAATGGTGACTCGAGGCCTGCTTGGTAGGGCTCAATCTCTGGTGACAGTTACTGTACATTTAGTTATTTCCTTTTTTGGGCAAAGGAAATAAAAATCGCAAAATATGTAAAAAATATCACAGATTTCGTCAATCATGGCAAAAAAAAAAAATCAAAAAATTTGTTGTTCTGTGAATTGCGAGAATCAATTAGTTTGCTGTTTCTATATATGTTTTTTTTTTTAAGTTCAATCAAATTTTTTTTCTTCATGTGCACCACAAGTGTAATCTCATTTTGTCTAGTGCTAACTATTGGCCAATTTGGTAGATCTCAGTCTCTGGTGGCCGTTACTGCCCTTTTAGTTATTTTCTATTTTGGGCAGATGGAAAAAACATCGCAAAATACGCAAATCGGTCGTAGAAAAAAATATCGCTGATTTCGTCAATCGTGGTGAAAATAAATAAAAAAATTTGTCGAACGGTCGCGAGAAAAAAACTGAAGTTCGTGAGAAATTGGCAGCGTGAAAATCACGAAATTCATCAATCGATCACAAAAAAATATCGTGAAATTTGCCAGCCCTTCACGAGCAAATATCGTGAAATTCTTCAGCCAGTCGCAGACAAAAAACGCAAAATTTTTCAATTAGATGCATAAAAACAATCGGTACTTTCATCAGTATGTCGCAAGAACAAACAGGGAAATTTGCCAATCGGTCACAAAATAAAATTGCTAAATTTGTCAATTGATCGCGAGAAAAAATTTATGAAATTTCACCGATCGGTCTCCAGAAAAAATCATGAAATTCGGCTGTCGGTCGTGGATAAAAATTGCAAAAATTTTCGGTCAGATGCTTGTGAAACCTGCCGATCGATAGCGTAACATATCACGAAATTTGTCAGTCGGTCCCGAGACTTGATCGTCGTTTTACAAAGAAACATTTTCTGAAAATGTTTTTTTGGAAACAGGAGCCTCCCGCACACAATATTTTTTAGGGCACGAATCCTGCCATTCCATCTCGAAATTCAAGCCCTATATCTGCTATTCAATCCCTGTAATGTATATTAATAATGTTGCATAACAAATGTAATTTAAACATAAAAATGTTCTGTTTATTTGTACAATGAAACGCTGATAATTGTTATTGGATTTGGATATGGGATTGACTATATTAATTGCTAATAATTAATTAATTTGTACAATTGTACGTTGTAGGTTTTTTGAATTAAGCAGTAGACTGTATACACTAACTTTTTCCACTATTTAATTGAAAGCTTTCACAATTTCACAAATAAATTATCCGCTTAGGGATCACAACACACTCTCATCGAGATCCACAAACTCGACTGACAAAGAAAAAAATATCAACAATAAATTCCCTGCGCAGAGGGAAAAACAGAGTACGTGTTTTCATTTATCCCTACGCAGAGGGAAAAGGCTGGAATATTCAGTTTCACTTTAGCACAACTGAAATACATGCAATTAAGAATTATAAAAGCAATTTAAAACTAAACATTCTCCCGGCCTTGAAAGCCGAAAGGGTTTCAAAAATTTACTCTAAAGGTAATTTACATAACTTAGTAATTGGCCTTTTCAATTCACTATTTTCAGTTCTCAGGGTAACTACACGAACCTTTTTATCAGGTCCAGGATGTGTTTTAATCACTCTAGCTAATTTCCATTGTAAAGGGGAAAGACCTTCATTTTTTATTATAACTAAATCACCTATCTTAATATTAGGCTCTTCTTTAAGCCATTTTACTCTCTGTTGTAGGGTCGAAAGGTACTCATTGCTCCATCTTTTCCAAAAGTGTTGGAGCATTTTCTGCACTAATTGCCACCTGGTCAATCTTGATGCAGGTACCTCTGAAATATCAACTTCTGGTACTGAAGTAAGAGGAGCACCAATTAAAAAATGACCAGGGGTTAAGGCCTGTAAATCATTAGGATCGGAACTTACGGGACAAAGGGGTCTAGAATTTAAACAGGCTTCGATTTGAGCTAAAAGAGTTGAAAGTTCCTCAAATGTTAAAACTGAATTGCCAACGGTTCTTTTTAAATGAAATTTCATCGATTTAACACCAGCCTCCCAAAGTCCTCCAAAGTGAGGGGCTGAGGGTGGATTGAAATGCCAATTTATTTCTTCCGAACTTAAGTACTTTGCCACTTCTTCATTATGCAGAGAAGAAGTTGCAAATTTATACAATTCTTTCAACTCCTTGCTCGCACCGACAAAATTTTTGCCACAATCACTTACAATTTCTTTAGGTTTGCCTCGTCTGGATATAAATCGCTTGAGACAAGCTAAAAAGGCCTGAGTAGATAAATCAGTCACTAATTCAATGTGAATTGCATGGGTAGAAAAACATATAAATAATGAAATATAACACTTAAAAGATTTTGTACCTCTACCCTTTCTAAATTTACATAATATAGGTCCTGCATAGTCAGTTCCTGTGACAAGGAACGGACGGGTAGGTTGCACTCTAGTAGAAGGTAAATCAGCCATGATTTGTTTGGACATAGAAGCAGAAGCACGAGCACAAATTACACAATTTTTTACAAACTTTCTTACAACACTTCTTCCACTTAAAATCCAATATCGCTGTCTGATAACACACAATAGTAGTTGAGGGGCAGCATGAAAGTGAGATAAGTGAAAATATCTAATAATCAGCACAGTCACTGGGTGATTTTTTGGTAACAATATTGGATGGATTTGATCTTGTGTGAGATTTGAATGACGAAGACGTCCTCCCACTCTGAGTATTCCTTCATCATCAAGGATTGGAGAAAGATTGATCAATTTGCTATTGCGAGGTAAACACTTACCAGAAGTCATACATTTAAGGTCATCTGTAAATGATGACTTTTGCACTTGTTTGATTATCACTTTTAAAGCACTCTTAATTTCTGTGTTTGTAAGAAAACCAAAGTTTCGTTTTGAAACAGGTAAACGAGAATTCGTAAGAAATCTCAAACACCAAGCAATTACACGTTTTAGCTTAGTAAAGGACGATATATTTGAGAGAATAGGCATTTCCTCACTTAACTGAGCTGTAGCACAAAAATAATTTTTTCTTTGCTCTATTAAGGCTTCGTCACACAAAACAGTACCTAATTGCGGTTCTGGAGAGGTGAAAGATGGATCACTAAGCCAACTCGGACCATTCCACCAAAGATCATGCAATGATAATTCTGAGGGTGATAGACCTCTTGATGCGCAATCTGCTGGATTCTCTTTTCCTTTTACATGATGCCAGCACTCTGACGGAACAAGTTGCTGTATTTCCGAAACACGATTCGCAACAAAAGTTTGCCATCTTCTTGATTCTGTTGATAGCCAAGACAGAACTATTGTTGAATCTGTCCAACAGTTAATTTTAGAGATGTCCAAGCACAATGAATCTAGGACAGTTTTTACCAAACGGGCTGACAGCAGGGCAGCACTCAGTTCTAATTTAGGCAAAGATATTGTTTTTAATGGTGAAACTCTTGTTTTTGCAGTTAATATTCTAACTGATGCAGTTGAATCATCGGATAAGGACCTTAAATAAACAACTGCACCATATGCTATTAAGGAAGCGTCACTAAATGAATGAATTTCAAATTTGTTAGCTGAGGGAATAATTGCTAACCGAGGCACAGTAATCGATGTCAAACATGCAAGTTCTTCCCGAATTTTTATCCACCTATTTTTTATGAGTAGTGGAACAGGATCGTCCCATGCTAGATGTAGACTCCAAAGTTCCTGAAGTAGAATTTTTGCAGAAATTATAAAGGGAGAGATCCAACCAAGTGGATCAAACATTTTGGCTATATCTGACAATATAGATCTCTTTGTAACTTCTTTTAATGTTGGTTCTATGGTTACACTAATTTTGAAGACATCGCGATTCGAGTCCCATTTTAATCCTAGCACTTTTATTGAATTATCGTTTTCAATTGATAAATCGGGTTTAGTCTGAATTAAATTTTCAGGAATGTTTTTTAGTACACTAATGTCGTTTGATGCCCACTTACGTAATTCAAATCCGCCTCTTTTCATTAATTCTTGTAACTCTGATATTAATTTAGTAGCTTCTTCGGGAGATGATGCACCTGTAAGTAAGTCATCGACGTAAAAATCACGTAATACAATGTTTGATGCTAATGGAAAATTTAATTTTTCATCCAGCGCTAATTTTTGAAGAACTTTAGTAGCTAAATATGGGCTAGATGCTAATCCATATGTTACTGTAGTGAGACGATATTCACTAATATCATCGGAAAATTTATCTTTCCAGAGAATTCGTTGAAAATCTTTATCTTCAGGATGTATCTTAATTTGACGAAACATTTTAGCAATATCAGCGTTAATAGCTATAGCGTGTGTGCGGAATCTCAACAAAATAAAAAATAACTCTTGTTGAACCCTAGGTCCTACAATTAAATTTTCATTAAGAGAAACATTATTTGTAGTTTTTGCACTCCCATCAAACACAACTCTAAGACGGGTTGTTGTGCTAGATTCTCTAATGACTGGATGATGTGGAAGATAATAAACTTCATTAACGGGTTTTTGAATTTCGCTCTTCGGTATTTTTTCCATATGTCCCATATCAAGATATTCATTCATAAATAGACAATAATTTTCATACAAATCCGGTTCTCTATTAAATCTTTTTTCTAAGTTTAGAAATCTTTTCATAGCTAGTGATTTTGACTCCCCTAATTCTTTACATTGCTTCTTAAATGGCAAACGCACAATATATCTTCCATTCGAATCTCGTGAATGGGATGTATCGAAAATTTCCTCACAATATTTTTCTTCATTTGTGTATATTTCCTTCGAGGGGATATTTTCTAACTCCCAGAACTTTTTCACATAATCTGTTTCAACATTTGCAAAATTAACTATAATATTTGGTTTATTTTCTGAAAATGTATCACTATCTCCCGTTATTAACCACCCGTAATCCGAATTTACTGCAAAAGGAAGTCCTGGTTTCCCAAATATTTTTTCTCCTCTAATTATAGATAATGATAGAGACACGCCAAATAATAAGTCTATTGGGCCTGGTTCATTCCACTTAGGGTCAGCTAATGTTATGTTCTTTAAGTGACTGAATGAATTAGTATCATATGATACAACTGGTTGATTACTCGTTATCTTTTTCAAAATATAAAAAGTACCTAATCGTGTGTTTTGTTTATCAAAATGTGGAGAAAATTCCAATCTTACAACGCCACGAGTTTCTTCGGAGTATCCCATTCCCAAACATTTAATCTGTAAATTAGCTGAATTTCTTTTTATTCCTAATAATTGTATTGCACGCTCACTTATAAAATTATTGGTACTGCCAACATCTATAATGCAACGCAGTAATTTATTGCCTCCATAATTATCTTTCACATTAATCAGCGCAGTTGCAAGTATGCCAAATGATTTTGAGTATATTTCACCAAGGCAAGAATTTATTGACATGTTTACATTACTAGATGATTCACCAACAGTCTCACTATTTTGATTCGAGGATTGAGGCGTTACTTGGTTTTTTATATCTGGATAATTTGTTTCTCGCCTTTCATAATGTAATAAGCTATTGTGATTCTTCAAATTACATTTCGAACAAACTCTTTTTGACTGACAATTAATTAATTTATGTTCTGGAGATAAACACGCAAAACAGAGATTTTTATTTTTTACAAATTGCACTCTTTCGCGAACAGATAACTTTAGAAACTCACTGCACTTTGATATTTTATGACTATTCAAAGAACAATATTTACATTCAATATTATTAACAGAAGCAGTCATTGCAGTTAATTTAGGATAACTGTTTTTCTTATAATTAATATTTCCTCTAGCAGATTGTAATGAACGAGCATAATCTTTCAGAAAAATTATCAATTGAACTAACGTTGGAAGCTCGTCATTTTTTAACTGGCGTTCCCACCATAATTTAATATTATGATCAACTTTTTGCAATATTAAATAAATCAACAAAGTTTCTGAAAAGCCACTTACCTTCTGATCCAATATTTCGAAAGAACGGACACATTCATTTGTTACATCTACCAAATTAAGTATTGCTGCGGGTGCATCACCTTGCACGAATGGAAAATTTAATAATTTTCTAATGTGGCTGTATATTAACTCACGTTTGTTAGAATATCTTTCAGATAGCAAGTCCCATGCGATACTATACTTCGAATCTTCAATAGGTATTGATTTTATTATTTTCAAAGCGTCTCCTTGACAAGATAATTTCAAGTATTGCAGCTTCTGAGCTGGCGATAGATTTTCATTATTATGTATACTCGCATTGAATAAATCTTTAAAACTCAACCATTCACTAATTTGACCACTAAATGATGGTAGAGAAAGCTTTGGTAATTTTATTTCATTAACTTCCTTCTTCGGATTGTTCACATTTATTTTTCTCGCTGTAATTGCATGTTCGATTTTTACTATCAATTCATCAAAGATGTCTTGCTGTTCGTCCTTTTCTTCTATAAATGAATCGATGTCGTTTTCTTTACAAGCAGAAAAAATCGTTTTAAACAACACCTTCAACTCTTCCTCTAATTTTTCTGTTTCCCTTTTTAATAACTGAAGTTGCTCTAATTCACACACATTCAGATCAGTTTTAAGAAAATTGTTTTTCAATCTCGTTATTGCCGATTTCAACACTCGTTTATCAGTTTCTAAGTTTTTATCCATTTTTCTCTCTCAGTATTCTAATTTGGCACAGTTCCAATGATTTCACGCTTTCACTTTCGAACGAAATTTAGATACGCATTCTTTTTTGCACTTAGTTCGTTTTAACTCCGGCTCGACGGACCAAATGTACGTTGTAGGTTTTTTGAATTAAGCAGTAGACTGTATACACTAACTTTTTCCACTATTTAATTGAAAGCTTTCACAATTTCACAAATAAATTATCCGCTTAGGGATCACAACACACTCTCATCGAGATCCACAAACTCGACTGACAAAGAAAAAAATATCAACAATAAATTCCCTGCGCAGAGGGAAAAACAGAGTACGTGTTTTCATTTATCCCTACGCAGAGGGAAAAGGCTGGAATATTCAGTTTCACTTTAGCACAACTGAAATACATGCAATTAAGAATTATAAAAGCAATTTAAAACTAAACAACAATTAAATGCTGATAATTTGTACAACTAATTTTAACTAATTAATATGCCTATAATTGTAGAGTATTTTCACAAAGAAATACATACTTTCTTTTTATAACTTAAACATAAAATTTCTGCTAATATACCCATGATTAAAGAGTTATTTTCTCCAAACATAGGTTTAGTTGATGCCTTTTTTCTGTTTTAATTATTTAATACCGTTTTGCTTTAAGTCACATTTGGTTTTATTTTAAGTTAAATTACTTTGATATTTAAGTAAAAAGAAAATTACTTTTAATTTTAAATATTTATAATGAAGTTACAAAAATAACTAGTTGGATGCACCAATCCCAAAACTTTCTTCTATTTCATACATCTTAATATTTCAAAAAGTAATTCCAAATGTTAATACTTCAATATTATTAGTTCAATTCTATACAAACTTTGATTTTGATCTAAAATTTCTGCTCCAGTCAATTAATCAGAATCAGAATAAGATGTTAACCTCGATCATGATATTTATTAAAATCAATAATTTTTTCGTTATTCTGTTGTACATCAGCTGTTTGTGAATAGCCAGCTTAGCAGGATGCGAAGTTTCCGTCACTTCATGAGCCGTCAATATACAGTACAAAAAAAAAAAAAAAAAAATTGCGAAAAATCAAGAATTTTGCAAAAATCGCTGTTACATTGCCACTTTCTAGTGGAATATTTCCAAATTCAAGGAGAAACTGCTGGCCATAGCAAAAATATACACAAAAAATTGGTTCAATTCTATGCTTAACTTCATACACTTTTCAATGGCAAAATAATGAAAATAACACAAAAATCACTATTATAGGGCCCCCTTCCAGCGGAATATTTTCAAACTGAAGGAGGACCTGTTGGTCATAGCCAAAAACACACCTCCAAAATTTGGTTTGACTCTATGCATAACTTCATATACTTTTTTATGGTCAATAATGAAAATGGCACAAAAATCACAATTACAGCACCACCTTCCGGCAGAATGCTTCCATACTAAAGAAGAACCTACTGGCCACAGCCAAAAACATATTACAAAAATAACTTCATACACTTTTCGATGGTACAATAATGAAAATGGCACGAAAATCCAGATTACAGCACCCCCTTCCAGTGGAATGTTTCCATATTGAAGGAGGGACAGCTGGTTATCGCCAAAAACCAGCCAAATCGCCAAAAACAAAAAATTTGGTTCAATTCTACCCATAACTTCATATACTTTTAGATGGGACAATGCCGACACACGGACAAACAGACATTTTGTATAAACATGTTTTGGAATATCTGACCCCTAAAACGTCTCAATCCGTCGAAAACCAGAAATCGAAGAAATTTCAATTTACAATTCCTTCTTCTATTGAAGATAGAAGAAAGTAAAAATAGGCCTGTTTAATTGTTACACTTAAAATTAATAAAGCCATACTTTAATAAATAACTTCAACTTTTGTTTTATATTCTGAAAATAAAGGTACAATTTTCTAAAAGATGTAAATATAAATTCTTAAATTTATTATAAAGAGTACAAATATCAATGTTAGGAAAGCTGGCGATTCCTTAAACTTTTCAGAATTACCTTTTACTCATGAATAGTGAACTTACTTTCATATTTTACATTATAAACAAAAGTTGTTCGGCATTATTTGTGTCAAATGATTTCTCTTATCCTTATATATTCGCTTTGCTGTGCTCTGCCAGATATCCGGCAAAGAAGTCGGATATCCAGTGATTGTGATTCGGATATCCGATGGTATTTCGGATATTGAAAAATCAGCCGGATATCCGTTGCATCCCTACTTTATATTCAGGTTGTTTGATTACTACCACTTTTTGAAATAGTAATATTTGCCTTATTTAATAAAAGATTAAATAAGATGAATATTACTTGAAAAAAAAAAATGTTAGCAAACAAGCAATCAGAATAAAAAGAACTCTACCCAACTGCCAACACTGATAGGTTGGCCATCCGTAAATTGGAGTCAGAGTCTTCCCCCCCCCCCCCCCAGGAGTTAGAGAACCTTTCCTACTCCATAGCACTGGTTTCTTCTTGTGCATGAAGTGTTCAAAGAAATAAGAGTTATTAAAAATTTATTGAAATTTATTATAAATTTCATTAAATGTATTTGACACACCTTAGCAAATGTAATAGAAGGAAATATTTCTTTAATTAATTTAATTTTTTTTTCACTCATCTTATTTAATAGGTTTTTACCAACTAACAGTATTGATATATTACCTGCTTCAGATCTAATGTTATTGTCACCCATTCATACTGTTTTCCATTCTGGAGAGTAGGGCTTTGCCACCACCGGTTAGTTCCATCAATAGCATTATCAATTGGATGGCTCTTGTCGGAACTCTTTGCATCACAAACACTACAATGATCTTGCCTGTCTCTGTTTCTCCTATGATCCTCTCTTTCCCTATATAAAGAAAAAGAGACACAAGATTAGATTTCTTTGATACAAAATTATTCAATTTATCACATTTTTAAGTAGAAAAATATTTAAAGACAAGAAACAGAAAAAATATGCGTGATGTAAAGATTAGGTACCACTACTTGATTATCCCTTCGACCAATTTCGCCAAATTATATGAATGGAAGAATGTTGCCATTCTAAAATTTTAAGATAGGAAAATTAATGAATTTAAATTTAAAAAATCTCTAAAAAATAGGGATACTTTAATGATGATGTTCACTTATGGCATAGCGACATACCAAATATAAAATTTGATTTATTTACATGATTTCGGACAAAAGAATACTAATAGTTTATGTATTTAATTGCAAAATTATTAAATTAAATCATAAACAAACAGATATTTTTAAGATATTGTATTTGTGAATAAAATGTAAGTATTTTAAATGTCATAAACAAATTTATTAAGGGACATAATAAATATCAAGGATAATGGAAAATCATAAGGAACCTAATGCTCTTTATTTAGTCAAAAAACATAGATGAATATAAGTATAAAATATATGTAAATATTAGATATGGGCTTAAAGGGAAAAAAAAAATGCAATAATTTTAAATATCGAAAGAAGAAATAAATTAGTAAAACATTATTAAAATACAAATAAAGCGTCGAATAAAAAAGACTTCATGACGTAGCAAACACCTGTAACATGTTTAATGCCAAATGAATGTGACATTTACAATCATCCATTATTAGCATTTAATCTTACAGTTTGGCGACAGTTTTTTGGTTGATGGGGTAATCAAGTTGCACCAAAGATTATGATATATAAAGTAGAAGATTTTTATATTGTAAACCTAAAAAATGTGTTTAGGTAAAATCAGGTTGTTATATAGAATTTTGCCTTATATAGAACATTTCACACATTACTAAAATTTAACGTGTAAGCTAAGGTAAAATAATCATGATTAAAAAAAATAATAATAAAAAAAAAATCAGATTATTTTTTTTTTAAATTTAAATTGGATTTTTATGATTTTCTTCCCTGCATTAAAATACGGACTAGCTACCAATACTTTTAGGTTTCTAAAACAATTAAACCTCTAATTGCTAAGATAATCTATGTTTTTAAGCTTTAATTATAATTATTAGTTAGTGTAATTAGAGTAATTATAAAACCCATTTATTTTCATTAGTAGTATGCAATAATGTGTCACATACATTAATACTTTGTAATAATTATCTAAAATTATATTAAATACTATTGATATTTACAGTTATTAAAATTATTAATAATTGCATTTAATATCAAATTGTTAACAATGTTTGAAATTAATCATTATTCAACAATTAACACTCTAATTAGGAAAACAAATATTTTTATGCTTTAATTCCTAAAATGATAATTTAATATTCATTACAGAAAAAAGGGGTGCTAGTTCAGAAAAAACAGAGCATTATTTCATGAGTAAATATATTAGACTTAGTAATGTGTTTAGTAATGATAAAAGAAAAAAAGGTATTTTTCGGTTAGCCGGGCACCAGTATCATATATACAAACGTATGTGTATATGTCCATATATTTATATATACATATATTGCATACACACATATATATGTATATATACATACATGTATATATAACACTGTCACTGGGCTAAACAAAAAGTACCGAAAAAAGCAAGGGCGTAAGAACCGGGGGAGCTGTGGCTCCCCCTGGAATATTTCAGAAGGGATCAGCTCCCCCGGGAGAAATTCTCGCACCACATCTGTTTACGATACATTGCTGAATTTAAAAAATAGGAAATAGGAAATAGAAAAAATAGGAAATAATATTGTATAAATTTCTAGGAAATTTATACAATAAACAACAAAAAGAAGAGAGAGAGGGGGTGGTGAGCACATTTGTTTGTGCCTTCACCCTTTTTCTCATTGTTTACAACCCTCCCGATTTGCAGAAAAAAAGGGGGTCTTATATAGGTTTACTACAAATTGTCTGCACCGATAACATATTTATAAAGATGAGGCCTTTAAAATTGATTTGGAAGAGATTTGTAAAGAATTTGTAAGCAAAACAACAGAAAGCATTTTAATTTTTGGTAAATGGAAGTGCGAGAAGCCATAAATTTGAATATTGTATTCGGGATCGCACATAAATTAAGTTTCTATGTATCAAGTATATCTATTAAAAATTATTTTAACTGGATTAAAGAGTTGGGTGGTCTTTTGATATGCTTGTATTTTATACTTCTGTTTGTGAAACGTGCAACACTATGAAGGAACCGTCCAAAATGAATGAAATTATCTGTGCCACTAGCTTTCTGCAATATGTCCCGGCTCCCCCTGTTTGTGAAAAGTTCCTACGCCACTGGAAAAAAGTATATAATTTGTTAATATGATAAATAAAGTGACATTAATTTTCAAGGATTTTATGAATTACAAATTGAAAAATACAATTAAATAACGGCATGATTTAACAATACTTTGTATTTTCTAAAGAAATAAAGTTCTATAATTTTTGCAAGGTCTTGGGCACACTGATTTAGAAATACTGTGGTGTGGGGAAGTTTTTTACAAGAAATCTCTGATTGCAACTAAAGGTGAATTTTACTATATTTTTTTTTTTAAAGGGATGTATTTTGCCAATTTAAAAAAAGGGCAGGGTGTTGTAAAATTTAAAAAATGGCCTAGAGGGAACAGTAAGTAATTGCAGAATTAATAAAAAACTGCAAATAAGTATAATTTCATTAGTTAGTAGCAAAAACAACAAAACAAGCAAATATGATCTGCAGGTCATTTTGCATTTGTACTAAGGAATATTACTATTAATTATCTAAATCTAAACTTACACACAAGTATATATGTTAACAAAACAACAACAATATATATACATTATATGAAAATTAATTACATATACAGCGTATAAATATAAGAATAACCAATTATATCTAAAATCCTCAAAATATTAAACAGCAACATTGTTACAACTAGTGGGGATTGTGCTTAAATAAGAAAAAAAAAAAAAAAAAAAAAAAAAAAAAAGAAAAAGAAAACTGCCTTTTCAATTCCTAACTAATTTCTTTATTTGGTGTATATGAGTTCAAAAGTAAAAAAATAAAAGCATTTATTCAACCTCTACCGAAGAAGCTCTTTCTGAGTTTAACATTTTTATACCAATTAGTTCTTTTTGTCTTATACATTCTTTTATAACAGTTGTTGAACAGGTATCAATCTTTCATTCTTCTTTAGCTCCAAATTCTGTAAATTTATTATTGCAAAAGTAGAACGAGAAAATAACATACTAGACTAGCTAATTATTCTTTTACTCACAGAAATTTATTATCCTCACTATGCTTATTTTATAGAAAAGAAGAAATAACTTCACCGGTTAAAGAAAATAATGACATTGCAGATTATGTATATTAGATTTAAATATCATTTTAAAATTAAATGCTTTTTATGACAGACAAAAACTTGCTTTTTACGAACTTACTGAACTTATTTTTTTTTATAATTCTAAGGAATAGTCTTAGAAACAATTATTTAATGCTTTTTTTGCTTGTTCATATGGCAAAATACGAATAAAAACTTTCCAAATTATGTTAATCTTAGATTTTATTTTATTTTTTTTAATTTTAAACATTTAGAAAATTTATGATTTTAATCAATGATTTAAAAAAAAACAACTCAGTTTATTAAAATCATGATTTAATCACTGATTTAAATCACTTGATTAAAAACGTTGACACCCTATTGCAAACATAGCAAAATATGTTGGTAACATATCAATACACATTTGAAGATCTTTATATTGCATTCGTTGGGACTAGAAGTTTTGCAGATTTATAGATTTTTGTATAATATAGATCTTTCCATGCATCATTAAATTACCTTATAAACATAATTGAAATGGACCAAATCATTAGATTACTCATTTTCAAAAATTTTTATGTAATAATAGCATTTTTTTAACTCATTCATTGACCATGAATCAAAGAATCTTTACTGACCTTTCACTTCAACACTTCTTATGCGTATTAGGACAAAGTAAAAGTTTTTGGCATACCTCTAACAATATTATTCTTGCAAGTTGCAATACGTTAGTATTAACATATTTATTCAGTCTATTTAATTTTAAATTAATAATGTTGATTGATTTTTTTAAAATTATTGTTTAGCACTTTTAATTACAGAAAATGGTCACTAGTTTAAAGGAGTGGCTATTAAGGGTGTATTCCGATTCGAACTGCTCATTTTCTGATTCATTTTAAAATTCATTTTTGCTCTCAAACGCATCAAACTTGGAAATTCTCTTATTTAGAAACTATATAATGTGCGGTGCTTCTTAATTTTTTGATAAATGCAGAAAATACTGTAAAAAACGCTGTCAAAGTTGGCATTTTGAACCGAATTTTCCGAAGCGGGCAATCTGGGAATGAAAAAAATGGTCATACTGAGAAAATAATTGTTTAAAAATCAAATTATAATTAATTGAGCTGAAAATGAAATCACACGGCATGTTAAACATGTCTTCAGAAATCACCCCAGCAAGTTTCATGTTTTTACTTTTAAAAATGAGTCTGAAAATGTCTCAGAAAATTTCGAGCTGTTGAGGGTGGAAAAATATTTTTTCGAATACACCCTTAATGAAAATAATACTACTGGTACTGACTACCAGGGCCGTGCAAAGAAAAAACTGCACCCGGGGCAAAGTTTCAATTTGGTGCCGCCCCCCCTCACTTTGTCTAGCAATGTCTAGCTCACTGCTGGTTAAATATGAATGGTTGCAATTTCCAGCACTTCTCGTCATGTTATCATGTTTCACACAAATTTAATTCTGTTTACAATATAGTTACAATACCTTCATTATTGTTAAAGTGATTGTGATGATAGTGTTATCAGTGAGTGCTGTTTAGATATAAATAGTTACAATTTCCAGCACTTCTCGTCATGTTATCATATTTCACAGAAATAACAGTAACTCTGTTGACAATGTAGTTGCAATATCTTCATTATTGTTAAATTAGCAAAAGGAAATTAAAGTTTTATCTGGGGGTGAGATACAATGTATTTTTGACTGAATAAGTGAATTGCGATCCTGATTTTCTGGACAAAATTGTCCTGTTTTAACGCCTATTATTACCAGGGCCATCGCAAAGACTTTTTATTGAGAGGGAAGAGGACCTTAAATTGCGATGTCAAATTTTAGTATTTGCCAATTAGGTTTATAATTTTGCCAAGTTACCACAATTAAAAAATGTAATACAGTTCTTATATGTAAAAAGTTTAATAATATTCCAAATTATCATATATACTCGTGTATAAGTCGAGGAATTTCTGACAATTTTCGATAAGCAAATTGGGATGTCGACTTATACGCGAGTCAATTAAGAAAAGAAAAAAAATCTTCGAATACTGAAAAATTATGCATACTTTATGTGACTTTTTATGTGTACGAATAATAAAATAATATATAAAATACATAAATAATAATAATTTATCATTAAAAAAATTACAATGTTTGGTTTTTGTTTGCATACTACTTTTTCGCATTGGCAAGTGAAATCTTTGGTTAGATTTTGTGTAAAATTGAAGTAAAAAGTTAGTGGGTCGACTTATACGTGGGTTTTTGATTTATTGCAGAATTTGCATTTGAAAGTTAGGTGGTCGACTTTTACGCGAGTATATATGGTAGATTTATAAATTTTCCCAATTGTATCAGAAATAGAAAGGGTATTATAGTTTTTATTAAAGTTTTTTAAACAAATTTGACAACTAAGTTCATAAATTTGCCAAGTGTAACACCATTTGCAAACTTTTTGGAGGGGAGACACCCCCCCCCCCCCCTAGCGAGGGTCGTGATTATTACCCCGGAAAGTTTTTTTCATTTTGTTTAGAAACACCCTGTTCATGAAAAAGCAAAAAACAGATTATTTACCAGACAATGCTCAGGAACTTGCATTTGTACATCATTAATTCCCACGAAAGTCCTCATTAATGGTTAATTATCTTAAGTGATACTTTTAAAACAGCAAATAAATAACATAAAAGCATTCTCTTTTATTTAAAGATGATTCTGTCTAATTATTCAGAATATCTTTATTAATTGACAGTTAAAAGTAGAAGGTGTGTAACGTTTTAAAACATATTTTAAAGAGGTTTTTAAGTATTCAGTTTGACTGAATAATTTTTATATTTGGCCAAACTGAATATTCGGTAGGCCAAATAGTTATATAGCCAAGCTATTTGGACAAGCCAAATATTCGGCAGACCAAATAGTTTGAAATTCGGCCTAACCAAGTATTCAGTAATGGCCGAATAGACTGAATAGATACCGAATATTCGGTGCATCCCTACTTGTGAACTTAGCAATAGCTAGTTTTCCTTCAACCCAAGCTTCATTTGAAAAACCTAACAGGTTAGTAAATAATAAACTCTATTAATATAATAATACTCTGTTAATAAACAAAGCTAGTAGTATAGTAATAGCTAGTAGTAGTAGCTCTGTTAGTATACAAAGCTAAAACAATAACAGACTGAAACTGTGGGAACTGACCTAAAATCAACATGTTCAACAAGTTTGCAGTAGACTTCTGGGGCAGACTCACCACAAGTTGCATTTACAGTTATCACAGATGTGGCAGCAAGGTTAAAAACGTTAGGAAATAATCCATGGGAATTATCATCACCTGAAAATGAAAATAAGGGAGGCATTTCAATATACAGTAAAGAAATTAAAGTAAACAGCTAGTACATGTTAAGTACAACGATTCTTAATAAATTCTTTTCTTACTAAACATTGCAGTTTTAATTATACATATAAACAAGAAAAATTTACTTGAAAAATACATTAATTAAGAAAATATAGCTTTGATTACCACAATTATATACAAACACTGAACTTGGCAATCAGTAATTTTGCATATAAGATTGAAAATACATTTAATTGGACATACTTCTCAGCCTACCTCTTCTATTTTTTTTTAAGTATCCATGTATCAAATAAACAAATAAGTTGTAAAACATTTTTAAGGCAAACATAACATATTTAAAAGAACACTATAATAGATTAAATACAAAATAATAATAATAATAATATTGCAATTGCTGAAATAAAAAAGAAACATTCATTGTGCAGTGTTCTCCAAAGAGCCATTTCAGACTGTTCTGCAAAGAAAAACTGTTAATTTATACATATATATATATAACGGGGGTGAGGGTGGGGGGTGGGGATTTTTTATGCGCAACTTTTAGATATTCTAAGTCGAATTTCAAATAACAAAAAATAATTTTAATATTACTGTTCAAATAATGTATCTTTCAGAAACATAATGTTGACGTTTTACATCCAATTTTTTAAAATGAAAACAATATATAAAACTGATTATTTATTAGCAATTCCAATTAAAGATGTGTATCGTATTTATTGTGTGTGGGGGGGAGGGGGGGGGGAGATATTCTTTGATTCACTGAAATTTGAATGGGGATACCTCAAATTTTTCAGCACAGAAAAATGAAAAGGGTTTCGAACGTGGTGTTAAAAAAATTACTCAAAATACGTTATTTAATGAAGAAACTGGATTCTACATTTTGAATTTAATCATTAGATCTCACCTATTAAATACAATCAAGAAATAAAGATAATTAAATTCCAAGAAATAGAATAAAATTAAAAATTAATGAAAAGAGTGTTTGAAATTTTAGAAATTCTATTCGAATAATGTTCTGTGGAAACGCGAAATCGATTTTCATCGAATGTACGTAGTGCTGCCATCTATAAAAAGGCATTAAAGTTAAATTTATTACTTCTGAACAAATTTGTAGTGCTGCCATCTCTTGGGAATCTATAGTATTATTTGGTATCAACTCATTTAACTATTGCTCAATATTTTGAAATTGAAGTGGAAGAGAATTCAAAAGTAGAACTAACCACATATTATCTCCTTGCATCTCTAGTTTTTACAAAAAAAAAAAAAAAAAGTTTTTAATCGTATAAGACGTTATTTGTTTTGACGTTATTTTTTGCGGACATTGCATATGTTTTCATGCCGTTTCTCTTCGGTTGGGAACAGGAGCTTTATAGCATGGCTAGCCATTGCCTCAAATTATATTAAGTAAAATTCCGCATGTTTCTTTGCAAAAATGGAAAATATGATTTATAGATAGATTACAGGGTCTTATTGGATAAGGGTATTAATAAGGATCGACCGAAAGGGAATTCAGGTAAGCTTCCTATTTTCGGCCGAAAACGAAAATATCCAAAACTTTTTTAAAGTAATGCATATATAAATATACAGAATGGTTAATTAATTATAATATGAACAAAACTTTTTATTTTCATATAAAATAAAATGTCATTAATTCATCTACGACTACGACACAGAATGGTTTTCTAAGCATACGAATTTCATTGCATGAAAACTCCTTTTTCGCCAAGTAGTAATGTCGCCAATGGTTAAATATTGTTGATAGGTTAACAAAATATTGAAAAAAAAAATGGAATATAATGATTATAACTATTAATAAAAAAATAATTTTCAATTCAAGCCAAGAAAAAAATCCAAGATGGTGGACAAAGGGATAATAACACATCTGTTCCAAAAAAATGTTTTAGGTATAAATAATTCAATTTATGTTTTACATTTTTTTTTTTTTTTTTTTTTTTTTTTTTTTTTTTTTTTTTTTTTTGCTAAATGAACATCTGTTATACTAGAACTTTCTCAAAGAGTACTGGAAACACTTCCGCTGTTTCAAACTAAAAATTGTCTATTACTAAATATTTCTAAAAAATTTCTATCGTGACCGCTGCACTGAAACTCCCCGGGAAATTTTTGAAGCGCGATGACTCATTACCAAATATAATTGTTATAATGTCGTTTTCACCATCAGAAAGTAGACGTCAGATGCCGAAGATGTGCGTTTTTTAAAATTGTCTACGTAAATGTTAAGGATTTTTAAGAAGATGATAAAATTTCAAAGTTTATAGGGATTTTTTATGGACTTAAAATTTACGGAGATATCAATTACGGAGATAAAATCATCGGCATCTGACGTGTACTTTCTGATGGTGAAAACGACATTAATAATTTTATACGACAATAATTTTATACGACAATAATAATATATTTTAATAATTATATTAGGTAATGAATCATCGACCGCGCTTCAAAGCTTTCCCATAGGCTAACATGGGATTTCGCGATCGGGGAGTTTCAGGGCAAGCTTTTAAAGAGCACGTGAAAAGCGCCTTCAAATTCTAGCCATATTTCCATTGCTTGCTTTATAATTTGCACTCACGTCTTGAGTCAGTCATGACTGATAACTATAAGCAGTGAAATTTATAGCAATAAATAGTGTTTCATTTCAGCTCAATTCAATGAGTAATGTTGAAAATTTTCGAAGGAAGAAATGAGATTTTTGGAATACGAATAGTTTCGGTCCGGCCGAATTTTTGGAAGCATTTTCGCCGAAAACGAATTTTCGGCTTACAAGTAAATTTTTTCAACAGAAACTAGTGTGACGGCGGTTTTCAAATTCCCTGCTTAACAACGCGAAACTTTCTAACACACTTTCTGACCCATTTTTAAACGCAAAGGCAAATTGGCAGGTCTGACTACTGAAACAATTTGGAATCGAATAGCGTTTTACATTTTTTTAAATAAATAAATTACTTATCGAGTTATAAGCGATTCTTGTCACTTGACGACAAGTTTTTCCCCTTTCTTGCATTACTGCGTTGGGAATTCGGCTTAACGATCACTTTGATAGTTATTTTTTTAAATATCTTCTTTTAACAAAAAATGCAAAACGCCATTCGATTACACAGTTTCTGAATAAGAACGCCCGCCAATTTCATGCGTTTCCGAAAAAATAATTTAGAAATGTGTCGGGAAATAGCTCCTTGGGATTTGACAACAGTCTTGATGGATGTGTTCGAAATGTTTAGAAATGATTTATAATCAATATGTAAAGTCTCTCCCCCGCCCTTATTTTCAAAATCACCTTTATAAATTAGCAAAGTATCCAAAATCTCGATCTGAGTAGAGAACTTTCACAATGGGAGGGGAAGGGGAGAGATAGAGAAGAATCTCTTTTATTATCAAAATTTTAAAATTGTTTCCTTGGGAGTTTCGTTCACGTATTAAAAAGAAATACTACATTGCTTTAATCTTGAAACAGACAGCCAATCCCAATATAAGCTATACTGAGAAAATTAACACTGAGGCTTTAACTGAACTAGGAAAATGATCACAGATTGCAGAAATCAGAAAAAAGAATCGCCCGTAATGTTTGTAATCGACAGGCCAAAGCTGATTATTCTCATTCATATTTATCATCACCCATACCCTTTCAGCTGAAAATGTGTATGTGCTGCATGACTGTGCATTTCGGTTCCAGTTACGACAGAAAATCTGCTCCTAATTCACACTTTTTATTCGCTAACACGAATTTAAGACGCTGTGAGATTTTCAATTAAGAATTATTCTTTCATTTCTGGCGCCTACGAAAAAAAAAAAGACTATATCAGGTGTTTGTCTGAATATAAATACTAAAAGCTATTATTCAGTAAAAATGAGTTGTTATCCACCATTATGAGATATTTTTCACCCATTAATGCATAAAATTTTTAGAAATTCTTATTCAGGTCAAAAGCATGACTTTGTTTTTCATTTATTTATAAAAATAATCCACTTTTCAAAAAGCATTTTTTCCTATATTGTAAATGGACATATTTTACATATATAAAGAGACTTAAGAACATAGTTTTATTTTCAATTTACCTATTACACTTTTTGTAAAAAAAGGAATTACATGATATTTATATTTATGTGTGAAAAAAAATTTGTTTTAATGTTTATATGTAGGTAAATTGAAACTAAAACTATGTGATTAAATACTGACATTATTGTAACTTACTTAAAAACTATCTTACGAAAGCTAGTGAAGTATAGCAAAACCTACTATGACGGAATAACAAGGGATTGAAAAAAAATCTTGATTAGACAGGTTTAATTGCATTGTATTGTTTTTACTGGGACTGGCGAAACTTTCCATTTAAGGAAGGTTTCCGTATAGACAGATTCCTTTTTCAAATGTTTAACTGTATTTTGCATAAATTTTACATAATTTTTCGTTGAATATGTTTTACATTTACAAGTTTCAGTATGAATCACCAGCAATTATTTTTTGCATAAATTCCCAACAATTTATTTATTTTAATTTAAATAAGGTAACATAAATCATGAAATATTATTTCAATATTTCAAAAATTCTATATTTTATTTAGAAGGACCTTTTTAGGCTTTTTTGTGTCGACTAAATTTTACATACATTAAAAAAAAAAGGGGGGGGGGTAGGGGTGGTCAGAAAGGATTTCAAATGTATTTTATTTAGGACGATTTTTTTAGGCTTCCTTGTGTCGACTAAGTTTTACATACGTTTAAAAAAAAAGGGGGGGGGGGGAGTGTTCAGAAATGATTTCAAATATATTTTATTTAGAACGATCTTTTTAGACTTTCTTGTGTCGACTAAATTTTACATACATTAAAAAAAAAGTGGGGGCTAGGGGTGGTCAGAAAGGATTTCAAATGTATTTTATTTAGGACGATTTTTTTAGGCTTCCTTGTGTCGACTAAGTTTTACATACGTTAAAAAAAAAGGGGGGGGGGGGGAGTGTTCAGAAATGATTTCAAATATATTTTATTTAGAACGATCTTTTTAGACTTTCTTGTGTCGACTAAATTTTACATATGTGTAAAAAAAAAAGAAAAAAAATCAGAAAAAGAATCGGTTTCACTAGGAATATTACTATTTGAGAATAGATGGAATTATTTTATCTGCAGCAGCGGGTAGTATTTCAGATTTTTGAATGCGCTTGCAGTTGGTTGTTTTCATAAATTTGGAAACACTGACATAGACCTTTTTATTCGACATTCTGAAATTCTGATCCTTTAATTATTAAATTTTTGTCAGTTATTTCGCTTGTTAATATGTATTAAATTACCCTCTAACCTCTACATTTTAAAGAAACTATCAAACCAGTGAATATCACATTGGTTGCCATATATATTATAAAAAAAAATATGATCAAATAGATAAAATAATTAATTGCCTCAAAATAATAGAAAATAGTCAATATATATCATAATTTTTGCTCATTTCCAATTCCAATATGCAGTATAAATAATGTTTCAAATCCTTTCAGAGATTGATCTTTTTCATTACTAAACCATATTTACTTTGTCTTTTATCATTTTCTAAATTTTTGATGACTTGTATGTCCGCATGTTCATTGTAGAAATTTCGTTGGTTTGTATGTCTACACTTTTTCAAAAACAAATAAATACCGGTGGAAACGAACACCAAAAGGTTCACAGCTCTTACTCGGTCTGACTCTTTTCTCTCTCCGCTTGTCTATGTTATGACTACAACTACAAGTAGCATATTCCCACAAGACCACAAACATAACTGTAATCTCAATATATGGGAGGTTGCTAAGAAACAGCTGTGCTCTTATTTCCCTTAGGGTTGTCATTTTGCCCCCCCCCCCCTCTTTTTTTTCTTAACTACAAAATGTATGAGACACTGGATGAAATTGCACAAAATAGTATAAACGGAAAAAAAAACTGAATGAAATGTTAAAATCCACTGAACAAGGCTTGAAATTCATTTTTTCCTAGGAGGGGAGTCTCCCTACCAACATTTATAAATGGAGGGGAGTTGAGCTATTTGGGAGGGAGAAAAAAAATCTAAAACCCACTGATATTTTACGTGCTATTTAAATATTTACATTAATTATTTTGTCATGTCTGTATTAATAATGACATGACAAACCGACGTGATGTAAATTCATCGATCAGAACGAAGGATAAAACTCTGAATTTCGTCAGTCTGTCGCAAAAAGTAACCGCAAACTTCGCAGGTGTTTCTGAATAATAAAAAAAAAAAATCTGAAATTCACAGCAAATTTTCTGAAAGGGGGAGACTGGGAAATCCTCTCCAGCCGACGCTAATTATTTTTTTGCAGGTCCAGTAAACTCTTTTTTTGGTTCAGTTTGATTTCAGGCTGAGTGTAGATTCCTGTAAATTGGATTTGGGTTAAACTCAATTTTTCAAAAGTTAGTTCAGTATATTATTTTAGATTAAAAACTATACGTCAGGGGTGACTCTGAGTGAAAAAAAAAAAAAATCGGAAATTCACATCACATTTTCGGAAATACAGCGGGGAGGGGGGGGGGGGGGGGGAGGGAGTAATTCTGAGTAAAAAAAAAATAAATCTGAAATTCACAGCAAATTTTCTGAAAGGTTACAACAGGGTGGAAAGGGGGGGGGGGGGGTAATCCACTCCTGACACCAACTATGTTTTTTTTTTTCGCGTCCCTTTAACGAAATTTGCGGTTTATTCACAATCTTTTGACGAAATGAGCGGGTTTTTGCGATCTTTTGACGAAATTTGCCGTTTTTTCGCAATCTTTTGGGGAAATTTGCCGATTTTTTCGCGATCTTTTGACGAAATTTGCCGTTTTTTCGCGATCTTTTGACGAAATTAGCAGTTTTTTCTCGATCATTTAGGTAAATTTGCCCTTTTACTCGCGGGGGGGGGGGGGTAATTCTGAGTAAAAAAAAAAAACTGAAATTCACAGCAAATTTTCTGAAAGGTTACAACAGGGGGGAGAAAGGGGGGGGGGGATCCACTCCTGGCAAAAACTATATTATTTTTTGCGCGTCCCTTTGACGAAATTTGCGGTTTATTTGCAATCTTTTGACAAAATGAGCGGTTTTTTTGCGATCTTTTGACAAAATTTGCTGTTTTTTCGCAATCTTTAGGGAAAATTTGCCGATTTTTCGCAATCTTTTAACGAAATTTGCCGTTTTTTCGCGATCTTTTGACGAAATTAGCAGTTTTTCTCGATCATTTGAGGAATTTTGCCTTTTTATTCGTGATCCTTTGACGAAATTTGTTGTTTTTCCGCGATCCTTTGACGAAATTTGTCGTTTTTTCGCGATTCTCTGACGAAATTCGCGTTTTTCCCGCGATCTTTTGACGAAATTGTTTTTTTTCGGCGAGCATTTGTCGAAATTTGCGATATAATTTATGTCCGAATTTTCGGATTTATGACCGATTTTTTTTTAATTTTCGGAAATGACTGCCCTGACAGAATCACCCTCGCTATACCTACAATAATAAATATAGATATTTGTGTGTGTGTGTGTGTGTGTGTGCGCGCGCGCTGTTTTCTAAAGAAGCCGTAGCATTTTTTATCTCGACACTTTGATGAAATTCCCACTTTTTTCTGCAGCTCTTTGACGAAATTCGCGTTTTATCCGCAATCTTTTGCGAAATTCGACTTTTTTCGCGCCCTTTTGACGAAAATCGCGTTTTTTCGTGATATTTTGGCGAAATTCGCGTTTTCTCACGATCCTTTGACGAAATCTGTGCCTTTTTTGCGATTATTTGACGAAGTTCGCGTGTTTTTCGCGATTCTTTGATAAAATTTGCTGGGTTTTTTTTTCGCGATCCTTTGATGAGTTTCGAGTTTTTTTTTTTCCGCGATCTGAAGGAAATTCAAGTTTTTCCGCGATCCTTTGACAAAATTTACGTTTTATTCGCAATCTTTTGCGACGAAATTGGCGATTTTTTCCTCCAACGATTTACGAAATTGATTTTTTTCGGTGATCGGTGACCATTTGTCGAAATTCGCGATATTTTTCTGTTGAACTGATGACCGATTTTTCATAATTTTCGGAACCTAATGCCTTAAATTTTCGGAAAATTGGAAATAGAATCACCTCTGAACTCGCCAATCGGTCGCGGACACTTGTCAACCGATCTCGAGAAGGAAATAATGAAATTTGTCTATCGGTCGAATGAAAAATTCGTGAATTTCAACGATCTTTTTGCGGTAAAAAAACTCGCAAAATGTGTCAATCGGTCGCGCGAAAATATAAGGAAATCCGCAAGGCATTGGTGGGAGTTGATCGCAATTTCAAAATGTAAAATTCTCCCGAAAATAGTAACATTTTTTGGGCGGGATCCTCCCGCCCACAATATTCTTTTGGGCGAGATTTCAAAATTTTGGGCGCGAATCCCGCCATCCCGCCCTGAAATTCAAGCCCTGGACTGAATGTGCATTTGTTTAGCCGATTAACTAATTACCATGGTGTAATAAAATTGTATTCCTACATTTTTTATTAACAATAAAAACACCCTTAACAATAAATCATTTAATAATAATAATAATAATAATAAAATATTGCTTACTGATCATAAAGCCACAAAGCACTGTTCCATGATGGTAAAATTAATTTTATGGAATACTCTATTATAAAATTGATCAAATTTGATAAAATAAAACAGTTGTTGAATATTAATTGCATTATTAAATTGATAGAAAAACAAATATTTTCCTGGTACAACATAAGCAGCGAACTGAATTGTTTTCAACCCCGTGCTAGTAAACGGATTTATCATTATTCTGAATCTAGTAAGAGGTAAAATATATCAGGAAAAAATTTCATCACTTGAAAACTGCATTCGTTTTTCAAATAAAAATGACTTTTAAGGACAATTGAGGAAAAAAATGTGCTTAAAAGATCCTTATGAATGAAAGTAGAAATAAGGATTTCTAAGCAATTTATAAGGATAGCGGGAACTCTGTAATTAGTTTTGAATACATGAAGTATATCAACTCTGTACTAGTAAACAGATTTATCATTATTCTGAAGCTGGTAAGAGATAAAATATACCAGAAAAAAATTTCGTCACTTGAAAACTGCACTCGGTTTTCAAATAAAATTAAGGTCAATTGATGAAAAAAAAGTACTTAAAAGGTCCTTAGGAATGACAGTAAAAATAAGTATTGATAAGCAATTTATAAGGACAGTGGGAACTCTGTAATCAGTCTTGAATATATGAGGAGTTATAATTTTTAATATTTAATAACGTTTCATTTAATAATTTTAATAATTTTTAATATTTAAAAATTAAATCTTGTTTACATTTCAATATTTTTAAATAATTTTTTTCGTTGCATTGGCTAGCTGAGATGGATTTGTACAAAGGTCGTTTTTTACGTTTCGATTTTCTTTGAAGGGTTTTTTTTTTCCTTCTCTCTCTCGCTCTCTCTCTCTCTCTTTTTTTTTTTTTTTTTTTTTTTTTTTTTTTTTTTTTTATGAGGATACTTTCATTTTTTAAACCGGTTCCGAAAATAAAAGTATCCTAATTAAAAAAAAAACAACTTAAAAATCGAAACGGCCTTGTACAGATCGATCTCAGATACTCAATGCAAAAAATAAATAAATAAATAAATACATAAAATAAAAATATCGAAATGCAAACGAGTTATCTTAAAAAATTTCTTCCATAGGATTAACATTAGCGAACGGGTGTTTTCGTGTGAGTGAAGTACCTTCTTAAGATACAAAGATTATCATGCTTATGTAAATCATACAAATCAAACAAGCTTATAAAATTTTCAAATTCATTTTTTTCACATCATTTCATAGCTGAAACACATCAAAATCGCATGAACTATTGCCTAATTCACCACCTATATATATATTAAAAGACACAATTAGCCTCGATTTCGTACCTCATTAATTATTATTTAAAAACAGATGTAAAATCAGTCACCAGGGAATCATACACTTAACGAAGCATAAAATCAGGATTATTTCATCCCACGTCGAAATTGGATTTTTAGACGCAAACTGTTGGTTGTTAAACGGAAACACTCTAACATTTGCACTATGAAACTGGATAAATATTTCATAAAATTTTAATTACTATTACACGAAAACCGATTAATTTCGCCGGTATATTGTATTTTCTAATGATATTTAAGAAAATTGCTAGTTGTGAATTTTATTATATTAAGTCGGTATCCTGCTCAACAATGAGAAACTTTTTGACACATTTTCTCCAACTCATTCAATTCCTACTATTAGTTCACACTCTCCCTATATTTATATATCTTGTTCAAATTTGCAATTGTTAATGAAATACTTATTATTCATCTACCCAAGTTCAAATACATTTTTTTAAACTTGTAGGGAATGACACTTGATGTTAATACAGGTTTTTCAAATATTAATTCATTAATTAAATTTAATTAATTAATTTTATTCAAATTTTCAATCGGTAATAAAATACTTATTATTCATCCACTCAAGTTCAAATACATTTTTTTAAACTTGTAGTGGATGACACTTGATGTTAATACTGTTTTTTTAGATATTAATTCATTAATTAAATTTAATTAATTAATTTTAGTTTTATATGGGAGAAAAAAAATTTTCTTACTGACCTAAGTAGGAACTGACTTTTTTTTTTTTTTACCCGACTGAAAAGAAGGGTTATGTGTTTCACGCGTATCTGTGTATGTGGATTTCTTTATACCCTCGAAACATCCCAACGGCTAGATGGATTTTAATGAATGAAGTCTCTATCAATTCGTCTTAACGGCTCGATGGTTATAGGCTAGGTTTTGTTTTTATAAATTCAAAATGGCGGTAGAGACAAAAAAAAATTACGCACCCTATTGAGTGGCATATCATTGGATAGGTCTTTCAAAATGAAGACGATGTTTCATTGACTATTTTACAATCGGAAGCTCCGTTAAAATATTATACAACCTGGAAGTTGTGTTTTGTGTATGTAGGATTTCTAGCTTTACTGCAACTCTAACCATCATAGACATCTATAGACTTCATCAAAACAGTGTTTATAGATAGGAACTAACAAGTAAACACAATTTAAAAGTCATCAACAGAAGTAAAAAAAAAAAAAAAAGGGGGGGGGGTAAGTAATATAAACAAGTAATATAAAAAAAATATTTTAAGTCAATTCCTACTTAGGTCAATAAGAGAATTTTTTTTTCTCCCATTCTTCTTCCCTCGTGAGTGGCGCTTAAAATGCCTTGATCAAGAACAGGGCTCACTCGATTATTGAAAACTAATTAATTTAATTTAATTAATTAATTAATATTTGAAAAATCAAGTGTCATCCACTACAAGTTAAAAAAAAAATATTTGAGCTTGATTGGATGATTAATAAGTATTTTATTAACGATTGAAAATTTGAACAAGGTATATATATATATATAGCGAGAGTGTGAGGTAATAGTAGGAATTGAAAAAAAAAATAGTTTCACATTGATGAGAAATAATTAATTAGTCCGCTTTTTAAGCAGTCGGGTTTTTTGATTTTTTTAAATTTAATTGTTTGCTTGTTTTTAAATGCAAGTCATAAAATTGGCAGACCTGACCATTGAAGAGATTTGTAATCGAATAGCGTTTTTAATTTTTTGATAAATAAATTAGTTATCGAGTTATAAGCTATTCGTGTCACGTGACGACAAATTTTGCCCTTTTTTAATGCTGCCGCGTTAGGAATTCTGTTCAAAACGTCCACTTTGACATTATTTTTTGAAAGGTCTTCGTATTTACCACAAAATTGAAAACGCTACATATAGTCTCTGAATGAGAACACCTGCCATTTTAATGCTTCTATGCATAAAAATGAATTTAGAAATGAGTCAGAAAGTAGCTCCTTCGAATTTGAAAACAGCGTTGATACATTTAAAGTTATTTAATTTTCCAACGTTGTCAAGCCGACAATTAAGATACAGAGATCCTCATGCTTATTTAAATTAAACCGATGTCAAAATTTTTAAATCATTTTTTCACATCATTTGGCAGTCTAGGCACATCAAAGTCACAAGAAATATTGCATTTCCATCATAATTCACCACCTACATAAAAAATGACTCAAATATTAGGCCCGAGTTCAAGCTGTTAACAGCATATTTATTAAGTGCAAACACTCCAAAAGTTCCTAAATATTGCAAAGTATGGGCTGAGATTTCACCAAAATGTAATCAATAATATGGGAACACTTTAATTTAAAGGCATATTAGTTACTATTATCTAATTAAAACAATGCTAGTTATTTACGTTATTGTATTAATATACGATTTTTTCTATTACCATCTTCCAAGGTTGTCAAGTAGACAATTATGATACAAAGATTTCCATGGTTATGCAAATCAAATACATCCAAATAAGTCAAACGATTTTATCAAATTTTTTAAATTAATTTTTTCACATCATCTGCTAGCTTAGACACGTCAAAATCGCATGATATATTGTATTTCTATTATAATCCACCACCCAAATCAAAAAACGACTCAATTAAGCCCAATCTCGTACCTCATTAACGCATATTTAAAAACAGATGTAAAATCACCCATCGAGACGGAAATCAAAACCTTAACAAGGCACGAAATCATTTCATCCCACGTAGAGAAGACAACCTGTTGGATTTTTCGCCTACATCCCAGTCTCCCGATATGGTCATGACATGGTTTTGGTAGCATTGCAACACGGAAAGATGAATCGTTCTTTCTCAACTCGCTTGTTATCGGCGTCGAATGTCGGGATAACGGTTGCAGGTAGATCAAATTTGGGGGGAAATGCCAGCTGATCGAAAAAACTACACCAAAATCTAAAAAATAATTTAAATAAAGAAAATAAAATTATTTTTACAATTGGAAGAACGCAACATAATAAAACATCGATATTTTTATGCATTCATACATATATATTATTTCTGCTATCTATTCTATATCCCTCTTTCTATACCCATATACATACGAAACCACAACAATAAATAAGGTATACGAAAAGTTTTTGAACAGACTTTTGGCATAGTACCATCACATATCAATAAATCACGTTGTTTGATTAAAAATTGTAGCTAATTACAAATTAATGAAAAAAACGTATCAGCAAATAATCAAGATTGCAATATGAAATCCTCGTGAAATTTATTATATTTTTGTGAAAAATTACTTTTTGTAATGAAAAATGAAATGCAGTCGTTCATATTCAAATCAAGAATTTAATACTTATAACTTCTTTAAGTGCTTCTGCAAAAGTTTTCCTTTCTGATTAACTTGTTTTGTATGCAAATTACACATTTTAAAATCTAGTAAAACAAAAAAAATTAATGAAGAGTATGTTTTCATGGGGTGGAATTTTGTGGTGAAGGGGCCTGATTTGTTTTTTAAAAAAGTTAAGAAGGAGACCAAAATAGGCCCTAAATTTTGCCTGGATCGACCTACGGGGGCAAAGTAAATCTGTTGCTAAAATGTGTTGAAATGATTGAATGGCGCAAGAATTTACGAACAGATAAATAAATTCGTTTCTTCAAGCACATGATAAAAGAAAAAGTGTTAGTAAAAAATTATGGGGGTCATTTGGAAGTTTTGGAATTAAAACGAAGTGGTATAAATAATATACCATCGACCCTTCAAGGGGTTAAAGGAACAAATAACTAAAGATATACCCTGTTACATTATATATGGCTAACCCTTTCACTGGCAAAGTAAATCTGTGCTAAAATGTTGAAATTATTGAATGGCGCGAGAATTTACGAACAAATAAATAAAGCACATTATAAAAGCAAAATGTTATTAAAAAATTCTAGGAGCCATTCGGAAGTTTAGAATTCTAATTTTCGAAGTGCTTCTTTACATTCGCATATCTCGCGGTGCTATGCCCCCCCCCCCCCCCCCTCCACACACACACACACACACACACACACACACATTTCGTTTTGCAAAGATAGTAATCAGAAAAATCCAGTTTCCAATTATTAAATTTCAGTTATCTAAAGAAAATTATTAATAAGTAAAATTTTATATATAGTTACTTGGTTGATTATCCGAAAGAAGCAGTAATAACGTGTTTGATTGAAAGAATGAAATTGAGTAATCTCCAGTGTAAAAATAAAAACGCAAGTAGCAGCAATGACGCGTTTTACTCATTACTCAAACAGTGAAATTGAATTCAAATTACCGATAGTCCAAGCTTTTTATATATTCTCTTACAGTTCAACATTTAAAAAATCGCTGTATATATGATAACGATTTATATATTAAATAAGCAGGATTTATTTTCTTCGGGTACTGCGAAAATATACCCATCCTCAAAGAAAATCTTGTCGGCGCCTCTGATAACCACTGATAACCTTATCGAGGGACGAGACAGCAAAAGGGGATCAAGCATGAAGGTAAAATCAATATTTGTCGAGTAAAGCACACAAACAAATAAAACAAAACAACTACACCCTCATTGAGAGTTTTCACAAGAAATCGCACTTATGATATGGAAATGGATTTTTAACACGTTGTGGTGATTCCCATTCTTCGAAAAAAAAATAGACTGGTTCCTGTGCGCACTGTATGGAATCAACAAATAGCGGCTCTAAGTCAAAGATACTCTGTTCAATCTTGAACTAATATTTATCTTGAAACCCAAGTGAAATAAAGCGGAAATATAGAAGATAGAAAGGCTTTGATTTTTCCATCCTTACAATGTACGTCAGAGAATTCGTGACAATATCCACGCATAAACCTCTAACGAATCATGTTGGTCGTAACAGTTTTGCAAAAAGAAACAGTTGTGAATACGGAAGGGCCTGATCAAATCTAACTGGAACCCGGAGCACACAGACTGGGTCGCCCCCCCCCCCCCTTCTCAAGAAAATTGCATTATAAACATGACTAAAAACTTTATGTGCAGTTCAAAATTTAAACAATAGCTTTATATATAAAAAATAATACATTATAGACACATGTAAAAATGTAATACAAATTAAGGGAAAGTAAATTAATTTGTATTTTAAAAGAGTGTAAAAAAATGTATTTTGGGTCCCCATGAAAATGTGGGCCCAGGGCATATGCCCCGTGTGCCCCTCTGATAATCAGGCCCTATAGCGCGTGCGGAATTTTTGAAATTAATGTTCTCCACTTTATTGGGGAAGGAGGGAGGAGAATTTCCCTTTTTCGATTGAAAAAAAAAAAAAAAAATCCCCCTTTTTGCCTATTTATATTCCCTATAGTCTGTAGATTATCCCTTTAATACAAATTGGCCGAATTCGAAGTCCTTTCGTAATTACAGTAAACTCTGTGTAAGGCGGACTCTGTATAAGACGGAAATCTGTCTAACTCGGAAAGATTTTCAAGTCCCTACGAATCCATAGACATAGAGTAAAATTTGTCTAAGGCGGAATTTTGTCTACCACGGAAAATTTTCTCGGTCCCGATCGATTCCACCTTAGACAGAGTTTACTGTATTGAGTACTTTAGAGTAAGTCCGTAGGCTTACACTGTTTTGGAGCGCTATAAATGCAGTTTGTGTAAAATGATCTTTTTTTAAACTAATGGTGATCAGAACGCAAAAGCTCATATATATATATATTATAAAGCAGTAAGCTCTAAAAGTTCCGCTCGAGAGTTTTCAAAAACTACCCGGTGGATTTTTTTGCAAATTCATTCGATGGAGAATATTCCCCCGGTGGTTTATGAGTCAAATGTACAGGGATAATTATGATTTTTGGTAATAAATTTCGTATTTTATTATTATTTTGAACGAAAGGGTTACCAGTAATTATTTTTTGGCATCATTTTATCGTTGGTTAAATAATTGAAACGGCAATATCAGGTAGAAAATAACTGTTATTCGTTTAATAAAAAAAAGATTCAAAAACCCTTTTAATGAGAGATAAATTTATAAAACGAAAATAGTTAAATTAAACATGAAAGGAATGTTTATAAAACTTAAAAAAATAAATTACTATGAAAGAAGCAATTGATACATTTTTTGGCGATATTTCGCTTGCGTCAGGTTAATAAAAATGTGCCTGAAAAATTTTGAAGAAATAAAATTTAAGTAACATTCTTTTAGTCTTTTTCTTTCTTTTTTTTTAAATTTAATTATTACTTTTATGTAATTTTCCCATCGCATGTCTTAGAGGAGAAACGAGAAGAAGTAATTGTAAAAAGGGCTGTATTAGTGAATTAAATGCTATTTAATTATTGCCTTTGTTGCCAAACAATGCAGTTTTATGCCACAAAGGCCATGTTTTAAACCAGGCAATTTTAAGGCAAGCGAAAGTCGCAATAATGTTTTTTTTTTTTTCCCTAAGTGCAAGAGAACATTTTGGAATAAATTTTTATGTATGTAGCAAGAATTTAAATTTGGCACAGATGTCATAATGCCCATATTGGCGCGATTTTTTTTCCGACGTCAATTTGGCGAAAACATCAATAGCATAAACAACAACATCCGGATTACCATATCAAGCATAATAACGACACTTTGGAGCCACTTAAGGCTGTTCTCAAATGAAAAGCACGTTTTGGACTCTGCTTTCTGACATATTAACGAAAAACTTTTTACCTTCACATGCACTAAAAAATTTAAGATGATAAATTTGTTTCTTTAAAATCGCGCTATGTTTTTATTTTACTTTTAAAATTAATACTTTTCACACAAAAAATTGTCAAAGTTTCACTTTTGTCAATTTTCTTCCGAAAAGTTATTACTTAAGTGTGAACGTAAAATTTACTAAGGAACATTTTCCCAACTTCCACATACTCATCAAAGCATTCTTGATTACGCTGTATTTTCGAAATTTCAATTTAATCTTTCAATTTTTTTATATCTTTAATTTAACTGAAACTTTCGCTTTTTTAATCATTTTCAATCTTTCACAAATTGGAATGTAGATGGCATCACCAGCGATCTTCGAGCAACTACGCGTTGAATAAAACTCAAGTATTAAGTATTGACTTTTAAGTACTTAAATATTGACTTTTAAAGCTTTAAAAATGCATAATAACGTGTAAACAGTCTTATTTCATTTATTTTCAATGTTCATTCCTAAATGTATAGCATTTTTTCTTTTGCTTTTATTAAATATACAATTTCCTAATGAGGTTTTATTAACCAATGACCATTCAGCTATGAAATCCAAGGACCAAATGATATCCAACCAAGCTATCGAAATAGGTTTACCATTCATTTAAACAGGTCGCGGCAAAAAACTTTCGCCAAATAAAAAAATCAAGGCTTTTAAAAAATAAAAACAATTCAGTTGGCTTCAAATTTTTAGGCTGCAAAACAATTTAGAATTTAGCATTATTAAGATAGATTTTTATTTTTTAAATTTATTTTCTTTTACAAAAAGTACTTTTATGCAAGACCATCGTTAGAGGAATTAGGGGGGGGGGGGGGATTAAATTTCAAAATTTAATCGTTGTCTGGGACAATATTTTGACTTGGGTGTAGAGTCAAGCGTCGGATCGGGTTTGTCGATTTTCTCTACACTCACCCCAGGTCGGGTCAAGTCGTGTTTAAAAGAGACCAGAGGTTAGTTTATAAAATAGCCAGACTTTCGGGTAAGCTTGCCGCTGACTTTTTCTTTGCATGTAGGGTAGGCAATTATATTTTCGGTTTCGGGTTGGGTTTTGTTTTTAATGCGTCGGTTTCGTTTAACCTGATTTTTCAAAAAAGTGTCTAGAATATTTAGATTAGAGTTCTCCATCGGGTCATGTAGGCCGATTTTACCTAAATTCGACCAGACGCGCGGTTCGGGTTGGAACTAACTTTATTTCGTTGTAGTTGGGTTCGGGTCGAGTTGAATCGAATTGTTTGGGATACCCATCGGTTTTGGGTTGAGTTTCAATACTTACCCGCGTTTGGGTTAACTCAGCTTTACAAAAGAAAGTCTGGAATATTGTTTTAGATGAAAAAATATATATTTAAATATGAACGAGTCGCATTACATGTTTATTTTTTCCATAAAAGTAGAATTCATATTAGAGATTTGACTGTACAATATTTTTTCACAGTCGTATTAAATTATAGAAGGTTATTTTTGTGACGAGTCGGGTTCGAATTGAAGTGTTTCGGATTTGGGTCAATAAAAAAAAAGTTTTCGGTTTCGGGACAGGTTTTAGGACAACGGAAATTTTCTGGTCGGTTTGTGGTTGACTTTCAGGTGAATTTACTGGTTCGGGTCAGGCAGATCCAACATGCCCAGGAATCTTTTTGTGCTTTGTTTTAAAAAAAGAAAAAAAAAACTATTATATAGTACTTGAATTTGAATGAAACCTTTCATGTTAATTTTTTTACGTAAAAAATACGCTTTAGATAGCATTGATAATTGGAAACATCATTACAGACTATTTTTTCCATAATTGTTGACTTCTTTTTTCTATCTTTCTGGTGAAAGCTCTAGCCAGCCGGACTGGGTTCTGGGACCCCTGAATTTAGGTAACCAAATAATGTATATATTTATGTTGTTTTCTTTCAGTATAATGGAATACTATTTATCATTACTGTGTGATATATTTTGATACTAAGCGATAATATTTTGCTGAAATTTTAATTGATTTTTGCCACATATTAATTCTAATCAATATTTTGTACTTTTATAATAAATGAAATTAGACAAGAAAAAAAGTATCTAAATATTTAGTATTATGTATTACTGTTTGGTTATACTTACGGGACGGCTGCAAGGAGGTTTGGGGTAGAGAAGCAATGCACCTGGCCACTAGGGCTGAACGATATATCGATATATCATCAAATATTGATTTTTATAACATATCGACTTCAATCTTCTTTAAAAATAGATATATCGGCTCTGATTATATTCATTCATTACTCAAAACAATTTCTTTATTCTCTAATTAATGCTGCAGTGGCGTACCCAGGATTTTATTTCGGGGGGTGACGGGTGCTGACTTAAATTTCTACAATGTTCTCTGTCTTACGAAACAAGTTGAATTGTGTTGTAAACAATTGAAGGGGGTGAATGAAGGAAAGGACAAACAAGTGAAATGAAGGCATTAGTTTCAAAGGCGGCGGGGTTATGTAAATAGGATTTTACAGCTAATGGTTGGATTTCATTTAACCAGTGGTGTAGTCGAAGGGGCACGCGGGCGAACGGCGTCCCCTCACTTTTTTATTTTATCTCAAACGTCCCCTTACTTTTTATTTCAAAGGGGGACGCTAGGAACCTGTAGGACGCAGATTTCCCAAACCTATTATTATTTTTAAAGGATAAGCTCTCTAATAAACTAACAATTTTAAGAATAAAAGCATTGAATTTTTGTGTCTTCCAACAAAATTGAAAACTTTAATAAATTATGAGGTGTTAAATATATCGAAAATGACGTGTGATATTGAGATTCGTTATTTGAGTCCATTGAATTTTTTGCTAGAATAGTTCAACTAAAATCATGATGAAACCGTGATTTTAGAATTTTTTTTTTTTTTTTTTTTTTTTTTTTTTAGAATTCGAATCTTTAAAAAACAATCGCACTTACATGTTAGACGTAATCTACTTGTTTCTAGCCTAAATATTTCTAGAAAAAAACTGATAAAATGTGATTTTTGAAAGTTTAAATTTAATTTAAACTATATTTAATTTTTTAATTACTTTTCTCAACAATTCAAGATAGAAGACAAGATTTAAAAACAAGTTTGACTCATGTGACACGAACCTTATATTCAGGACTATAAGCGTCCCCCCACTTTATTTTCCAGGACTACACCACTGGATTTAACGCCATCTGGTGGCTTAAAAATCGTGACCATCACTCTATACAAATGCCTTAAGTACCCGTTACCAGCGATGGAACATCATGGACTTCATTTTCGAGCAGCAAAAAGCCACTTTGGAGCAGAAAATAACTATTTTGGAGCAGCAAAAATGCTCATTTGCGAGCAGAAAATAACTATTTTGGAGCATCAAAATGTCATTTTGGTATTCTTTGACAAATTCGCGTTTTTCTACAATTCTTTGACGTAATTCACGTTTTTTTCTACGATTCTTTGACGAAATTTGCGTTTTTCCTGCGATTCTTTGACGAAATTCGCGTTTTTTCCGCAACTCTTTCACAAAATCCACGTTCTTTTGCAATCCTGTGACGAAATTTGCCTGTTTTTCGCGATCTTTTGACCAAATTTGCATACTGTTCGCAATCTTTTGACAAAATTCGCCAATTTTTCACGTGTTTCTGGACCCTTTGTTGAAATTAGTGTGTTTCTATCTTTTGATGAATGCGTGTTTTTCCAAATCTTTTGACGAAATTTGCGGTTTTTTGCGATCTTTTGACAAAATTTGCGGTTTTTTGCGATCTGTGGATGAAATTTGCGGAATTTTCCGCGATCCTTTAACGAAATTTGCGTTTTTTCCACTATCTTTTGACCCCGTTTTGTTCGTTTTTTGACGAAATTAGCGATTTTTTGACAAATTTCACGTTTTTTTCGCGGTCTTTTGACAAAATTCGCGTGTTTTTCGCGATATTTTGACGCAATCTGCGTGTTTTTGCGACCTTTTGATGAAATTTGCGGGTTTTTTTCGCGATATTTTAACAAAAGTAGCTTTTTTTCACAATCTTTTGACCGTTTTTTCTTCGTTTTTTGACGAAGTTAGCTATCCTTTGGCAAAATTCAAATTTTTTCGCGATCCTTTGACAAAATTCGCGTGTTTTTCGCGATCTTTTGACGAAATTCGCGTGTTTTTGCGATCTTTTGACGAAATTCGCGTGTTTTTGCGATCTTTTGATGAAATTTGCGGGTGTGTTCACGATATTTTAACGAAAGTAGCGTTTTTTCACGATCCTTTGAACATGTTTTGTTCATTTTTGACGAAGTTAGCTATCTTTCGGCAAAATTAACGTTTTTTTCGCGATTTTTTTACGAAATTCGCGTGTTTTTCGCGATCTTTTGACGAAATTTCCGTTTTATTTGCAATCTTTTAACGAAATTGTGTTTTTTCACGATCTTTTGACCGCGTTTTGTTCGCTTTTAACGAAATTAGTGATCCTTTGACGAAATATACGTTTTTTCACGATGTTTTGACCGCGTTTCGTTCGCTTTTAACGAAGTTAGCGATCTTTTGACAAAATTTATGTTTTTTTCGCGATCCTTTGACAAAATTCGCGATCTTTTGACGAAATTCGCATGTTTTTCGCGATCTTTTGACGAAAATCTCGTGTTTTGCGCAATCTTTTAACAAAATTTGAGACCTTTTGATTGAATTTGCGGTTTTTTTCTCTATCTTTTAAATAAATTAGCGTTCTTTCACGATCTTTTGTTCGTTTTTGGACGAAATTAGTGATCATTTGACAAAATTCACGTTTTACTCGCAATCCTTTAACGAAATTCGCGTGTTTTTCGCGATCTTTTGACAAAATTAGCGTGTTTTTGCGATATTTCGACAAAACTTGCATGTTTTTCGCGATCTTCTGATGAAATTTGCGATTTATTGGCGAATTTTTAACGAAATCACGTTTTTTCTCGGTCTTTTGACCGCGTTTTGTTCATTTTTTGACGAAATTAGCGATCCTTTGTTAAAATTCACATTTTTTTCGTCATCATTTGACAAACATCGCGTGTTTTTCGCGATCTTTTGACCAAATTCGCATGTTTTTCGCAACTTTTTGGCGAAATTCGGGTGGAAAATGATCGATTTGGCTCAAGAATTATTATGGAATTGGCGCAGTTGGGCGCAATTTTGTTGAAAAATGATCGTTTTGGCGCAGAAATGCGCAGCATTATCGATATGGCGCAATTGGAGCAATTGGCGCAGCTGTTCCATCACTGTATAGTTTTACATATTTATTACAAAATGTTAATGTGTATAACTTTATTGTAGTCTATTATTTAATGAAACTACTAATTTGCAGTTTTTATAATTTCTGTAATTACTAACGATTAATTAAATTTTATTAATTAAAGTGTAAAAACATAGATTATGTTAGCAATTAGAGGGTTAATTGTTTTGGAAACCTAATACTCGTGGTATCTATTCAGTATTTTAATGCTGGTGAAAAAAGTATAAAAATCCGATTTAAATCAAAAAAATCTGATTTAAATTTTTAAAAAATCCCATTTTTTGATTAAAAAAAATAATCATGATTTTGTTTTACACATCTCATTTATCCCTTTTAAATTATATGCCAGATTAATTAAACAAATTATTGTGCCTTTGTCAGTACTATTAATATAAACAGGTTTTGGTGTTGCAAAGAGTCTTTTTCAAAACTATATTACTGCGCGCATCCGGGGGAGCTTCAGCTATTTTGGGGTATTAGGCAATGTCATTTTAGTTTATTTATTACCTAATTCTTGCAAAATGTTTTCCCAAAATTTGTCAGTTATTAAGCATACTTTTTTTTTTATTTTTTTACTCCCCCCTCCCCCCTAGAATACTGCTACCCATGGAATCGCACCTTGTCATCTACCTCAGATATTCAGTTTCTGGGGTTGTGGGGCATAGGTCCGGGTTCCTCGGCAAAAAGTCTTCGTATCGTAGTAAACAGGTTTCAAATGTTTCATTTTCTAAAATCTTGCATTATTTTACAATGGTAATATTTTAACAACTATAACATAATTTCGATTTCCCGTGAAAAGATATCATAATTTATAGTTTTAGTTTATGCTTAAATTTTTGCAAAAGTTAAGAAAATGAAAACAAATTTTAAGATAGATTTTTGTTTCCATAAAAGTAATTAAAAACTTAAAATGAAAGTTAGATAAAAACTAGATTTTTGTGCATTTCTTTACATAATTATATTTTGAACAGAAAAATATTTAAAAATTGCATTGCATAATTATTTACCAAATTACTATATGCGTTTTGCGGTTTAACCAAATTTTCCTTTATTATTACATTCGTGTTTAGTATACAGATCAAAAAGATTAAAAATAAAAAAAATTACTTAAATGATGACGGAGAATTAAATGGGGCGAATTTAGATTTATTTGAAATTTAGTACGTTTCATAACTAAAATTTTTTACGATTTAAAACTACACATAATTTTAAGATTCTGTTTTTCCGGCTTTTTCAATACTGCTTAATGTCTTGAATATAATAAACTTTCTTTCAAAAGCGCCAAACCTTATTAATATCAGCATATAATGTAACAAAGAAATATCCCAATAAAATTTTTTAGACGGAGGGTAAAAATCCCAACTAATTAAAGCGTTTACTAATTTTTATCACTGTATGAAGTTTACAAAGAAATATATACATATGTCGGAAGCTTGACATCATCAGATGAAAAAAATACAGTTCTGATCATCATAAAATTCATCCACTTCCACTAGCTTGTATGAAAGTAATTTCCATACGAGTAACTTATATTATTTGGAAGGGAAGCGCATTTCTCAAGAGATTAGGAATACAATTCTCTTGTAAGCTTACTTCACATGAGCTACTTCAATTATTTTTTCTGGTTGAATCATTTTGTCTCATCAAATAACTGCTCATTCAGATAAAACAACACGTATATTGTAACATATTATGTCATTCCTTTGTTTCGAAATATTAGGTAAGGTACCTGTCTGTGTAAATGTATCATTTGTAGCATAGAGAGAGCTCTTGCCGGCTGGAGAGTTTTTTAAGTGCCTCATATAAATAAGAAAACATGAATGAAGATAAAACAAGGCGCGATCACAATGTCGCGGAGGTGAAGTCGGCGCCATCGAGACATGACTTACCTGGACGATATCAGAGTTCGGCGACACGGAAACAAAGATGTTACATCAAGATAAGATCGGAAATACATCACAGAGAATCGTTAAAATGATTTCATGTGAGAAAAAATGAAATTCCACATATTTCTTAACATAAGATTCCCGAAAATAAAAGCATGGGTAGCAGTATATTATGTGAGCTGTGTGCTTATAAATGTAGGTAAGTATTAGAAGGCGACAGGGTACTTTAATCGAATTTCACAGTTTAAAAAAGCTTGAAAAGAATGCTCTTTAAGTAGGAACCCATTCTGTAGACCCTTTCTCATAATCTTCTGATTGACCCTCTAAAAAGTGTTGCAGTAGTAAAGTCCTTTGATCCGCAAAATGCACTGTAAAAAAAAAAAAAAAAAAAAAAAAAAAAAAAATCCGACCAGTTTTCCTGTAGGAATCGGAAAAATAGTTGCCCTTATCGTACCGGAAATTTTTCCGACCCAACTCGGTATAAAGTTCGTAAAAAAAAGGAAATAGTCAATATACGGATTTTATTCTGAGCTGCGTCGGAAATTTTTCCGGTATGATAAAGGCAACTATTTTTCCGATTCCTAAAGGAAAACTGGTCGTATTTTTTTACATTGTGGCCACGAGACATGTCAAAGGCAGCGGCGCATCCAGGATTACGCTTTGGAGGGGGGTAGCATATTTTAGAGGCCTATATGTGCCCGGATCTGGCCCGGCCCTCTGCCGAGCTCTGTTTTTCTTTCATTTGATGGGACGTGCCAGATCAGGTCCTGGCTTACATTTTTTTTCTGCTGACTTAAGCAGAGTCTGCAGCCAGAGAAACCAGGGGAAACTCTGGAAGGTTTTGGTGGGACTAATTTTGAATGCTTTTAACATGTTAAATAATGAAATACTGTACTAAAATATATCTTAGTTTTTACAATTTTTTGGTGTCTTTCTGTATTTGGATCATTTTAAAGTGTGTTTGGAATCAAACGATTTAAAGTTTTATTATTAAATTATCAAAATATTATGAAGGTTAAAGAGAGGAAGATGTTGCACGGGGTCTTAATTAAGTAAATTTTAAACATGCTAACATTTTGAATTTCATAATCAAATTTATAAAAGAAAAAATTTTGCGATAAAATTTATCTTTTTAAAAATTTCGATTTTTTAAGGCTCTAATAAAAAAAATAATAATGTTCTTTCATAATTTTGAAAAAAATTAAATATTCAGTCTAGACTGGGAGGGGCTTCAGTCCCCTTAGCTTCCCCCGTGGGTACGCCAATGGTCAAAAGAAAGGATTGTCTAGGATAAATAATTAGGTATTTTAAGATAGGAATCTCATTTTTTATTCCTATATTTGTGTACAAAATTATCACAAATTAGATTTAAATATAATTGCTAAACTGAGACGTTGTAGACTATTAATAAAATATTTTTACTCAAAAATATATTTTTTTTTTCTTCTTTTGTAAAATGTTCTCGCAATAATTCTTATGTCCCTATATCTTTACACAAATCAATGGATAACTATGTTTCTCACACTCAAAGCTAGTCGTAAGTCATATGATTTTCAGACTTAAGTACAAAACATGCTATGCACTAATTTTGATATTATTAGGACAGTAAATCGAATCATAATAGTAATTTATTTTTATAAAATCTTCTACGATATTTTTAAATATTAGATATGTTTCTGCATTAGGCATATCTCCACAAATATGTATGTGTCTCCATAAGCATACCAACCTTGTACGTATGCCCATAGTACTTGCATGAGAAGCAGTAATTGTATTTCATATATTTCTATCTAAAAATCGATACTGTGCCAATGATGACATACTTTCTAATGCAATGTGCCAATGACTGAAAATTCAAAATTCTCATTTTCACTCATGTTGTCACATTATTACGTTATTGCATTCCTGAATAGGATTTTACAATGCATATAATGGCAAACATGAACAAAAATATTTAGTTAAATTGGTGGTTTTAAAATCGAAAATTTTTAAAGTAAGCATAGTCCAGTACATCGAATATATTTATTTTATGTAATTTAATTTTTTAACACAAGTCTAATATACCGCACGAAGATAGGTAGCATTATTTCATGCACGTATAACTAAATAACAACAAGGACAATAAAAATAATAATAGTTACATGCAAATTTTCGCGTTTTCCACTAGAAGATATGAAAACATAAACGAAACAGGAAGTAACGCACTGCTGTTTATTTGTTTTTCATTTGACCGCTCAATAAAGACGTCAACGTTACTTCTCTGAAATAGTTGTTGTCGGTGAGTGATAGGTCATCGATCAATGAATAAATTGATTAACATCTCTATGAATAAATCAATTGTCAAGAACCTTCACAAAAACTTCTTTGATGACCATTGTAAAAGTCGAAACTTACAATCAGCTGTTCGAATAGGTGCGGTTCTCTTTTCTTACTACTGCCCCCACATCCGCTTGCGATTTCAATTGCCTCTAATGGATTGCTACGATACCGAGACTCGAACGCTGCTTTCTTATAAGGTAATAAGGACAAACGGGTGGGAGCGAAATATATTTCCTGGGCAGAAGTGAAGAAAAAGATTAGAAAAAGTGTTTTGGTTTCATTATTCAATTTTTAGAAGGTTCGGTACGAAAACAGCAGGGAAATCTCAAAAATCAATAGCAGAAAGAAATGTGAATTTGCATTACATGTTTTAAAAGCTGATATTGTTAAAGAAAAACTTCAAATAAGAGTTTTTATCAACTGTGATAGTTTCTTGTCACACAGGCACTTGTTGTAACCATAGATATAAGAAAATAATATTATTTTACTATATCTATGGTTGTAACTCCTTCATTAACATAAATTAACTTAATTCTGCTTCGAACCAATTTTACAAAAAGCTCAAGTCGAAGTCGCAGACAAACAGCAAAAAAACTTTTCAATTGTAATTGAAAATGCTTTAAATTACAGCATGCAGACTTTGGAATGTAAATGAATTTTATTTTAATTTAAATTACTTCGTATTATTGCAGCAATCATTAATATTCTCACGATTATTTTTCCTTTTGTGTATGTAAAAAATGGTAAACAGAAAAACGTGATCAGGAAAAGAAAAAAAAAAAGAGAACCGAAAACCAAGAGCGGAAAAAAATATGACAAGGAAAAAACGGGACCGTTTGGTGCTGCTTGTACTTTATCCGGTATAGAGCCGTTATAACACAGCCATGTGAATACAAATATTTTAAGTCACTGTCTACAAATGCAAATATTGAGAAATGGTGTGAATATTCGTATACGATAATTCTCGTTTACATCACTACTTGATTTTTGACATTCGCGAAGGCGAATACAAATATTTTTCGTCGATGTCTACGAATGTGAATATTCGTATACAATAATTATCGTTTGCATCACAACTTGTTTTGTGATATTTGCGAATGGGAATACTAATATTTTCCGTCGATGTTTAAGAATGCAAATATTGAGAAAAATTCTGAATATTCGCGTATGAAAATGCACGTTTACATCACTACTTGATTTTTGACATATGTGAATATGAATATTTTTCGTTGATTTTGATACCTCATTAGTTTTTATCACTTATTTATCAATAAGTTCAATATTTATCAATTCTTTGTCGCGTTTTTACCGGTCACTTTTTTTTCCTTGTAACGTTTTTTTCCGCTCTTGTTTTTCTGTCACGTTTTTTCCGGTCACTTTTTTTCCTAGATTCGTAAAAAATGCTATAAAAATTTAAACTAATGTTTTTTGAACGAAATTTCAATAAATTTTATCTTCATATCTAATTAATTCAGTTTATTTGAGAAAAGAATCAAATGATATTGCAAAACGGATTGTATTATTAACCTATCATTATACATAAACCCACACAAATCAGTCAAAATATAGATAAATATCGAATTCCTAATAAGATTTCTTAATAAATAAGTAAATAGATATAGTACAATAATATTGATGCTAACAAAAATGGAATATGTTTTGACAGAATATGTTTTATTCAGCAAATTAATTTCTCGTATTTTTCCCATTTTGCTAAATTTGATGTTTTTATAAACCTGAAAGCTGATTAAATGTAGGATTACGAATGAATCAAAGATTACATCATTTCAGAGAAAAAAAGAAACAAGAAAAACAAAACATTATTAATTTTTACCTTGATTCAAAGCTTTTTCGAGCTCTGTTAATAATGCTACACGGAAATCCAATAAAGCCATAGAATGATTACTCATACTCAAAGTTTCTATGCGTGCAACAGTTATGATGAATGAATTCTCATTTACGTTTGTAACCGAGACTGATAGATCAAAGCGAAAGGGAGTCATGAGATTGTTAAAGGAAAAACGAGATGGGGGTATTCGATATGAAGAGCTGCAAGAGCAGAGGCAGGACCGTGATGTTGACACGGTGATGGATAGGCAGTGGTGTGGCACGTCCGGTCCCAAGAAAGGCACTGCTGGTAAAACTCAACTTGAATGGAATGGACAAGGTCACGAAAACACTTTCTTCAGAAATACAGTCTTTGATGATGAAATAATCTTCAGCAACTGAACTAGAGGAACTTTCGGACCTTTTGGAAAGCTTTTAACTTCTTATATCGAGTCAACAGGGCCATATATATCTCAGGGATAAACCGGACATTTGTCCGCGATATTCAGATTAGAAGAGGTCTCAAAATCGTAATTTGCCCTGGTTTCAGCTTGGCATAATCAAGACCTGCGAACCAACTCCAATTTGACAATTTCAGATATAATATTTAAATACGATAAAGGAGCGTTGCTTAAAACAGGTAAAACAATAATTAATGTCTGACAAACCTTTAAAAACACTGATGGTAACATTTGTGGTAACATAAAAACTCGCGCAGCGTTTTGCATGCGCCAAGTCATTTTAAAGCCTAAATAACGACTTTTAGTGATATATCTTTGTTTAAAGAAATGCGTATTAGCAATATAAAAGTAATGATCACCAAATTGATTTTTTTAAAAAGACCAGTTAAATTAGAATAACACGAATGGGTTTGTTAGTAAAATAAAAACCCGTGCGATGTACCTAACCACCTTTTAGAGCCTAACTATAAATTTCTGATGATATTATTCTTTAATGCAATGTCTAATAAAAGAATAAAAGTAATAAACATCAAATTTATAAAATAACAACAATAACAAAAATAATAATTAAGAAAGGAAACGGAATAAATTACACAAATAAACGGGCAGAGTATTCGGTACGCCAGTGGTGAGTTACCAATAAAAATAATTAGAGTACAAAATGTTGGTAGCATTAAATTTAAACACTGGTTGATCACAGAAGGGTGTTTAAGAAGAGGGTAAATGAGGCGCAGGTGTTAATCACGTAATTATTTTGGAATTTGCAACTGTTTTTTTCACTGAGCTGCGCACCCAGTACACCGTCCGCATTTTAAAAGGTAAAAAAATGTCTGAAACCAACACTGATAAAATCAGATGTTATGTTTTGGGACCCATTTGAGAATGTAAATCCAGGCGCCAGTCTTCGCGTTGTAACAAGCCCTATTAAATAGAACCAAAAATTAAAAGTAAATGAGCAGAAATTTTGACACACTCACACTCGATATACATTTTCACTCATCCATTATAAACACCCAAACACCTTTCTTACGTTCTGCTGAATAATAAGTCATTAATCTTGTGCCCACACGTTCATTCATCTCCGAAATCGCTGGACAAGCTAATGACCAAGAAAAGCCGCCTGGAAGCCTGTATCTTTACAGCAAGTGACTCAGCATCAATCTCCAATTGTTCCTTACTTGTTTATTCATTTTACACATATCTCCTTTTCCATTCTCCCTTTCTTTTGTTTCGAACTCGGGAAAAATAAAGCCGCGCTTGTCACATTTCATGGAGAAATCGCTTGCTTGGCGGGAAAACTACCAGATTCCTTCTGTTGCCGCTTTGTTTCGAGGATGCTGTAAGATAAATATTGATTCTGAGTGAGAACAGAGAGCATCTTTCACACTAAAATATACGTTGAGACAAATTTTCTCTTTTAAAAAACTTTCTCAAGATGGAATTTGTGAAGTCTGGCAAATAGGAATGAATCTTGAAGTAAAATGACGATTAAACAGAAATTAAAAGAGAATGTCTCAAGTGGTAATCAAATCGGTAACAATCTTTTTTTAAAAACTATTTTAAGAAAAAACAAGAACGAAAAATCATGCAACAGACAAAGATAATGAAACAGTTTCCAATGCTATTACGAAATTGTCGAGAGACTTCTTTTACTGTCACAATAAAATAAGATTTCTACATAAACAATTTAAGAAAACACATAACGCAGTTAAAACAGTTTCCAATGTTATCACGATATTGTCCCGAGACTTCGTTTTTCTTACAATAAAATAAGATTTCTACATAAACTATTTAAGAAAACACATAACGCAGTTGAAAATCCATTTTCAGTAATTGCCTTCCATATTCGGTAGCGTATGCGAATTTTTTTGTGTAGACTTTTACATGCTATATACGTACTTTTATACATACCACATTGTGAAACTAAAAGTCAGCTAGAAAGCACATAATCCAACTGAAAAAGTATCCATATACTTTTCTACAGCCGTGTATATGAATTCATATAGGGGAGACTAGGGACGGTTGACCATACGGGATTCTTGACCCACCCATCAATTTTCATATTTAAAAGAATTTCAAAGTTTTATCAATAGGTGTCAACCAAAGCTACTGTAATGCTCAAACAACAGTCTTCGTTTCATAGAGATAATAGAAATAGGTGTGGAAAAAATCAGTTGTGCGGCATTTTCAACTTAAAAGTTGTGTTTTTTATAAATATTTTGTAAGCTTTTTTCAGATAAAATATATCATAGAAATTTAAGTAAGTAGGTTTAAAGTAATGCAGAAATACCGAGCTTTCATTCCGAGGCATAAAGTTTGTACAGTAAGTTAGGCTTAACATAACAATATGCTATTCTTTAGAAAAGGTCTATGTAGGGAGGCTTGACCCAGTCAATGTGAGGGAGGGTTGACCAGATGCTCAAGGCTCCCTTAACTAAGTAGTTTTGGAAATCTTCTTATTATACACTGGGCATAATGAAAAGTTAATGGTTATATATATAAAAGAATGTAAATTTATTCTGTAAAGCTGCAGTAAAATGGTGTGATGTAAAAGAAAATGTTTAAAACTGACTAAGGAAAGGAGTGAAAAATTGCTAGAAAAAAGGAAGTTGATAGCAACATTTTTCCATTTAAATATTACTTACAATAGTTAAATAGAAACAGTGGGAAAGACAAGAAAAGACTAGACAGGATGAAAGCAGCAGTCTTAAACCTTTCAGGGGCAGTGGTATGTTTATAAAACCACTTAATTTTAATTTCTAAACGTCACAATGGCACCAGAATTTGGCTAAAATCTTTTCCATTTAATATGTATGTGAAATATAGCCTGTTTCTTATTTCCAAATAAAGTTGTTCGTAAATTCCGGTGCCAGTCATTTATTTCAACATTTTAGTACGAAAAGTACTTTGTCCCTTAAAGATTTGAATCATGTTAATGATAAGTTAGGTGCTCATGTGGCTGGAAAAGGACATAGCATCGATCGAAAAACTTTAGGAAGGTATGTAGACAAATTTCACCCGGGTGAATACAGTGAGATGAAGTCAAACTATGTGACAACTAGAATTGTCAAGTCGAATGTCACAAAAAATAGGACAAGGAGACAAAAAAAAAAAGCGGCATAGTGACTCCTAAATCCGGACATAATAACATGAAACACTGTGAAAACGGAACATATCTCTAACGGAATACTGCCTAAAATGTTAAAATTTCATTTTCCCTGCTGTACAATTATACCTGCTCAGACAAATTACTATTTAAAACAAAAAATTTCTCCTCTGACTTGCGATTGCATCTCAACCGGTTTGTTTAAGCATCATATTAAAAAAATATTTTTTTTTTTATAATAATTAAAGCATGTAGAATAAAGTTATTTTGCTTTTTTTAAACTGATTTTACTTATCTTCACAAGTATTGCAATATAAAACAAAGTGGGTCAAGCCTCCCATATTGTGGGTCAACCCTCCCATATGTGGGGAGCCTTGGCCCATTATTTTTTCATGATTAAAATCAATCATTTTTCAAATTTCTTATATGTTACACTTATGTAGCAATTTTATTTTGATAACTGATTGTACAACGAATAAAATGATAAACTTTATTCTACGTTCAATATTTAAAAAATAAAAAATCATTTCGTAAAAAGTGGGTCAACCCTCCCTAGTCTCTCCTATATTATAGTATTCTAACACCACTCCCGTGGGTTAAATCGAAGTATCGATATATCGAACTTTTTAAAAATTTCTTGCTTAACATATTGTAAGGTAAACGATTATAATGAAGTCCATATACATAACACACCATATATAGCAAATAATTTTCACGGCCGAATGATATTAATGCATCATAGAGTTTTATTGGGATTTCTTCTTATATTACATTACAAAGAATCACCGACTTTTACTGCCCGAATTTATTGTTCAATAACTAGTTTACCAGAAAAATGCTGCCACTTTAAAATGTTTTTAGAACGGTATATCGTATTGTATAATGCAAAAGATGATAAAAATTAAAAAATTAAAGAATACATGACGTTAATAAGACCTTATTTTCGTGGAGCAACAATTAGACGCGAGATAATTATTTTGTTTTTACAAAATACACAATATGAACTTTAAAAAACTCACCGTTTTACTTAAAAGGCATCAAATGTAATAATAATATAGATGTTGCAAGTTAAAATATATACATTTTATTTAAATTTCCTAGTACTTTCGGCCTGCAATCCAGCGGCCATCGTCAAAGAATACATTTATTAATTGCTGTTCCATTCATTCAAATGCGTCACTTCGTTTGAAATGGGAGAGTCTATAATTATTGAGGTAGCTGGAAATAGAAGTATCAGTGCATTGGATTGAACTTACGTAGAAAAATATTTTTACTGCCATTCCATTTATTTAATGCCACTTTCATATTAAATGCGCAGCTGGACAGTAGTAGAAGTAGCAGTGTTTCAGGTTAAATTTGCGTAGAGGAAAATATTTAAATGCCAATATTTTATTTTATTTATTTTGTTTTACTTATAGATTTCGAAGAATGAAAGTATCAATATGAGGGCAAATTGATTATTCCTTCTTGAGATAGTATGATACAATGTGATTTTCCTTGCAATTTTCCGTATAATACATATAAACTTTACGCATTAAAACCTTTTTTCCTCGAATTTTTGCAAATAATACTTTTGCATAATACTATGCATACTTCCGTAATTACATTACATAGCCACTATTTCACACTCCACGCTATCGGTAACTTCACAACATTATCTAACATTTTCAGTTATCTGATATCTATCGGTTCCAGTTTAGTACTGATAATGATAATTTAATGTATTCGTGGCGATAACCAGGAATAGGAATTGATGTACTATTTCAGGAAGGGGTGGGATGGTGGCTTTGAGGTTTTATTTTCTTTGTAACACTTTCCAGCATAGTTGAAACGTGTTTATGAATTCGGTTTGTCTGTCTGTCTGTGCTCTAACTCGCGTAAATATACTAGGATTTCCATATAATTGGGAAAAGTTATTGAGATTTACCATGGCATGTTCGGTATTAAAAATGAAGTATGTAGCATTTATAGTTCATTTACATTGATGGAACAGCATGGACCTCATTTTGGAGCAGAAAAAAGCCATTTTGGAGCAGAAAATAACTATTTTGGAGCAGAAATAAAGCCACTTTGGAGCAGAAAATAACTATTTTAGAGCAGCAAAAAGGCTCATATTGGAACAGAAAATAACTCTTTTGGAGCATCAAAACATCATTTTGGTATTCTTTGACAAAATTCCTGTTTTTTCTGCAATTCTTTGACGAAAGTCGCGTTTTTTTCTGCGATTCTTTGACGAAAGTGGCGTTTTTTCCACAATTCTTTCACAAAATTCGCATTCTTTCGCAATCCTTTGATGAAATTCGCATTTTTTCGAAATCTTTTAACAAAATTTGCGGTTTTTCACTATCCTTTGACGAAATTAGCGTGTTTTTCGAAATCTTTTGACGAAATTTGCAGTTTTTGGCGATCTTTTGACAAAATTTGCGGTTTTTGCGACCTTTTGAGGAAATTTGTGGTTTTTCCTGCGATCTTTTAATGAATTTCGCGTTTTTTCACAATCTTTTGAACCCGTTTTGCTCATTTTTGACGAAATTAGCGATCCTTTGACAAAATTCACGATTTTTTCGCGATCCTTTGACAAAATTCGCGCGTTTTTTGCGATCTTTTGATGAAATTTGCGTATTTTTTAGCGATATTTTAACGAAAGTAGCGCTTTTTCACGATCTTTTGACAGTGTTTTGTTCTTTTTTGACAAAGTTAGCTATCCTTTGGCAAAATTCACGGTTTTTTTTTTTTTTTTTTTTTTTTTTTTTTTTTTTTTTTTCTTTTTGTGATCCTTTGACGAAATTCGCGTGTATTTCGCTTTTGACGAAATTTGCGTTTTATTCGCGCTCTTTTGATGAAATTTGCGGGATTTTTTTCCCGCGTCATTTTAACGAAAAAGCGTTTTTTCACGATCTTTTGACGCCGTTTTGTTCGTTTTTTGACGAAATTAGCGATCGTTTGACAAATTTCTCGTTTTTTCTCGCGATCCTTTGACAAAATTCGCTTGTTTTTCGCGATCGTTTGACGAAATTCGCGTGTTTTTGCGAACTTTTAACGAAAGTAGCATTTTTTGCGACCTTTTGACCTTGTTTTGATGAAGTTAGCGCTCTTTTGACAAAATTCACGTTTTTTTCGCGATCCTTTGACAAAATTCCCATGTTATTCGCGATCTTTTGACGAAATTCGCGTGTTTTCGCGATCTTTTGACGAAAATCTCGTGTTTTTCGCAATCTTTTAACAAAATTTGAGACCTTTTGATGAAATTTGCGGTTTTTTTCTCTATTTTTTAAATAAATTAGCATTTTTTCACGATCTTTTGACCGTGTTTTTTTCGTTTTTTGACGAAATTAGCGATCTTTAGACAAAATTCACGTTTTTCTCGCGATCCTTTCACGAAATTCGCGATCTTTTGACGAAATTCGCGTGTTTTTCGCATTTTTTGACAAAATTTGCGTTTTATTCGCACTCTTTTAACGAAATCACGTTTTTTCGCGATCTTTTGACCACGTTTTGTTCGTTTTTTGACGAAATTAGCGGTCTTTTGTTAAAATTCACTTTTTTTTTCGTGATCATTTGAGAAACATCGCGTAGTTTTCGCGATCTTCTGACCAAATTTGCATGTTTTTCGCAATCTTTTGACGAAATGCGGGTGGAAAATGATCGATTTAGCTCAAGAATTATTATTGAATTGGCGCAGTTGGGCGCAATTTTGTTGAAAAATGATCGTTTTGGCGCAGAAATGCGCAGCATTATCGATTTGGCGCAACTGTTCCATTTCTGCATTCATATTCATCATTATGCACTCAAAGTAGCATTTATAGTTCAGAGGTAACCGGGAAAAAAAAGTGACCGGAAAAACGTGACAGGGAAAAAAGGGACAGAAAAAACAAGAGCGGAAATAACGTCACAAGGTAAAAACGTGATCGGAAAAAAGGGGACAAGAAAAAAACAGGACCGTTTGGTGTTGCTTGTACTTTGTCCGGTATGGAGCTGTTACAACACAGCCAGGCGAATACAAATATTTTAAGGCAATGTCTACAAATGCGAATGATGAAAAATGATGTGAATATTATTCGCATACGAGAGTCAGGGCACTCGCTAAGGGGGGACGCAAGGAAGCCCCCCCCCCCCAAAAAAAAAAAAACGTTCGCGAATGCTGTTACACTTGGCAAATTTACAAATTTAGTTGGCAAATTTGTTTAAGACTTTATTCGAAATCGACGAAAAGTACTCGCATTCATGTATTTCAAAATTCAAGCTGTGATGAATACGTGCATTCTCGTACTCGAATATTCTCACTTTTTTACACTATTGCTAATAGCATTCAGAAATATTTACAGCAAATATTCGCCAACGGGAATGATATAAATCAGACATTTGTTACCTTGTTAGTTTTTAGCACTTATTTATCAATAAATTCAATATTTATCAATAAGTTCAATATTTATCAATTCCTTGTCACATTTTTTTCCTTGTCACCTTTCCGTTCTTGTTTTTTCTGTCACATTTTTTCCTGTCACGTTTTTTCCGGTCACTTTTTTTCGTAGATTCAGTTCAGATCTGTTCAACCTCATTTATTTGCTCTGCACGTTTTCTCCCAAAAGTGTATGACATACCAGTCACAAAGCCTTTTTCAGTATTTGACATATTTTTGAATTAATTTATATTTTTTATTGAAAATGAAAGTCTAAATGTGTTGTGTGCATATATTTTTTTATAGTTACTTTATATTTTTTATTTCTCAGTTCACAATATGTGAGATCTCGCTTCCGTGTCATGTCACAAACCCAATGTTACTAAGGAAAATGTTTGATTACTTATTTAATTGAAAAAAAAATGTAGTTCAATAATTATTGTCCTAGCTACTACTGTCTCAAGAGCCAAGTAACTTAGCATAGTTAATTACTTTCTTTGTATTTTTGTTTGTTTTCTGAGTACGGAAAGTAGTATCACATAATAAATTCTCACCTCCATGAACCAAACATTAAGGCTAATGTCAGACGAACGTCTTTTTGCCAGGGCTGCGGAGTAGGTGGGGAAAATGGACGACTCCAACTCCGGGAATTATAACAGATCCGACTCCGACTCCTTCGTTCAAGAATATGCCGACTCCAACAACGCCAACCTGCTTGTAAAATGGACGACTCCGACTCTTTCGCTCAAAAAAGGGGCCCGACTCCGACGCCCTGCTTTTTGCACGCTTTTTTTTCCCTACACAATGCTGGAGGCATTGCGTAGGGATGATATGTAGGGAAAAGAGCGTGAAAAAAGACGTTCGTCTGACATTAGCCTTAGCTGCGTCTTCATATTAAGGGTGTATTTCGATCCAAACTGCTTATCTTCTGATTCCTTTTAAAATTCATTTTTGCTCTCAACTGGGAAATTCTCTTATTTAGAAACTATATAATGTGCCGTGCTTCTTAATTTTTTGCTAAATGCAGAAAATACTGTAAAAAAACGCTGTCAAAGTTGGCGTTTTGAACCGAATTTTCCGAAGCGGGCGATCTGGGAATGAAAAAAATGGTCATACTGAGAAAATAATTGTTTAAAAATCAAATTCTAATTAATTGAGCTGAAAATGAAATCACACGGCATGTTAAACATGTCTTCAGAAATCACCCCAGCAAATTTCATGCTTTTACTTTTAAAAATGAGTCTGAAAATGTCTCAGAAAATTTCGAGCTGTTGGGGGTGGAAAATATTTTTTCGAATACACCCTTAACAGATGACAAAATTATCATCACATTTTGTTTCCTATGATGCTAGAGTTAGCCATTATGTTTGCTATTGTTAAATTATGAGTCAAAAATTTGTTTTTATACTCAGGTGTTAGATTTTGTTATAAAGAAGCAACCACGGTTATTCGAGATTCTCACATCCGTGAACTGTAATTCAAGGTGACTAGATCAACACTAAGATATATGCGTATATATTGCTTATGTAATGTAATTGTATCAACAGATGTTAATTTAAAGAGAAAAAAAAATAATAATATGTAGGTTAATATTTAAAGCGTGTTCCTCACAGGGTTCGCAAAGCTGGGCCCAGTTCGAAAAAACCCGGTGGGTTTTTTCAGAATGGGCCCACTTGAAAAAGCCCACTGAAAAACCCATAAAGTGGGTTTTTTCAATTTTCAGATATAATTTAAAAATTTAAACAACATATAAATTTAATGAATTTAAGTCATTTCAGTTAATTTTGAAAAAATATTAATATATAAAAGCCATTACATACAAATAAAAATGTATTTCAGCACATTGAAATACTTTACTAACATAGAACCTAGTAGGCAACACACATAGTACATAATTATAGGTATGTCTTTATATAAAAAATTCAAATCAACTATATTCATGGAAATAAAAAATATGTATTTTTACTTTCTTCTATCTTTACAAGAAGAAAGTATTGGATTCGTGAAAAATTTCGACTTCCAGTTCATGATTGATTTATATGTTTTAAAAAGGTCCTGAAGACAATTTGATAGTTTTTAGAAAATGACTGTCTGTATGTGAAAAAAATTTTGTGGGTGCTCTATCTCAAGAACTAATGCACAGAATTTCACAAAACTTTTACTAACACAAAACTGAGTTAGACCTCGATGTAAACTGATGCTGATTAGTTTTTGGTGTATACTGCCCAACAGGTGGTGCTGCTATGCTGCATTTATCTCAATTTTTGCAATAGCTTTATCTCAAGAACTAATGCATGGATTTTCATAAAACTTCAGATTCAGTTACAAGTTAAGTTGTTGCTTTTTGAATTTTGGTGCATATCGCCCAACAGGTAGTGCTGCATTTTTCACGATTTCAGCAATAACTCTAATCTCAAGAACTAATGAACGGATTTGAATAAAAATTTAGATTCAGTTAAACCTTGATATTAACTGGTGTTGATTAGTTTTTGGTGTATATCGCCCAAGCGGCGCAGTTGTGCTGCATTTATCTCACTTTTTGCAATAGCTTTATCTCAAGAACTAATAATGCAAGGATTTTCATCAAACTTCAGATTCAGTTAGATGTTGACGTAAATTGTTACTGATCAGGTTTTGTTGTAAATTGAACAACAGGTGATACTTATATCTCCTTGTTAAATGCATCCAATTCAACAAATCTATATTTTACAATCCTCATGATGGGCATAAATTGCCATTTAGTTTTGGCACTGTGATAGCGAATTTTGAATTATTAACATGTATGAGATAGAAGAAACTTTTGGGATTGGCACATCCGACTAGTTTACCCCTTTTTTTCTTCCTACTTATATATTTTAAATTTTAATATTCTATTCATTATTTGATTTAAAGAAAATTAACAATTTTATATCTTCTATTATATTTAAAATTAATTTGTGAGAAACACTGGCATTTAATTAATTTAAATTCATATAATTTATACAATTTATAACTTGTAAAATAGCATTACAATTATATTGTATATAAGAGAACAATGTATTTTTTTATGTATAGTGTATATAATATATAGAAAATATAGTATACAATAATGTAATTACGCATGTATTATACTTTTGAAAAAACCCGATTTTCCCCGGGGAAAATTGGGTTTTTCATGAAAAAACCCGAAAAAACCCATGTGGGTTGGGTTTTTTCAGAAAAACCCGGGTTTTTGCGAACCCTGGTTCCTCACCTCCGTGATATCACCTACGTGAATCTCTCAATTTTGAAAATGTATATTTCAGAGAAAAATGCTTAACAAGAATTTGTAATGACTGTAAATGAAAACTAGTATGTTGTGGCCATCACAAAACTTTCTTCTATATAAATCACGTCAATTAAATCATTTAAATAGTTGAAGAATTTACTTCAATTTAGCACCAATTCATATCAAAGTACATCTGAATTTGAAGTTTGAGGAAAATTCTTGCATTAGTTCTTGAGATAGAGCTATAGAGGAAATTCTGAAAAATGCAGCATAGCAGTGCCACCTGTTGAGCGATTTGCACCAAAACATAAACAGCACTAATTCATATCAAGGTATACCTGAATCTAAAGTTTGTTGAAAATTCAAGCATTAGTTCTTGAGATGGAGCTATTGCGGAAATCGCAAAAAATGCAGCATAGCAGTGCCACCTGTTGATAGATTTACACCAAAATGTATAGACCCCTTGCATTGACGTCACGTTGCTATTAGCAATATTAGCAACGACTGATACTATAGCATCTGGAGCACACACGTGAAGCACAGAACTGCCCGTTTGCCGTTAAAAGCACGTGTTATCTTTCTGTTTAACTTAGATCTTTCTTATTTTTATTATTATAGTGCAAATAAGTCTAATAAGTCAAATGGAGAGCACCACATTCGCCTTATGTTTGGGCGCCATATGAAGCGATGCCAGACATGTGACGTCATGTGCAACCCGTCTATAAAACGTCAATTCATGTCAAGGACTAACTGAATCTGAAGTTCGATGAACATCAGTGCATTAGTTCTGGAGATTGAGCTATTGTGGAAACCGCGAAAAATGGTGCATAGCAGCGCCACCTGCTGAACGATTTAATTTTTATTAAATTCCGTGCATTATTTTTTGAGACAGAGCGCCCACAAAATTTGTGTCACATACATACAGAGTCACAGACAGACATTTTGTAAAAACATGTTTTTCGGAATCTCTGACCCCTAAAACGTGTAAATCCGTCGAAAATTTTCCTGAATCCAATACTTTCTTCTTGTAAAGATAGAAGAAAGTAAAAAGATAGTTTCAAAACTTTAAAAGAGAAGAATTGAATAACATCTAAAAGATAGCGATAGGTGATGAAAAGAAGTTCCAGAACGGGGAGGATTTTTTTGTTTTTTGCTTTAATTCCAAATAAATGCATTATGCATTCTCATATACAATTGTTCCTTAGTTATATAACTTATAGAATAAATAGTTTTTTATGCTTTGTCTCACTACACAAAGATAACTGTAGCATAAAGCTCACCTCCGTGAATGATGTTAATAATAATAATAAAAAAAAAAAAACTGTTTCAGAGAAAAATAAATATAATGTAGTTGGGCCGGGCCATTGCAGATTTTTACTTGCAGTAAGTGGTAAGTTTCTAAAAAAGATAACATTTGTCTTGAAAAACAAAATTTTTCTACGAGAAAAATTTGTATTGAAAATGTACACTTTTGGGAGAATGACCTTTAAAAAGTCTTTGCGGGAAAAGTAGTTTTACAGAAACGTTGGAGGAATGTTTGTCATTCTGTTTTATGGGCAAGTGCGTTAACTGGTTCCCTACACTGTTAAATGAAAACTAATGAAATTAATCATTCATATCATATAGAGTTCGTTAAAAAGACATTTAACTCTAGATTTTTTAAAGAATAAATTGAAGTGAACCGCATCTAGATACAATTTTTATGTAGTACTGTCTGCGATTCCCAGTCCCTTTTTCCAGGATTTAAATGCATTTGTTTCAGAATGTAGCTTTAAATACTTAAATTTATATATATAAATTTTTAAAATATTTTCAGTTATAACTTCTTTAAATTGTCTGTGGGATTTTTTGTATTCAGAGAAAAATTTAAAAATATATAGTTAAAAGCATTCATAAAAAAGACATTTTTTTCCTTTAAAAAAGTAATATTTTTAAAAGTATTCTTTGTAAATCCTGAAGGCAAATTAATATTTATTTTCAGAATATATATTAAAATTTAAAAAGCTAAAATTTTTAATTTTCAAAGGTTTTTTTTTTCTTTTAAGGATGTTGTTGTTGTTGATATATATTTTCTTATATATTCCTTTTAAATGTTTAATTCTTACAAATATATATACATATATTATTGTTATTAAAAATTTTAGCTTTATTAATTTTCATATATATTCTGAAAATAAATATCAATTTGCCTTCGAGATTTACAAAATATATTACTTTTTTAAAGGGAAAAAAAAAGCTTTTAACTTTTCAAAATTTTCTCTGAATACAAAAAATCCCATACACAATTTAAAGAGTTAAAAAAAAAAAAAAAGAGCAAAAAATATATTTATATAAAATATAGGGAAATTTTGTGTCACGGATAAATTTAAGGGGGTTTCTACTGAAAAAGTGCCAAGTTAACGAGGTTCTCTCATACAAATTAAAATGATATCAACCATGGGAATAATGAATGTCGAATTACCTACCGGAGTAATAGAGTTATCCACGTGTTGAATAACCATAGTTCACTGCAATAAAAGTTTAATCAAATTGATAGTTTCAAGTGTAAGAAAATAAAAACTTCTTTTATATTTTCAAGAATATGCGATAAATTGTTTAAGTGAAATAAAGTTTTCATCGTAAGTTATTAAGAATTTAACCATACCTTCATAAAAATATAGAATCACAAGTGAAATTCAACATGGATGATAATAATAATAATAATAATAAAGAATTTTTTGAAGAACATGACAATTAAATAATAATACGTATCTTACGGAAGAAAATGTGTGAAATTCGTGAGAAGAAATTCGACAATTTTGTTTGATAGCGATAAAAGAGGCAAACCAGGGAGAGCACACTTAAGTTAAAAGCCTGTTATTAGGGAAAAACAAAGTGGCAACAAATGGCTGAAACGTGATATTTGGTGACTAACACCAACTGAGAGATACAAAGGGAAATGGAAAAAGTGCTTTGTTGATAGATACAGAAATCTTAATGGAAAGAGAGTAGGTTCATCTGAATGCTGTAAATAGGTTTGTGCTTTTACAATGAAAATTGTTCACCAAAACAGAAACAATTCTTTCTTTCTTTCTAGTGATGATGGGAGAAAGTGTGTTTTTAGAACGTGTGACTTAGTTATGCAATGAAAATTAAGAGATCGACCGAAAATTCGGTTTCGTTTTCATTTTCGGCGCAAAATCTAAGTATCGGCAAAAATGTTGCAGGAAATTTGGCTGAACAGAAACTATGCGTGTTCCAAAAATCTCGTTTCTTCCTTCGGTAATTTTCAACATAACTCATTGACTTGGGCTGTATCGGCTCAAATGAGACATTCTTTATTTATTGCTATGAGCTTTACTGTTTATAATTATCAGCCATGACTGACTCAAGGCGTGAGTGCAAATTATATAGCAACTACTGCATATATGACTAAACTCTGAAGACGCTTTTCACATGGTCAAAGCTGCATACTTAATAGTAACAGAAAATTCTTAGTCTGAAACCGCAGAAGTGTTTCGACTATTCTTTGAGAAAGATCTAGTATAACAGATGATCATTAAAAAAATCATTATAAAAGATAGATCGAGGTATGTATGTTACAATATTAGATCTATCTCCGCGATTTTCCCTGTACTATTCTAAATTACTTATCTATATTCACTAAATTCTTATTCTTAAATAATCTCTATCATTAATCCTGTTAAAATTCCTTTAATTTAATGTCTCACTTGTCTAATTCACTTAATTATTACGCTTTTTATTCTTAAATTAAATGTTCCATTTCCAATCTTTCACATTTTAGAATGTTCTTTGGTAGCCATTTTTATTTTTATTCCAGTCGAGTTTCCTTCCCGCGCTTTATTCCGGGGTTCTTTTTTGCTTTATTATCCCCCCCCCCCCCACCCGCTCTGTCAGTACTCTTTGCATGGCGTGATTTCTTTGCTTCTTAATTGGTTTAGAGCGCGTACTACGTCAAAATTGTATTCCTACGCTTGGAGAGTAAAAAGCAGTTACGCACGATTCTCCAGCAGATTTGCTGAGTTTTTTGAATTGTAAACTGCCCCCTGGTTGCGTGTCTGAGAAAATGAAGTTCGTTCTAAAGATTTTACCCCGCTAGATCTAAAGATTTTACCCTTTTGATTTTACCTTTTTGATGTAATCAAATGATTACTATTGTCGATAGATGTTTCTACATCGAAGTTATTAATAGAACTGCATTGTGAGTTGTGAGAACTGCTGCCCGATCTTATGGAATAAAATCCTGTTAACATTATTGCTTTCGTTACTTGTCTCCTGGAGAAATCCCAATTTTCATTTCCATTGTCTTTATCATAAGCCATTGGACTGCCAATCATCTTTAATGAGGAATGATCATCGTATATAAAGAGTAAGCTGTTCAATTAAATAGGCGAAGTTGTTGCTCTAGTTTCCTTTACTTCATGTTCGTACATCTATGCGCCAACTCCATGCTACATTCATCTTCTTCATATACTTCGCTATGGGTTGGACGACATTATTTTCCAGACGACCGCAATTATCGTATATGATAGATAGATTCCATTCTATTTTATAACATGTATACCTAAAACGTTTTTTAATTAGATGAAATTCGTATAATTAGAAAATCATTATGTGTCGTTAATGAATTAATTACATTTTATTTTATACGAAAATAAAAGGCTTTGGTCAGAGGCACAGAGAGCCAACTTGGGACACATTTATAATTAAATAATAATTATGTATATTTATATGTGTATTATACTTTTTAAAGTTTTTGAACATTTTCGTTTTTGTTTTCGACCTAAAATAAGAAGATTACCGAAATTCGGTTTCGGTTCCGTTCTTAAAAACCAGTTTCGGTCGATCCTTAATGAAAATGCATTTTTAATTTCGATGTAATGTTTCCACTCTACGGTGAAAGTGAGATCACAAAAATATTCCATAAATACAATTTTTATTTAAGATTTAAAAATAAGAATCTATTATATTAAAATCTGACTGTCTGTTTGTATCTCACACCTCCTCCTCCTAGAACATCAAACGTTGAGCGATGAAATTAATACCAATTATTCGCATATATCTGAGGATGTCATGCCGTCGCCTCAGGGCAGCAGTAGGACATCTAGTAATAATCGAAAATGAGATGTCTGACTTACTGCAATGAAAAACTGTGTCTGCATCACTGTTCGTGGAACAGTAGGGAATTTTAACATAACTTTGTGTTTCAGAAGTTGTTCCACTAGATGCAAACACAGTTATTCATAGCAGACTGCTCTGAGGCGACAATATGTTGTGTCTTAAAACAACAAAAAATCAATCCCACAATTAAAATTGAGAAAATAAAATTGCAAGAAAGAGTAATGTTGTGCTAAAAGACAACACAAAATATTAATTTATACTATTACCCTTACTGACATGAAACTTAATTCCCATAAAATGTACTTTAATTCATTAACTTCCTGAAAACATCATTTAAACAATTAACTTATCCCATTAAAATCATAATCCCTTATATTACCCTTGTTCAATTAAACATTAATCCCATTTAAATCATAACTATTACCTTCTTAATTATATTACATTAAAACTTCCCTTATTAAATAATCAAATAATTTAAATTTAATAATTAACAAATATTAAGTGTTGAATGGCGTTGTGAACATTCAACTTTAAAATTGAGAAACTCACAATAACCAGATCCTAGTCTAGAGATCACTATAAATTTAAGATAATTAATTTTCCCGAGTCATGCACTTCACATGGCTCCTTAAAGACAATTAATATTATACCCAAATCATACACTACATATGATTTCTTCAAAAGACAAATTCACTTCAATTTGATCCAAGAACTCAGCAGAAACAATTAAATTCAAGAAAATAATGAAAACTCCAAACTTGTTGAATTATCTAAACACCTTACAAAAATTACTTACAACAAATTTCCAACATCACAAAATTTAAACCTAACCCTTAAAACTCCAAAAACAACCTTAACTAACTTCAAGAATAAAATTATTTCTGCCAAGTTATTCCTATAAGACACCACCTGAATGTGAGCAAATTCAATTGCATTTCCTGAAAAAAAAAAATTCTAGTTTAAACAAGAAGGCACACTGCAGTTAAATGATGACCAAATATTAAAGATACAGGGATTTATTAGGTAACAATTAAATTACATATGAATATTACTCATTGCAATAATTAATTCATTCAAACAAAAATAAATTCAAGTTTATCCTGTAATATTATTTTACTTATATAGAAAGACACATTTTCTAGATAGACTCCACCTATTGCATAATTATAATATTAAGTTATAATAATTATTAATTTAACATGATGAATTCCCAATTTTAATCATTTTCTTGCTATTTATCTTAATTACCGTATAAGTCGAGGAATTTTTGACAATTTTCGGTAAGCAAATTTGGGGGGTCGACTTATACGCGAGTCAGTTAAAAAGAAAAAACATAAACTTCGAATACTGCAAAATTATGGCTTTTTATGTGTATGAATAAAAAAAAATACGATATAAAATATACAAATAATAATAATTTATCATTTAAATAAATTCAATGATTTGTTTTTGTTTACTTACTACCTTTTCGCATTGGCAAGTGAAATCTTTGGTTTGATTTTGTGCAAAATTGAAGTAAAAAGTTAGGGGGGCGACTTATACGCGAGTTTTTGATTTTTTACAGAATTTGCATTCGAAAGTTAGGGGGTAGACTTATACGCGAGTATATACGGTAAATCCCATCAGTAATTATGGAGCTACTAGCAGTCATGATAACAAAAAGGAATGTGGAAGACTTACATTCCACGATTAGATTGGCCACTTAAAATAAAATAAAAGAAAACTCGCGTATATTAAACATGCAATAAAGTTAGCAGAATGATTAGAAAGAAAAGAAGACTTAACCGGGGTTCCGCGACTGACAACAAAACAAAATTTAAGTAAAAACATTGTCAGGTTCTGAGAAACATCTGCTATTGGAACTGGGGTTATATATTATTCTTTTTACTTGTATATTGTATTCATGTCGCTTGGTCTGTGTACTGGGAATTGCAACGTAATATTCTTTTCTTATCTAAAACTTAATCCGGGCTGGTGAATTAGACAGAATGGGTGAAGGGAAGTAGTTATAATAGAAAGGGGTTTGCCCTGCTATTCAGGTGCCTGCCTGAGATAAGGCAGACAAGGATTTCACCAGAGAGGGAAAGAGCTGACATTGGGGTCAGAGTGGAAAACTCGGTTTTATGTTGGGGAAAGAGGAGGAGTTCAGAAAAAGCAAGGGGTTGCTAGAAGCAGTCGCTTTGGCTGGGAGAGGGCAGCTGAAGGCTGGAGCGCAAAGCGCAAGGTTAGTTCCTGTGAAGAGCTCTTATATAGAGCGTAGGGTTGAGTGAAGCTCGCCGAGCTTAGAGCCCATGTGTTGGGAGATTAAGAGTAATCTTCGGTAACGCTAATTTAACGAGTGTAGAGTGAGAATGATATAACGCAATTTAACAGTGCACAGCCAGCATTTACTGTACTTAATTTAATGTTGAACCGGATCACCTACATCCGAGTTTTTAAGTGTAAATAGTGTTTTGTAAATAGTGTGTAAATAAACTGTTAATTTAGTTAATTGAAAGAGTTGGTTTTCATTTAAACAATCATCTCAGAGCGTGACCGATATCACGTAATCATATCGGTGGTGGCAACATATAAATAGCACGGAATTTCTTCAAAGTTGTGCGAACTAAGAGGAAACTCCGACAAACATCGCTGAAATAAGTTAATATATAACAATTAAATAATTCATAAATGATTAATATGGTAATTTTACACTTTTAATTATCATTCTGTGTTACGACATAACAAATATATGGTCTCAGAATTTTAACATTTGAAGTAGTGCCCGACAGATTGTTATTGTTAATAATTTTATTGATATTTCTGTAATGGTGGCAAAGTACAGGGTGATCTTTTTTAAAGTGACAGTGTTTAGAGCGCCCTGTAGCGCGATCTAATAGCCAAAATGGCACCAAACTTGGTATTTAGACTAATCAAAGCATGGGAAAAAGGATTCCGTGAAAAAAAAATTAGTTCCAAAAATCGCCGCTAGGGCATTTTGTGGCGCTTTGCAATGTATAAAATGTGAGAAAAGAAAAATACTAACACATACAATCGTACAGTTAAATTATTAATGTTTACTTATTCATTAACTTCCCGGTGAGGAATTAGACCACCTTCAATGTGAGCACCGTTCTCAGAAATAACACCGTGCATTCTGTGCACAACGTTCTCCATAGCCGTACGTAACATATCACGAGGAGTATTCCGCGCTGTCTTTGTTATGTTGTCCTTTAGAATAGACAAATTCGATACTCCACCAGCATAAACTTGATATTTCAAATAACCCCAGAGCCAAAAATCGCATGGCGTGAGGTCAGGGAAACGATGTGGCCATGCAACTGGAAAACTCCGACTTATGACTCAATCATCAGTGAAGTTTTGGCGCATCAGCTGCTTTACCTTATTACTAATGTGTGGCGGAGCATAAAGGTCAAAATTAGCACTAGCCACCGGCCACAGGGCCAGTAAATGAGAAAAAGTGGCTAGTGAAAAATTGTCTATCATCGGCCACTTTTTTACAAGGAGAGAATAAAATTTTCTTTCATTTCATCAAGGATTCTACTTTTTTGGTTCCAATATATTTATATTAACATATTTATTTGGGCTATTCACTTTTAGATGAATACTTATAGAAATTTTACTGTTTACTATTTTTAAATAAAAAAGTGGCCAATTAAAAAAAAGTAATTCTACCGGCCAGTGGCCGCTAATAAAATTTCCCAATTTTGACCTATAGCGGAGCACCAACCTGCATAAAGATTGTCTGTTGGAGACGGTTTCTTTGCTGAAGTTGTGGAATAACAAACATTTGCAGCATTTCGTGGTACCTTTCTGTATTTATGGTGCACGTTTCGGGTCCTGCCGGAGTGATGGTCTCAAAAAAGAATGGCCCAATTACGAATTCGGCTGTGAAACCACACCAAACAGTGACTTTTGGGGAATTTAATGGGATTTCATGCACGGTGTGAGGCTGCTCAGAAGCCCAAATTCGGCTATTTTGTGTGTTTACGGACCCATTGAGATAAAAATGGCACTCATCTCGCCACAGAATGTGCCATGGGAAAGGATCATCAATTTCTACCCTGGCAAGAAACGATAGAGCGAATGTCACTCGCTTATCATAATCACTTGGTTTCAGTTCGTGCAAGCGGCTGATTTTGTAGGAGTAAAATCCAATAATGCGCCGCAAAACTCTCCATACCGTGGAATAAATAATTCATGTCCAATTGTCGAGCTACATCCCGGGCGCTGCTAGTACCAGCAATGGTTCCCTGTGATCCTTCGACAATTGCAGTTGCCACATCAGTTATTACATCTTCTGATACTTGTTTACGTCCTCTCCCAGCGCGAATGGTCAGTGACCCCGTTTCCTCGAACTTCTTAATCGTTTTCTTAAGACCATTCAGCGATAAAGACCCCTTTCGTAATTTTTTTTCTGGTTCGAAATTCCCGAAGAACTGCGGATGCATTACATTGATTCACGTAATACAGCTTCACCAGTAACGCACGTTCCGGTAACATGAGAGGCATGTCCACTGGAGCTCGTTTACTTCAGCTGAGATTATTTGTCGGAGCTATCTACTACTTGCTTTTATAGCCCCTATTACCGGCGCTGTTATCGCACAACATTTGCATTTTTCTTTGATACCCGTTTTTTATGCTAATTCTCGTTATTGTAAGCTACAGCAGCGCCACAAAATGCCCTAGCGGCGATTTTTGGAACTATTTCTTTTTCACGGAATCTTTTTTCCCATGTCTTGATTAGTCTAAATACCAAGTTTGGTGCCATTTTGGCTATTAGATTGCGCTACAGGGCGCTCCAAACACTGTCACTTTAAAAAAGATCACCCTGTAAATTACTCCATTCTCGCGGATAAAAGAGCGGAAAAGAGAAGCGATAGGGATTATTAGATGTTATTTTTGACGTCATTTTTGTATTCAAATTGATAAGTGGAATTATCTTTTATTTGAATTTTCTCTACAGTAATATATCATGTTTCATATGCAACTTAAACATAAAAAAAAGATGCAATTATTCTTATTTTGAATTTAAAGTACCGTTAAAGTTGGTTAAAACTGTTCATGTTACAGTAAAAAATTATGAAAAAAGTTTAGAATGTTTGAAAGACAAGTTTATATTTTCGTGACTATAACTGTTATTCCTGTGAAAATACATTCAAATATGTGTATAGCAAGGGAAAGTATTTGTAGAAGTTACAGACCAATTCCAGTTTTCTTTTATACAATTTGATCCAAAATATCGTTCTGTTTTATCGGTGTTGGTGTCCTATATTCTCTCGAGTCTGAATTTTCACTGAAAAATGTTAATTTAAACATCATCTTTCCATGACTGAATAGAAAGAACAATTCGTTTAATTCTTTTCTAAGTATTTAAAAAAAAAAAAAGTTAATATCGTCCCAAATAATTCGCACACTACTGTATTTGAAATGCAATAAGAACAATCAAAGACAGAGAGACGGTTACCAGGAGTTGATCCAGGCAAAATTTGGGGCCTATTTGAAGCCCCTTTACAAAAATCTATTTAATAAAACAGGCTCCTTCACAAAAATGAATTTAACAAAATGGGTCCCTTCACAAAGTTCCTTTTAATAAAATAGACCCCTTCACAAAATTTCTTTTTATCAAAACTTACTACTATGTATTATTAGGTAGATTTCATAAGAAATACTATCTATTGTAGTCGTTACGATGGTGCTAATTTTGAAAAGTTCCTTCATAACTTTTCATTATATGACTCCAGGAACCCAATGTATTGCATGTAGGTACTAAATTTTGTCCGCACGATAAAAGTGTACGAATCGTCTTCAAACTCACCAAAAACATTGAGATGGCTAATATCTTGGCGGGAATTGCAAATGGGCAAAATCGGTCAAAGAGGGTGGAAATGGGGAGGGTTAAAAATTTTCAAACCGTCATAAAATAGACATTTTGAAAAATTTCGAACCAAATACATGTTTTAATTGTTAAGCTGGGTTTTTATCACTAATCTTGATTTAGTTTTTGTTGGTGAAATTAGCACTTAACTTTGAAATCTGCCTGTGCCTGAAGGCCAAGCTGGGAGGAATTTGTTGTTGTTGTTGTCGTTGTTGGGTTTTAAAATGTGTGATTTGATTGAATTAAAACCAGTTCACCAGAAACGAAAGCTGCAGCAAAAGGATTTAAAGAATTTTTGTTAATACATGCTTATGCTTAGTTCAATTAGAGTAACTGGGTTTCAACTTTCATTACAAAATGTTATTTTTCACAAAAATATAATAAAATTCACAAAAATAACTTTTACTTTTCGCAAAGCGGGCCCCAAGAAAATAAAACCTGCATCGACCCCTGGTTACTTTTTTCCAGCCTTCCTAAAAATGAAATTTTGTTATAAAATAAATCGTTGTCCTGAACTTTCAACCAGGGTACAGAAGTAATATCAACCAGGCAACGCACGAAAAGTTTCGTATATATATTTTTAAAATTCTCAATTAAATTAAAGCATTTTCTTATAACGATTCTGGCCTGCAAAATATAAGAAAAATCAGCTATTATTTAAAAATGTCACTGAAACAAGACAGCGAAATAACAAAAAACGGAACTCTGTAAATAGACATCCTTGCTGTATCCCTTCAAATCGCATTTTTTAGAAAAAAAAAAGTTCTATAATGCTGAAATAACGCAGTGAGATCTCAATCTCGCAGAGAGGAAGTTACTATAGTCCTGCTAATCTCATTTACTAATATTGAGTTACATATATCCTGAAACCTCCCCCCCCCCCAAAAAAAAAAAAAACCTGGAGGATTTAAGCGTTGATGGGGGGCTTAGAACAATTTCCTCCCGTTTCAGTTTGAAGGGACGACACCCCTCACAGGGAGTGCCGAAAAGTAGAAATTGTATCTTGCCCTGTACGCTCTGGAGATAAAACATGGAGAAGCCTCTGATAACACAGTCAATCCATGTCCATTATTTATTATTACACGAAAGTGCTATCGATGGCTTGACTCTGCTTCATCTTTATTTACTTCACGTGTTAATAAATCTGATGAAAATTGCCACCATCCTGTCGCGGTAAAAACCTAATAGTATGGCGGGATGAAGAAAAAACTGCCGCTGAAGATGTAATAAATACAGCGGTTTTGAGGAAGAATTGATAGGGCCTGGAAGATATAATTGGTAGATGCAAAATAAGATCTGTAATCACTAATGATTAAAAGTTTTTTTTTAAAGGTTTATAGTTAGCTTAAGATTTTTTTTTTTTCGGGGGATTGGGTTAAAACAAAAATAAACAAATTACTCGAACAAGATAAACTTAAAATCTATGAGCTATGCAACATGTTGATAACAACCTTTAAAAAAGTAAATATAAAAAGAATGTATTTATCTATAGCTATTTAAAGCTTTATATATGTATTTTTTAAAGTGCTATTTTTAGTGCAGAATGAAATAAAAATGTGAGAAATGATAAATGGCGATATGCTACTTCTGACATAAAATCAAAACCAATTTTATCCAAACATACAATAACTTGCAACTATTCTTATTCGGATTTTAAAGAATCGATTAATATTTTTAATATGCATATAGGGATGAAAATATAGGTGTGCCAGAAAGATTTGCGAACAATGACTTAGAATTTCGGCTCAGATATAACTGTTTTACACTAAACATAAATACTCTGTGTATATTTAATAGTGATGCAACGAATAGTGGTTTGGCCGAATAACTGAATATTCGGCCAAGTTACAGCCGAATATTCGGCCTATTCGGCCGCCGAATAATGAACTTATTTTTGCCTAAAAACAAAATATAGTATGCACTATATGCACAATTCTTGTATATTTCACAATTAAAATGTATTGTTTTCTTTTAAAAAATTATTTATATACAAATTTTTAATTTTTTAAAGCATTATTTTACTCTGAAAAAATATTCGGCTATGTTCGGCCTAAAAATTGCCTCAATAATATAATTCAAACCCCCCAAAAAATTCTTAGCAAAAGTTCCTCGTCGAGTACTGTTTAGTTACATTTTAATAGATATTATGTGTGTTGTTGTTACATTTTAAAATAATGACAAAATTTTAAAAGTACTAGGAAACATAAGTTTCAGCTTTCAGATGAAATAAAAAATAAGAAATCTTAATATCTTAAGAAAAACCACTGATAGAAAAGGTGAAAGGAATATCCTCTAAAATGGTGGAAAGAAATCATTGTAGACTTTATAAAGCTCACAATTAACAAAATTTTTATTTATCTTTATTATTTTTTTTTCTTTGCTGTCAGCAGTGAAACCTCTATAGAAAGTGCCCCTCAATGTGAAGAAGTAAAAGAAATTAGTAATTTTCTTTCCCAGCCACTACTAGAAAAACAACAGTGTCCTTTGGAGTGGTGGGCGAAAAATTCGGAAGACTTTCCAAACCTTTCACAATTAGCCCAAAAGTACCTTTCTGCACCAGGAAATACCGTATATAGGTGAGAGATTATTTTCAGAAACAGGTAATATTTACGAAAAAAAAAAAAAAAAGAAAAAAAAAAGAAATAGATTATCACCTGAGAATGCTGAATTATTATTTCTGCATCACAATCTACATTTATTGAAAACATTAACTGTTTTTTAACCCCTTGGGGACGAGCGACACGCATACGTGCCGGAAGTAGGCCTAGGGATCCTCGTTTATTCTCACCAGTAAAATTTTACTGTAAAATTTGCCTTATTTAATCCGAGCATTTTCCCGATTTGAATAGGCACAAACTTCTATTTTTTAAAACCGGTAGCAAAGTAATAAACATTTCGTAAAAGGCTCCCGTCGCGAAGGGGTTAAGGCATTACAATGCTATTCTTGAAAAAAATATCTAAAACGTAAATGCATACTAATTAAAAGAATTTAGTATTTACATTTCTTTCATTATTTAATAAGAAATAGTAACAGACTTAAAAAAAATCACTTAAATTATATTTAACTTTTAAGCGTATTTTACTTTAAAAAAAAAAAAAAAAAAAAAAAAAAAAAAAAAAAAGCCTTTAAGTATTGCAACAGCAACATATACGACTTAAATATCTTATACATATAAGACATCTATATCTAATCAATCATATATTTATGTTCTTTATAGGTATAAATCAAAATATTATTGAAAGATATTTTTTTATGTAACATGGGTTAAATGTTAAACTTCCCATTATGATAAAAAAAAAAAAAACATTGAATTAGCTTGTACAGCTGTATTAAAACAATTTTGAATAGATTAATTTTAAATTTAACAGATTATGTTAGCTTATTACAGATACTTCTTGTACTTACTGATACAGCATAAAAAATTTTTAAGATGATTCCTAAATTAGCCTCTTATATAAAAATGGGTAGATAAAACTCATTCGGAGTATGAAAGTTAATGGGGAAAAAAAAAGTGTTAGTTAATTTCAAATAAAATTTTCATTATATATGATGAATATAAATTGTCAAATTAAAAAGTTATACTGTGTAAATATAAAAACATTTATTACAGTATTATTCGGCCAAGGCCGAATAATGGACTTGATATTCGGCCGAAGCCGAATATTCGGCAGACAGGCCGAATGGGCCGAATATTCGGCTTCGGCCGAATATTCGTTGCATCTCTAATATTTAATATAAACGAAAACTGTTTTATTTCCCCACTCTGAAACTGAAATCTCTACAATGTTGTTTTTCTCATAAAAAAGAGCCAATTCAGAGGGATTTTTTTTTTTTTGGTGGCGGGTGGGGAAAAATAGCATATTAAAAGTTTTATAAATTATTGGAAACCTAAAAAAAAAATTAAATTTGACTTTTATTATATCAGTAAGAACAAACAAAAATTCCAACAAATTATTGGGGAAGATGGTGGTCGTGTCCTACAAGAAAAATCCACACAATTCTTCGCCTATGACAGCAGAAAGAAAAAAAAAATAGAGCACTCTTAAATATTCAATTTATAGAACAATAGACGAGAAAATTTTGACTAAGCTCCCAAAATATGAGGCTTAAAACCCAAATTGATGCAAATGAATGCCCTCTTCCCCGAAATGAGGCCCCCTAAAACCAACCTCACGGTCTGTCTGTATGATAATCAGGATCTCAGTTGACAAGCAATTCCATATCGAACGCCACTTTAAATATCTGCTTTCGATCCCGATGGCACGTAGAACACACGGTCGACACGTGATACTGTTTCGTAGGCATTTCCGTGTCCCGTCCATTATGTGTCTTCATCCCATAAGGAGGAACTATGGGTTACTTCAGTAATTAATACCAGCTGCTGTGCGCGAACAACACCCGATAGTTCACCTGGGGAATTTCCTGGTACAGAACGATGAGATTTCTCTATCTGAAGAGGCGATCGCTTTAAAAAGGAACTGGATTCCAATGTCTTCTCCGATTACTTAAAAGTACACAATGAAGTAAAAGTGTCCAACAGAATTTTTTCCAGAAGACAGATTCAGGACTGTGCCACATAATCCATTTAAGATGACAATACCGTCTTAATTAACGCGTCAGCATGGCCCGGGCCGAGTATTCCGACTCAATGAGGGCCCCAGGACTGGCAGGATCTGGTGTATGAAATATTTTAAAAGTATTTAGAATGTAGGAACATCATATTTTATTTTAAACTGAGGTATTAAATACTTCTAATATATAATTTTAAAGAATGGAAGAAAATCATAATGCAGAGTGATAAATGAAACTTTAAAAAAATATGTGAAGTTATTTTTAACTTTGTTATTGTACCTTCCCTTCGCACATAAATTTATGTAATCAATGATAATTTTATTGTTTATAAAAGAATGAAAAATAGATGATGGTACCGGGTCAGGGCTTAATTTGCGCCGGAGCCCACCAGATCCCGCCTCCGGTACTTCTCTGTTTTTAGTAAATATTTAAATATTGTTCGGAATTCACCGGAGCTCATAAATACAGGGCTCCGGAGCCCAGTGCAATAGCGCTTCCGAAAAACCGAAGCTTAAATTACCTTTTCCTTTCCTTCCCATCTCCAAGCTTTTGCATTCTTTTTACCAAAACACTTATATGTGACGTAATGTCACACACGTAGGAGATGGAGATAAAACGGACTCTATTTTTATATCAGTTTTTAGGCTTAGACTGACTCGAGCTCAATCTGTATTACATTTAAAATTGTATTTATTCATGTATTGAAAAAAAAATCCTCTTTTAAAATTACGTATTATATTCCGCATCAAATCATTTTAATGCTATTTTGATCAGAATGAAGGGGAAACAGAAATCGTGTTTTTCTATTTCAAATTTATATCGGCGACGTGTTGATACGGCGCCACTCAAGAAAGTGAACAATAAATTTGTTTTCAGTTCGATTTTCTTTTGTGACAGTAGGATAATTTTTCATTGGCTGGGTTTTCTTTTTATTATTTCGATACCTAACCTGAAAAGAACATTTTCTGTTTTATCCAACAAGCATCAGCTTGACGTTTTGTTTGTTCGAGGTTTTTTGTCTTCTATTGCGTACGAGTATAAAAATCACGTTAGTGATTTTTCTATTTATTTTGTATCATGAACGGTACCCACGCTAAGGCTCTCTGCACCTATACGAAGTCACTTTCCTTTGTAAGTAGATATAATTACCATGTATAGTTATTCTGATAGAAAGCAATCGAGCAGTGTTTCCCCTTTTTCTATAAAAGCATAGATTCTTTCCGATAACGTTGTCAAATTTTTAATTCTATCTGATTTTCAGGGACTCACCGCAAAAGATTGTTATGCGGAAGGAAATGATTATAGTTTAAGATATGCACCTTTTACAGGAAATTGTAAAACATTGTTCCATTCTTCAGCATATAAATATTCACTTCTGTAAATTTCATTCATTTTTTTCTTATAAATGCATAGCTGCGAACTATCCCTTTTTTGTGTTAACACCATTTCCTAATCATAATCGTTACCCTATTTAATCGCAGAATTCTGCAATTAATTAACATAAAAAATAGGCACGGATTTTTACTATTCAGAAGAAGTGATAACTAAAAAGTGGAATAGTTGACAGCTAAGTATATGCTGATAGATATATTTAAAATTTTTATTTTGCTAAAGAAAAAAAAGATGCTTAAATTTTGCAATTAATGTACGAAATATAAATATGCAGATTTCACGGGGAGGGGCAGGGGGGGAACGGTACAGTTGCTGTACCGGCAGCGCAGAGTATTAGGGCTCCGGAACTTTTTTTGTTAGAATTTAAGCCCTGTACCGGGTGTCCTAAAAAGGACGGACTGATTTTGAAATTCAATAACTTGCAAACGGTGACAGATATTTAAAAAATTCTTGCAGGAGTGTTATGCATGAGGTCAAAAGTTTTTTTTACAGTGATTTTCGATTTTAGTTCGTGTTACAAACAATAGATGGCGCTGCGATCAATATACTCTAAATTCAGGCTCGATATGGAAGGAGAGAACGGCCAAAAAAATCGAACCTGTTTGCAAGTTATTGAATTTTAAAATCAGTCAGTCCTTTTTAGGACACCCGGTATATCTCTCTACAACGGAACACTTAAGAAAAGTAATTGTAATATTACTCGTTGAAGGGCACCTAAAAATGTCTACTGGACCCACAATTGTCAAAGCCGAATGATTTAAGACGTTCCTGGCTATGACATATGTTCGGATCATATTTAATTTTAATTGTCTATTCTGGAATTTTTTTTAAAAAAAGAGATAAAAGAATCATTTACATGTCATTTCTCTCAAACTAGTGTAAATGCCCGTCCTAGGACGGTGGGTAAAAATTGTGTTTTTCACTTAAAATTTGAAAAACTGATAAAAAAAATAACTGACAGTATGGAAGCGTTTAGATGAGCAAAATTCGGCTAGTTTATGTTCTAATAAACACACAAATAGCTTTTACAATATTTCTGGGTAAACCAGGTTTTCCGGCTAATATACTATAACAAAATTAAGATTTCTTAATAAAAGAAAAATTTAATAAATATGCAATAAAAGTGCGTAATTAAAACAGTCTGCTGCAGCTATTGAAATAACACTATTTTTTTTAATAACACTTTGAAATTGTATTTTTATCGTTTACCCCCCCTTCCTTTTTTTTTTTTTTTTTCGTATGTATATTGATTAATAAATAAGTATCGTGGGTTGAATCCCATCCGTCTAATCCCCTAAGCTTCTGTCCTCCTGATGCAAAGCTATAAATCAAAAATTATTAATTTTACTTTTCGTATAAATATTAATTTTTTACTTTTAAAATATGGGATATGTTTTTTTTTTTTTTTTTTTTTTTTTTTTTTTTAGTTTAAATTTACATACACCTGTATATAGAAAAGGAAAATATAAACAATGTGTAATTTAAAAGTAAGTTACAAAATGCTAGGATATTATTTCGGGGAGGGGGGCGACTAATCCCCCTAATACTTCTGTCCTCCTGATGCAAAGCTATAAATCAAAAATTATTAATTTTACTTTTCGTATAAATATTAATTTTTTACTTTTAAAATATGGAATACGTTTTTTTTTTTTTTTTTTTTTTTTTGTTTTTTTCAAGTTTAAATTTACATACACCTGTATATAGAAAAGGAAAATATAAGTAATGTGTAATTTAAAAATAAGTTACAAAATAATAAGTCTAAAATGTTTAAATTGATTACTTTTTTAAAAGAAAGTCAGTTTTATCAATTTTTTGCAGGGAAAAAAAGGATATTTTTAAAAATACCATATCATTGTTTTCCGTGATTAAGATTCCTTACATGTCGCAAGGAAATTTTAATATGATTCCAACTTAATACTTGAAATAATCTCAAGTGACACTTGGCGATTTACTGATTTGTTAGGAAGAAGTGTCTACCACTGCTCAATTATCAGGATTTGTAACCTTGAGAAGTAATCGCGGGATTCTTGTTTCTTGTCAACCAATGGGAGAATGGAACTTTTCACCCTTGAGTCTCTTCCTGGGAGACTGGTAAGATTGATGGATTCGCCCCGCCCTGCGTTACACTGCCTTTTATTATATTGAGATTCTTTTTATTTTACCTTGTAAATTAAACGCAAGATAGGGAAAACTAACTTGTAATTAGATAGTAAACTAACTTGATTGCTACAACCCTTAATGAATGTCCTATAAGGGACAAAAATGAAATCTGCTGAAATTAAATAGCAACAAAATTATCAGTAAATAGTTTCTTTAATTGTCATTTTCCCAGTAGTTGATCAATCGAAGAAATCAGTCGAAAATTCAAAAATTAATCTTTAAAATATCATGCTTAAGCTGCGATTAACAATACTTAATATTATTTGAAATAAGCAAGATGGAAGTGGATAATTGTAACTTACCGTAATTGTCTCCAACTCATTAAAAACTAAATTTTTACATTTTATAATTAAAAAATATCATAAAATGGCTTCTCTTACAGCAAGCAGCTGACAACAATGTGACAACAGGTGCTCCAACATTCAAACAAAAATATTATGTCTAGTGCCATGCCACGTGTAAAACTCATTTTCGCCTGAATCTGAAATGGCGCAATATTTCAAAAAATTTGATCAACTAATGGAGGGGTCTCGTACTGACGCGGTCATTCTATTTAAAAATTAATTCCCAAACTTAAGAAACTTGTAAATTTAGCACAAGAACATAGCAATAGTCGTAATACGCGCTGAAGTTTGTTTCAAATATGTCACTGAATCTCTTTTTCCTGTTCGAAAATATGCCATTCCTCGCGGTATAGCTTTCTCTTCAGCGAAGTTGTTTTCGCCCGTGAATATGCATGAGGTGAATATCATTCACAAGTTTTAATTTATTATTTTTATTCTAAAAGACCATTCACAGAAATGGATCCCATTCATTCCAGCGAGAAAGAACCTTAAAAAATTCAACATGCTTTTCTTTTCTTTTTTTTTAATTTCTTGTCTTGTCCAAGAAAACAAAATAAAGACAGCGAAGCATTTTCTTACAGTTTCGGCATGATCTCGGATACAAACTTGTTACTTTCTGACACAATAAAGGCTGTTCTTAACTGCTCTGCTCAACAAGCGCAAAACGTTGACACATTTACAAATTCATTTTTTAACGGAAAGATATAAAATTAGAAAGCCTGGTCATGGAAGCGATTTGGAATTGAACTTTTTTTTTTTTTCATTTTTTGATCAATCAATTACCTATTGACTTAGAAGCGAATTTGATCATGTGACAAACACGTTTTTCGCCAGCTCTTGAGTGCTCTTTCTTCCTTCGCGAGGAAATTCGGTTCAAAACGCTTACTTTGACACTATTTTCTGAAAGATCTATTGCGTTTGCAAAAATATGGAAAAAACAGCTCAATTACATGGTTCTGAACAACAACACCAGCTAGTTTCATGCATTTTGGAACAAAAATAAATTAAAACGTGTCAGAAAGTTGCCCTTTTGGATTTCAGAACAGCCTTAAGAAATCATTTGCACGCAATTTTTTTACAGTAAAATTTGTCGAAATGGAACTTGTATATAACGGAATCGTGCCTTAAGTGGCTACTTCAGTCAAGCAAAAAGACCCGCTTGTTAATGCTAATCCTAGGAAGAAATTTTTAAAGATATCGTGCTTGCATTTCAATATATTAAAATGATTTTTCTTTTAATTGGACAGCAGAGCTCGATCGGCACATTTTTACTTTTTCGATTTCGTTTGCAGATATTTTTAACAAGGACACTTCCATTTTCGGAGCCGGTTTAGAAAGTGAAAGCATCCTCATTTAAAAAAAAAAAAAAAAAAAAAAAAAAAAAAAAAAAAAAATTGCAAACAAAATTGAAAAGTAAAAAACAGCCTTTGTACAGATCGACTTCAGCTATACAATGCAAAAAACAAAGAAAAAAATGATTTAAAAATATTGAAAAGCAAATGAGATATCTTTAAAAAAAATTTTCCGTAGGATTAGCATTAGCGAGGGAGTCTTTTCACGTGATCCCTTAAAGAAAAAGCTCAAAGCGAAAATAATGCAATATCAGTGCAATAGGCAGTATATCTAAAAAAAATTAAAATAAAAAAAGAATCCAGTTTAAAATGGCTTTTTTATGGGGTTGGGGGAGGAGGGTTGGTTGGTTGTGTTTTTTTTTTTTATTATCTCATCTAGCAGGTGTTACTGTATATCAGTGTTTCTCAACCTATTTTACTGCACGGCACATTTGGACACATGCTTCAACTTCCGCGGAACTCACAATTTATTACAATGATAACTATATGAAAATAATACAGTAAACTTTCGATCATCCGTCACTCTATCAACCGCCACCTTCGCCGCTTTCTGTTAACCGTCACCGCACTCCCCTAAATTTACACACAAGGACAAGATGCTGAAGCACCTGGTGATGATTCGTATATATTGACCCTTGTGTCAAACGTACCATGTTTAGAAAATATTCCTGCAAGTGAAATCACAGACTGGCTTAATTGTGACAAGAGTGATATTGGTTATGAAGATTTGACGGTTGAAGAAATTATTCAAAATGTTTTGAATTCAGAGAAATCTGAAAAGAATGGAGGAATGGTGATTCAGTAGTCAGCCATGCAGAAGTGGCGGATAAGCTCCGTAAGGCGCGCCACACACCAGATAGACATGCGACAATAATTGTGAGACAGGAGGCAAATTCTGCTGTTCAAACCGTTTTTTTCTTTGTTAACAGGGTGAAATTGTCGCATGTCTCACACTTTTTTGTTGCATGTCTCCCTGGTGTGTGACGCGCCTAAGTGTATTAAATGGTTTGAGATGCAAGGGGAAGCAGATGCAACCAAAGCACTTTTATATTGCAGAATTCGAAATCTTGCTGCAGTAAAAACGCAAGCAAAATGAAAACAAAAATGTATAAGGGATTACTTTCGGTGAAATCAGGTACTACACATTTATTTTGTAAAAATCTAAATTTGTTACATAAATTGATTTCTTATTATCAATTATGCCTTTTATTAACGAAAGTACATAACAGATTCAGATTATCCGCTACACCGTCGGTCCCGTGAGTGACGGATGATCGGAAGTTTACTGTAGATGCATTTTTAAATTTACGTAATAACACATACTAAATGCTTTACCATAGCCAAAAAAATAAAATATTGTGTTACGATTTGGTATAAATTATTTTCTCTTTTCAAATCTAGATGACAGCACTAGCTCTTGTTATTACGTGCGTTCGTAATTATATAAATACGTAACACATATAGTCGTCGTTCAGTCCGTCTGTCTGTCCGTCCGCATATAACAGAGCAAAAACTACCCAACCGAATGGTCTGAAATTTTAAATATATAATGTTGCAAAATTGTGTCGAGTCATTTGAAATTTCATGAAAATCGGATGTATAGTTTAATTACAGGGACAGTCAAAAGTTTTCCGTTACAGTACGTCCAATAGGAAAAAATTATTGCAAGCGCATTTTAGTGATGTTACAGCCTTCCGAATGGTCTGAAATTTTAAATATATAATTGTTGCAAAATTTTGTCGACTCCTTTCAAAGTTTATGAAAATCGGATGTATAGTTTAATTACAGGGACAGTCAAAATTTTTCCTTTACATTACGGCCAATGGGAAAAAATTATTGCAAGTGCATTTTAATGATGTTAAAGCCTTCCGAATGCTCTGAAATTTTATATATATATATATAATTGTTGTAAAATTTTGTCGAGTTATTTCAAATTTTATGAAAATCGGATGTATAGTTTAATTACAGAGACAGTCAAGATTTTTTCGTTACATTAAGGCCAATGGGAAAAAATATTTCAAGTGCATTTTAATGATGTAACAGCCTTTCGAACAGAATGAAATTGATATGCACTTATAACGTGCACTAAAATATACATTCAGTACAATAAGCGGTGCAAATAATTATTATAAAACTAGTTATAGTACGAACGCACCTCATTTGCAACGTTTGAGGATCAATTTTCAACTTGTTATTATTATTCTCTGTCTGCTGTGATATAGATTTTCCAAATGCTATTGCCTGTCACATGGTTCAAAATCTAATATTTAGTTTCATTTGCGCCACGTTTAATTTCCTGGTGAATTATGTCTGTTACTTTTTAAGTTTTTTATCTGTCTCAGAATTTTTATAATTTATTTTTTGGTTCTATTAATTTCTTTAAATTTTTTGTGGGTTTTACGATATGTTATAAGGAGCTTAATATTGTCATTTTTAAGCTTAATGTCGAGAATATTTCACGAAATAACATATCTTTACTATGAATTGTGCTTATGAAGCTCCTCTGGAGAATCTATATTCTATTCATAGTTATTTATTTTTTCATTTCTAATTTGCTGTGTTTATCATTTGAATTATCTTTCGCATTAATTTTTACATTTGAGATTCCATTTTAATTATATATATATATGTGTGTATGTGTATATGTATACATATTTTACAAAATATATATCAATTTTCTGTTCATTAATTTTGTTATTCTATGTTTTTTGGATTATTGCAATTCCGTTATATTAGTTTTGCTTCGCTTTTAATTTTCTTTTAAATTTCGTATCACAACTGATTGGTCGATTTTTCATTTATTTTAATGTTTAATAAATACAAAAATTTTTATTATATATGCATATATAAAATAATCTTGATATAATTTTCGGATAGGTCCATTTAGTGTAAATCGTCTAAGAATTTAGCAGAGATTTTTGTTTTTAACAATATTCCCTGCAGAAGAGTTCCTTCTCATAAATATAATATTAAGAGGAGAATATTTTCTTTGTAATATTTCGAAATTTGAAATTGAGAAAATCAATATATTAAAAAGTCCGTCTATTAATTTTTTTCATTGAAATTCTCTGCCTTTCTGTTAATTGATAAAATTTTGATAGAATTTTAGTTAAAATTTTCGGGGCGCACCTGAAGTCTTCTCACGTCGCACCGGTTGAGAAACACTGCTGTAAATCATTAACCCTTTGATTGCGGCTTGGGACAAATACGTCCCAGCGGCCCATTTTTTATTCTGTTCGAACCACTTTTTGAAAAAAAATTTCTGCGATACTAGAATATATACAAAAGAAATCTACCAGAAAGATTATTATTATTATTATTGTGGTACGATTGAATATAAAAATGGTCGCCAGTCCTGGCCATAATCAAAGGATTAAATAGATTTTCAAATACTGAATACTGTTTTTAATTTTCCTACAAAAACAACGCATTTTTCGATCTAGAGAAGATAAAAAGTTCTGTGTGCAAATATTTCAATCATAAAATCCATTTGCCCGTAAAATTACTACCAAAGAACCAGGGAGAATTTCGTTTTTAGAGGTATACACAAGGGAAGGGATAGAGTTGTTACTGGCCTTGATCTGAAAAAGGCCATATTGCATAAATTATATGTATATATAGTGAAAGCATGGCGTATCCGATATCTGAACCAGACCTCACAATTTCTGTGAATTTTCTGAACGTTTTAGCCAGGTTTTTTATCTGAGAAAGTACGTCGTTTCTTATGCAGTTGTATTGTATAATTTTCGCAAAGATCAAGAAATTTCTGTTTAAAGCAGATTTTCGTTATAGATAGCTTCCGTTTTGACAGTTACTTCATATTTTTGTCATTATTGATTATTTTTAACATTATAGAATATTTTTATCACTAGGGGGCTCGGCCCCCTACGAGCTACGCTCGCCAACCCCCGTCCAGACACCGCAGGCTCTAAATGCACGCTAATTTGATCGGCTTTAAAAAGATTTCGAAAGATTGAATTATAATTTAAAAAACAGTGGCGATCTCCCTATAAACGAATTTCTATTCATTTCTCTTGGATTGGGGAATTTTAACGCAAAATCCGCTGCGGTACTACTTGATTATCCCGTCGACCAATTTCGCCAAATTATATAAATCGCCAAACCACTCGCCAAATTATATAAATTGACATAATTTTTATTTTAAATAACGAAAGAACAAATAAATTCGTACAACATTAATAAAAATACAAATAAAATGTCGAAATAAAAATAACTTGATGACGTAGACACGTGTAACAACATTTCAAAATAAGCTAATATAAAAGGAATTAAGTAAACAGAGTCTTTGTCTCCTAGTATTTTTTAACAAAGCGAAAAGAAAGTTTTTTTAAATGAGACATTTTAAATTAATCGTTTTTAATCTGACGTAATTTTTACCAAGCTATTCTTTTTCTTTTAAATAATCGCGTGAAAGTACTTTTGTTAGCAATGAAATATTATTTGCGCTTTCCTAACAAAAATAGTTGAAAATATCCTCTCAAAATATTAAATAAATGTCTAGCGCAATTTCTAAATTTAAACTTTTTTGCAATATTATTTTGTGTTCATTTTATGTAATAACTATAATGTGATGTAAATATGACGTAATTTCTCCTAAGATTTCTAACGCATGTTAAGGAATTTATTATTTTACAATGTCCTTTCTCTTTTAAAATTCACGTTTATACTTTTTATGACGTAATTTTTAATAAGTTCCTGCTTTTTATACATAATTATTTAATTCTAATTTGAAAGTTTTTTTCCTGTTTATAATAGTCACGTGTAAATAAATTTTTAATTTGAAGCAAACATTATTTCTTGCGCTTTTTATACAGTTGGCAACAGTTTAAATTAGTACAATTTTCTGAAATCTGTAAAAAATATCTCTAGAAATGCTGAAAATTTGAATTTAAAATAGAAATAAAACCTGAAAAAATGAGTCAAAATAAAAAAATTAATGCAATCTGCACTCCGGCAAATTCTAACGCATAAAATGATCTAAAAATGATTACGCTGCCATGCATAGTTTTTGCTGCTATAAAACTTTTTTAGTGGAACGATTTTGTCCAACTTTAGCATTAAATATCTCTTAAAATAATTCTTCGATTTGAAAACTGTCTGCATCAGCGTGTTTATCAAACATTTCTGTATAAAACCACTGATTTTCATATTTTTGTATGCATTATGTTTCTCAACATTAACGAAGAAAGACCTCCGGTCACAAAAAATTTAAAACCGGCGGCGGCGGCGGCGGTGACAGCGGTAGTTACTTTTTTTTAGAATAGAGAGATAATTCAATTAATCACCAGGGCTTGAATTTCAGGGCGGGATGGCGGGATTCGCGCCCAAAATTTTGAAGTCCCGCCCAAAATAATATCGTGGGCGGGAGACTCTCGTCCAAAAAATCTCACCATTTTCCTGAAAATTTTGCATTTTGAAATTACGATCAACTCCCGCGAACGCCTTGTAAATTTTCCGATATTTTCGCGCGACTGATTGGCACATTTTTCGTTTTTATTTTTTTTTGTGTGTGTGTACCGCGAAAGATCGTTGAAATTCACGAATTTTCCATGCGACCGATAGACAAATTTCATTATTTTTTTTCTCGAGATCGGTTGACAAGTGTCCGCAACCGATTGGCGAATTCAGGGTGAGTCTGTTACGAATTTACCAAAATTTATGAAAAATCGGTCATCAGTTCAACTGAAAAATATCGCGAATTTCGACAAATGATCGCCGAAAAAATCGCTAATTTCGTCAGATCGCGGGAAAAAAACTCAAAATTCATCAAAGGATTGCAAAAAAACGCAAATTACATCAAAGGATAGAAAAAAAAAATCATAAATTTCGGCAAAGGAACGTGGGAAAATGCGAGTTTTGGCAAAGGATCGCGGAAAAAAACATGAATTTCGTGTTTAGTCAAACGGCCGCTGAATAACCCCGCGAATTTCATCAAAGAATCGCGTAAAAAACGCGAATCTCATCAAAGAATCGCGAAAAAACGCGCATTTCGTCAAAGGATCGCGAAAAAGACGCGCATTTTGTCAAAGGATCGCGATAAAAATGCGCATTTCGTCAAAGGATCGCGAAAAAACACGAATTTCGTCCAGGGATCACGAAAAAACCCCGCGAATTTCGTCAAAGAATCGCGTAAAAAACGCGAATCTCATCAAAGAATCGCGAAAAAACGCGCATTTCGTCAAAGGATCGCGAAAAAGACGCGCATTTTGTCAAAGGATCGCGATAAAAATGCGCATTTCGTCAAAGGATCGCGAAAAAACACGAATTTCGTCCAGGGATCACGAAAAAACCCCGCGAATTTCGTCAAAGAATCGCGCAAAAAACTCTAATTTCGTCAAAAAGTCGCGGAAAAACGGCAAAATTCGTCAAAAGATCGCGAAATAACGGTAATTTCGTCAAAAGATCGCAAAAAACGTAAATTTCGTCAAAGAAGCACGAAAAAACACATATAGCTAGTGCTGGAAGTAATTCCCCCCCCCCCTTTCATCCCCTCTTTCAGAAACCTTTTCACCTTTCAGAAAATTTGCTGTCAGTTTCAGAATTTTTTTTTTTTTACTCATAATCACCCCTGCTTTCTTACTTAAAAAAAAAAAAAAAAAAAAAAAAAAACATTTTGCAACATTATTCCGAGTTGTTGATTTAAATTGCTTCAATGGTATTTTGTCATGCCTGTATTAATGCAGACATGACAAAATAATTAATGTAAATCTTTAAAAAGCACTTAAAATAACAGTGGGTTTTAGACTTTTTTCTACCTCCCAAATAGGTTAACTCCCCTCCATTTATAAATGTTGGTAGGGAGACTCCCCTCCTATGAAAAATTGAATTTCAAGCCCTGATCACAATTAATTTTGTTGTCAAAAATATTTAATCGAATGCATTCACAATTACTGTCATATAGCCCAAAAGGGGATTGATTTAAACGTCATTAAAGTGATTGATTTAAACTTCAAAGTTATAATGAATCATTAAAACTACAGCTGCTGAAGCAAAATTTTATCACATCATATAATGGTGTTATAAAATATAAGATTTAAAAATATATTGTTTACCAAATATTTTACAGAGTGCAATACACGTAATTAATAGAATATGTACTATATTTATAATTACTTCTATTCCACATAATTCTAAGAGGGCACCAAAAAAAAACTGATTTGACCTTCTATAAGTTATAATGAATCGTTAAAACTGTAGCTGCTGAGACTAAATTTTACCACATCATAAAAGGATGTTATAAAATATAAGATTTAAAAATATACAGTTTACCAAATATTTTATAGAGCGCAATACACGTAATTAATAGAATATATTTATAATTAGTTCCATATGGTTCTAAAGGGGCACAAAAAAAATCACTGATTTGACCTTCCAAGTTATAATAACCATCGATCACAGTGAATTGGGCGTGTAGGGCTGTCCATTCCACTTAAATACGTTTCGAGGAACAGCAAAGTGTTTTGGCACATTCATTACAAACTCAAAGAGGACCTGCCTGAAGATGTAAAAAGATTTTTGATGCATTTTGGGAGGTAAAGGTCAAGAACCTAGCGTTCTAGGGGGGTTCCCATGGGTCAGTAGAACGCTGCGGTGGCGCAGACATTTATAGGGATGTGGTCGAACTGCCGCCTCCATTTTTTATGTTGAAGGAGATCCCCTATAAATCTTAAATTCATACGCTAAAAGTCAGGAATTTATGGCTTTGTTGAAATGACTGCAGTTTTATGGCTTTTATTATTAAAGCGGCCGACAATAGTTGTTCCATAAAGCGGAAAAGTTATGAAGCGCGGAATGTTTTCGCAATCCATTATTGATTCACAAAAAGGAAATATATAGATTAAACGCTTACAGATGATGTAGGAACAACGAGTTGTTTGAACTAAATATGGTTTTATATGTATTTTTTTATTTATTTATATATATGTATATATATTTTTTTTTCAGATCATATATCTGCATTTATTCATTCAAATGTATATATTATCCATATGATTATATCAAACCTTAACTATTTAACTATAAAAATGAATCTATTGAAAAAATTTCTCTCATTAAAGATATGATTTCCCAATTTTTGTACGAAACCAAATTCTAAATACCTCAAAAGTGGATTTGTTTTACTTTTTTTATTAACTTTAAACTTTTGACACAAACACCAAATCAGAGGCATAAATAAATAAATAGTACACAGCGTACTATCTAGCAACAAAAAACTTAATATCTCACGATGCTATAGTGGCCACAGTACTATGTATATCTCTGGCAGAAGCATTCATAGAATTTATCACAAAAAAATTTATGTAATTAAATTACATACATAAATATACATAATTATTAATTAACTAGTGTAAATGACCGTCCTAGGACGGTGGGTAAAAATTGTGTTTTTCACTTAAAATTTGAAAAACAGATAAAAAATAATTGACAATATGGAAGCGTTTAGATGAGCAAAGTTCGGCTAGTTTATGTTCTAATTCAAAGTTCACAATTAGCTTTTACAATATTTCTGGGTAAACCAGATTTTCCGGCTAATGTACTAATAACAAAATTAAGATTTCTTAATAAAAGAAAAATTTAATAAATATGCAATAAAAGTGCGTAATTAAAACAGTCTGCTGCAACTATTGAAATAATACTATTTTTTTTTTTAATAACACTTTGAAATTGTATTTTTATCGTTTACTCCCCCCTTTTCCTCACCCCCCAATTTTTTTTTTTTAAGTTTAAATTTACATACACCTGTATATAGAAAAAGAAAATATAAGTAATGTGTAATTTAAAAATAAGTTACAAAATTCCAGGATATTATTTCGGGGAGGGGGGGGGGCGACTAATCCCCTAAGCTTCTGTCCTCCTGATGCAAAGCTATAAATCAAAAATTATTAATTTTACTTTTCGTATAAATAAAAACATTTAATATGATTGCAACTTAATACTTGAAATAATCTCAAGTGACACTTGGCGATTTAAATGCGATGTGCCTTCTGATTTGTTAGGAAGAAGTGTCTACCACTGCTGAATTATCAGGAATTGTAATCTTGAGAAGTAATCGCGGGATTCTTGTTTCTTGTCAACCAATGGGAGAATGGAACCTTTCACCCTTGAGTCTCTTCCTCGGAGACTGGTAAGATTGATGGATTCGCCCCGCCCTGCGTTACACTGCCTTTTATTATATAGAGATTATGCGTGAGGACCCAGTTGGCTCTCTGTACCTCTGACCAAAACTTTTCATATAAAATAAAATATAATTAATTCATCACGACACAGAATTATTTTCTAATTGTACGAATTTCATCTAATTAAAAAATGTTGTAGTTATACATACCTCGATTTATCTCTTATAAAGATTTTGTAAATGATTATCTGTTATACTAGAACTTTCTCGAAGGGTATTCGAAACACTTCTGCGGTTTCAAACTAAAAATTTTATATTACTGTTATGCCTAAAGCTTTTAATGAAAACTTGAAAAGAGCCTTTAAAGTTTAGTCATATAGGCATTGCTTCCTTTATAATTTGCACACACGTCTTGAGTCAGTCAAGACTGATCATTATAAACAGTGAAGTTCATAGCAATAAATAAAGAGTGTCTCATTTGAGCTGATACAGCTCAAAACAATGAGTAATGTTGAAAATTTCCGAAAGAAGAAAAGAGATTTTTGGAATACAGATACTTTTGGCCGAATTTCTGTCCGGCCAAATTTTTGACAGCCTTTTCGCTTGTGCCGAAAACGAAACCGAATTTTCGGTCGATCTCCAATAAAAATCAAGCTTAACGCAAAGAGAATCGATCTGGAGTTGAAAATTCTGAATACGAATTTGAACTTGACTTTCTGAACCCTCCATTACTCGCGTGGGGTGTTCTGATCACCCCACGAGTAAAAACATGCGCACAAGTACAGAGTTTTTCAAGCTCAAGGTCAAATATTTTCAGTAGCTGCACATTCCTAGAGGCCACGCCTACTGACGACAGATGTTCATTCTACCATTTTTTCCGAAGCAGTGAGGACGTGAAAATTTTCCAACGGGGTGCTGAGAACACCCCGCGAGTAATCAAGGAATATTTTTTGACTGAAAACACAATTAAGGTAAGCTATATTGCAGATTTATTTTATTTTTATCATAATAATAATTAAATTTATGAATAATTTTTGTTTTATTTTAATTTATTTTGAGTCTTTTACATCGATATTTTGCCATTTTTTCTAGAAAATGTCGAAATCTCCGTGGAAAATGGAGCAACAGCGTTTGCGGCATCTTTTGGCTTCTGTTTCATCAGATTCTGAAGATGATGAGGTAGCAGGTACAGATAATACTTTTTCGGATGATGATGAATACTTTGAGGAATGTTCTGATCACAACTCGGAATCAGAACAAGTACCTGATGAAATATCGGAATACGATTCAGATATCGAACTACAGTCTGACTCTCCGTATTACTTAGGAAAGGATAAAATCACGAAATGGTACAAGAAAAAAGGTAAAACTTCTATACGTACGTACGCGTTCTTCGAACATAGTTATTCACTTGCCGGGTGCTAAAGGCGCTGCTAAGTCTTGTAAAACACCTATTGAATTTTTCAAACTGCTTATATCAGATGATATAATCGAAGGTGTGGTTAAGCACACAAATGTGTATATAAATAAAATACAATCAAATTTTTCCAGAGAAAGAGACTGCAAAGTGACAAATGAAACCGAAATAAATGCTTTCATTGGCTTATTAGTTCTTGCTGGATTATGTAAATCTAGTCACAGGAAATTGAGCGATTTATGGAATATTTCCCGTCTTGGTATTAATATATTTCACAAAACAATGACTTATAATCGTTTCTCGTTTTTATTACGTTGTATTCGTTTTGATAATGTTTTAGATCGTGATGAAAGAAAATCTTTGGATAAATTTACTCATATCAGAGACATATTTTCAAAGTTTAACGAAAATAGTGCCAAATATTATTCAGTAAGTGAATACGTGACGATTGATGAGCAGTTGCTCAAATTTAGAGGACGTTGCCCATTTTTACAGTTTATGCCAAATAAACCAGGAAAATACGGTTTAAAGTTATTTGCGTTATGTGATGCTAAAACATTTTATACTTTAAAATTTGAACCTTATGTTGGTACTCAACCAAATGGACCATTTAAAACTTCCTATACCACTTTAGATATAGTTATGAGGTTAAGTGAAAGTATATATGGTTCAGGAAGGAACATTACATGTGATAATTGGTATACGAGTGTTCCATTGGCTGAGGAATTATTGAAAAAGAAGCTAACGTTGGTTGGTACACTAAGAAAAAATAAAAAGCAGTTGCCGAAACAATTTATACAGCAACAAGAGACGGGTACGTCAGTATTTGGCTTTCATAATAAGGTGCCCATGACTATAGTTTCTTATTGTAAGAAAAAAAAGAAAAATGTAATTCTTCTATCTACAATGCATTACAATGATGACACATTAATCGAAACAAAGCCCGGAGTTATGAAGCCTGAAATTGTACAATTCTACTAAATGCGGAGTTGATACAGGGGTCATTCCATGTCACTTCATCCAGACCATGTCACCCACCGTCACAGATTTCTATGAAATTTTAAACACAAAAACAATGTCTAAAGATATGCTGTTACACCAAATTTCAGTTTAAAATAATAAGTTTTTCATGAGTTACAAGCATTTAAAAATACCCCTCTCACTCAATTTTTTGCAGAAAATGATCTTCCGTCAAACATGTAATGTTGGATAAAAATGCTCATTTTTCTAAATATTATTAATAAAATTAGATATATATATATTTTTTAGAGATTCTTAATAATGTATTTTATTAAAATAATGGTTTATAAAACTTTTTAGAACTCGAATATTGTTTTTAAAAAATATTTTATCTAAGGAGTTAAGAAAAATATGGAAATATGTAATTCCTTTTTTTTTTTTTTTACATGTGCCACCCATTTGATTTGGCTGATTTTTTTATATATATATAGCTTAAAAAGAAACCATTTAATAATAAAAAAATTAGAAAGGTGTTTTTTGAAATTCTTGAGAAAAAATTTTTTTGTTAATTTTACAGAATATATCTAAAGTATTGTTAAAGTTCAAAATTCTTCAAAAATACGTGTAATAATAATAAACAAATATTATAATTAAACTATAATTTTGTTTCTAAAAACTTTTTTTAATGTTATTTAAATAAATTAAAGTATAAAATTCATATTATTTCTGTTACAGAAAATTAACTTCCGCTATGCATTCAAATAAAATTTCCATTATACTAACTGAAAAACAACCAGTATAAATTGATTTATAAAGCTATATTCATTGAAACAATCTAAGCTTTGCATTTTCTTTTAAAAAAATGTGGAAAGTATACATTTATAGTTTAAATTTTGTTTCATCTATAGTCTTCAAAATGAAATAAAAATAAAGTAATAAAAACATAAATAATCACTGGTATATTGAGATTATTCAGAGCATAGATTATGATGAAAAAGATGCAAATATAAAGTTTATGCATCCCATCGGACCTTCTACTTCATTTTGCTGGCCAAATAATGATTACTGCAACGTGCCCTTCAACCATATATTATGTAGTATTGAATTGACTGCTGCAACAGGACGGCCATATGCTCTTTCAAAAGAATCTACCGAAACAATCAATCGTAAGTGTAAGTGGAGCATTTATAAAAAGCAATATCTAGTGAAATAATGTTGCATTTCTATTTCCTATTTCCATTTAAATTTATCATAAACACCTCTAACCATTCAATTATAAAAAAGTGCAAATCTGGCACAGAAATAAATCTTATATTTGAAATTGGTTAAAACTTGAAAATCTTCTGTCATATGTAAGTAAATTTTGTATGTACAGTCGAATTGGAATAATTCGAAGTACAAGGGACCACTACAAAGCTTCGAATTATCAAAAAAAAAAAAAAAATTATTTTTATGTTGTAAAATAATCAATCACATCAAAAATTATCGCAAAAGAAAATATGTTTATTAATTTTAAATAGAAAAGCTACAGCTTTTTAAAACATTGAGATATTTCAGATTGCTTTAAAGAGCTTACTTGAACTTTTTAAGAAACTAGGGGGCTCGGCCCCCTACGAGCTACGCTCGCCAACCCCCGTCCAGACACCGCAGGCTCTAAATGCACGCTAATTTGATCGGCTTTAAAAATATTTCGAAAGATTGAATTATAATTTAAAAAACAGTGGCGATCTCCCTATAAACGAATTTCTATTCATTTCTCTTTGATTTGGGAATTTTAACGCCAAATCCGCTGCGGTACTACTTGATTATCCCGTCGACCCATTTCTCCAAATTATATAAATCGCCAAACCACTAGCCAAATTATACAAATTGACATAATTTTTATTTTAAATAACGAAAGAACAAATAAATTCGTACAACATTAATAAAAATACAAATAAAACGTCGAAATAAAAATAACTTCATGACGTAGACACGTGTAACAACATTTCAAAATCAGCTAATATAAAAGGAATTAAGTAAACAAAGTCTTTGTCTCCTGGTATTTTTTAACAAAGCGAAAAGAAAGTTCTTTTAAATGAGACATTTTAAATTAATCGTTTTTAATCTGACGTAATTTTTACCAAGCTATTCTTTCTCTTTTAAATAAGCGCGTGAAAGTACTTTTGTTAGCAATGAAATATTATTTGCGCTTTCCTAACAAAAATAGTTGAAAATATTTTCTCAAAATATTAAATAAATGTCTAGCGCAATTTCTAAATTTAAACTTTTTTGTATTATTTTGTGTTCATTTTATGTAATAACTATAATGTGACGTAAATATGACGTAATTTCTCCTAAGACTTCTAACGCATTTAATGAATTTATTATTTTACAATATCCTTTCTCTTTTAAAATTCACGTGAATACTTTTTATGACGTAATTTTTAATAAGTTCCTGCTTTTTATACATAATTATTTAATTCTAATTTGAAAGTTTTTTTCCTGTTCATAATAGTCACGTGTAAATAAATTTTTAATTTGAAGCAAACATTATTGCTTGCGCTTTTTATACAGTTGGCAACAGTTTAAATTAGTACAATTTTCTGAAATCTGTAAAAAATATCTCTAGAAATGCTGAAAATTTGAATTTAAAATAGAAATAAAATCTGAAAAAATGAGTCAAAATAAAAAAATTAATGCAATCTGCACTCCGGCAAATTCTAACGCATAAAATGATCTAAAAATGATTACACTGCCATGTATAGTTTTTGCTGCTATAAAACTTTTTTAGTGGAACGATTTTGTCCAACTTTAGCATTAAATATCTCTTAAAATAATTCTTCGATTTGAAAACTCTCTGCATCAGCGTGTTTATCAAACATTTCTGTATAAAACCACTGATTTTCATATTTTTGTATGCCTTATTTTTCTCAACATTAACGAAGAAAGACCTCCGGTCACAAAAAATTCAAAACCGGCGGCGGCGGTGGCGGTGACAGCGGTAGTTACTTTTTTTTAGAATAGAGAGAATCTTCAAGGATATCTACAGCTCGAAACACAGCTTCACACACGTTAGACTGTCTTTCTACATAATGACAATATTCCACTAGATGAACAACTTTTCAAATAATTGCATTAAAATTAGATTTTGTCATTTCTGAAAGGTTAAAAACTTCGAATTAAAGAAGTTGGACCTCGAAATTTCCACAATTGCTGAAAAACACCCGGCCACTTTTCAAATAAACTGAATTGAAACTAAATTTTGTCATTTTTGAAAGGGTAAAAACTTCGAATTAAACAAGTTGGACTTCGAAATAACCAAGATTTTTAAGCATTAACTGAATACAAGTTTCAAGGGACTGACAAAAAACTTCGAATTATCCATGAATTCGAATTAAAGGCGTTCGAATTATCCAAGCTCGACTGTATATATTATATCAGTAACAAAGAAAAAAAAAATATTTTTTATGATTGTATTACAGGATATATAACCTAGAATTTTATGTAACATATTGTTAAATTATACACAAAATTTATCAAAATAAATCTTTATTCATTTGCTTTTTTAATAATTTCATTATTTTTACCTTGAATTGCTACTAATTCTACTTAATTTATTTATAATAATTTTATTTCTGTTTATGAAGTTAAAAGACTTGATGTTAGTTTTAAAAGTCAATCCTCTTATAATATCATACACAGTAAACTCCCTCAAATCTGCAACCCTAAAATCCACAAACGCCTATAATCCGCGCATCTTTGCAGATGTAAACAATGAAACTTTCAGTTCAGATGCAGAGAAAGAATTACAGAATTTTTCAGTTTTATATCATTCCATATGTATTTTGATATGTAATTCTCAATAATATGACTGAACTCGTGGTTTTTCATAAAGGAAGTATAAATTCATTTCTAAAAAATAATCAAGATATTGCTGATATCACTGGTAATCACAATCGTTTTACCAAATATATTTATGTATTCATTAAATTTTATTGATTATTTAGATTGGCTAAAATTGAAATAAAACTTCCCAACTTTTTGATTTTCATGTGAATTAATAGTGTACCTTTAAATGGAAAGTATCATTGAATAATTCAAGAAAAATGTATCTCATTTTTATTATAGATATTTAATTATACATTATTAATTATTTACTTGACCTTTACTTTTAATAATTTAATCATTTTTAAAATTATCTTATTTTTTATCATTTCAGTTTATTACTTAATAATTTTAATATTTTACTATATTTATATTGCAAGTATTCCTTATAATTTTGATTCCATTATTACATTAAATTATTACTGTTTTAAAAATGTAAACAAAGCAATGACCAGAAATCCGCAAAATTCTAAAATTCGCACAACCTCTGGTCCGAAGCTGTGCGGATTTGAGGGAGTCTACTGTATTAATAATTGAAACTATTTTGACAAAAACTGTCAAGATGCCCCCCCCCCCCCCCCCCAAAAAAAAAGAATAAATAAATAAAATAAATAAATATTTAAAATCTAGGATTAGTTAGAAAAATATGGCACTTATGTTTATTTTGACAGAATATTGAAAAATCTGTCTAAATATGTATCTCATGAATCTTTGGAATGTAAGGGGAGGAGGGGCATCCAGAATTTACGAGTTGATTGAATATTAATAAAGTTCATCAGTCTCCAGATCATCTTTATGCTAGATTATTTCTTTACATGCTTATGTCTTCAAAATACATGCATATAAAAAAAAATCTAAGAAAATTTTTTTTCTCAAGTTTTTCAAAAAACACCTCTTTATTTTATTTATTTATTTATTTATTTATTGGAGAAAAGATTGACTAATAAAAAGCTCATAAAAAATATTTAACAAAATAAAATGGGTGGTACATCTAAAAATATTTTTTCTTTTGAAATTCATACATGAAATGTCAATTTTATATGAACATTCAAAAAATGTCGAAGAAATTTTTTTTTCTCAAGTTTTTCAAAAAACACCTCTTTAATTTTTTTATTGAGAAAAGATTGACTAATAAAGAGCTCATAAAAAAATATCTAGCAAAATAAAATGGGTAGCACATCTAAAAATATTTTTGTGAAATTCATATATGAAATGTCAATTTTATATGGGTATTCAAAAGTTCAAAAATTAAAAAAATATATTTGTTGTAAAAAGAAAATAAAAATTGGTATTACTTTGTGAAATAAATAATATAAAGAAAGTTCCGCCAAAAAATTTAACCATTTTAAATAGTTGGTAAAGAGTTATGAAGTTTTTTGTAGAACCATACAGAAAATCAACACTTTAAAAATGTCCATAGAAAAAGAAAAGTGTCGTATGTTCAGATGCTTATAATTTGAAATATTTTAATTGGATTCAATTAAAATTTCACGTGGTAGCATCTTATACATGTATGTTTTCATGTACCAAGTTTCGTCAAAATCTGAGATGGTGGGTGACATTTTGTAAAATTGCTGGATGATTTGACATGGAATGACCCACAGCTGATCAAATGTGCAACACTTATGAGGTATCAAGAATTTGTAATCGTTGGCCGCTTCGATTATTTTATCATCTACTAAATACAGCAGGAATTAATGCTTTTGCATTAAACTATTCTGTGTTTCCAAATACAGAAATACCACGTTCGAAATTCATAGAAGAAATTGGATTCAGCCTTATACAACCTCACATAGATGAAAGAGCACAAAATCCAAATATCAATAAAAGCCTGAAAAGAAGCTTAAATCCTGATACAAGTTTTGAAAACACCAACCCTCCAAAGAAAGGTCGTTGTGTGATGTGCCCTCGATTAAAGGACATAAAAACTAACTGCTACTGTGTTTCTTGCAAAAAAAAAATATGTGCTTAAAACATATGTCTTCCATTTGCCCAAATTGTTTTAAAGAATAATATTATTAAATCATTACGCATAACCAAATCTTAATGTATGTTATAATATAGCAAATAAATGTCATTATCCAATATTTTTTGAGTATAAGTAATATAAGTAGTAAATGTAAATATTTTTTATATAAATTTGACTGTAATGTAGTAGTATATGTAAAGTTTTTTTTATCTATTTTTTATAAAATTATATTTTTCTTGTATTTCCAAATTATTTTTATTTATAATAAGTCAAAGTAAGTTACTTTAATTATGAGTAGATGAAACATTTATTATAATTCATTATAACTTGAAAATTGCAATAAAAAGTTTGGGGTGTTTACAACACCCCCGCGAGTGATCGTGTGACAAAAACAGGCGCGAGTGATGGAGGGTTAAATAAAATCAATAGAAGATTATTAATTATACTAATGCAAGGAAAGGTGGAAGGGATTTCTCAGAACAATCTGGTCCAGAGCCGTTGGATGACTTTAGGTGGCGCTGGGTACAGGGTAACAGTAACTTCTGTAAAATCGCAACCTGTGTATAACGGAATCCTCCTGAACACGGAAATTTTATGGGCTTTCCGAAAATATTACAATTTAATTGCAAAATACAGCTTACCTGCTAGGATTGAAGTCTTTCGAAAACGGAAAAATTTTCTGGCCCCTTTCGATTATGTCATAGCAGGTGTTACTGTATTTAATTGCTAAAGAGAGGGACATACACTCCCGCAAAAATTGTCTTGCGAGATTGCCGATTATGTAGCTGAGGCATTCTCACAATCTTTTGACTTTTAAGTCCCTGAATAACAATTTTTACTTTAGTACATATTCTTGCTTTTTTTTCCCCCATATACTGGGGAACATCACGTTGCATGATTGCATAACAATATTAACGAGATAAATAAGTTTTGGACGATGTTGGGGCGGTCCAAATACCAGGAGAACTCCTATACCGTCCCGTGTACCTGATGCTGATTTTTAAGTTTGGAGCTGTCTGTATAAATTGTTTCAATAAAAGTAATTCGATATATTTTTTTTTTCCGAAACTGGGACAATTGTTTTATATAAATATGTAGCAAAAAGTTAACCTGCACACATTTTTACGGGTAATATTATTTTTTGAACTCTGGACCTGGGTTTTCCTTACCATCCCTCTTGCTAAACTTATACAGAAAATCACTTCAGATGCAGCCACAGAATTTTTTTAAGTTTTCTCTCATGCAGAAGTATGCTAGAGAAAGAATGTCTAAAATTATTTGACAAGAAATTTACTGCAGAATTTAAATCAGCATTTAAATGTCAATTTCAAGCATCGTGGCTTTATTGGTAGTCTTACCGTCCCCAAGGTTTATTCCTGCACTTTTCGAGGTAAATTATTATTATTATTATTTTTTAATTTAATCCAATGTAAATAACTGTTTCTAAAAATCAATGAACATTGTGGCTATCATTTAAGTCTTAACACGATTTGCCTAAAAATAGTGGTAATTTTCCTTCCCGTCCCATCCTTACCATGCCTTTTTTTTTTTCCCATTACCGTCCCTTTTTTTCCTATACCATCCCCCTTTTTTTTCCCCTTCCGTCCCTTCTTTAACACCCCTTTAAGACAATGTTATATCAAAATTTTGTACTAAAAATACTACATTGTTATTATTTCTTATTTGAATGTCCTGTGGGTACTATGCAAATTCATTATAAGTAAAAATTTAGAAGAAAATAGAAAGTTATAGTGGTAAAATGGTAAGGAAAATTAAATTCGCAAGTTTAACTTAAACTTCAGTTAAATAAAACATTTTTCGCTGCTGACCATTTTTTCTTTATTTTGAATCATTAAGGCATTCGTCTATGAGATTAAAATGTTATTTTAGCCAGTTTAATTTCACTAGATTTTTATTCCCGAAAATCAAAAGATTGTGAGAATGCCTCAGCTGTGCTTGTATCCAAAAGTATATCAGTTATTTGAGTAAAATAGTATTAGTACAACCAACGAGCTAAGATAAACAGTGTAATAAAGTTGGAATAAGTTAAATACAATATTTTTACTAATGGATAAGAAATAGTGCTGCCCTCTAGCATTATGTAATACATTTAAAGATCACTTTCAAAGTTTCATTTTTAGGAAAAGGAAGGGGAGGGGGGATCAAAATAAATAAATAAATAATAATAATAACTTTTCGTATTTATAGATTAACCTTTAAATCAATATGTATTTATTTTTTTAATATAAAAAATAAAATAGTAGATTGTTTTCCATAATTGAATTAAAAATAAGGATTAGGATTCTTATATTTCAGATACGGATCAAATTTGTTGTAGGCGCAATTTTTCTGCAGCGTTCGGGGTTGGTATTTTCGGGTATAACCCGATCCGCGCAGGACTCTAGATTTAGGAGAGGCTGAAAAATCTTTAGACAAATCCTATTCTTTACACTCAGCTTTCCTCATAAGCTCATTATCTGCTCGTTTCATGTGCTTTTAATCTGATTGTATTTCATCCAAAGATATTTCAGAATCCAGTAAAATGGAAAAGAGATTTTTTCCCAGAAGACTAGTTTTTTACAAGAGCGTGAAATTTATTCCATAATGCATGAGAAATGTCACTTGTAAAGTTTTCTCTTTCAGCTTATTTATTCCTCATATTTAGAGGGTAGGAATATCTTATACTGAACCAAAAAAAAAAGGGGGGGGGGGGAGGCGTAATGTCATATTGAAAACCAACATGTAAAATATAACTGCAAGCAAGTGTTTTTATTCTACAAAATTGCTAGTATTTATAATCGTTATTATTTAGTAAGAACTATTTTTAGGTGCGTTAGTAAATATATAAATACGTATCACCTATAATCATCGCCTGGTCCGTTTGTCTGTCTGCCCGTCTACACACATATAACAGCGCATAAACTACCCAACCGAATGGTTTGAAATTTGATATATATAATCGTTGCCGAATTTTGTCAAGCTATTTCAAATTTTGTGAAAATCGAATCAAAATTCAAAAAGACATTAATAAAATTGTCATTATATTAAATATCATCATACATAATTAATTCAATGATACCCCATGACAGGTAATGATTCTAGGTTGCCATGATGATTACGTTCTATTATTTCCATATTACTGAATTTAATGTATAAAATCGTAACAAATTTTGTATCCATGCATTTTTGCATAAAAGTGCAACAGCTTTTGCACCAAGATCTGAATACATATAAAAAAATAAAACTAGTTATAGTACGAATGCATTTCATTTACCATGTTTGACGTGCAATTTCCGACTTTTTTTTTTTTTTTTCTTTGGAAGTTTACATGTCATCGTTTATTTCCAACTGAAATAAACGAATAAAATAAAATGAAATGAAGTGAAATGAAAAGAGATTAAATCTGAATGCTCATTGTTTCATATTTTCATGTGTTACTCAAAATAGTGAAAAGATGTATCGAAAAATCGTTTGAAAAATGGAAATTAATTGCATAAAAGCAGTACATTTTAGGGGGGGAGGGGGGAATGAATGCAATGCCCGACAAAGCGAAATCCCATATCCCTTCTTATACTGTCACAAAACATTAAATACTTTATAATACTTGACATGGAAATAAAATATGACAAATATATTTTTTGTTTTTATCTTATCCTGTTTTAAAGGTACACAATATTAATTATAATCGTAATTTGACCTTAATTAAAACGTGATGTGGTGAAGTTGGCCGATGCTTTCACCCTTCTCAGTTCGTACATAAAGTTCAAATGTAACACATGATATATTTCCTAAGTTCGTTATTAGAACGATTAAGTTAAGGTAAAATAAAATAAAAATAATATTACAATGTAGTGTGAGACACTCTCATTTTGCTTAACAAGTTCTGCAAACAAAGCACTCCACATAAGTGTACACTCTCGTACTCCATATACAACCTCACGACTTTACAACATCACTCTCCAAAATCCAAGTCCAACTACTCAGCCTTCTTCGCTAAAACTCCCTGACACCCTGACACTACTTTTTTTTTTCTCTTGCCCCAATTAGGGGACCGATGACATCTACTGCCATTGGTCGGTCATCCGTAATTTCTCTAAGATGTAGAAATTTACGTTTTCACACACCCTTGGACATTTCTCAAAGACAGAGACTGATAAATTTCTTTATCTCCCTGTATTCCTTTCAACAAAAAGCTACTGTACTGTCCGGAAACATTTGTTGAATTCCTACAGGTCCTTGTGTGTTTTCAAAGTACGATGTCACAATGAGCTTTACAAAAATTAAAATAATAACTTTGGGATTCTCAAAGTAAAGGCCCTAAGGCCAATGTCCACTTGGCCCAGACTTTAATCAGGTTTTGATTGACAGATGTCGAATTATTTTAATTTATTTAAATTGCACAGAAAATTCACTGGAAAGTGAAATTTTTATATAAATTGTACAAATTGTTAGGTAAGATGTGTAAGCAGCAATATTTTACAGTTACAAAAGAAACTTTTTTTTTCAAATATGCATAAAAAATCAACTTATTTTTTTCTATTGCCTCTCATATTGTGCCCAAACGTTTTTCCAGTGGTTATTATGTCACAAACACTTTTTTTTACAGATACGCACACACTCAAAGAAAAAAAAAATCACTGTTATCATTTACGGGGATGATTTTTATTAAATGAAACTTTGCGAATTGTTTGTTGTCTTTTATTAGGTGGAATTTTGTGAAGGTACCTCAAATAAGACCCAGTTTATGCTGGATCAACTACTGAAATACTTACTTGTAAGAAAAATTATTAGTTAGAAAATCCAGTCTGTGAAGAAAGAAAACTGTGATTTTAATCTTTCTCACACACAATAGAATGCATTTTAAGTTTTGGCATCTTGGGTGCTGAAAAAATAATCGTGATATTAAAATTCAAAATAAAATAAAACAAAATCTTTGATTACGGTGCATTCACCTGCCTTCTCTTCAAAGGAATTCCTTTACAACTTTGATATTTCTTTATATTTACTTCAGAAGGTGATAAAAACAGTTACAATTTGAATTCGCATCTAATCAGTTAAACGCATCTACTTATCCCTGAGTATGTTGAATGGATGACAACCTCTCAAAAGAGAATTGATAAAACATACCGGAACATTCAACCCACAACTCAGTACCGTTTCATTTTACATATTTTATCAGCTACCCTAAACGATGACGCAACGAACATAAAGCAAAGATTTACGGTTTTGTTGTTATTTCATTTTTAAAAACATGTAGAATGAATAGTGTTCTAAAATAGAATACGCGTTTTACTGCAAAATTTTCTTCTCTGCCACAATATTTTGAAAGAGAACCTTTGAAACTTTAAGGTTTCCTGGGACCACAAAATTTTAGCCTTTTTTATTTATATAAATATTTTTTATTCGTTGTTTCTTCTTAATATATATACAGTAAACTTCCGATTATCTGTCATTCTATCAACCGCCACCTTCGGTTAACCGCCACTCCCCTCGCCTAAATTTGCACAGAAGATGTTGAAGCACCTGGTGATGTTTCGTAGATATTGACCTTTGTGTTAAGGCTGTTCTCAACTGCTATGCTTAACAAGCGCAAAACGTTTTGACACATTTACAAATTCATTTTTTAACGGAAAGGTATAAAATTGGAAAGCCTGACCATGGGAGCGATTTGGAATCGAACTGTTTTTTTCTATTTTTTGATCAATTAATTACTTATCGAGTTATAAGCGATTTTGATCCCGTGACATGGCCTTTTTCTCCCCTTACTGACTGGATTTTCTTCTTTCGCTCGGAAGTTCGACTCAAAATGCCACCTTTGAGAGTATTTTCTGAAAGATATATTGCGTTTACAATAAAACAGAAAAAACAGTTCGATGACATAGTTTCTGAATAACAACACCTTCTAGTTTCATGCGTTTCCGAACAAAAATGAATTAAAACATGTCAGAAAGTTGACCCTTTGGATTTAAGCACAGCCTTAAACGTGACATTAAAAAAATATATTTCTATGGATGAAATCACAGGCTAGCTTAATTGTGAAAAGAGTGGTATTGGTTATGAAAACTTAACGTATGGAGAAATAATTCAAATGTGCTGAATTCAGAAAAACCTAAAGTGGAGAAATGGGATGAATCGGGGAATGGTGATACAGTAGTCAGTCATGCAGAAGGGACTATGCTGTCTAAGTGCATTAAATGGTTTGAGATGTAAGGGGAAGCAGATGCAATCAAAGCTCTTTTATTACGCAGAATGCGTAATTTTTCTGCAGTAAAAGCGTAAGCAAAACGCAAACAAAAATGTTTAAGGGTTAAAAAAAAACTACAAAGACTAAACAAAAATGTTTGGGTGAAAAAGGTAACGCATATTTATTCTGTTAATCCCAAATTTGCCACATAAATTTGATTTCTTATTATCAATTATACTTTTTATTAACAAAAGTTTGCAACAGATTAAAAAAAAAAAAAAAAAAAAAAAAAAAAAAAAAAAAAAACAGATTTTAAATATACTTATTTATAAACTGAAAAATGGAAATATAATTTTAGTAACGGTCTTCTACTGTCTTACGATCATCCGTCTATTTCGATTATCCGCCACACCGTCGGTTTCGTCAGTGACGGATAATCGGAAGCTTACTGTATATCCTCATCCCTGACATCCATTAAAATGGCCTGACATCCATTAAAATGGATGTTTTATAATGCATTTTATTTTGCTCAGGTCTCAGGGGGATATATAATATAAGTATACATCTATTCCTCTTCAAATGTAAACTCTTTACAATATTTATTTATTTTTATTAATATTATAAATTTTAGCCATGTTTAAAAATGGATATAGCTTTTGACTTAATGAATTACACTTTTTGCATCCCTTTTTAAACACTTTCCAATGTAGTTAAAAAGCGTTTATGGCAAAATTTATATTATGTTATGCTTTACTATAGAATGTAAGCTATTGTTTCGGAATTTACAAAAATATTTATTAAAAATAATAAAAAATTTTTACAGAAAAGGGCCACTTTTCACGAGTGTTATTTATTGTGCACTTCTCATGCTTTACTACATTATGCATATATTAAAATAGAAAACCGTATTTTTGTTCAGTTGATATAATTTTAAAATGGCATCTTGACAGCTGAGAATCGTGAAAAGAGAGTCAAACAGTTAGCATCTAAACTGGCGGTACACTTGGCCTAGAACAATGTAACAAAATAATTAGTTTTCTTAATTAAAAAAATAGTGAAATAGGTAACCTTTTTTTTAAAGTATGTATTTTAAATAAAATGTCTTCAATTCAAAGTAAAATGTAACTTTTCAACTTCAAATTTTGTTACTTAAAGTTACGCAGAACAGTGAGATATCAAATTTCGATAAATTCATACGGATTTCATTAGGAAAATGTATGAAAATTATTTTTCAAAAAGAATTAAGTAGATTAATTAAAAAACTGTAATGTCCACAGACTTTTAAAATGCTGTTTTGAGAATAAGAAAAAATAGAGCTTAAAATTTTCGTTACTGTAGCTTCGTTCCGATGCGTTCCTATGGTTCCAAAATTGCCCTTTCGATATTGTCTTTCGTCACTTTCGATATTGATTTATAACAACCATAAAACAAAAGTTCTTAAAGATAATTTAATCAATATACACATAAAAAATAACCGAATGAAATTTCCTAATTTTATCGGTCATAGAAAATCTGAAATAATATAAATTTAAATGTGGTTTAGAATTTTTTTTTTTTTTTTTTTTTTTTATCTAGAGTATTTTGAATCACAAAAAAATTAATTTGACATTTTTTAGATTTTTGTATCTCGTACCACCTTCAAATTTTATGTAAATTAACATTTTCTCGTTAAAAAATATCATTTGGAACACATTTCGAAAAACATTTTACGTGCATTCGGAATGATTATTTATATTATATAATATTAATTTTTTTACAGCTTTTCATTTATTTTTTCATTTTAGGGGAAAAAAAACACAAATTCAATATTTAACATTCCATTTTATTTAAACTGAAAAAATCAAAAATACTAATTAATTAATGCAGCTAGCATTTCTAAACATCTACAAATGTTTAAGATTATCAGTATTTCATTTTAAACATCTAAGTACAATAATAGTATTGTTGGAATTATTATCGAAAAATTAGCAACATTCCTCTTAAATTAACTTGTATTTTATTTTGGACTTTTTAGCGATATATTAATTAGTATTTTCTGTTGTAAAAGCACATTATTACTAAAAATTATTATAGGACACTCTGGTTATAGAGGATTTCACAATTTAAATTCATACATATTAAATTTTAATTGATTCTTTTTTTTTTTCACTTTATTTTTGGCATAAAAACTAATCCTCGACCAATCAATTAATTTTGTAATTAAAAATAATTTAATTAAAAAATAATTTTTTTAATTAAATTATTTTAAGTGTATTTTTTTTAAAGTCTTGATCTGAAGAATTGTAAATATTTGGAGATGGATTTCGTCGCCAAGGTCAACCTCAATATTGGCCACAGTATTGATATTGATTCATTATTCCACACATCTGTAAAAGTACTTTCACGGCAATAACAATATATGCACTGGAAAGAGAATTTGTAGTAACCTTCAATTATGTAAATTTGTATGTAGTTCTAAATTGAACAAAGAAATTACATGAATCTGAGTATATAAAACTGATATGTAGCCCGATTACAGTAAACTTCCGATTATCCGTCACTCTGTCAACCGTCACCTCCCTCACCTAAATTTGCACACAAGATGCTGAAGTACTTGGTGATGATTCGTAGATATTGGCGTTTGTCTAAAACGTACCAAGTTTTAAAATATTCCTGCAGATGAAATCACAGATTGGCTTAAGGGGTCTCAGGACTCTTAAAATTGGAAAAAAGAAAAAAAAGACCATTTTCAACATTTAATATCTTAAAATGTATTTGATTTTAAGTACGGATTGACCGAAGCAGCAATTTTGCCGAATACCGAATACCGAAGCTTCGGTTGAAGAAGTGTAAATCGAATATTCGGTATTCGGCAACCGAATACTTGAATTCTTTTAATACGCATTTTTGCATTATTAGCTTTTTTAATAAACTTTAATTGAAATTAAATTCTCAATAATTTAATTCAGTTACATTTTTATTCTTAAACCTAATTAACAAAAAAATTTAATGACTTCTTTCCACTCACAAATTCATTAACCCATCACTTATATTTTTTATTATTTTATCACTAGTCAATACCCACAAATAACTTATGAAAATATTAAATTATGCATATGCAGGCTATTATTAAGGATAAGGATTGTCAGAAAAACAAAAGTTCATTCAAATAAAAAGAAACAATGTTGTCATTAAGCTGATTTACTGATTGTCTAAGTCTAATTATAAACATATTGAATAGGAATGTTCTGAAAATACAAAAGGTATCATACCAATATGTACATTTAACTATTTTCTGTCAAATTATTGATATATATTTATATTTTGATTAATATCTTAACACTGTGATGAAGATAACAAATTTGAGCAATTTTGATATAACGGTTATAAAAGCTATAGGATAGGCATAGGCAGGGGTATACTTATTTGATGTGTGTATTTTCTTTAATAACCTCAGATATACAGATATGAACTCTGATATACTTATTTGATGTGTATATTAAAGAAAATATACATTAAATTAATTTAAATGAAAAAAAAAAAACCTAATGTAGAAGTAATTAAAATTAAATGATAAGGGAAAGATGTGCTTTTTCCTTACGGGTCAATCCATTTCAACTGGTCCAGAAAATCATTAATTCGTTGCTCGACCATTTTTAAAAAATCTGAAATTTTTTGTACAACAACCCTATCATGATGGAAGTTCAAAATGACTATTATTTTATTTTTATTAATTTTTGTTTGTCCATAGCGGCCATCTTTGTTTCATCGTCTGCAGCAATTTTCTCGCAGGAAGGGTTTACGGAATTGTAAATAATTCATCGTTTATTTCTCCAGTTCAAGTGCGGTTTACAGCAATTTGTACAGAATATATTGGGCTAAAAATCTGGTAATAGAGTAGTTTCCGAAACTAAATGCTTATTGGTGAAATTTAGGCATAAAGTTTCAGTTTTTTCCCAAAATTTGTCCGTTTGCAAGAGGAAATTTTTCTAGCAAGGAAAACTGTCAACATGGCATACTTTTTTTTTACAAATAGGCTGAAAGTGCTTGTACTCACACGCCAAGTTCCAGATCTGGGACATTCTTTCTCTTCGCTAAAAAAATGCCCAAATTTTTCAAAAATGTCAAAAATCGCATTTTTGAGGCTTTGATATCTTTGGTGGAGCACGAGATAAAAATCTGAAATTCGGGTTGCTGAGAGTATTGTATGGTAGTGTTATACACAAGAAATTTCAGGATGGAGATTTGACTACAAGCTGAGATATGGCAAGGGCAAATCTTTGGTGGAACACGAGATAAAAATCTGAAATTCGGGTTGCTGAGAGTATTGTATGGTAGTGTTATACACAAGAAATTTCAGGATGGAGATTTGACTACAAGCTGAGATATGGCAAGGGCAACATGTCAAAACAATACTGCCAAACTATGGTTTTGTTGTAGTCACAGCTAAGTATTTATCCCAGAGTGTCATTTAAATTTATGTTTTTGATTATCTTTAAATAATAGTGACAGAAAATAAACCCTTTTGCAAAGCTTAGCAATTAATTTAAAAAATAATTATTCCTAAGTAATACATTTTTTATGGTTTCCGTAATTTTTGTTGTAGTTTTAGTAACTAAAAGAAACCTCAGCACTTTTACATAAAGAAAAATCATATTTTTATACAAGACCGGAGACAAAAACGAAATAGGGAAAGAGAAAAGCTGTTAATGTTGACCTACTTGTTGAGACGTGTCAAAACACATTCCTGCTTGTTGGTTTAAAAACCACAATTTTAATGCTGCTTGCCAGTCCCTGAAACATGGTCCTACTATAAGTATGTTGCAGTAAATGAAACATTATACGAAATTACCATGCATCAGCCTCAAGTAATTTTCAGAGCACTTTCAAAATTCATACTGTAGAAAAATGACATTTTTGCATAAGGAGTAAGCTAGGAATTATTAATGAAGTGAGACTCGCACATAATGATTTCAAAGCTTATTTCTATGAGCCAGCAGGGCCAAGAACTTCAATCAAGTTATTAAGAGATGACAAGACTTGGTTCTTACAAATAAAATTTTGAGAAAGATCAAAATTGTGGTTTTTAAACCAACAAGCAAGAACGTGTTTTGACACGTTTGATCATGTCTCAACAAGTATGACAAAATTAACAGCTTTTCTTTTTCTCCATTCTGTTTTTGTCTTAGGCCTTGTATAAAATTTTTTTTTTTTTTCTTTAATGTAAAAGTATCGAGATTTCTTTTAGTTGCTAAAATTACAAAAAAAATTACTGAAACCATACAAAGCCTTAGGCATAATTATTTTTTAAATTAATTTCTAAGCTTTGAAAAAGGCTTTATTTTTGTTACTAATATTTAAAGATAATAAAAAAAAAATTTAAATGACACTCTGAGATAAATACTTAGCTGTGACTACAACAAAACAATAGTTTGGCAGTATTGTTTTGACATGTTGCCCTTGCCATATCTCAGCTTGTAGTCAAATCTCTATCCTGAAATTTCTTGTGCATAACACTACCATACAATACTCTCAGCAACCCGAATTTCAGATTTTTATCTCGTGCCCCACCAGAGATATCAAAACCTCAAAAGTGCGATTTTTAACATTTTTGAAAAATTTGGGAATTTTTTTAGCGAAGAGAAAGAATGTCCCAGATCTGGAACTTGGCGTGTGAGTACAAGTTCTTTCAGCCTATTTGTAAAAAAAAGTATGTCATGTTGACAGTTTTCCTTGCTAGAAAAATTTCCTTTTGTAAACGGGCAAATTTTGGGAAAAAGCTGAAACTTTATGCCTAAATTTCACCAATAAGCATTTAGTTTCGGAAACTACTCTATTACCAAATTTTTAGCCCAATATATTCTGTACAAATTGCTGTAAACCGCACTTGAATTGGAGAAATAAACGATGAATTATTTACAATTCCGTAAACCCTTCCTGCGAGAAAATTGCTGCAGACGCTGGAACAAAGATGGCCGCTATGCACAAACAAAAATTAATAAAATTAAAATAATAGTCATTTTGAACTTCCATCATGTTAGGAGTGTTGTACAAAAAATTTCAGATTTTTTAAAAATGGTCGAGCAACCAGTGCTGGACCACTTGAAATGGATTGACCCTTACTTTATTTTTCTCTATTGTAGACAGTTTTGATTTCACCCCTATGTAAACTATTTTAGGAAGGAATTTTTTTTTTTTTTTTTTTTTTTTTTTTTTTGTATTAAAAATGGCTTTTGACTTGTTTTTTGTAGTGCAGCTGAACTCTGAACTCATGCACATAATATTGAAACTCATTGTTTAGCCTATTCTACTGCTAAGTAAAAGAGAATTCTTCCAATTCTAAAAAAATACTTATCTGCAATTATTCGGCCGAATACTTAAAAGTATTCGACCGAAGCCGAATATTCGGTTTACATGCCGAACCACCGAATACCGAATCAACTATTCGGTATTCGGTCAATCCCTAATTTTAAGACACAATTTTAATTGGAATAAAATATATAAGTATGTTCTTTCATTTCGTGTATTTAAAAAATTATAAGATGCAGAATTAATATTTACAGGAGGCTCCAAACTGTTAGACATTTTTCGAGCAAAAAATCGGCATAACAGCTTACGCGCACGATTACAAAATAAGTGTTGCAACTAGAATGAAAATTTTGGTACCTACTTATACTTCAGATTGTAATAATTACCCTGAACCTAAGTAAATTTGTATTTAAAGCTTTTTTATATTTTTAAAACAAAGTTGTATTTAGTTAATGCAAAATTAAGAAAGTTTCAACAGTATAATCACCTAAAAAAATATTATTTTGAAAAATAAAAAGGAAATTTTAGGTTCAGTTTATACAGACTAGCATGAAACATACGTTTTGAAAATTTCATGAAAAAATATTCATAAGTTTTTGAGATATCGTGCGCGTTATGCCCAAAAACGTCATTTGGAGAAAAATGGCTTTAAAGTTTCCAAAACGACGCTTCAGCTATTGAACGTGTATAAATGTAAAAGCACTAACTTCAGTTCTAATAGGAATTTCAAGGAAGCAATTATATCAAAATGTTCAAAAAAGATAGGAGTTTAACATATAAAAAAAAAAAATTAAATTTCGAAAATTTTAATGCTTTAAGAGTCCTGAGACCCCTTAAGGCTCCTGTCCCTGCCTGTGAAGACACTCACGAGCTAATGCTAATCCTATGGGGAGGGATTTTTCTAATATCTCGTTCGCATTTCAACATTTTAATTTTTTTTTTTTTTTTTTTTTTTGCATTGGATAGCTGAGGTCCGTCTCTACATCGCACCTTTTTTACTTTTTCGATTTTAGTTGCAGATATTTTTTAGAATGACACTTTCATTTTCAGAACCAGTTTTGAAAGTGAAAGTAACTTTATAAAAAATATCTACGACCCAAATCGAAAAGGTAAAAAAGGTATGCTGTAAAGACGGACCTAAGTCATCCAATGCAAAAAAAAAATTATTTAAAAATGTCGAAATGCAAACGAGATATTAGAAAAATCCCTCCCCATAGGATTAGCATTAGCTCGTGAGCAGGGGCGTCGCGATGGGGGGTTATCGGGGGGAGCCTCTCTCCCCCCCCCCCCAATATATGTAAACTTGGGAAATTTGAGCTTAGAGTTGGGAAATTATAGATTTTTGAAACACTTTCTTTTTTTTTTTAATAAAAAGTAAAAAAGAAAAAAAGAATTTTTTTATTGATTTGCTGACTACCTTTCTGAGTTCTGTAATAGTAAAATAGTTAAACTTTCAAAAGAAATCCAAAATCAGCCAGAATCAATTCTCATCATGTTTCTCTGTGCTACGAAAATATCATACATCTACCACATCTGAATTTCTCTACTGTTGTCCATCAACACTGTCTCTAACACATTTCCACCAAAACTTTGTTTCTTACTCAAACATCTAAAAATATGAGGCTATTTTCTATGAAGTACGATTATGACTCGTACACAATTGAAGACAAAATCTTTCATTAAATGAACCAATAATTATAATTTTTAGTTTCAGCATTTTTCTTTTAAAAGATTTTTTTTTTTTTTTTTTTTTTTGGCGTATAAGTATCATTAAACACACATTGAACATATCATTTTAGTTGGAAAATAGATTTTTTTTTTTTTTTTTCACGTTGGGAAATTTTTGAATTATAAGTTGGGAAAATTTTTAACTCTCCCCCCCACCCCCCCGAAAAAATTTTTGTAGCTACGCCCCTGCTCGTGAGTGTCTTCGCCGGCAGGGACAGGAGCCTTAATTGTGACAAGAGTGACATTGGTTATGAAGATTTAACGGATGGAGAAATTATTTAAAATGTTTTGAATTCAGAGAAACCTGAAGCGGAGGAATATGATGAATCGGGGAATGGTGATCCAGCAGTCAGCCATGCAAAAGTGGAAACTATGCTAAGTGCATTAAATGGTTTGAGATGCAAGGGGAAGCAAATGCAACCAAAGCACTTTTATGACGCAGAATTTGTAATATTGCTGCAGTAAAAACGGAAGCTAAACGCAAACAAAATTCAGAGACCAATTAACTCGATTAACTCCATTTGGTGTCCGGGACCCACATACTATTTTAGGGCCCCCTCTCTCAAAAAAATATATAAAACTCTTGAGTAAGGAAATAAAAACATTACAACCGTAACATATAATCACATGATTCAGTTAAAATTTTACATCATAGTTTTATGTTTTAATGTTACTTTGTTTGGTGATACGAATTAGAGTTTAAAGTTGATCGTATAAACATGTTTCACGCAATAATCAGTTTTCAAGAATTTGGCAGTTTCTTTTAAACTCATTTGCAAATACTGAGCGAATTCAGAGACAGAGATATCAAATAGGTGAAATATATTTGTAATGCTAACTGAAAACATATTTTTTTATGTGTATTTTACAGAGTGTAAACTAAAAGCATTTTGGAGACCCCAATGACTGGGGAACTGGGCCGTGTGCCCCGTGTGTCCCTGTGATAATCAGGCCCGGACAAAAATGTATAAGAAGTGATTATTTTGGGTGAAAACAGGTACTACACATTTATTCTGTAAAATTCTAAATTTGTCACATAAATTGATTTCTTATTATCAATTATACTTTTTACTAATGAAAGTACATAACAGATTAAAAAAAAGTGTAAAAATTCTTATTTATAAACTGATAAATGGAAATGCAATTTTAGTAACGGTCTTTTAAGGGTGTATTCGAAAAAATATTTTTCCACCCTCAACAGCATTTTCAAGCACATTTTTAAAAGTAAAAACATGAAACTTGCTGGGGTGATTTTTGAAGAGATGTATAAGATGCCGTGTAATTTCATTTTTCGCTCAATTCATTAGAATTTGATTTTTAAACAATTATTTTCTCTGTATGACCCCTTTTTTCATTCCCAGATCTCCCACTTCCGAAAAATTGGTTCAAAACGCCAACTTTGACGGCATTTTTTACAACATTTTCTGCATTTATAAAAAATCGAGAAACACGGCACATTATGCAGTTTCTAAATAAGAGAATTTCCCAGTTTGATGCGTTTGAGAGCAAAAATGAATTTAAAAATGAATCCGAAAATAAGCAGTTTTGATCGGAATACACCCTTAACTTACTTTTTTTATTTATGTAAGAATTGAATTTTGTTATTGATTTTTCACTTACTTCCTGATATGCTAAAATTAGAAAAATTATGTATAGTGCATGTGTGTTTCTGATGACAATACAAACATTTTAATATTTTTAGAATGCAATTAAAAATATATATAAATTAATTTTAAAGCATTTCTAAGTTAGCCGAGGACAGGTGATAAATCGCGAAACATTCTTTATGGTAACATAACAATAACAACTATGTACGAGTTACAACAAATAATGGAGTTATTAATTATGCAGCAAATCACGCTCGTTAGCAGTGACAATTGCCTGTGAAACAACAACAGTGAAATAATTTAAACACTAAAAATTAGAAAATAAAATATAAAAGAAAAATAAAGTGCATTACAGTTTAAAAAATTTATTGATTAATAATTTAATATTAATTAAACTGTGACTGTTCGTTGAGATAACTATTTAGAAATCCTGAATAGATAGTTTAAATGTTTTTTTTTCTTTCTTGTTGCCACAAAAAAAATTATATATAAAAATTATATATATTTAAATAAACACTAGTTCGAGTTTTCAACAAAGCTTAAATCAAAACGGTGTATTTTCTATAATCTGGGCCCACGCGTAATTACCGTATTCGAGGCAATTTTTTAAAAAAACTACAAAATGAATTGCAGTCGTGAAATTTGCGCAATTTTTAAGATAAACATTGAATGCTTATAAAAGAGTACTCATAAAAAAAAAAAAAAAGTTCTTACTTATTTCATTCAGATTTAATTTTTTATTTCTATAAAAGTATGTATGAAAATCACTTATAATTGTCCAAACTAAGCTAAAAGTTGCTAAAAGTCATTTTTAAAAAATGTTTTTTTTCATCTCATTTATCAATTTTTAGCTTAGTTTGAATTCTTATTTCTATTTGAAATACAATAAAACCTCCCTAAAGTGACCATGTTCCGTTTCATAAAAAGTGGTCGCTCCGAGAGGTGGTCCCTATCCAGTCAACTCAACATATCCAATTTAGTTGGCAAGGATATTTCAACAGTTTACGTTTGTATATGTAACAGAGATAGAGCTAGGATTATTCAGATGGAGTGATAATTCCTTGACTTTATCCGGGGGAGTAAATTTTGTTTTATTAAAAGTGGTAAAAAACAAACATAGGCATGAAAGTGTCTAGTGCAGAAAAAAAAACCGTGAACTTCATGAACGAAGGAGGGGGAGGAGGAGAAGATCATAGAAATTTTCGATTTTGCCTCGCGTTATCAACGAAATTCGCAATTTTTCTGAAGCCAGTCGACAATTTTGCGATTTTTCCGCCCACGATTGGCGAAATTCGCGATTTTTTCGTGTCCAGCGAACGAGATTCGCTATTTTTCTGAGTGCGATCGACGAAATTTGCTATTTGTCCGCCCCTAATCGACGAAATTCGCGATTCTTAACTGACTCTGACGAAATTTGCAATTTTTCCTCGCGATAAACTGAAGAAACCCACGATTTTCCTGAAGTCAATCAACGAAATTTCCAATTTTTCCGCACCTGATCGACAAAATTCGAGATTTTTTTTCGTGCCGATCGACAAAATTTACAATTTTCCGTGTCTGATTGGCCCCACCGGTGGCTGAGAGGTTCTGCTCTCGAAACTGGTAGACGGGAGGTGCTGGGTTCGAACCCAATCGCGCCCGTCGGCTTAATCGTTCGGAGTTTTCGTGGTTTTCTTCGAACCTTGGATTTCCAAGCGTTAATACGGGTTATGTTCCCTTAGAAAGACCCCCACGAAGGGCACTCCCCCCTGGTCCTATAGCCCTCGTGCAGATAATTGGCCGTCATAAATACAACCAATCGTGCCTGATTGCGGAAATTTTCAATTTCTCGGTTCCTGGTTGGCGAAATTTGCAATTTTTCCAGCGACAAATTGACGAAATTCGCGATAAACAGACGAAACACTCGATTTTTTCGCAGCCGATCAACGGAATTTGAGATGTCTCTTCCCCTAATCAACAAAATTCGCGATTTTCCGCATCATATCGACGAAATTCATGATTCTTAATTGACTGACGAAACTTGCAATTTTTTCTGGCGGCAAATTGACGAAATTTGCGATTTTTTCTCGCGACTGACGAAACTCACGATTTTTCAACAGCCAATCAACAAAATTTGAAAATTTTCCGCGCATCATCGACAAAATTGACAATTTTTTCTGCCGATCAACGAAATTTGCGATTTTTTCCGCGCCTGATTGACAAAATTCGCAATTTTTCCGTGCACGACCAATGAAATTCGCGATTTTTCCGAGCTCCATCGACAAAACTCGCGATTTTTCCGTGCCCGATTGGTCAAATTTGCAATTTTTCCGCGCCTCATCGACAAAATTCGTGATTGTTTTGTATCCGATCAACGAAATTCGCGAATTTTCCGAACCTCATCGACACAATTTGCTAGTTTTCCGCATCCGATTTACGATTTTTAACTGACTGACGAAATTTTAAATTTTTTCCGAGGCAAATGGACGAATTTCACGATTTTTTTCTTGCAACCTATGGACAAAAATTGCAATTTTTTGCAGTTATAAATTGCCGAAGTTCGCGGGCCACACGTTAAGCCATCGTGGGCCACTTTTGGCCCGCGGGCCGCAGGTTGTGCATCCCTACTTTAACGTTTGCTTTGATTTTACGGTTATATCTTTTATAACTTTCATTTCCAAGTCCTTTCGAAGTTCAGTAAATAAATGCATTTTTTTTCTTTTGGACGGGAACAAATAATGACGATTTCATTAATTTATCTATTTCTTTGAGAGTTTCCTGACAGAATAGGGCAGGGGGGTTTATTGACCGTCATTCTTAATTTGTCTTCGAGTTAAGTTCATTGCCTAAAAAGGCATAAAGGGGGTTTAAGCACTTAAAAGTTACCGAAAAAAAAAATCTAAACTTAGTTTAGAAGTTTGATGAATAATGCGCTCGACGGAATTATTTTTCTAATAAAACCTTCATCAAGCGACCAGGAAAAAACGGAATTTGTTTCATTTTCTTCAAAGAAATGGATGGCTCATGTAGGGAGTTCAATTTGGATGGTCTCTGAATGGAAGTAAAATTAGTATTGAGCCTATGGGAATAAATTTCGTTCCATGAAAAAATGGTCGTTCAGGGAGGTGGTCGCTTAATGGAGGTGGTCGCACAGGGAGGTTTTACTGTATTTCCATTTGACATTGTGGCATCCTGCATGCATTGTTGCAAATAAATCTGTTTCGCGTTGATGTCATGAAACGCAGTGTTGAAATCAGGGGGTGGCCCGGGCTACATCCCCCACCCCGGAGCAATGATATGTCCCCCCCCCCCTGGAAGACTTGAGATTTTGTGTTTTCAATGGTCAAAAAGTGCAATCCCCCCCTCCCCCTATAATGTCCCTCCCCCAGAGAAAAGTGTCTGAATTTAACAACGCTCAAACGATTAATAGATACTCGCAAAATAAAAGAAACAAGCCTAGACAAATGAATAACTGAAATATTCTGTCAAAAACTACATCTGTTGTGAAGAATTTTTATTGGTTAAAGCAACGTTTCATCAAAATTGACGTCATGTCTCTAAAATAGAAAGAAGAACATTTTAAAAGATCAGGAATCTTTTTTTTTTTTTTTTTAACTCCTTTTATGATAAGGACAAGGACAATAAAATATTTCGATGGTTAGTAATCGACAAAATTAACCAAATATTGTTGAAATAACAAATAAACATTCTTATTTAATTTCTCGGGTAATATTACAGAAAAAAATTCTACTGTTTGTACTTTCTTTCCCTTTCCCTTTTTTTTTTCTTTTAATACAGCTATTTTTGACAATTTCCGCCAGATTTTTATTAGTTTTTGACATATGAAAATGTGAACTGTTCATTTACATCATTTCGACAGTACAAGATACGAAGAAGATACTATAAGAATACGAAGAAATTTCAATGTATTACTCATAAAAGATATCAGTTTTTATTTTTCTGAAAGACGTTAAGTGCTCATAAGTTTTTTTTTTTTTTTTTTATCACCAACAGCTGACAGGTCAAAATATTATTGCGGAGCGTGCAAGTTATGTTTGTTTACAAATATATAAAAAAAAAGCGCCGTTTGCAGCGTGTCAGAGGATAAAGAGCACTGCATTTTGGTTTGATGAATTAAAAAGCTTCATGGTTTAATAAATAAATAAATAAAACAAAATTTGCCATCATTAATCCCTGAATTAGTTAACGACTCAGTTTCATTCATTTGTAAACAAATATGAAGATCTTGTGCACTAAACCCAGAGAGTTAGCGCAGCCCGGTCCTGGTCCTGATTCAGATGCGGGTCTTTGGTACTATCAGGTGTCTGTCCAGACATTTGTCACAGGGGTTTTCTGAAAATTGTAAACTTTTCATTTAATATAAATTTGTAAAAAATCTAATCATATGATTTTGAAACCAGTTTCGAAAGTGATAGGTCTTTTTAGAGATCGACCTCAGCTATCCAATGCAAAAAAAAAGGTTTAAAAATATCGGAATGCAAACAAGATATTTAGAATAATTCTTCCATGGGATTAACATTAGCGAGCGGGTTTTTCGCGAGAGTGAAGTAGCCTCATATAGTTGTACCGTTGCTAATTATTTATTAGTAGATGGAAAAAATTATTTTTCTTCGCTTTATGTAATAATATAAACATGGAAAACTTCTACGGCACAAGTTAGGAATTTTCATTTATTTATTTACATGTTTGTTTGTAAAAGTTTATTTCCTATTTTACTTTATAAAACTTTAAAACATTACTTTAAAACAGGACCCGAGACGGTCACTTCACTGGTATTTATACAGGTTCTGTGTCCCGCTCTCTGCGACCCTGATCATGCGTTATATTAAACCTCTATATACTGACGGTACTTATAAGTAGCATTAAAATAACTTGTTATAAAATTCATTTAATACATCGATTAGATGTAAGACAGTTTAGAATGAGTTATAGATATAGATACATTACTTTATCTTGTTCCAAAAGCATTATGGGTTACACAAAACAAAAATATTTTTAAAAGGGTGATTTCTTTTGCCTTTGCTTCTTTTCAGCTTTCTTGGAGTTGGAGGGGGGGGGGGGGTATTTTTCAATTTGTAAGTACATTATATTAATACATTTCCTAATTCTACAAAATACTAAGAAAAATATTTAAAATAAAAGATTTGAGTGGGGTTATAAATATTGCACAAATTTCCTATAAATTCAAATTTAATTAATCCTTCTATCCTTCTAAAATTTATTAAATGATTATGTAAATATTCTAATGTAGTTTAAACAATTCACGAAAAATGCTTTAGAAGATAAAATTTTCATGAATTCATAGTTCAGTACATAAAGGATTAAACGATAAAATTTGACAAGTTCCCTTTCAAAAAAAGTAAAACGGGACAATTTCATAATTATTGTTTAGCAAAATATTTAATATATCTTATTGACAGACATTCATCTGGACAATCAACATAACACTGAATTATGGGAGTAATGTAACATTCGCATTTTTTATAATATATACTAAGATCTGAAGCACTAACGCATTTAAAAATAAGATCTTTAAAATGGTACAATATATTAATTTAAAATAATTTAAACACACAGAAAAAGCAATGATATTTCTAATTATGAAACTTTAAAGCTTATTTTTGAAGTTAATTCAAAACACACGCATACTAGGTTTTATCAATTTCAACTTCAGGAATGTACAGTAGAATTCGTAAACACGCGTACACGAAATTATAAACAAATTTATATTTTATAATTCCATCTTTCATCATAACTCTAAAATAAATCTTATCCGAACAATCTTATTTAATTTACTTTTGATTGGCCATAAAAGGCCCTTACGAGTTAGTATGTAATAAGTGAGATGTGATAAGCGGGAAGTGTCGTAGAGGATCATGACACTTCAAAGGAAGCAAAATGTATCATCATTACTGTGTCAATTAACAAATCCACGGCTTTTACAGAACGCATTTGTGAAACTAGTGTTGGCCTCATCATGATCCAATTAATTTAATTTATATAAGATATCAAGAAGAATTAACTGGCTTAATACTGGCAGATTTCCTTTTCACGCCACAGTGGGTAAGATTAATATCGTAATTTATGAAAGAAACGCTACACTTACAATATTCAGCCTAAATAATAATAATAATATCGTAAACGCTGCACCCGGCCGGCGTAAGCGCTGCATAAAGTAAAATGTGATTAATAAACAGTAAAAAGCCTATGCACTGTGTCAAACACGATAAAATTTTGTGGTAAATAACATTTATTAAACTTTAACCCTTTCAGTAACAACATGAAAAAAAAAAAAAATGAAGTAAAAATTATGAAGTTTTCACACATTGTTGATTATGCTCCCAATAAGCTAAAAACAATTTAATAAACAATTCTTGACGAAAAATCTTTTAATTAGAGAACGGACAAACGTCATGGACACGCGTTATAAAATAATTCTATAATAAAATTATAAATAGAGCTATCACTGTAAGTTTAAATCAAAGTTCCTATTTTTCTTAATAAAATAACAAATATATTTAACTACATCTGATACCAAATTATGAAAATCACATAATTTTTAAAAGTCTTCCTTGCACAAGAGCATACATTTTGAAACAAAATTTCGATGAAGTTTCAAGACCTGAGGTCTTGAAAGAGTGGGGGGGGGGGGGAAGGGGGAGGAGACATAAGGACATTTCAAATTCCGCCTCATTGTAAGGTTTGCAACTGAGACATGGAAGGGAAGGAGCATAGAAGAAACCTTTATTTGTTTCTTTCTTTACCTGTGGATTCCGGGCCATATTAACCGGTCCTTTTATGTACCTTATTGCACTATTAAAATTAAAAATATATGGGCAATAAATAACACGAAAATTGCAGTAACTGTTTCAATATGTTAGCCGACCTTTTCCGGAAAAAGGAAAGTGATCAGTTGCGTTACTGTACGTCGTTCAAGTCCTTTGGACTTACTAGTCCTATAGAGGTTTTGGCTTCAGTACTTTGACTGTCGAAATAAAAGACATCTAAAGAAAATGATACTCACGAAAGGGAGACTGGATATTTTATGTTAACTTTATGTTATTAAGTTAACTTTAGCATTGAGATAATTGGTGCAATTAATAGTAGTAATTAATTTAATCATGTGTGTGTTTTTAAGATTTTTATTGTCTTTACAGGCAATACGAGTAATGCTTAATTCGAGGATTTTTATAATCCTCTTACTTCTCGTATTAACAGAGTTTGAGCCTATTTGTAAAATAATATACCTAATTTATTTATTGAAGAAACATCAGTTGGCACTGGAGTAGGTAAACTCCGCGCCGGCACCCTCAGTCTGATTTCCTCCATAAATCATGATATTTTAAAAATTCTTAATTACATATTACTTCATGCTTAATTACCCATACCGATACCTTATACATTATTTACTTACTTATAACTTAACTAATTTTTTTATACATACATCCTTCCTTTATTCATATCTAACACACATCTTAGATACTTATTCGATTTACATGACTTAAATTTGTGCTTCATTTATATTTTGTTATTTTATTTATTAAATCGTGAAGTTTTAATTTCGTTATGATGGAATATAAATCGGAAATAAATGTTGAACTATTTATATTAATTTAAGTGAAAATAAATTTACCTTTCTCAATAGTCTACGCGTGATAGATTAGAAAAAAAAATGCATGCTTGAAAATTATTTTAAAACAATAAAAAATTATTAAATTGAGAAACAGTTTTCAAATAAATTTCGATACACTTTTTAAACAAATTTTATTTAAAAATAGATTTTTTTCCCTTTTCGACAGTGTAAAAATGGAAAATGTGAGTTGTTTAAAAAATTGCAGTAAAAGCTAAATTTAATCGTCTGCTGTTACCACCGTCATAATGGCGTCAGGGTTGCGCACGGTAAGACTCCTATAATAGGAGTTCCTATTATAGGAGTTCTAACACACGGACACGTTTTTTCTTTATAATATAGATAGATATGCTGTATTTTATTTTACGTACCAGTATCGGACTTTAGAATACCAGTACTGTTACGCGTACCATAGTTTGGGAACCCCTGATAATAGATAATAGACTTTATCGATTTCAAGTTTAGGAACGCATCGTAGAAAAATTATAAACAATATTTAAAATTTATAATAATTCCATCCACTTTTCATCAACTTGATAACTTACAACTAAAGCTTTTATAAAACTTATCAGATCGATCTTATTTAATTTCCATTTGATTATCCATTAAAGATTAAAGGAACTTATGAGGTAATATGTCATAAACTAAGACGAAATACGATAAGCGTTACTATCATTAGTGAAACTTGACTCTTCAATAGGAAGCCTAATAGATCATCATTACAGTGTCGATTAACAGAACCCATTTGTTAAACTTGTGTTGGCCTTATCCAGCGATTAACACACAGAAAAACCAAACATTTTTATCTAAAGTATGCACAAAGAAATAAATAATTGGAAGATCCGCCCCAAGAAGAGAGCTGGCCAGATTGGCTCTGATGAAAAACAGATGACTAAACAGTGCATTGTCAGTATGTTAGACACCCAAACATTAGCAGAGTTAACTTTAGGATAAGAACATTGCTGAAAACAGAAATGAATATTGTGTAATCAGAACTTCGAATAATCGGTTATAATCCGTATTTAACCACTTACATAACTATATGGAATCGAGTTAACTCGAATACACATAATTTTTCAAAGAGAATTATTTCTAGTTTTCCCGAAACGTCAGGATATGGTAGAGGTCTCTACGGGCCAGAATATCCAGGCCAGGCCCCGGCCCGGTAAAAAAAATTTCTTTCATCTACCGGTCCGGCCCGTTGGAAATTTTCCCTTCATTTTTTTTTTTTTTTTTTTTTTTTGCCGGCCCGTTCGGGCAAAGACCGGGCCCGTGCAGACCTCTAGGACATGGACAGAATTTGCTTTACATCAAAACAATTTTTAATATATTCATTGTTATACTATCGGAACTTCGTCGCTTTGCTGGTCGATTTTTACTACACTAACCTCAAATTGAAGAAACGTGGGGTTGGGGGCCTACTACCTTAGGCAGCGTACATTCGTGAAGGTTACGGTTACGGCCGCTCCGGTCCCGTAGCAAGCGATCTTTGAATTATTGTGATTTTTTATTTCGACGCAAATTAAATTCAAATTTTCAGCCTCGTCGTTCACGTTTCTATAGGAACAGATTTGGCATTCTTCCGACTTGAATTTAATCATTGCAGTAGTAAAATTTACCGGAAAGTTTTTTCCATTTCAGAAAAAAAGGGGGGGGGGATCACAATGGCACGCGAAAAAACGCTAAAAATTGCATTAAAAAATCGGAAAGAATTCCAAAATCATAGATAACAAAATTTACTATACTGGGCTAAAAGGTTGAAACCGATTCCTTTAAGGAATGTCAAAAAATCGCCGCAAAAGGCGAAAGATGGTAAAAATAGCACTGAAAATTGCAAAAAATTCAAAAATCGCAGAGTGCAAAATTTACAATATTAAATTTTACTATATTAATTTTATTATTATATAAAATTTACTATATTAATATATGCTAAAAGATTGAAACCGGATTCCTTTTACGAATATCAAAAAATCGCCGCTAAACGCAAAAAAAGAAAAAAAAAGTATGAAAATTTCGAAAAATTCAAAAATCGCTTTACGAATTCCGAGTAAACTTTATTGAAAAGATGACAAAATTTACTAATTTCGGCTAAAGGATTGAAATCGGGTTCATTTTACTAATGAGGAAAAATTGTTGCTAAAGGCGAAAAACCGCTAAAAATCGCAAAAAATTCAAAAATCGCAGAGTGCAAAATTTACAATATTAAATTTTACTATATTAATTTTATTATTATATAAAATTTACTATATTAATATATGCTAAAAGATTGAAACCGGATTCCTTTTACGAATATCAAAAAATCGCCGCTAAACGCAAAAAAAGAAAAAAAAAAGTATGAAAATTTCGAAAAATTCAAAAATCGCTTTACGAATTCCGAGTAACTTTATTGAAAAGATGACAAAATTTACTAATTTCGGCTAAAGGATTGAAATCGGGTTCATTTTACTAATGAGGAAAAATTGTTGCTAAAGGCGAAAAACCGCTAAAAATCGCATAAAAAATCGTTAAAAATTCATAATTTTGCAGGACAGAATTTACTATATTGGGGTAAAAGATTAAAACTGGGTTTCTTTTACGATTGTCAAAAAATTGCCACAGAACGTGAAAACAATCGTATAAGAAGTCGTTAAAAATTCAAAAATTTCGAGAACAAAATTTACAGCATTGGGCTAAAATATTGAAAAGGGATTCCTTTTTACAATGTCAGAAAAACACCAGGACTAATTAATGAAAAAATTAGTAATGCGGTTATTATTACTTGGTTACATCACTTATATTACAACAGTTTTAGTAATGATCTAACAAGAATTAATTTAACCCTATCGCTACCACCATCCAATACACAGTTTTTAATATTTTAGCAATTTTTAATGTTTTGTCTAATTTAATCGCAAAAATTCTGTCATCAAATATCCGAAAATAATTAAAAGAATTTTATTGGTACGAAAAATTAAGCACTGTACACACACTAAAAGTCACGTATACGCTATGCTAGTAGCAAAGAGGTAATTAATATTAGCAAAAGATGGTTAAATTCTTTAAGAAGATAAAAGATTTTTCAAAAATCAGATTTATAGCAAGAAACAAACATCGAAATATCCTTTTTAAAGTTCTATTGTTTAATTGCCTTCCTTTATGATGTTTTTAACGCTTTAAAAGTTAATGATGAGTTGCATAAAAAAACTGTCATCATTTTACAAAACAGATGGTGAATAGAAAAATTCTAAAAGTAAACCGATTACATTAAGTCACAAAATACATAAACACCTACTTTCACCGTCATTCGTTATGTTATTCTATTTTATTTTACTCCATTTTACGACATCCTATTCTAACAGATGTGACTTTTAATCAGAACATTAAAATTCACACCGTTTCCACAGCAACGCAAACGAGAGTCGAGTTGCAAACGAGCTGACAGCAGCGTTGATGGGATACTATTTGAGAAACATTGAAAGCGCGCGCGACACTTCCGCATTCAAAATACTTTCGCACTAAAAGAGGCAGAAAAATGGATGTATTTTTAATTTTCCCGTATATTTAAAAATATTCCGTCTTAAAATTGTCATAAATTTGAGGTTTTTTATTTTTATTATAATTTTTCATATCATTTCCTGCAGATAATATTGTTAGAAATGTTTACATGCTGATTCAGAAGGTTTAAATTCCGCCCCCACTTCTTTTCAGGATTTTTTTTTTTCTATGTTTTATATATTTTTCAAAGGAAGCCTTTTAAATGTAATCAAAAACATTTTTACTGTAGTTAATGTTGTATGAAGGAGGTATAAGAAATGCATTCATTTAAAGAAAAATATAACTTTTATAATATATATATATATATATATAAATGCATATATTTTTTAATTATTTTATTTACATTATTATTATTATTTGTATTTGTTGTTCAAGCAGCATGCTGAAAGCTAATCACCGGTGTACAGTAATTAACACTGCGCTGCAAGTTTAACATCCTGATTTACATTTCACCTTCTCCTATAGCTTTATTTTTTTTACATTTAAACATCACATATTATTAATGACGGAACAAAATATTTTATATAAAAAATGTAACTTTCTGAAGCTACTTAAATTTCAGCCGATATCTTTATTTTTCTGAAGGACAGTATTTATATATAGCAAAATACGAATCAATATATCCTTGATTTTTATTTAATATTTCATAATAAAGATATGTCAATAGTAATAACAAAAGAACTAAAGTTTCATCCACATGTTCAAAAACTTATTAAAATAATTATTTATGGATGATGATGACGATACTAATAAAATAAAGGCGTCGATGTACGATTATTTACTCGAGTCCTTATTTTGTGATAAAGAAAGAAAAAACATTGGTAAATTTTAATACATTTTTATGAAAGATAATTTGTTATTGTGAGAATAAATTTATCTTAACGAAAAATTAAATTATTTACTCAAATTTAAACTAAGCATCTGTGCTAGATATTAAATTTGAAGTTATTTTGTTACAGTTTTCTTTTTTGGTGTCTTCCTTTGTTTTCAAAATACGTAAATCAAATCCTAACAAAATAATAATAATATTAATAAAAGATTATGAAGAGTTCGCTTTTATGAAATGGAATTTTGTGAAGATGCCTCTTTTATTAACCCTTTCAGGGGCAAGGTACTTGTATTCGTAAAATGTTTAAATAATTGAATGACACCAGAATTTGCAAGAAAATTTATTTGTAAGCATGTAAAAGTATATTTTCGCGTACTAAATAAAAGTGAAATTTTCATTGAAAAATTCGGGTGCCAATGTGGCAAATAGAGATTAAAATTATGCGATGCCATAACGGCTTCACTGCCCTTCAAGGGGTTAAAAGGATTTTGTGCAGGAGAATCATTTATTAAATAGAATTTCGTGAAGAGATCACAGTTATTAAATGGAATTATGGGTCCTTAAAAAAAGGGGGGTACCTAATTTTTGCCTAGATAGTCCCCTGATACACATAATTACCCTTTTTAATTTTCCAAACCTTTTATCCTAAAAACATAAATTGCAAACTTTTTGGCAAACACCTTCATTTTCCAAAATTAGTTTTTGTATTAAAATATTAATACATTATCATTCTATATCTTTTATTAATATTATATAGCAAAAATAGTCTTTAAAAAAACGGACAAAAAATAAGTACAACATTAATAATAAAATAAAGATTGCTCATTTTGCTTCTCGTCGATATATTCAGAAGCTTTTAATAAATCTTATCATTGTAAATAATAATCAGATGGAACCCGTCGAATTTCGACGACAGAAAATGTTTGAGGCTCTTAACTGCTCTGCTCAACAAGCGCAAAACATTTTGGCACATTTACAAATTCATTTTTTAACGGAAAGGTATAAAATTGGAGCGCCTGGCCATGGAAGCGGTTTTGGAATTGAACTGTTTTTTCCATTTTTTGATCAATCAATTACCTATTGAGTTATAAGCGAATTTGATCACGTGACAAACACGTTTTTCGCCCGCTCTTGAGTGCTTTTTCTTCCTTCGCGCGGAAATTTGGTTCAAAAAGCCGACTTTGACACTATTTTCTGAAAGATCTATTGCGTTTGCAAAAAAATGGAAAAAACAGCTCAATTACATAGTTTCTGAAGAACAACACCAGCTAGTTTCGAACAAAAATAAATTAAAACTTATGTCAGAAAGTTGCCCTTTTGGATTTGAGAAGGACAGTTAACAGTCCTTAAAGAAGGACAGTTACATTGATTAATAATAAAAATACAAAATTAATTGCAATAAAAAATCCATCGAACACTGATCAGTCTGACTCTTAAAACAAATATTACTTTAATCTAAAGTTACCAAAATAATATTTCCTTAAACTTCAACTGTTCAAAGTTATTGAAAAAAAATGAACTTTATTTGTATGCGTTATTAGTAAAATACAATCAAGTAAATCTGATCAAATTTATGCCTTTTTACACGCATTTGTGGTAAAATATTTAGTTTTATCAAAGAAAATGTTAGTTTTCTTTTAAATATGACGACAGTTTCTCTCTTATTTCTATCATTTCAATGAAGCATTTCTCATGAATATCAATGGAACAAAAAAATATTGAAATGCAGCAGGGGTATGAGGTAAATGCATGTTTAAAGAAAAAAAATAAATAAAGTTATTTTTAATTATAATGAGAAAATGGCATCAATAAGGATATAATCAATAAAAATAAACAAATTCAATTTTTTCTTATCTCTGCAACAATGGAAGTAATCCGATTGCAACCAATGTGAAGAAATTTCATAAAGGACATTTAAAATTAAAATTTAAAAATGGATTATTTAAAAAAAATAGCGAGTGCGAGCATATCTACAAATAAAGGAAAAAAAACATTTAAAAAAATAATTATCAAAATCGATTCAGTAGCAAGCTCAGGCCAGATGACTAAAAAAACAGTCTAGTTGACTCTTTTACTTCAAAACTGTTCTACCGAAATAGCATTAACTTTGAATTTCATCTAACATCTTTATATCATTATAAAACATACATGAATGTATTGTGGTACTTCAATTATTATTGTTATTTTAGAAATTTTAAATAATGTAAATTATTATTTAAGGATAAAGTTTGTAAGATATTGAACCATGATCTATATCGAAATAATATAGTAATCATGATCAATATAGCAATCATAAATATTTTGTATTATATTCCCAGTACTTCTTAATTTTTTTAATAATTTGTATCTAAAAAAAAAAAAAAAAAAAAAAGAAAGAAAAGGCGCAGTTATCGAAGGAGATTGGCGAAGGACAGTATATTGCGAATTAACCAAATAGGGTGGTGGGTGAAATAGGTGTTTAATATATATATATATAATATATACCATTAGAAAAAGAAAGGTACCATGAATAAGTGGATATTATTATTATTATTTTTGTTTTCATTTCCATCCGCGAAGCGAATGCGACATGTTTCAAAATGCAGAAAAATAGAAAATTTATTTGAGCTTCAGTAGACACACTTTTTTAAATAGTAAATATTAATATTTTTTTTAAACGGAAGATACACTTGGAACCGGGAAGGTATGGTAAAAGTTTTAATGTTTTTCTTTCTTTCTTTCAAGATGCAGAAAAAACCGAACGCTTCTCGTTCTTTTTTGTCTGCGTAAAGACCAGAGAGGTGATGGTTTTTAATTAATATATCGGCCAATTATCAAAAAATCCAAAAACTGGCTTTTGGATGCATACTCTTATCTTCCTACGTGCTGCCAAATCTTGTAGCGGATGCAGCGATCACTTCAGTTACACACGACACACGTATTTACTTCAAAATTTCACAGGTCTCACGCTTGATTTACGGAACAACTTTTTTACTTCCAAATATATCCTTAAAATTTTCCAATTATAAAATTTAATTTTTTTAATTGAAATTTCAAAAAAAGTTGTTGAATCAAATTGTAGTTTCTTAATCTTTGTATTATTATTATTTACCCATTTATTTATTTATTTATTGACAACTGAGATGATGAAAGAAGTGTATTTACCTGGAAGTCTCACAGCTAATTATTTTACTTGATTTACTACATTACAAGTTTAATTATTTTCTCTTCTAACTTTTGTAAACATGAACAATATACATCGTAACAACATATGAACAAAATAAAATTATTTTTTTCCCAAATTCATCATTAAAAATCTTTAATTGTAAAAAGAAAAAAAAAATCTAAATTGAAATTGTATTTTTTAATCTTTTATTATTATTACTATTGTTGTTGTTATTTTACTTATGCATTTAGGAACATGCATTTATTGAAAACTAAAATGATAAATCCCACAAATCTCTCACCTGTAAGTTTCTTTTTTCTCATTTTTGACAGCATAAACAATAATTATAAAAAAAAGAAAAATAACGTTTCTTGGACTTACCAGTTCCATAAACTTGCTGTTGGTAATTATAAGTATTCCCGACAGTCAAAAACACAGAAAAAACTAGTATCCAAAGGCCTAAAACACCTCCACCACCATCTCGATATCGAGCCATCATCGTCTGCCCGTCGTTGTAGAAAACGTTCGAACACTTCGCAGCTCGCGCGCCCAACTGACGGTGAAAAAGTGGACGCAATGAAAGAATGACAGGGAAGAGGAAAGAGCTACTTTGGAACGTTCAGGGCGGGCAGGGTGAGGCTCTGTGATCGACTTGACAGCCCGGCGCTCAGGGGTAAATAGCGGGAGTTATAATGTGTGAAAGGTATGTTTCGGGTGCTAAACTAGTGGTTTCCAAACATTTTGTTGTCAGATTTAATATGGGGTGAAGTTAGCAAGAGCTAAGCAGATTGAGCAGGTACAAAAGACCAAGAAATCTAATTTTGGTTTTCTTTTCATTCTTCAAAAGTAGACTCCAGTGGCGGTAGTAAGATGACAGACATTTAATATGACAGTTTCTGATGTCGATTTGTGGCCTGCACAAAAGTCAAAAGATGGGATTATTTTATTTTCAATTCGGTTCAAGTCTATAATTACTGGACAATTCAGGCGTTTAATTCTAAATGGATGGGAAAAGATTCAAATGATAATAAGCACGTGGGTGGTAAATGCTGATTATTTTACTTGAAGATAATTTTCATGGAAGGAAAAGCCGTAAAATGCGGGAAACTAAAGTGATTTTGATTCCACATATTTTCAAGGTCTATGTTAATGTCAATATGTGAAAGGCATGTGGTATTTTCGTGTGCTAAACAAGTCGTTTCTGAAAATTTTGTTATCCGGTTTAATATGGGATGAAATGTTTAGAAGTTACAAAGTTGCTAGTTTGGCCTGCATTTTTATCCCGAAATTTCGACGAGAACTTCTTGAAGAAGAATTTTTACTTCAAATAATCACAAAAAGGTCAGACATTAAATCAATCTGAAAATACTTCTTGCATTCTGGTGTGTATCCGAGTTTTTTTTAATAAAACTGGAGGCCAAACTGGCAACCCTGGGAAGTTAACCCTTCTACGGGCGGTGTCCTTAAAAAAGGGCACCTAATTTTTATTTTACTGGCACCCAGAATATTTAATTCAAATTTTTCTTTTACAACGTACGTGAAAATAAGCAAGTTCGTACTTTCTAATAAATTCGTTTATAAATTCTGGTGTAAGTCCATCATTCCATCAGTTTATAAACAGAATTTTCTCCGAAAAGGATAACAAGCCGGTAAGCAGGTCGGGCAGGTGCAAAGGTAGAATTTTGTTTTTTATCTTTAGAGGGGGCGTTATAGAAAGACAATGGTGACAGAGCTTAACACGTTCACGCCGGTGCGGTGGGTCACACCGTTGCCATCGAAATACTCAAGGCCCGAGAACACGAGTTGTGACGTCATCACTAATGGACCGATTTCTCACTAGTGTCGGATCTCACACCGGAAATTTTTTAATAGCAATTTTCTCTTCTTTTATTTGTGGAATATCTATCATCTTATAAAACAATACCAACTATTTAAACTTACTGGTGAGATTTCGGAATCCCTAAATAAAAATTCAGCTAGATGCGGAATGTCACACTGTTGTCTCATCTGGCTTATTTGTTATTGAGGGATTCCAAATTCTCACCAGTAAGTTTAAATAGTTAGTATTGTTTTATAAGATGATACATATTCCATATATAAAATAAAAGAAAATTTGCTATTCAAATTTTTCCGGTGAGAATTCCAACAGTAGTGAGAATTCGGTCGATTAGTGATGACGTCACAACTCGTGTCCTCAGGCCTTGAGTATTTCGATGGCAACGGTCACACTCGACAGTCTCAGAGCTGAAAAGTCTCCGGCTTTTTGGATACCAGTATTTTAATACAGAAAATGTTGTTTTATTTAATTAGAACAATTGGGCGATTTAAAGGAACAATATTTTCTCTAAAATAATAGTGGTGTGCAAAAAGCCGGAGACGTGACAACTCTGAGACAGTCCAGTGTGACCCACCGCGCCGGCGTGAACGTGTTAAATATGACTCAATTCACTTATGGCTTGATCAAAAGAAGGGTTCTTTTTATTTTTATTTTCAGCATTCAGTGCTAAATGAAATGGGAAATTATTAGAAATTCGAATGATAACAAACACATTGGTCATCATTGGTAGTAAATGCTATAGCTGCACATTTGTTTTGAAAGCCTTTCTGGCGAAAGAAAAATCTGTAACATTTCTGAGAGACCAAAGTTTTTTTTAAGTTGGCATGGAATAAATTCAACGGCTCCATACAGATGTTTTTGGTGATATTGAAAATTTATTTATTTATGTATTTGGCCGTTTTTAATATTACTTTCTTCAGCTAAATAAGAAAACCCGTACAATTTTTTCCCTAAAGCGTGTACAGGTGATAAAACGTATATAAATTTCTTTTTCTCTTTTTTTTTTTTCTCTCTCTTTAATCTCACAGCTCAGTAAAATTAGCTTTTAAAAGCATTTCATAAAGTATAGGTATTGCTTTCGTATCGCATGGTAATCAAAATCTTTTAAATCAAATAGCAAAATATCCGCCCACGTTTTAATAATAATATGAAATATAATAAATAATATGAAGAAAAATATTTATTATATATATAGATATCCAATTAATTCAAAATTGTGGTTGAAAATAAATTAGACAAATCTAATTTATTTCTTACAATTGAGATGATTTCGCTTGGTTGTTCAAGGAGGGGATAAAAACCCTTTACAACTACTATACCTTTTTGTAGCATAAACAACAACTGGAGTTTTTCAAAGATGAAAGATACGGGAAGGTCTTCTCAGAAAAATATCAGTCAGTTTTCATGAATTATTGCAGTTTGCCTTCATTAGAAAATATGATTACAGTCGTCTCTCTGTTAGCGTCGCTCTACTTAACGACGATCTCTACTTAAGGACGATTTTTTGCGGTCCCGACTCCTTTAAGTAAAAAAAATCTCTGTTTAAAGACGAAATTGTTTCTATTTAATGACGATTTTTACGTATTTTCCAGGTATATTTCGTATATTCCAGGACTTACAAATGTGTCAATTAATTTTTTTACCGCTAATTATGCAAGTAAGTTGCAGCCATTAGATCTGGGAATCATTTGTAGTGTAAAAGCATATTACCGAAAATCCTTAATTAGGAAATTATTAAATAATTTTGCTGACAAAAATCAAATTAAAAAATTTACAATTTTGGGAGTCATGCACATGACTACATCAGCCTCGAAAGAAGTTTCTCCTTGCACAATTGAAAACTGCTTTTGGGCATCTGGAATTGCCATTCAAGAACAAATGGATATAACAGATGCACAACTCGACACAGAAGATATCACCACCGAAGAATGGAAAAGTCTTGTTGGTGATGAAGATGTTTCAGTAAAAGATTCTGTCGATTGTGACGATGACTTCAGAACGACCAACTTCAGAAATTTAGAGCAAATTTATGAAGACATCGCAAATGAAAATTCAACTTCAGATGCAGAAGATGGTGATGATACAGAAAGCGAGACACCACCTTCTTCTTATTCAGATGCAAATTCTGCCCTGGATATTCTTCGCCAGTACATTGTTCCATTAAGTATGGAGGATGACTCATTCAACTTTCTTGAAAAGCTTGAAGCAAGGGTATTAAAAACTAGACCATCATTGAAACAATCTACACTTTTTGATTTTTTAAAAACTTAATTTGTTTAATTAAATATATTATAAATATTTTTATTGTAGTGTAAGTAACATTGTATGCAGTATAATTAATGCAATTTACATTTGTGCAATAGAAATATGAATTATTATTATTCGTTATCCGTATCAATAAAATAATAAGAAAGAAAGAAAACATAAAATAAATTTAAATAAATACATAAATAAAACAGTTCTAAACACACCAATACATTGAGAAAGGTATTGACAGTCTTAAGCCTTTAAAGTATAAAGGGAAATGCTTTTCAAATATTATTTTTCCACAAATTCTGTTTAACGACGATCTCTATTTAAGGACGATTTTTCGAGGTTCCTTGAAAGTCGTTAAACAGAGAGCCAACTGTATATTCTATGAGAATAAGAATTCTGTAAAGTACGACCATAGATCAAATACCATAGATAAATACGATCATAGATAAAAAAAGATCAGCCATTTTTTTGTTGTTGTTGTTGTTGTTATTTTATCTACAAATGGTTAACTCCTTAACATAATAACTAAAGTCAATTTCCGCTTTTTTTTTCCCTTTTTTTTTTCTTCTTTTTTTTTTTTTTTTTTTTTTTTTTTACTAGAAAAGTAGACTAACTGTTTGAAGAGATTATCTGATCTCGTTAGCTTTTTGCTGTATCAAGACTGTCTAAGTGTGTGATGAATAAGAGAAGCCGGTTCAGTACAGGTATAATAATAATTTTTAAAAAAGTTGAAATTTGAATATGACAGGAAAAAACACTTAACCCTTAACCGGAATCGCTAAATTGTTCCACATTACTGGAATCTTGGGTCCAAATGGACCCTTTAATTAAAATCCAAGTTATTTTCTAATATATATGAAATTACCACTTAGATTACCATAAAGTGTTGATGCGCGCGTTTCGAAATTAAACGATTTTTTTTTTTTTTTTTTTTTTTTTTTTTTTGTCGTTGTCCGGTCAAAATGGACCCACGATTCCGGTTAAGGGTTAAATATACTGAGAGTTTCGTAAAACAGATAGATTTCTCTATAGCAGGGTCAGTTTCTACGAGGTAAAATTTATTACAACCAAAGCGCAAGTCTTAGAATTTTATTAGAACATCTGTCTAGCTAGTCGAAAGAAAATTTAATAACATGAATAATTACTAATAAATTTCGCTATTGATCTGTTCAGAAAAACACCGATAAAAGAATATGAAATCAATAACAGTATAATTAACAATTCACCTATTCTTTTTAAAAGTATATAAACTACAGATAAAATTATCAGAGTACTCAACATTTTTCTTATGATTTCTAACTTTAAAAATACAATTTCCGTTCTATTCAGCTTAGGATTTGTTGTTTTTCACAGTCATAAAACTCGGGTCAAAAATTAAAACAAAAATTTCAAAATTATCATCGCATTCGAAGAATTAAAAAAACAGCTGGTCTTCTTGAAAACGATAATACAGTGACGTCAGAAATTTACCATAATAAAACTCACACGTGAAAAACGTACCACACATATCGAACTCCGCGAAGAACCTGCTTTACACCCGTTTCAGAAACGATTTAAGGCTTCTTACCAAACTATTTTGAGATGAAACATAACATAGGAACCATAAAATCTTGTCAAAAGCGTTTTATGCGTCAATATTTACATACAAACTGTTTTACAGCTGTCTGGAATGTGATGAGTTAAGAGCAGGGCAAACATGACCTATGCCAAACATTCGCTATAAATCAAAGAATAAGGGAAGATACTACTATATTTACACCTTATCTAACCTGAGACATGCCAATGTATTTTGGGATTGCAATGTAATCTGAGTAAATAAACTAACGGATATACTATGTCATACAGAAGCTTGGAAAAACAGCTCGTTAGTGGAAAAAATCATTTAAATCTTTTAAGCTGGAAGGTGTGTAATAAAGATTTAACTCAAGCAAAACATACAAGGATTTTCTCAAATCCAAATTGGCTACTTTGTGACATGTTAACCAGGGTCAGATTAGGACAAGGGCACAGGCCCAGTGTCCCCAAAATTTCGGCGGTAGAAAATCTGTAGACATAGGCAGTTTTTAATCTTCGCAGTACTAAGATGGGGTCAATTTGACCCCATCTGGACATTTTGTAGTTTTTTTTTTTTTTTTTTTTTTTTTTTTTTTTTCATTTAGAATATGTATGCCAAAATTATTTTCTAGGAATTGTCCAATAAAGGCCTCTTTCGTAATTTTGTATACTTAGTAAGTTTCGCACAGTTAAATTTTTTTATTTATTTGTAGAAATTGCGAATGGTGACACATCAGGGAATAAATGAAAGCTTTTTATCATTTATCGCGTTTGAAGAGAAAGAAAGAGAATGTTTGTCATCATGCCAAATGTAGTTCACTGCATGGCGCTGTGGGTACAGCGTTACCATGCAAGCGAGTGTAGGCACCTCCCTCATTTCGGTATTTCTTTGTTCTTGTGTTCAGTTGTGTGTAAATTTCGCTATTCAAAGAAATGAATCGTCGCGTCGTATGAACATTATAATTACTTATGTTGGCCTCTATTACCGATAGGATTGCCCCTTTTTAAATCTTAGGCATTTAAGTAATATTTTGATCTTAGAGGATCTGCGAGAGTCAAAAATACTGAGGAGTTTCATGATTTACTCAATTTCATATTGTAATATAGCAAAATTTTAATACTAGATCATAAAATTATTTCGTTTTCTCTTCAAGCTTGCCAAATACCTAAAATACATTTACTACGCTTTCATTGTTATTATTATGAGTGTATCTTGTTACTGTGTATAGATAAATCTAACATCCAATTATTTAAAGGGCAAAAAACATTCCTTCGATATACGAGTACATATTTCTCTTTTTAAGAATATGTCAAATGAAATATGTTTCTATAAAGCTGTACACATTAATTTCGGAAACGCCAGTGAAGCTTACTGTGGAGACAAAAAAATTTTTGCTTTCTGTCTGTTAGTCTGTTAGTCTGTCTGTTCCGCGATAATTACCGCAAAAAGTGTCCGATCAGGTCGATATTTGGTAGATATGTTGGTGAGGTACCCGGATTCAGCTGTATAGTTTTTGATTAAATTTGGTTGATTCGTTCGACAACAATTTGAGTTCTAAATAACTTGCAATCACTAGTAATTAATTAATAAGTCCAGTTGTTAGGCCACTGAATTAAAGTCACTTCAAAGTCAGAAACGACTTCTCAGTCAAAGTTTTTCTCGTAAGTCAAGAGTAGCTTTCTTTTCTATTCATTTTCGCACTGACATCTATTTCTCTGTTCGGGGTGAATTCAATTCACTATTGTATATTCGACGGGGAGTCGCTTCTCTTTGCTCGCCATCAGACTGGACAGCGCTTGTTTTCCCTTCCTTGACCGGAAGCGTATAGCCTTGCCGGCTTCACTGAACTAAGTTCTTCGGATTGTCCGAAAAATAAAAAACTACCTGAGAGTTATGACTCTGACCCTCAAAACAAACTGGAGTAACAATTGCATGCCAAAAATTGCTTAGAATGCTCTTGCAATCTCTTATATCATCTCGGCATTTTTGAAGGGAGCAATGATTATTTTTCTTAGCCACTTAGATCACTGGTACATGATGTCACTAGCAAAGCTCACTCTCATAACTCATAAGATGAAAGAGAATATCGTGACCTCATGATTTAAAGTTTCGGTGTAAAGTTATGGTAATCTTCGGGTGGTCTTTGGTAGGTTGAAAGAAAGGTTTCTCCGCCCTACACATTGAAGTAGCTTTCATTATAGTGCCTACTGAGATGACTGATGATGACCAATGGAATCTTTTTAAGTTCTGCGGCATATTTCTGGACTTCGCCAAAATTTCGAGCAGCGTTGATTTTACATTATTCTTTCCTGTGCTGGTTTCTGAGCAGTATGCAGGAGTTTTGAGTGAGATATTTTAGATTTCTCACAATATATTTATTTTTCTACATAAAAAATAAAACTCGTACTAGAAATATAATTACAGAGTATTTTTGATAATTGCATAGATTCCTTTTCTTTCATGTCGGGTTTCGGGTCAAAGTGTGTCGGTGTTTTGTTAAAGTTTTCGGTTGGACTTCGGTTTGACTTCAAATAGAATTTTCGGATTCGACTCGGTATAACTTGACACGTCTAGAACTATAAGAGAGATAACAATACAAAGTTAACAAAAAAAAAGGGGGGGGGGGGGTAAGATACAATTCCTTGTTACAACCTTCCTTTTTTTTTTATTATAACTTCTTACTTTACTTGCCTATTTTTTAAAACAAATCTTTGAGGCAATTATTATTATCCCTTAAATTAAGGGCTCCTTATTTGAAGTTAAATGCATTATACATACTGAAGGGACTGGAACCTAAGAAATTGTCCCATAAATATATGTGCCCTTTATTCGCAGAAGTGCCCCTTAAAGGAGATTTTGCTCGTACTTATAAATTCTCCACAATTCGTAGCAAAACATTCAAAAATGCATTTAATTAATAATAATAATAATAATAATAATAATAATAATAATAATAATAAATAATAATGCATCTCAATGGCATTTATTTCATTCCGTTTTCATTGAAATTAGATCCCAGATTAGAGTGCCTTAAATAAGAGGTGTTTTTAAAAAGAAGTTATATGAAGTTATATTTATACAGTTTTAATTTTCCAAGGATTTACTACATTACCGGTCGAATTAAAAACTACTGCTTTTCTAAAGTTAGTGAAAAATTATTGGAAGCAGGTGGGATTTAATAGAGTCATAATTAGAGTTCATAATTGGGAATAGGCATTACAATTTAGCATTTGCAATGAAGTAACGGCTAACGGGAGAAGTTTGGAATCCATTTGAATACCTAGCGAGGACACAACATCTCATATTTTCAGACGATAATACTATTGAAAAGTGTAAACGACCTCTGGTTTCTGACTCAGTCTAGATCGCAATTACTTTTTATATGATTCTCAATTAGTTTCATGGTCTCTGACAAGGCCGGATTTATGTCTCTGACACGGCCGCATGGTCCTGTGTCCAAGGTGGGGGAGGGGGGGAGGAGACAGAAATAAAAGAAAAAATGGTGCGGGGGGGAGGGAGGGGGATAAACGAAGTTTGGAGAGTACCGTCTTCAAATTTGAAAATGTGATGAATTCTTAGATTGTCAAACGGTCACACGGAATTTTTGGCTTCATAAATATTGATAATTTTATGATATGGCTTTTTAGAACGTACAGCAAAATCTGACTCTTTTTAAAACATCTCTTAGATGCACAATAGAATCCTTCGCTGTGTTAAGATATCTTTGGATTTTTTTCCAATGAGTGTCGGGAGAAAACAAATTAATAGAAATATTGATTTTATGCTTGTTTTTTATTTCTCATGAAAATTGCAAGACATCTACTCAGATTAAAGTCAAGCGCAGTCCGGTTTCACTCCAGCTTTTTTGGCTCTTAAAATAATTAAAGGAATTTTTTAATTACAAATAAACTATTTTTTTTCTGGAAAATTAAAGTAAAAAATTATTAGGTTTCAGCTAAAAGAAAAATAGATTTTACTGTTTTATTTTCTTTTCTTTTTTATTTTATGTTAAGTTTTAGAAAAGTTTTACTGTTTTAAAAAATTTAGAGAATGTTGTCACAATAAAGTTCAAGGAAAGTAAACCAAGAAAAATCCGTCGCTAAAACGGATAAACGTAACTTAAGGCGACGGGTTGCTGTAAATAAATCACAAACAAAAGCAGCATAATTAAATAGAACCCAAAAACAAGGCGATTTATTTACGGACATCATCATACATAAATCACCTACATTGCTCTGTATCTTTCTTGTATCTCTGAAATCCATCACCCGGAATTGAGACAAAATCTAACTCGAGAGCTATGCATCTAACATCTGAAACTTTTATTTTTTGGTTCAAGGTGCGAATGCACGTGTGTGGCAGAGGTAAGTGGATTGGATACACTTTTAATATTGATATCGAACTTGAGTCAAGGTGAACTAAGCCCGCCGGAGTTAGTTACAATTAGGTGTCGCAAGGAATGCGTTATTAGATGCGTTTATGATTCTATTATTTTGATGCGTATAAGGTGAGTGATGAGTGATTAAAATACGTTTGAGGAAGGTTTATAAAAGAAAGATATACTGAAGATATACTCCAGAAATTGTTCGATTTTAATTTTTAAAAGAATTGTCTTATATATTGTCTATGCTACAGTCTCTCTATATATATCAAAGGACCACACTCGCATTCTTTTTACTTATTTAATATAACTGGATTAAATATACAGTATTTACAAGGGTGGTTTGAGTTTACAGAAGCGGTCGACCCATTGCATGACCGTAATCATCCTAGTGATAGGAGAAATCTGAAGTCGTCTGTGCACACAAAGCATTTTGGACAGTATTTAAGTGAAAATACTTTCTGAGCAAGCTACATTTTAACAAGGAAATTGTGCAGCATGGCTAATTTTCTGGTATGACGTCAAACGTGGAAACAACCCTTTTCCCTTGTTAAAGAACTTCTGCGCACTCAGCGGCATTAAATGCTGAGCTTGCCTGTTACCATTCGTTTGCTGTTTCTAGATGTTTTTATGCATCACTGCTCTCGGTCAATGACCTAACCCGTCTCTGACATATATATATTTTTAGTCGATTATACTATATATATATAATAAACAGTTAAAAAATAAAATTATTATTAAAAGATAAAATTGATTCTTTGAAACAATTATATGAATATGTTAGTAAATAACTTCAGTCCAATTTTGCAAAAATGCACTGATTAATATAAAAGAAGGAGGGGAAAAAATTGAAAAGCTGAAGGGAAGGACAATACAATAAGAAAATGTAAACTTATATTGTGAAACACGTAATCAAAGGCAATATTCTACAATATAAGGGGGTCGCAAATTATTTCTGTTTGAATATAGAAAACGAGTAAGCAGTAAGGAGTAAGCAGAAATTTCTGTATTCAAATTGCCCGATCAAAACATATCAAAATAAAGGATGTTTATATCCGGAATTCCGTGTAAAAAATAGCTAATATAATACTAATATATTATAATGAATATACAGTCAACACTCGTTATAACGACCACCCATTATAGCCACCGTCCCATTATAACGACCGATGCAAAATGTCCCGAAAAATATCCCATTTATGATAAGTTATTTTTACATCCAATACAACGTCCAGCCAGCAGCTTATTTCTCAGTACAGCGACCGAATTGACCTTTCTTCCAGATTTTTTTCCGAAAAAAAGATTACCATTTTTTTCCCCCAAGAACTCATTGCCGAGAACTCAGTTGCCCATTGCATGTTGATGCCTAGAGTAAAATGTCTTAAAATAGCACTTTAAAACATTTTTTAAAGCCAAGAAAACATGTAAAATTACTTATCATCTCTAACTGAGTTGGAAATTTTTGTTTAAAGAATGTATCATACATACATACACATACATACATACATATAATGGTGCTACAATCCATTTAGGATTTTGACCTCCCTCAATACTTCTCCAGACCTTCCGATCTCTGGCCTTTACTTTATAATTTATAATTTGGTTTTCTGCAAGATCTTTCTCTATCTCTTTTATCCAACTCTTCCTGGGCCTACCAATACTTCTTTTCCCAATTAAATTACCACTATGAATCTTCTTTGTGCTTCGCTCATCCCTCATTCTGATTAGATGGCCTAACCATTGCATTCTTCTTATTTTTATAGTATTTATTATATCTTTTTCATTATATAACTGTTCTAACTCCATATTTGTCCTTATACGCCATGTATTGTCTTCTTTAATAGATCCAAAAATTTGCCTTAAGATCTTCCTTTCCCAAGTGATAAGTAGCTTTTCATCTTTTTGTGTAGTGGTCCAGGTCTCACTACCATAAATTACTATTGGTTTTATAACAGTTTTATAAATTTTAAGTTTGGATGTTCGAGATATTAGAGATGATTTTAGAATGTTTCGAAGAGAAAAATAGCATCTATTTCCTGCTGCAAGTCGGGTTTTAATCTCTGCTTCTACCATTATTATCACAGGTGATCGTAGATCCTAAATATTTAAATTCTGTTACTTCATTAAATTGTAATTCATTATTTATTGTTAAAGCTGCTGTTGCCTGTGATTTCATTCGGTCCATTTTCACGTATTTTGTTTTTTTCTTTATTAACCACGAGGCTTAGTTTTCTTCCTTCAGTGTCTAATTTATGGTATGTTTCAATCAAGACTTTCTTATTCCTAGCAATTATATCAACATCATCTGCAAATGCAAGGATTTGGAGGGAGCGATTCATAATAGTACCACCTCTGTTGTTGTAAATGCTTCTAATTATTTTCTCCAGGCATAAATTAAAAAGAATTGTCGAGAGAACATCACCTTGCTTTAGATCTGAATTCACTGCAAATTCTCTTGAAAGTCTTCCCTGTACCTTAACTTTAGCTTTTGTATTTTCCAGTGTTAATTTTATAAGCTTAACTATTTTATCGGGTATTTTAAATTCCTTTAATATTTCAAATAACTTATTTCTGCTTATACTGTCATAGGCCTGTTTAAAATCAACAAACAATTGGTGCAAATTAATATTTTGTTCATAGAATTTTTCAAGGATGTTCCTGATACTAAAGATTTGATCCACTGTTGATCTTCCTTTCCTAAAATCACACTGATAATCACCTATCACCACTTCAGCATACGGTTCTAATCGCTTTGCAATTATCTTTGCCAACACTTTATATGTAACATGCCTCTATAATTCTGGCAATTTAAGATATTTCCCTTTTTATGAATTGGGATAATAATAGCACCATTCCATTCATTTGGTATATATTCATTCTGCCAAATCTCTACTATTAGATCATGTAACATTTGTACCAACTTCTCTCCACCATATTTCAAAAGCTCAGCACTTATCAAATCTTCACCAGGTTCTCTTCCATTTCTTAATTTTCCTTACTTCTTCTACAGTTGGTGGTTCACAGTTTTCTTCATTCATGTCATAATCATTATGATTAGATTGTATTTCTCTTTCGTCATTTGACTGTCTGTTTAACAATTCTTCAAAATATTCTGCTAAGGAATGTATCAAATGCAGAAAAAATAAACAACTATTTCGAATTATTTTTGTAGGAAATAAATGTTAATACTACGTAGGCTACTATTTTTTTTTCTTTGTGTGTGCTTGATTTAACATTTTCTTTAAACTTTATTTTAGAAATACGTAATCATTCTCTTAAACTGATTTTTATAATTATTTATTGTCAATGTTTTTTTGATACGAAGGTAAAAATAATTTATTAATAATGTTGTATTATAAAATTTCCATTGAAACCTTAATTTCCATACACATCATTAGTTTTTTTAGAGTGCTTTATCGTTCACTTTCGTTATAGCGACCCTCAACTTTGGCACGCGAGGGGTCGCTATAACGAGCATCGACTGTATTCCCAAAAGTGAACGGCAAAAGAAAGAACAAAGTCGCCGGGCACTTTCGATATTAGACGCTTTGTCGAATATCTAGGGAAATAATAATTGTGACATAAAAAAATAAATAAAATACAATAAATAATATTTGCGGTCACCCTGTAAAATGAAATGCTTTTTTATCTGTAATACATGTCTATATTGGTTTTTCATAACATTTGCGTTCATTTGTCTAAAAATAACACGTATATTCATTGAAATATAGAAGTTTCTTTTAAAAATTCAAGAAATTTTCACATGTTTTTTTGTTTATAGCATGCACTGTTTTCAATCAAATTTAACGCCTCTTTCAAGGAATTTAACAACATACTGCAATTAGAATTGAAATGTGTCAAATATTTGATGAAATATGAGTATTTAACTGCCCGTGCGTGAACGATAACAAAAAAAAAAAAAAAAAAAAAAAAAACCTTTTCCATAATTTATTAGTGAACTAGGGAAACTCATGTAAAAGGCCAGTCGCGAATATCATGAAAATTCAGAAAGATATCCACGATATAGTGAGGTGAATTTCAGTGACTTTCTAAAAGTAGCTGGGTGATAAGGGATTTTCCACAAATTAGATTAAATTAGTTTTCCTCGAGTAGAAAAAAACTTTTTCTAAAACCTATTTGAGTCATTCTTAGCTATTTTAGCAGCATTTTTAGAATTCTTATCTGTTTCGTATATACGTCTGCTTTTCATTAGCATGCATTAAAATAAAAACGTATATTAGTCTCAGGAGCTTAAAGAAATGGGAAATTAAGTCTATCTCTGGGGAGTGGTTGTTTCATAACTACACCAAAGCATTCAGGACTTAGCTCTCACGATCTATTCGCCCGCAGGTTTCCTTGAATTTTAATTCTTGTTAAAAAATGTCTGTTGTCTTTCATAGAAAATGCCAATACGTAACTAGAAAAAACAAAATTTTCGTATTTATTTATCATCGCCGTGCCGAAAGTAAGGGGATCAAAAACCAATGCTTTACCATTAACTTTCTTTAAAATTTGCGTTTTTTTTTTTTTTTTTTTTTTAAAGGTATTATCAATTTTATTACACACTTACAAGGAAGGTCTGTTTACCGGGCATACTCGGAATATTTTGAAAAAAAAAAATCTAATTAAACTACATATGTATGTAATAAAGGATCCGTCAAATTTAGCGGCGGAATTACAGTAGAAAGCCTGTCAAAAAATTAAATACTTTCGAGTATTTGACACGAAAAGACAAAAGCGTCACGCGATTTGGCAAGCAGTACTTTTCCTCCTCAAAAGCAAACGATTTTAATGCACCTGAAAATTGCTTGTTAATTGATTTTTAGAATGTGTGTAAATAGTATTTAATGAATTTAAACTCAAACAATGAGAGAGTTTAACAAATACATTTTTTAAATTTCATATTTATGTTCCTTGTTATTTAATTTTATTACTTTAAAAACAATTTAATATGTAAAAAACACTTTCATATACTTAAGCGTATTCCAAAATAAAGGCAAGATAAAGAATGCTGCAGTTATTCATTTCAATATCAAAGAAGTCGTTGTTTCCATAGCAACAAAATTGAATCGACAGTGCTCAATTGAACTTAATTTTGAGATTGAAACAATTTTAATTACCGTATTTTATGGACGAAACACCGCGGCGTTTACGAGTTTAAAAGTTAATTTTTTTCCAAGTGCGGCGTTTACGATATTTTTTAAATACCAACTGAGTTTCCTTAATTTAAAAATTCATAAAAATATTTAAAATAGAATTTAACTATTTTAAATAAAACTTCACACATCTTAAAATATTAAAAACGAGGCATCCTACACTGCTCAGAAAACTTTAATTAAAGTTAGGTCAATGTGACGCTGTCGACAAAAGTAGCGTTCCGATGGATGCGGCGTTTACAACGGGTGCGGCGATAACGTTATTTTTTAGCTTATTCAGGCCAATTTGAGGAGTGCGGCGTTTCTTCCATAAAATACGGTAATTTAAATTTTGTTTTAATTCATAAAATTTGATAGTTAACTCTCAATATAAATATATATATGTGACAAAACTATAGTTAAATCAAACTAAAACTGACAAAACTAAAGTTATTTACATTAAATTTATTTAAACAAGTTCAATATGAAACATTTTTATCTTAAAGAGCATTTGACATAAAAAAGTATTTTTTGAAATTTTATTCCATCGCTAACCGGTGATAAATTACCTAATATCGAAATTGTTATTATTTTTTTACGGACGCTCTGTTGAGTTTCCACCGATTTTATTTTATTTTATTTTTTATAAACATATTTATCCTAGTAGAACATTCTATTTTTTTTTTTTTTTCATATTTTTCAGAGTATGCCCGTATGGAGACCTCCACCTTCCTTGTCAGTAAGATCCGCGTATTTGAGCGCTTGGAAATAGAACACACGTGTGAAAATATTGTTTAAATGTACTTTGAGCACTCATCAACATAAAGAGAATATAAATAAATAAATAAATAAATAATAATGATGATAATAATAATGTAATAATAATAGAATACTACGGTAATTAAAATAAAAAATCATTCCAACAGAACAGATTTGCAGCCTCGCCTTTGCTACAAACAGATAAATGTAAATTATCTCACAGTGATTTATTTTATTTTATTTATTTTTATTTTATTTTATTTTTCTTTCTTTTTTTTTTTTTGGGGGGGGGGGGGGGGTCAGCTCTGTGATTTAAAAGCAATTGTGATTGTTGAATATTTTTTCTCCTTTCACCCTTTTAAATTTCGAATATTAAAACACTGTTCTTAGTGCGCATTTTCGTCTTAAATGTAACCACAATTTCAAATTTCTAGCCCCAATAGTTTAAAAGAAATTGTAATTATACAACTTTTTTTTTTTTTTTTTTTTTTTGAATAGATGTTGCTGTGGTCCGCTAACAGGATCGAGTTTTGTTTAAATGAAGGATATAAATATAGAATAAGCTAAAATAAGAATTCTTTGTCTGAACACATTATGTAAGACAATTTTTGAACATATCAGCACAAAAACCAATACAGAAATGTAAAATTTTCTCTTTTTTAATGGTGAATTGAAACAGTTTATTCACTTTTTCGTTACCCATGAAAAAAGAAAGACAGAATAAACAGGGCTAAAAACTAGTTTTGAATTCAAACATTTTTCTCCGGGAGGGATTTCTGTGGCTCCGGTAGGTGGGGGGGGGGGGGTGACATTATAGAGTTCCGGGGGAAAAATTGAACTTTTTGACCATTAAAAGCATAAAATCTCAAATCTCCCGCGGGGGATATTTCAATGCTCCGGAGAGGGGAGGGGGGATGTCCCTGAATTCAACACTGCTAAAAACTGTCTTCAACAGAGGGGGCTCAGATTGCAGAGTGCCTCTGGCAAAAATCCTTTGTTCTTTTTTTCTTGGTGTTTAATTATTTTAAGTCACTTCTGGAGAATACATTTTATTATTCTTTTCCAAAATCATCAGAAATAAAGAAAATTTAGCTAACTGAATTTGAATTTGAAACTTCAGTGAGGGAAATGGCCCTCACCCTCGCCATCCCCTGCTCCCTAATTCCTCCTTGCCCCCCCCCCCCCTGTTTTTAACCGTTTCGCTTGGTCACGCTCTGAAAACGTCTTGTTTCTTGCTTGTTATTGGGGAATGGAGTGGTCCATAAAAACACAATTACACAGACAAATTTCTAAAGATTGCTCTTTGCTGACATGCCACAACACAATACAAAAATGAGTGACTACGGGGCGACTTTTTAGTACACAAATTGATTTGGCCGAAACCAATCACTTATTTTTATATTTATAAAGAAAGATGTTCTTGATCTTTTCATCTGGACCCCGCTCTCCCGCGTCTTATTTTGTTTTCCTTTGAGGGAGGGGATGGCCAACGTCAGTGCACAATGTTGCCTTCTCAGAACAGTGTGTTTGTAGAAAGTGTTTGCTTGCCTCTCTTTGCTGTTTTGCCGAAACAGGTGCGGGCACCCCCGCAGCTGCAAGATGAAGAAGGGATGCTGCAACCAATTAAGAAAAGACGCGCCGCATATTGTGTCATAAGTCGCAAAGCGAAATACGATACTCTCAAAGTGAGATGAGATCTGCTTTTAGTGAAAGGAATTCTTCATAGTGGAACACAAGCGCGTGCGTCTCGTTGAACAATCGAAACCGTGACCGTTTAAATTGAGCTTGAGCGTTTGACAGCTTTTAGAGATCAGAGTTTTGTAAGGACAAATTCCTTCAGATATACCTTTAAAAGAACAAACTGTAGCAAGCTAGGCATTTGGTAGAAAATTAAAAAATTCCGAAAATTTTTCTAGATTGTAACTTTGAGTCAGATGTTTTGCTTCACCTGCTGTTCATTTTTTACCCCCATAATGGAAGTTTAGACTCAAAATTCTTCTAGCTTGGAGGTCTCGGATCGAATTCAGACTTCTTCTTACCGTAATGTGTGGTTAGCGGTATCTGTATACAATTTTCATATTCCAGCCCATAGGCGTCCATAGGTCCATAGGTATTGGCTCGTAGGACTCAAGCCCCACCAATAATGTCTAAGATGGATTCTTTCTTCCCTTTTTATTTTCCTCTAATAAAAAAGAAAACGTTTTTCGATTTTTGAATTTCTAATATTTTATGAAATTTTTAATACATATATATATATTTTCCATCTAAATATAGAAGAAGTTCGAGTATTATGGAATACCATTTACATTTTTATTTGTAAGTCAACATAAAAAATTTGAAATACAATAAAAGTTAGGAAAGAACAAACTTTGACTATTTATTAACACATTTTTAATGCGTTCAAAGTGGAAGAAAAAAAATACATCTCAGAGACGGGTTAGATCATCGACCGAGAGCAGCGATGCAAAAAAACATTCAGAAACAGCAAACGCATGGTAACAAGCAAGCTCAGCATTTAATGGCGCTGAGTAATCAGAAGTTCTTTAACAAGGAAAAAGGGTTTCGTCAGCGTTTGGCATCATTCAAGAAAATTAGCCACGGTGCACAATTCCCTTGTTAAAATGTAAGCTTTCTCAGCAAGTATTTCACTTAAATACTGTCCGAAATGCTTTGTGTGCACAGACGACTTCAGATTTCTCCTATCACTAGGATGATTACAGCCGTGCAGTGGCTCGACCGCGGCTCTAAAACTCAAACCATCCTTGTAAATACTGTGTTAAACCCAGTTATATTAAATAAGTAAAAAGAATGCGAGTGTGGTCCTTTGATATACATATCAGTATTTAGTTTTTTTTAAAAAAATCGGGTAATGACAACCAGTCAGGTAATTGGAATAGAGTTATAAGGAGTATTAAAATTGCAAGAAAAACCGCGAGTTAAAAGAATAATCAAAATTATTTAATGAGTAAACCATAGTACATCATCTATAAATCACCAGATTCTTTGAAAAATTGTTTTAATTTTTAGACTTGTCTTGAAACAGTTGTCTAGCTGATATTCCATATTACCCGAAAGACATCATCTTGAAAAACATAATCTCGTCAACAAGTTAGCATAAGGGAAAAGTGAGTAACACAGCAATAGATGCTTAATTTCGACTCATTGTGATCTAAAGCGCTAAGTACTAGAGCCTTTTAACATGTTTTTATCTTAGGGCCCTGCTCTGATCTATCATTTGGCACATTTTGGGCCTCCAATTATATCTTGCTTGAAATGGTCTGATTCACTAATTTTTTTTGTAACAACATTTTAGGAAACCCAGCTACTACACGAATGACAAAAAATTTTTTTAGACTTCAGCTACCATCAAATTTTAATATTAATCGCCTTCTTGGGGCCCTTGGTGCAGCTTCTTCAAAAATGATCCGATTCTCTTGCAATTTTCTTTAACTAGTTCTAGCGTTCTTTGGCTACTATATAAAGCATTAAAAACTTTCCTTTTACCCAGCTACATTCCAGTTGAGACCCTGAACCGCAGGGTCTTGGTACAGGGTACCTTGAAGTTTTTGTGCCCTAAATTGTTAATAAATTGCCCCCTTTTAATCCGATCTTCGTTTTTGGGGCTCTTTTTTCATTTAGTTATTCTTCCGTTTCTACATTTCAGTTAATACACTGGCGCCCTAGGATAATTTTTTGTGCGTTATGCATTGTCACCCTCTCATTGCATAACTTCAAAATTGAGTCTCGGACTTCTCTCCCCAAACAAACGCTTTCATATTTTTATTGGGACCCTAGGGTTCTTTTTTAAGCATTTCTTTGAAGAAATTTTCTAATGATTAATACTTATATCCTATGCTTAATTTCGACTAATTGAAAATCTAAAGCGCTAAGTACTAGGACCTTATAACATGTTTTCATCTTAGGCCTTGCTCTCAATTATTAGTTGGCTCCTTTTGGTCCCCCCATTATAGCTCCCTTAAACATGGTCTGATTCACTAGGATTTTTTTCGTAACAACTTCTTAGGTCCTCCAGCTACTACATGAATAACAAATCTTTACTCATACTTCAGCTACTTTCTGCATCATGAAAGTTTATCTTAGACTTCTGTTACCATCTTTTTCGATCATTAACGGCAAATTCACTTCTCGGTTGTCATGTGCTCTATTTCAGTGAAAATTGGTCAATTCAACTTAACTTACTATGGCTTTAAAGATTATAGTTCCACCGCCAGGATTCGCATTCTTATCTCGGGTTCAATGGGCTCGATTACTACGGAGTTTGATTCATTAAACTTGGTTTTCCATTGTTTCCGCGCGCGTATGGAACACTACTGGGATACACTGTCTTTGGTAGCGGAGACCCAGGCTACAGGTTCGTTCAGAAAGAGGTTTGTTGGGAACACACTAGACGCTGCCGAAGGCAGTGGGCCACCCCTAAAGACAGGTTCATTTGGGGATATATAAAATCATACAAACTTGAGTTTTGTTTGTATTATTATAACGGGCCCGAACAACGCCAAGTCAGCTAGTTACATATATATATGCATAGTATATATGTAACTTCAAAACGAAATTACACAGAATTTTTTTGAGTGATAAGAGGGCGCACTAACTTTTCTTGCTCCAGGGCGCTGAATATGTAGCTACGCCACTGGTAAAATTCCATTTGATGTTAAAACTACATCAGATTTTGGACAAAAATTGAAAAACCTCTAGCAGCATTTGGGGGCCCCTGAAAATCAAGGGCTCTGTCTCTGTGCCCTTACCCCGAATGCCCTGCCGTAAAGCAGGCACTATTCACATTCGGAACTACCTAAAACTACGCAACTTTTTCCAATAAAGAGAAAATCCAACAAAAACATTTCCTATTTATTTATTTTATATATTTATTTATTTATATTCAAACCTCCCATCACCATATTCTTTTCTTTGAAGTTTTTTCTGAGAACCGACAGATAGGAAGAAAATAATACCAAGAAAAGCAAAATGTTATTTGGCCAATAATGGTGATAGATAGCAGATAGGAAACAAATCGATGCAAGGGAAGTCAGTCTGCGGCCTAAATGGCAGGAGATATCGTTACCTGCGGGAGTGCTTATTTATCTTCGTAAAGTGCTGTTTCCCATTGTATCCGAAGAAGAATGGGCCTGAATGTGGTCAGAGGTAAGGTCAAAATGGAATGAAAGATTTTTACCTACCTTCTTGGAAAAAATTCCCTGATGGGAAAGGGTCCGAAACTAGAAGCAACGAGTTTTTTATTTTTTCCTTTTAGTTTTTTTTTTTTTTTTTTTAATCTCATGCTCAATGTGGTTTATCTCTATAGTATACAGATAGATATAATTTGTATCTGAGTCCAGTAATTTAAAAAATAAATAAATAACTAAATCGAAAATATATGTAGCAACATGTCTCGGGGGCAAGTTTACTTGTTACTTCAGCTAACCTCAAAATCTTACTATTTTTACAAAAATACTGTTTTTTAAACCTTTCCTATCATTAAGTAATTTCATCTATTCATTCATGCAGTTTAGTTCAAATATTTTAATTTATGCTTAAAAGAAATGTTAAAAAAAAAAATGAATGAATGCAATACGTTTTTAATTGGAGATTACTGCTAGGTAATGCTCCACATATTTGTACAACACGTACTGCATTGCACCGTGCCGTTTTCGAGTGCACTGTGTCATTTTTCCGTGAAAAAACGCGCTGCTCTTTTTTAAAAATCAAAATGTGATCCTGATATGACATTAAGATAGTATATAAGAATAATATGCGCATTATCATTTGAATGCACAGCAAAAATTTAACTCCTCAAAACAAATACGCTGCATCTAAAATTTTATTTATAATCCATATATAGGTACTAGCAGGGCCTGATTAATGCACGGGCCTCCGGAGCCTCGGCCCTGGGCCCACCAATTTCAGGGGCCCACAAATTTGTGTGTATTTTCTCACAATTTAAGTTTTTCCACTGTTTGCATTTTATATTTTGGTGCCTGACGTAAAAACAAAGTTTTACTGTAATAAGAAACCTCCATATTTAATTTTTCTGTAAAAGTCCTTTTCAATTTGAGAGTACCTATTTTCAAAACTTGCCGTATCCAGAAAATCAAATTAGGGGAAAATGCCAAAAAATCCCTGCCGGCTCGGGCCTACAGGCGGAGGTAGATTTCGAAGTTAAGTACTAAATTAACCAACAAAATTTAAATCAAAATTAGAGATAAACCCAGTTCCTCCACTAAGAATGAGCTCTAGAGAGCTAAACATTTTGTGAAAATTCTAATATACACGAATACACACACGCATGCATATGGAATAGGTTTAAAAAATAGCTAAAGCAAATTCAGAGAACCTCAAAGTGATAAAATATGTTAATATCTCCATAGTCGGGTTTTTATCATGTTTTAATACGTTTCTTCAAACTCACATGACGTTACATATTCACCTGCTGAGGTCCATTTTATTTCCAATATGACGCAATATTTTGTTGTTGTTTTTTAATTCGTCAAACTATTTATTTCATTTTGAGTTTTCATGCGGAAATCTTGCTCTAGGAAACTTATGACGTAATATTCAATTTGTTTTCAATTCGTCAAACTATTTATTTTATTTAATTTTTCACGTGAAATTCTCGCAAAAGAAAAGCAATTGTTGTGGTGAGAATTTTATTGCTTTTTTTTTTAATTGTTGGCAACTGCAATAACGAAAAATATTTATTTTTTTCTGTCATTGTTGTGTAAGAGCTGATTTTATCGGAATCATGTTAAGATGGTATTCAAATTTTTGAACCCTCCCCATTCCCATTCCCTTGGTCCGATTTTACCCATTTTCAATCCCCGCCGAGATATTAGCCATCTCAAAGTTGTTGGCGAGTTTGAAGACGACCCGTGCATAATTGCGACTTTTATCGTGCGGACAAAATTTAGTACATACATACATATATATATATATATATATATATATATATAAACTTTTTAGGTGGGGGTGGTTTTGGGTTCCTGGGGTCCTATAATGAAAAGTTATGAAGGAATTTTTCAAAAGTCGCACCATGGTAACGACTGCAATAGGTAGTATTTCTTACGAAATCTACCTAAAAACTGCATACTGTGCCTATGAGTTTCAATATAAACGAGGATTTTACAATGTCAGAATTATAATTTAAAATGATGACTGTAAAGGAATTTTTTTTTTTTTTTTTTTTTTTATGATTTTGGATAAGGCGAGTTTTGGAAAAGACGTCCTCATTTATTCTGCAACATAAACTGTGGATCACAAATGTTTGTGAATTATATTATACAAATGCTTATTTGAGAAAGTGGGCGGTAATTCATTTTCTTGATTATTCTTATAAGTTAAAGTTTTTCTGTAAACTTGAAACTTTCACCCAAACAACTTTGTCAACTCATCAAATAAATCTACTTTTTTTTTTTTCTGAAAGTGTCGCCGGGAATGGGGAGGTAGGAGGGGGGGGGGGGGGGGCAACTTTTTAAGAGGCCCTGGGCCCAACTTCAGCTTGATCGGGCTCTGGGTACTAGTACAGTTTTTTTTCTCCCGAAATATAAAGATTTAGTTTAACTATTTATGCTTATTTAAACTTATTTATGCTAAAAAAATAATTCCAGGGGGGGGGGGGGGGACGTGACGTCCTTTTAAAGATCAAAGATAGAATTGAAAACTGTTATAAAAACATGTATAACAATCACTTATAAACAAATTAAGTTAAATAATGCTATAACCATTAATTTGTTAATAAAATTAACAAATTAATTTTATTTTATTTTATGTTTTGCAATGTTTTTCAGTATGCTTGATGTCTCGTGACATTGTTTACCATGTTGTTTTTAAATTATGTGAAAATTAATCCACGCTCGCAAATAGCTAATTTAATTTTTACTTTATTTTATGGTTGCAATATTTTCATTATGCTTTATGTCTCGTGACATTGTTTACTATATTATTGTTTTTAAGTTATGTGAAAATATTTTCTATTATGATTGATTTTGAAAATGTCGCCGATTGTGCGATGAAACGATCGTAAGTCTTAATAAAGATATTCTATCACTTTTTATAGCATTATTTAACTTAATTTGAAAACTGTTATTGTAAGAAAATTGTAATGTCTTTATGGAATGTTAATACCTTACACATATCCCATACATAATACAACAAATGAAGCGTTAACCATAGGGGAGACCGGGGCTAGTAGACGCAGTTTTTAGTTATTGATTTTTATTAATTTTTTGTTTAAGTTTTTTATGAAACTTTAACTGTACTTTTAAAGAACAGGCATTAGGCTATAAATACCCGGAGTTTTGAGTTTGTAGCTTTTCTATTTGTGTTTAGCGGAAGCCTAAAGTAAAAGGAAAATTGTGCGCCAACCTACCCCGTCACGGGGCAAGCTGCCTATACCTATAGGGTAAGTTGGCACACTCTTTATTAAAATTTAAATGAAACTCAAATAAGACACGCAGTGAAGAGAAATCAATTTCATTATTATCAGTAAGTTTAAACAAAGGCGTTATCGCCGTACAATGTAAATTCTAAGTTATGCAGACATAAAAATAATGAACAAAACATTAACATTGAGTAACTTCTATCCTACTCGATATCATCATCAGAGTTACAGTTGTAACAAATAAAAAATCGAGTGTCTCCGTTTGCGCAAGCCTCGTGTGCCCAAAATCTTGCATTGCAATCACTTTTCTCGGTGTTTGCTGTTTTTCAAGCTACCAGAACACACCAGACACCGAGCCAACTTGCATTGTGTTCAATGCGCATACTAGCCCCATAATAAATTTCTTCACAAAAGGGACGCGTAACCATCTAAACATAAATAATCCAAGTAAATCACATATGGGGTAGGTACGGTTAATCATACACTAAGAAAAAACTGTACAAGTTAAATTGCAATCATTAAGATAAGTATTAGAAATTAGAAAAAGAGTGAAGCAACAAAAAATTACTTATGAGTGTAAAAAACAGAAAAATCGTAATAAATGTCCACTGCACGTAGGTAACACTGCAAAACTACAATGAGGAATGTAAAAAACAAGAAGAAAGTTACTCTGTGACTGGTTACGCAATCTATCCACAAACAGGCGATTTATGAGGACTGCGCCTACTTACCCCGGTAGCCAACTAGCCCCGGTCTCCCCTACTCAAACTAAACAAATAAAAATTTATTTTTTAATTAAATTTGCCTCTTTCAAGCTACACTAAAACTTCAAAAATTATTTCTCTATTTTTTTTTTTAATTTAAACTAAACTATCAGTCTTTGCCCGCTATGCCGGTCGGTTTCTCCATATGAACTTTAAATCAAACAAAATATATTGATGAATTTGACCTTGTATTTTAAAGCAACATGGACCTTTACTTCAATGTCCTTCCGCATTGCAGAAAACTATACAAACGTTATTGCGCAATTATAATTTTCTAATGTGTCAGACAAAATATAAACTGCTAAGGACCAATTATTTTAATTGATAATTTATAGTAGGATTTGGTACAGAACAGTAGAACGATATGTAATATACTAAAACTACCCTTGAAAAATTATCTAACAATGCAAGTCTCATCAAAATCTGTCTAGCAGAACTTTTAAAAAACTCTCTTCCATAATCGAGTTCACCTTATAATAGAGTTTCCCCACCCATAATTCTATAACTAAGCAACGTAGAATGATATGTTATATACCAAAACATTTCCTGGAAAAGTGTCTCGAACAGCCAGATAAATCGCTAAATTTTCAACCGCAATCTATCACATAGAAATTTTTTTGAGCATTACAAGCATCCCCTTTCATGTTTGAATTAACTGTTTTCGTTTTATAATATTATCACGCACAAAACCTTTTTTTTTTTAAATAAAATAAAATTAGTAACAGTTTTTTCTTTTATTTTTCGTAGTGTATAGCCGTTTCAATTCTTTCATCAATGATAATAGTCGCCGAAAAATAATCAATGCAACCTTTTCGTTCAAAATAACAGAATTTTCCACCATAATTCTATAATTAATCTATGTTAAACTATATGTTATGTACTAAAACTTTTCCTGAAACATTATCTATCTAACAGTGCAAGCCCCATCAAATTCTATTCAGCAGAGCTCGAGTTATAAGCAGCCGGTACGAAATTTCAATTTGTATTTTATATATGAGGACGTGAGTTTCAAAACTCGCCATATCCAGAATTAAAAGAAATCTAGTTTTCACTGTCAATCTATTCTATTGGTGAACCTGCATCGAAAAAACACTACAATCTGCAAAAAAACTAGTTTTATCGTGTATTTCTGAGTTTGTAAAATCTTGGTTTACAAGGAAAAAGAATGGACACAGTCAGAGGATTTTCCAGAATTTGATTTTCTGGATAAAGCGAGACATCGAAACTCACGTCCTCATATACCGTGTGAGCCAAAAGTTCTTTAAAACTTTAAAAACTCATAAAAAAGGGAAGAAATTATGATAAAGGAGTGCGGTTTGCAAGAAAGGGCTCACAAGGTAAAGTCTGGCTGAGACAAGAAAAACCCTAAGTACATTTCCTGCTTTCGGAGGTTCCAAAACTTGTAGGGAAGGAACTTTGTCCGTAGGAGGGGAACGGCAGAAAAGGTTACGATAATTCTCGGAATGGCCGATTGAACGGAAGAAAAAAAGGCCGGACTTCCCTAAAATAAAGTCGACTGACCAGTTACCCTGGCAACAGAACCGAGTCAAGACCAGTTTCGGGGTTTTTCTTGTCTGAGCCAGACAGAAGTCGGATTTTTTTTTTAGCAGGAAAAAAAAAATACTTAAGAAATCCCATGCAGAGGGCGCTGACGACCCGAAACACAATGAACAGGACAACAACACGCTCTATTCATTTGTTCTTCCAATAACAAATGTTCAACATGACCTCCAGAACATTCTACAGCACAACTGTTGTCCTGTTCATTGTGTTTCGGGTCATCAGCGCCCTCTACATGTAAGTTTTTAACTAAAATTTTTTTTTTTTGCTGTTGAAGATAATCCGACTACGTTGTGAGCAGAGTTGGGCAGTATCGAAAATACATGTATTTGAAATACATTTTCAAAATACATTTGTATTTTTTATTTTAAACTGACTAAAGGAAAGTATTTTGGTAATGTATTTTGAAATGGTTTTTCCAAGTATTTTGTATTTTGAAAATACTCAAAATACATTTCTGTCGATTTCAAGCTACTTTTTTTAAACCGCAAATCTAAAATTCACAAAAGCAAAATACGCGCCAGACTGTTTTGTTTCGTCTTAGGTTTATAATGAATGCATCTGCTCTGCTGAAGCATTTTTGCTGAATGGTTACAATTCTAATGTTCTAGTTTTTATAGTTCTAACGTTGCTTTGAGAATGACAAAAACTACTGTGTGATAAACAGGAAGAATCATTTAGGGTTTTGCTGTGCATTCTATTTTTTAAACACGATAGAAATATGTTGCAGAACGAAGAAGACTCGTGAAAGAACGGCTCAGCTCCTGCTGGTAATATGTCAAGTGAATTAATTAATTGGGATACTACAGTTGCACTGTATTAGGCGGGAATTTTTTTTTTAATGATTTCTGTTGATAATGGTGTTAAAAATTTAAGGTTAGATGCCAAATGTGTAAAACAAGGTTACTTTTATAAGTGGAACTTTTGAAGCCACAACTAACTTTAAAACTCATTTAAAGGTAAGATTTTTGGTTTTATACCGTTATGCATTGATTGAAACATCATTTTTATAGCTCCTTTGTATTCACTGTATTAATTTTCAGGTATAATTTACCCCACCCATGATATTTATTAAATGGAGAGTGAAATTTATTATATAAATATAGTTCTATTTATTGCTATATTTATTATTACAAATACAGTATGTGTATGTTTAAATACAGTTTTACAATATAAATGAATGAGATATTCAATACGTTATGAAAATTTAAAATCATTTTATTCAAGATTGAAGGAACTTTAAGACAGACCACGACGAAGAGCGATGCATAGATGACAGGCACTTTTAATTTTTTAAACTCTAAAAGATCATTACTAAAGCACACTCAAAGAAAAAAAAAGAAAAAACATTATTTGGTGTTATTTCCTCATATTATGATTCCTAGAATTTAAATTTCTTTTTAAGAGGTTTCTGTTTGCAGGTGACAGCGCTTCGACTTCACAGGACAATACTATATATATATATATATATATATATATATATATATTTATAAGCGTTAACTTTTGTAAAAATTAGCTATCATCACGAAATTTTAATATATCATCGTGTATTGCACGTCAAAATGAGCGATATTAAATAACTAAGGGAATTAAGTAAAATGAACGTGAATTACTGTTCTGCACCAGGTAAGTAACCAGATTTTATCCGAGCGCACATCAACCAGCGGTGCCGTTTGGGTCGGATGGAAGCTAATTTTTTCGTTGGGGGCCGGGTTCGAGTTGATTTGGCCCTAATTCGAGTTCAGGCCTGCTCTGGTTGACTCTTGCGGGACGAGTTTGAAACAGTGCTGCAATCGTAAGAAAAGTCACGGTTTCCGGCGGATTCAGTTTCAGCTGAAAATTGTAAGCCTTAATAAAAGGTGCCCGGAACGGGGGATCTATGTTCTTAATATCCTCGTCTGAGCAGTCTCTCTCTTAGGCTGTGAAACCAGAGGTAGACGCTATAGCTTTATTGATTAAACAGAGAGTATACAGAGCTTCTTAAAAATAATCCAGATGGTATACGACGTATAACTCCGTATATCCTAACTACACCGCTGGTTTGGTAACTTATTTTAAAAAGAAAGTTCACTATATTGTTTAAAATGAAAAAACTATTATTTTTCTAACTATTACTATGCAGACATGCACGGTCCGAAATAACAGGTCTCGGCCTGAGTCCAACCCGTAGTAAAATCTTTCTAGCCGTCCGTCCCGTACAAAAAAATAAAAAAATAAAAAAAATAAAAATAAAAATAAAAAATAAAAAAAATAATGGCACTGGCTGGTATAGAAGCTAAAGGTTCGGGTCGAGCCCGGTTCGGTATAAAAGCTAAAAACTCGGAACAAGCTCGACGGCCCAATATAAAAGCTGAAAGTTCGGCCCGATCCCAGCTCGTACAAAACCTTAATTAACCCGGCCCAACAGAATTTCTACAAAATATTAATTTTTACGCCAATATGGGTTAAAAATCGTCTTGCATGAGGAATTCTAACAAAAAATACTTATTTTAGCTTTTATTTTCATGTTTGTACTTTTCATTTTTAAGAAAGCATGCTGGATTGCAATATTTATTTTTGAAATGAATCTGTATGGAAAAATCTTAGTTATTATTTATATCGCTAATCCACATTCCATGGCATGGAGACTTAAATATATGAAAAATGCTATAGCATAAAATCTTCTAAGACGAAATCGACAGGAAAGGAGAAAAAACCGTTATAGACAGCTTTCGTTCTTAGCAGGTAAATAATTTGTTGTAAATGAATTATGTTCTTTTCGCGCGTGTTATTATATTCATTTTGCATGGATCAACACATTTTCCTGTTTTAGACAGGATTCGTCATAGGCAGGTTCTTTTTCTGTGCTTTAGCTTTATTGCCTAGAGATACTATATGTACTATTCTTTAAAAATAATAAATTTAACAATTTAATTGTAGAATAATGGTGATTTTTAAAAATATACATTTTGTGAAAAAACTGTTGGGCCGTGCAGATTTTACTGATTTGTGCATAGGCCAGACCGGGCCAAACATTTTCATACGGGCTGGGTCGGGACCGAGCTTGAAAATTTTGGACAGAGCAGACCTCTATGAAGAATGAAGTTAACCCCTTCTGAATGAGCGACCGGTATACGCGCCGCATAAGTTGCTCAGAATCGCTGATTATTCCCGCTAGTTATTTTTTATTGTAAATTTTGACTTATTTAATCAGGACATTTTCTTGATTCAATTAGGCCAAAATTTCTTTTATGAAAAATCGATGATAAAATATTAATTTTGTAAAAGACGCTCGTCCCCAAGAGTTTAAGCCCCGATTCGGCCCGGAAAAAAGAAGTCAGTCCCGGACCGAAAAGAGTGATGTCGAGGTCCTGCCGGCCGGAGCCTTCAGAAAAACATAAAAACCGTGCCTGACCCGGAAAGGGTGAAATCCAGGCTCGGCCCGGTCAGAGTGTCGTGAATGAAAATTGGCCTGCCTGGCACGGTCCGTGAAGACCTGTAACTTTATGCACAAACTTTCTAAATTTTAAATGTCTTTTGTAATGTATTTTGTATCGAAAATGACTTTTCGATGTATTTTGCCCAACTCTGGTTGTGAGCCCTTTCTTACAAACCGCACTCCTTTATCATGATTTCTTCCCTTTTTATGAGTTTTTAAAGTTTTAACGAATTCTTGGCTCACCCGGTATATAATAGATAGCATAGCTGCCAACATCTCTTAATTATTCCGGAGACTGATCCAAGACAAACGTGTTTCCAACCGGAAATTTTATTTAATAAACGATTTAAAAATGAAATCTAATAAGTACCATGTCGAAAGAAGACACATTTTCTTATAAACACTTTTCGGTTTTTAACTTGTTTGTCTTGGATTTGGATCAAAGTCCGGAATAATTAAGTGATGTGGGCATCTTTGAGATAGTAGGTAGATTAAAAAAAATATATATGTAGTAGGTTTCACTTCTTCGGTTGACCCGTTGGCCAAACCCAGAGACGTCCTTTGGTGGGCGATGGGTGCAGGCGCATAGAGACTCGCGCCTGTCTTTGTATACAAAGGTCTTTCGGCCACGGATAAAAAGGATTAGTATTTTTTTATTTGATAAAATGTATTTAAATGTTTAGCACTCGTTTGATTTGTGTTCTTATTACATGTCAAATTTGTATATCTGAACATGTTTATTTAAATTAAACGTATATATAAATGTGTAACTTTTTTAGGAATGAAATCAAGCTAGTTAATGCCATTATACTCAAAGTAATCAAGATAAGCCATTGAAGAACCCAAACTGAGCTCTTGCTTCGATACTCATATTAATACTACTCATTATAATCAAACCTACACGCGACGCGTGATTCATTTTTACTTTTTTCTATCTTTACAAGAAGAAAGTATTGGATTCGTGAAAATTTTCGACTTTCCGTTTTCGACGGATTTACGCGTTTTAGGGGTCAGACATTCCGAAAAACATGTTTTTACAAAATGTCTGTCTGTATATGACACAAATTTTGTGGGCGCTCTATCTCAAGAACTAATGCACGGAATTTAATAAAAAAATTATATTCAGTTAGTCCCTGATATAAATTGGCGTTGATTAGTTTTTGGTGTAAATCGCTCAACAGGTGGCGCAACTATGCAGCATTTTTCACGATTTCCGCAATAGCTCAATCTCCAGAACCAATGCACGGATTTTCATCAAATTTCAGATTCAGTTAGTCCTTGACATGAATGGAAGTTTTATACATTTTGGTGTAAATCGCTCAACAGGTGGCGCTGCTATACTGCATTTTTTACGATTTCTGCAATAGCTCTACCTCGATAACTAATGCTTGGATTTTCAACAAACTTCAGAATCAGGTATACCTTGATCTGAATTAGTACTGTTTATGTTTTGGTGCAAATCGCTCAACAGGTGGCGCTGCTATGCTGTATTTTTCAAAATTTCCACTATAGCTGTATCTCAAAAACTAACGCACGAATTTTCATCAAACTTCATAATCAGTTAGTCCTTCACATGAATTGACATTTTATACATTTTGGTGTAAATCGCTCAACAGGTAGCGCTGCTATGCTGACTTTTTTTTTCGATTTCCGCAATAGCTCTATCTCAAGAACTAATGCTTGGATTTTCAATGGGCTTCAGATTCAGGTATACCTTGATATGAATTAGTTCTGCTTATATTTTGGTGCAAATCGCTCAACAGGTGGCGCTGCTATGCTGTATTTTTCAGAATTTCCACTATAGCTCTATCTCAATAACTAATGAACAATTTTCATCAAACTTCACATTCAGGTATACCTTGATATCAGTTAGTGTTGTTTATGTTTTGGTGTAAATCGCTCAACAGGTGGCGCTGCTGTGCTACATTTTTCAGAATTTCCGCTATAGCTCTATCTCAAGAACTAATTCATCAAACTTCAAATTCAGATGTACTTCAATATGAATTTTTGCTAAATTGATGTAATTTCTTGTACTATTTAAATGATTTAATTGATGTGATACATATAGAAGAAAGTTTTGTAATGGCCACAACATACTAGTTTATTTTGGAGCCTCTTTTACTTATCTTTCTGCTGATTATTTTGATGAACGACATTCATTATTTATTACTGATGATTTGGATTGTAATGACGCATATTTACATTTCTGTAAAATTAAGTGATATTTTACTCAAGTTTCTTTGTTGTTTTCCACATGTACATAATGTGAGGGCTTTTTATTTTATTGTGGAAAGGGGGGGGGGGGAGGGCCTCGCAAAAGTTCTTGCACTAGACTTCACTTTGGCTAAGGACGGATATACCACGGCCCCCGATTGCGAAATCCCATGCTAGCCTATGGGAAAACTTTGAAGTGCGATTGCTCATTACCTAATATAATTATTAAAATACCGTTTTCACCATCTAAAAGTAGACGTCAGATGCCGACGATGTGCGTTTTTAAAAATTGTCTCCATAAATTTTAAGTACATAAAAAATGCCTTTAAACTTTGAAATTTCCATTTGATTAAATTTTATCATCTTCTTAAAAATACTTAAAATTTACGTAGCCAATTTTTTAAAAAGCACGTCATCGGCATCTGACGTCTACTTTTTGAAGGTGAAAACGATATTTTGATAATTATATTAGGCAATGAGTAATCGCGCTTCAAAAATTTCCCATTTTAATTGGGGCCTGGGCCTAGTGTATAGTTTACCAGGTAAAATGACATGTATTTTACAAGAGTTGTTTACGGAAGAAGTAAATAACCAAATAAATAACTACTTTACTTGGTCTTTGCAATAAGTATACATATCTGCTTCTGCTGATTTTACAGTAGTACACCAACACTAAAAGTCTTTTTTCGGGGAAGGGGGGAGGGAGGGAAAGAAATTCAATTAACATTTTTAAAAAACCTTTGAATTTATTTAACCGTTAAAAGAAGCAGAAGAAAAAAAAGGCATACGAAGAGGAGACATATAAAAGAAAACGTTATTGAACAGAACGAGAATAGCTCTTTTTTGTTAGTGCTGCCATCTATCAGTAATAAAGAATACTAGAAAACATACACTTTCATTTCAGAACTCCTGATTTGCTTGAAAAAAATTATAGAAACGAATTTTAGCTTAAATTTTACTTTTTTCATAGTTAAAAAGTTAGTTTCTAAATCCCAATTGAGCAGTTGTTATAAATTTCATATTTTGTGAGAAGAAACTCATTTAACAATATATTCTAGGCTTTTTTTGAAAAATCGGATTAACCCGAACCCGACTAAGAAGAGTCAAATCCCAACCTGAAATCATTAAAGTCAACCCTACTTGACTGACCTGCCAGAGTCAAATCCCAACCCCGAAACCGAAACCATTAAATGCATCCAGACCCAAAACTAACCCGCAGCGAAAACAATAAGCATCAATCCGATCCAATGTGCGGTTCTGATCGAATTCAAATAAAATCATGTTACCCGACCTGATACAGAACTCTAGTCACCATACGGGCCGTCCTGATTTGCATCAATTTTTAAAACTGAATTTATATGAAAAATCCTATCAATATCTCTATATATAAATAAATACGTTTATCTTTCTTTTTTAATCTCATCCTACTCTAAAAGTAGTATAAAGTATTGATTATATTGAGGTAGAGGGTAAAAAATTTCAATTTTGAACTGAGCTTTAAGGAATTAATATGACAGCTACGGAATAAATAGTTATGACATGTTTCGCGCTTTGATCAATGATTGAATCTATTGTTGTGGAAAAAAAATTACCTACCAACCCACCACTAACTCTGCCGTAAATCATCGTGTAAAAGGGATATACCAATCAATTGGTAATAATATCTATTTTTAAATGTTATGCATGAGGATTTTGGATATTTGGAGATTGTCGTCATATTACATTACAAATTGTATCAAATATTTTCTTTCTTTCTTCTTCTTTTTATTATGGCAACACTCATTATTGACACTGTATATCAGTCCTTCACCCCCCCATCCTCTGCTTCTTTACTTTTTTGCTCCTTCTGTTAAATAAAAAATCCTTATTATAACCAATTTATTAAAATTTCGATTTCTAAAATTTTTATAGCCACTGAGGTTTTTAAAATGCAAAATATGTCGCAAACCTCAAACTAGCTCAATCATATCATTTTCAGCTATATGTTATTTGAAAATCGAATTCTGTCTGTTGTTCGCTGTTCATAGAATCCTTAGATTCCGTGGAGAGCAATTTGCGAACCAATTGGAGATGTTTACAGCATAACTTGCATTATTATTAATAGAGATTGAACGAAAATTAGTTTTCGTTTTCGGCCTAAAATCTGAATTGTGCCGAAAATTTGGCCGGACCGAAACTATCTGTATTCCGGAAATCTTGTTTCTTCCTTCAGAAATTTTCAACACTGCTCATTGATTTCAGCAGTATCGGCTCAAATGAGACATTAATTGCTATGAACTTGTCTGTTCATAATTATCAGTCATGACTGACTCAAGACGTGAGTGCAAATTATAAAGCAAGCAATGCATTTATGGCGCTTTTCACGTACTCATTAAATACTGCAGTCGTAACAGTAACAGAAAAATTTTAGTTTGAAACCACAGAAGTGTTTCGAATACTCTTTCAGATAGTTCTAGTATAATAGGTGATCGTTTACAAAAATCATTATAAAGGATAAATTGAGGTATGTATATCTAAAACATTTTTTAATTAGATGAAATTCGTATAATTAGAAAATCATTCTGTGTCATAGATGAATTATATTTTATTTAATTTGAAAATAAGAAGATTTGGTCAGAGGCACATAGAGTCAACTTGGGCCACATGTATAATTACAATTAATAATTCAGTATATTTATGTATGTATTAATTACTATAAAAAAAAAAAAAAAAAAAAAAAAAAAAAAAAAATGGACATTTTCGTTTTTGCCCTCAAATAGGAATATTACCGAAATTCGGTTTCGGTCGATCCTTATTAAAATTGAAGTGAGGAATAATTTTTGCCATACAAATTGTACACAATAAAACTTCTGAAAACAGAACCTGGCTGAAGAATTATTTTCTGAAATGAAAATATCTTATAATTTATCTTTTCGAATCATTAAAAGCCAAGAATACGCACCACACTGATTTTTTCAAAAATTGGCCGCCTTTAATGGATTCGTCTAAAATTCCCTGTTCTATTTTTTAATTTCAGTACATCTTTTTTATCTAAACTTTACAAAAAACCCACATCTTCCACGGGAAACTCATTTTCAGCAGCCGATCTTCAGAAGGCAATCTGCTGCTTGGTCGTCATCATTTGTGTACGTAACCTCGCTTAAGGAGCAGACGATAACGTAAATATAACAAAGATGTAGGGCTGAGATGTGAATCAGCTGATGACATAAACAGATCCTGGACACGCACACGAGTATAGAAGAAGCATTATGTTCGTGCTGAAGGGATCTGTCTTTTTCTAGAACCAAAAATATTTTTCGGTTGGGCTCGAGGGAAAGAAAAAGGAAGCATTAAAGAATTAATGATCATTTTGCGGCTATTTAGTGATGAAGTCATTAAATTACGCGTAGCTCAGAGGGCCTGGGTTCCAGGGTGGTCTTTGATTATGCTAGAGATAAAATATTACAGTATTTTTCTAATTACACGAAATTTAATATTTTGCTTTCACGAACTCACGCAAGCAATCTAGCACTCAGACATAGCATACAGATTTTATTTTAGTTAATGCTTATTGGTTTTAATTACTGGAAGAGCATCTTGTAATTTTAACAAATAATTAGACAAGTTTAATAACATTCTATATTGAAAGGAAATAGTAAACAAGTCGGAAATTCTACGTCAAACGTGGCAAATGAGGTGCGTTCGTACTATAACTAGTTTTATAAATATTCAGATTTTGGTGTAATAGCTGTTGCACAATAGCTGTTACAAAACTTATTACCATTATATATAGTAAATTAAAAAATACGGAAATAATATGACTCCATCTTAAATAGGACGTCATCACCATGGCAACCTAGAATCATTACATATCGTGGGATATGGTTGAATTAATGACGTATGATAGGATTTAATAGAATGAAGAAAACTTTTATTAATATCTTTTTAAGTTTTAATTCGATTTTCATAAAATTTGAAATGACCCGACAAAATTCTGCCACGGTTATATATATTAAATTTCAAACTATTCGGTTGGGTAGTTTTTGCGCTATTGTATGCAGATAGACGGGCGGACCAACGAAGACTATAGATGCTACGTATTTATATAATTGCGAACGCACCTAAAATGCTTGAAAAAAGTACATTTTAACTGCCTGTTATAGTTATTAAAAAATAATTTTTTTCGAATAGTAGTTAAATATTTCTAGGATTACCATCTGGTCATATGAAAAAATGCAACTATGGTAATAAAAATAAATGCATGTTTCAGATTTTATATTAAACTAACAGTTTTCGCCCGCTACTCTGGTCGATTTTCAAAACGAATCTTGAATCAAACGAAATATATGGATGAATTTGACCTTGTATTTTAAAACAATATGAACCTTTATCGAGAATGTCCTACCGTATTGTTGGAAACGATACCAACGTCATTGTGCTATTATATTTTATAATGCGTCAGACAACATGCAATATATTAAAACCATACCTGAAAAATGATCTAACATACAGTGCAAGTTTCATCAAATTAAATCAACAGGACTTTTTAAAAAGGCTAATCTTTCATAATCGGATTCACCTGATTACAGAACTTTCCCTCATAATTCTATAATTGAGCAACCTAAAACTATATATATTATATACTAAAAACTTCTCTGGAACATTATCTAACTAACAGTGCAAGTTTCACCGAAATCTATTCAGTAAAATCTTTTAAAAAGGCTAATCTTTCATAATCGTGTTTATCTGATTACAGAACTCCCCTCCGTCATAATTATGCAACTAAAAAACATAGAATGATATGTTGCGTACTGAAACCTTCCCTGAAAAATTATCTAACAGTGCAAGTTCTATCAAAATCCATTCAGTAGATATCAAGTTATAAGCAGCCGGAACGAGATCCCCATTTGCACTATACGAGGGTGGTTCAATAATTATTGTCCCTAGTGTATAAAAAATATTTGTACTGCGATGGTTGTTGTGGAATATCGAAGCCTAATGTCTTAGGTGCCTATATGCTCAATTTCAGAACCTTAGCTGCTATATTCGCATAGTTTTGGAGGGAGGGGTGAAAGGTTGATTTTTAGCTTATGGGACTAGATTTGTGGCAGTGGACTACTGTCGTTTGGACTCTGGATCATAGTGATGTAGCCTCATCTCAACCACTGTCACATATGTAGCCTCATAAGCTCCAAACCAGCATTTCACCCTCACCCTCCTCCTTCAAAACTCCCCAAAAATAGGTCTTTAAAACTTCACCCCTCCCTCCAAAACTATGTTAATATAGCAGCTGCGGTTCTGAAATTGAGCATATAGGTATTTAAGAGATTAGGCTTCGATATTCCACATCAACCATCGTAGTACAAATATTTTATATATACATTAGGGGCAATAATAATTGAACCACCCACGTATACAACAACCCAAATCATAACCAGAAATCACTGCTATAGCTATTGTTGTGTTGCGGATGATGATTATGGAAGATTCCAGATTAATCACTATTACTCCCTTTTTTTGAAAAAAAAGGATTATTATACCTATTGTATATGGACAGTGTACATTCATTTCAAAATTTCATTAAAAAAAATTTAATTGTCGTATCGGAAAGCGGTTTTCGCCGTAAGATTTCTCAATGTGTCTGATTTTTTTCCACAAAAATTCTGACTAATTTGACCTTTGACCCTTATGGTGAAAATCGCACTCCGATACGACAATTTATGGTTTTTATAATTTTTCAAACTTATTTGACTTATAATTTTTGACTTATTGGACTCTGAATTATTCATTTTTCTTTCGCCACAAAAATTCTGACTATTTGGCAATACTTATCGTATACAAGTCGTATCTTAAAAACGACAAGATATTTAAAAGAAAATTTCGGAGTTTTTGAAATGTGAACATATGAGAGTATGGAACATTCTGTATTGAACCCGATCGTGAAAAATAAGGCATAACTTACATTATCAACACATTATCACTTACAACATCCCCAACCGCCGCGGCGAGCGGCCCATCTTCGTCCGCAACCCTTTATTCTTCCACTTATTCCGACTCTTTTGCGGAAGCAAGTTGCATAGGTCCCCAGCCACGTCCCGAGTAAGAGACTCTCTAGCAAAAGCGAGATTGAAAAAAAAAAAAAAAAAAAAAAAAAAAAAAAAAAAAAATATTCAAAAATTGAAACCGGACAAATTTAAAAGGGAAATTACACAAATTAAAGACACCGAAAAGCGGGAAGGGTTGGGCTCGGGGCGATGAAGCTACCGAAAGACTCCTGCTGCTTCTAGCTTATTATTAGTCTCGGTGGCGGTTGGGGGTGGGCGGGGGGGGGTCAACCGCCGCGGCGAGCGGCCCATCTTCGTCCGCAACCCTTTATTCTTCCACTTATTCCGACTCTTTTGCGGAAGCAAGTTGCATAGGTCCCCAGCCACTTGAGTTTCTATCAAACAGATTTTAAATGTATAGTTACACTTTTAGTTAAGTAATTTTGAGTTTTTGTGATAAAGCATTTAGTACGTGAAAATTTTATATCGTATTTGGTTATGGTGATATTTGTAAGTCAAATGAGGAAAAAATCTTGCAACTGGCCTATCAACGACTGAAATGAGAGCTTTGCAAAGTGGGTGTCTGCCTACCCTCTCCTCGAATGAGGACTTGGTTTACTGAATCATGAATACAAAAAATGTTAAGATAAACTGTCCAAATCAAATGAGGAAAAAATCATGCAACTGGCCTATCAACTACTGAAATGAGAGCAGTAGTGCGATTATGAGAGTTTGGCGCCATGCGGTGTGCGGTGGGTTGATAGAGGTCAAATGAAGGTCATTCATTATCATCTTAGAGTACGATAACGAAAGTGCAACGCGATAAGCGAAGGGGGAAAATGATAACGGAAGTGCAGTGTGATAAGCGAAGGGGGAGATAAGAGAATTTTGATAAGGATTTTTTGAGATAAAAGTTTTTTAGCGTAGGAGGGCATTTTTTAGTGAGAGAAAGGATAATTTTTAATGAAGCGTTTTCCCGGAAGTTTTAGATCTAGAACAAATAACGTTTTCTCAATAAATTTTAGGAGGGAATTTTTGAAGTGAAAACTTCTTTAGGCGCATTGAGCTTTTTTTGAGATGGGGAAAAACCACTGATTTCGAGACACTGTAACGTAACGACATGCTAGCATTTTGACACATAGACACTAGCGCGCCAAGCGGTGAATGACAGGAACTTTTCCCTCTTCAGCTCAATCCGCAAAAGAAGAAGGAAGCTAAAACTCACTTTTTCTCCCGGCGTATTGCTAAAACAAATTATTATTTTGTTTTTCGTCAGTTAAAATGAATTATACCGTATTCGTGACCTACCTATTTCGTGTAACTAAAAACCGATAACGCTGTATTTTATCGTGTTGATGGTCTGGTCAATAACCAACAGTATTGGCGGGAATTTCGATTACGGAAGATAAAATACGAGTCACAGATGTCAGATACGCACTTGGGTACCTAATTGACAGCAAAATGGCGTTATTTTATTTTACAAGGTAACCCGGCTACTGTTGCTTATTTATTAATAAATTGTTCATTTACTTTTATTTTATTTTTTTAAATTGTACAATTGTTTTGTTCTATAGTTATTAATGAAATTACCGTTTATTTATTGTTGTTTACTTTTTAAAACAATAGAAAATAATTTAAAAATATATATTGTAACTGGTATTGGAAAACGGGCTTTCGCCAAATTGACGTTAAAAAATCGCGCCAAACCTGGTTCGTATATCACATCTCTGCCAAATTCTCGTTTTTTTTTATTTTTCGACTTTTTATCCAAATTTTCCGGATTTTTTAAATTTTCCCTTTCATTGTATCCCAAACACTACCTTCATACCAAATTTCAAGATTCTAGGGATACAGGACGTACCTCTGAGTTTTGATGATCGGTGAATCAGTGTCGAAAAGGGGAAAGTTTAAGTTCATATATCTTCTGAAATAAAGATAGAAACGTGAAATTTCAGCATTTAGTTCCATTTCCACATTACTTTAGATCAGTGGCGTAGCTACATATTCAGCGCCCTGGAGCAAGGAAAGTTTGTGCGCCCTCTTGTCACACGAAAAAGTTCTGCGCAATTTTATTTTCAAGTTTAAAATTTATATACTAAACTTTATTTTATTTAAAACTTTACTTTTATTTGAAAATCAAAGTTTTAACAACGTATTAAATATAAATAATTAAAAATAGATAATGAATAATGAAATGAATTATAATTCTTTAAGTACGGAGTACCTACCAATATTTCCTGCGAATTGGGCGGGATTTTAATTTTAAATGCGCAATGAGCCGAAGCAATCTGCCGCGCTTAATATCTATTTTTTCTTTTCAAGGTTTTCGAAGCATTGTAGAATACTAATAAAAAACACACTATTGACAAGATTTTTTTTTTAAATTTTCGTATATGGATGAAACAGGTTTTCTGTTGTCAAAAAATACTAAAATTCCATAAAATTCAAAGTATCATGACTCGGTAAATTTTGGTCATACAAAATTTTTTAATTTTATTTTACCTGTTAAAGTACGGAGAAGATTTTCCTAAATATAACGCGAATAAAGATGTAAACTTCGTAATTTTAAAAAAATAACAATTTTGACATAAATTATTTTTAAGAGGATGAAGAACAACTTTGAAGCTTTTCTACTATTTGCACTAAATTTCTACAGCTAATAATTTAGAAAATTAGACAGACACCGGGGTCCTCACTGACCTTTCACTAATCTGAACAATTTGGCAAATCATTAAAGAAAAACTACCCAAATTCAAATAATGGTAGTAATAGATTCGTCGTGAAACACTAAGAATATCAAAACATAAATATTGAGTTACATAGGAAAGGTTTAATCGTGGAATAACATCATTAAGAGTGTCACCGAGAGAAAAAAACGATCTCTTGCAATTTGGGCGATTTCAGTCATTTTCTCGCCAAATGATACGTTTTGGTGCAGTTGCGATCGGGAGCGAGAACCCTGATTGACACCCTGATATATTACTTAAGATTGCAGTTTTTTCACTTTTCATCAAAATGAAAGGATAATGGGAAAAAATATGCTCACTAAGTTAATGTTGCAACCAATGCCCAATGCTGCAATTATTTATGTTAATTAAATACAAATGAACACAAAATTGCACTTCCACACATATGCTACAGCCGGAAATATGCAAATTCGGTGTTTGACAATGTGGTGCGCAATGGACGAATGTTGGAATTCTGGCCTGTAGTGTTGTTTAAAAGGAATGTGGTGTCTGAGAGGGATCAGTATTCATTAGTTATAGCTCAAAGTCATCATTTACGTGAAGTTCAAAAGTGGTGATTAATTGTTAGAATCGAGGGAGGTGAAACACAAATGAAGGTTACCCAAGATTTGAATATCCCTCAAATTGGCATATTAAGAGCTTGGAGCCGTTTTTTAAGTACTAGATCCATTGATAGACAGCCTGGTCAAGGGTGACCAAGAGCATCAACTACATTCGAATACCGTTTTCCGTCATTGTCGGCTCGAAGTAACCGCGAAGCGACTACAAGAAATTTGGTTTCAGACCTTCAGGCTGCCACAGGAACTCGACTTAGCCGGTCTACTGCTGCACAGAGGCTTAACGAGCGTGGACTGTATGCGAGAAAACAGGGCTGCGGAATCGGTGGGAAAAATGGACGACTCCGACTCCTTGAATTTTAACAGATCCGACTCTTTCGTTCAAAAATAGGCCTGGCTCCGACAGTCCTGGATAAAACCAATAGTTTGTGTCCCACGCATTCCAGCTTCCAAAGGCGTCGTCGTGATCAGCGGAGCCAAAACGACTCGGCCCGACGAGTATTGTTTACTAGCGAGTCCAGATATAGTCTGAACACTGATTCTAGACGTGTTTTAATCTGCAGAGAAGAAAGAACACGCAACTTGTTTTTCTTTGTCCGTGAAATATTCCGTTTCCGCGACCGCGGTTTAATGGTTTGGAAGGGAGAATCATGACAATTGGCGCACCAAGCTGCATATGGTGGCTCTGTATGGTGGCTCTGTAACCGCTAGAAGATATGTGGAGGAGGTATTGGAACCCCAAGTTAGACTGCTTAAGGGTGATGTTGGCCCAGAGATTTTTTTAATGGATGACAATGCTCGGGCACAACGAGTATATGTGGTGTCAGAATACTTGCAAACAGAAGATATCATTCGAATGGATTGGACACCTTACTCACTTAACTTGAACCAGATTGAGCATTTGTGGGATGACTTAGGGCGCTGACTTTCAGCGCACCAAATCCCTCCACGGACCTTCTAGGAGCTTAAAAGTGCACTTTAAGAAGAGTGGAATGCCATTCCACAAGACTTGATCAACTCTTTTGCAAAGTCTGTGAAATCAAGATGTGAGATATGCATATCAGTCCGAGGTGACCTTACACCATATTAAAGAAAACATTTTCCCACAAAAGAAACATTGTAATTTATGTTAACTAATGCTTTTGTATAAATTTCCATTAATAATTTTTCATTAAGTGTCAGTCGTTTTATTTTTGTCATTTAACTGTGTCTTTTAATTTTGATAATCAGTGTACTTTCCATACACATACAATGCAAACTAGTCGGATGTGGCAATCCCAAAACTTTCTTCTATCTCATACATGTTAATACTTCCTGGAAAATGCAGCATAGCATCACCACCAGTTAGGTGATTTACACTAACATCTAATCAGTAACAACGTATGTCAAATTCTAACTGAATTTGAAGTTTGATGAAAATCCATGCATTAGTTTTTGAGATAGAGCTATTGCGGAAATCGTGAAAAGTTTTGTATAGCAATGGCACCTATTGGACAATTTACGCCAAAAACTTATCAGGATCAATTTATGTCAGGGACTAACAGAACCTAAAGTTTGAAGAAATTCATGCATTAGCTCTTCAGATACAGCTATTGCGGAAATCGTGAAAAATGCAGCGTAGTAGCGCCGCCTGTTGGGCGATTTGCACAAAGCACTAATTTAAACTAACGCAGCACTAATTTATATCAGGGACTAACTGAATCTGAAGTTTGATGATTTCTGTATTAGTTCTCGAGGTAGAGCTATTACGACAATCATGAATAATGCAGCATAGCAGCGCCACCTATTGGGCGATTTACACCAAAAAGTTATCAGCATCAAATTATATCAAGGATAATTGAATATGAAGTTTTCCGAAAATCCGTGGTTTAGTTCTAAAAATATAGTTATTGTGGAAATCACGAATAATTCAGCACAGTTGCGCCACCTGCTGGGCGATTCACACCAAAAAATAATCAACACCAGTTTATATCGGGGACTACCTGAATCTGAAATTTTATTAAATTCCGTTCATTAGTTCTTGAGATAGAGTGCACACAAAATTTGTGTTACATACAGACAGACTCACAGACAGGCATTTTGTAACGGGATCTCTGACTCCTAAAGCGTATAAATCCGCCGAAAACCCGAATTCAAAAATTTTCATGAATCTAATACTTTCTTCTTGTAAAGATAGAAGAAAGTAACAAGGTAATAGGAAAGCATTGTAATTACAATAAAAACTAGTCGGATGAGGCAATTCCAAAACTTCCTTCTATCTCATACATGTTAATACTTCCTGAAAAATGCAACACCGGGTGGGTGATTTACACCAAAATCTACTCAGCAACAACTTATGTCAACTTCTAACTGAACCTAAAGTTTGATGAAAATCAGTGCATTAGTTTTTGAGATAGAGCTGTTACGGAAATCGTAAAAAATTCAGTTTTTGAGACAGAACTATTACGGAAATCGTAAAAAATTCAGTTTTTGAGACAGAGCTATTACGGAAATCGTAAAAAATTCTGCATAAGCAGGTCACCTGTTGCGCGATTTACACCAAAAACTAATTAGGACAAATTTATGTGAAAGATTAACTGAATCAGAAGTTTGATGAAAATTGATGCATTAGTTCTTGAGATACAGCTATTGTGGAAATCATGAAAAATGTAGCATAGCAGCGCCACCTGTTGGGCGATTTACACCACAAACTAAACAGTACTAATTTATATCAGGGACTAATTGAATCTGAAATTTCATGAAAATCCGTGCATTACTTCTTTAGATAGAGCTATTGCGATAATCATAAATAATGTAGAATGCAGCAGCGCCACCTGTAGGTCGATTTACACCAAAAAGTAACTAACACCAAAGTATATCGAGGACGGACTAAATCTGAAGTGTTATGAAAATCTGTGCATTAGTTCTTGAGATATAGCTATTCCGGAAGTAGTGAGCAATGCAGAATAGCAGCGCCACTGTTGGGCGATTTACACCAAAAAGTAATCAGCGCCAATTTATATCAGGGACTAACTGAATCTAAAGTTTTATTAAATGCCATTCATTAGTTCTTGAGATAGAGCGCCCACAAAATTTGTGCCACATACGGACTCACAGAGCGGGGGGACGAGGACAGAGCCTGATTACGGCCCAAGCAAACGAACATTACTATATTTTGCCTTATTTAATCCTAAAATTTTGCGATTAAATAAGGTTTAATGCGTAAAAATACATTACGATGGTGGTGAAAGTGGTGTAAGTTTGCATAGGCGATAATCAGGTTCTAAGGAACACTGAATTTGGTATTTAACTTTTTCTCTCTTTTTGATCAAAAAGGCTTATCAATTCTGCATTTGAGACTTGCCATATTTTTAAAATCTCAAAAAACGCACGAAATGTAATTTGCCGCTTCCCCCTCACCCCCTTCTAAGTTTTGTCGTCGTGGGCTGATGAGGAATGCGCCTAAATCCGGCTCTTATTATTGTTTTATAATAATCTGTACTGATGCATGTTTAAATTCTACACACACGCACACACACACACAAAAAAAAACCCTTCAAAAATTTCTTTTTTTTTTGGTTTTTTGTTTGTAAAATGGTCAATATTTTTCTTGAACTTGTCAAACTTTTTCTTTTTTTTTTTTTTTTTTTTTCAAATCATAAAATAACTAAATAGCCAAGACATTGCTATTACATCATAAATATAGGTTTCTTAACGGTGACTTCTTTGGCTATCATTATTTCCGTACAGTAATCATCGTGATAAATTTCTAAAACATTTTCAAAAGAAATGCACAAGAAAGATTATTTTTTGGAAATAGTGGTACCCAATAAAGTGACCGATAAGAATCCTGTAAACAAGTTTTGATTACTTAAAGGTTTGAAGATCTCGACTGTCGGTCCAAGGAAAAGTTACAGAAAAAAAATAAACCCTGTTTGCTCGGCCTACAGGCGCAGGTAGATTTCGAAGTTAAGCACTAATTTCACCAACAAAAACTAAATAAAGATTAGATATAAACTCAGTTTAACAATTTTATCTGGCTGCTTTTGAAGAGATTTTAATTTCATTTTTCTAAGAGCTGGTTTTATCAGAATCATGTTATTAAGATATTTTTTCTTTAACCGCTATGTATTCTTAATTTGTATTTGCTGTAAGGTTTCATCCTATCAAAAACTTATCAATATAAAAGTTGTAGATAATATTAAGAAGATTTATAATAACTTCAAGCGGATTTGATATCTTATGAATTGACGAAATCATGATTTTTTCTTCTTCAACCCCTCCCCCTCCCCTTTTTGTTTTTGTTTTCGTTTTTAATTTTTTTTTTTTCGTTAAGAGTTGGTTCTATCAAAAACTTGTGAATACAAAAGTTGTAGATAATATTAAGAAGATTTATAATAAATTTAACTGGATTTGATATCTTGAGAATTGACGAAGTTATGAATTTTTTTTCACAAAACCCTATTTTTATCCTCCCCATTTCCATCCCCCTTGGGTCGATTTTGCCCATTTACAATCCCCGCCGAGATATTAGCCATCTTAATGTTTTTGGTGAGTTTGAAGACGATCCATGCATAATTGTGACTTTTATGATGCTTACAAAATTTAGTGCATGCATATATATAAATTTTTTAGGTAGGGGGTGGTTTTGGGTTCCTGGGGTCCTATAATGAAACGTTATGAAGGAATTTTTCAAAAGTCACACCATGGTAACGACTGCGATTTCTTACGAAATCTACCTAAAAACAGGCATGCTAAAACGGTACTGGAGAAGTCACTTGAGGCTTCAATATGGTATGAATTAAAATTGAAACTTCACGAATAGAACAGTGTATAAAGCATGTTTCAAATCGAAATAGTTGAGAACACAAGGTAAAACATCAATGAAACAAGATTCATCTATAATATCTGATTAATAACGAAGAAAATATGCAAATATTTTTACAAATCTTTATTCTGCTCTTTTCTAATTTGGCGCCCTTAGGATGCGTGCGCCTGGAGCAGTCTGCTCCAACTGCTCCACGGTAGCTACGCCCCTGCTTTAGATTTACGAAGTTTCAAGTTGCTGGGAATCACCAACACAAAGATATTGGGGGTCAAAAGTACCCTGAGTTGCTTCCAGAAAAAGATGCTTACGGCTGTGCTTTCAAGACTTGACATGACATCGCGGTGCTTAAGGAGTGCCAACGCGGCGTGAAACGCCGCCGCGCGTAACCTCCAACTAAAAATGAGAAAGGGAACTAGAGATGAATTTCGAAACAATGCACGGCCTAAAAGTATAATTTGGGCTTTCGAGACTTGGCAGGGGCACTGCCGTGTCTCCAGATCCTTTCATTAGTGCTGCTACACAATTCAACGCATAAAACATTTCCTGACGATTAAAAAAACACACACGTAATTGTTGAAGTTTTCACTTCTATTGGCACTCCCGGAGTGCAACTGTTTTTTTTTTTTCTTTAATTGTGGACCCACCCGCTTTGTTTAATTTAGAATTCCATCGGAACAGCATTTAATATTAAAAGAATAATGCTACTTTGATAAATTTTATATGTATTATATATCAGTTTTATATGTATTTAGGGAAAGATATTTGAGCGGGGTTATTCTTATCGCCTGGAAATTGTAGGACGATAGCGCGCGTTAGGTTCAGTGATAAAAATTGTTTTTGTCTTTAAATGAATTTATATTTGAGAATCTTATGTACCGATGTTTTTGAACAAATGGAATTATTTTAGAGCATGTTTTCTTATTTTTATAATGCACTTTTTTAAGGAACGAAATTTAACACACTTTTCTAAATTTTCGCATTGTTCATATTGTTTTAGAGAATATTTTTGCAAAGAACATTTTAGCATTAAATAAAAGAAAAATTAATTGATAAATGTAATTTAAAAGTTTGATTTTTTACGCTTTCTCCAAGTTTTTAAAATACATTTTTAGATAATTAATATATTATCTAAACACACACACATATATATATGTGTGTGTGTGTGTATGTACATATATTTTTTAACTAATGATTCCTTTTTAAAATTTGTTTTAATTTGCAATTTTTTCATAACTTTCTTAAAGACTTGTAATTTTAGGTAGCTTTCTTTACAAAAAAGCTATCTATTGCAGCCGTTCGGAGGAAAGCGATTTCAAAAAAATTTGGTATATTTTCATCGATCATGACCCCCAGACCCCGAAACCACCCTCCGTTCAAAATTGATATATATATATATATATATAAATATATCTGACCTATGTCACACTGTAACTCCCGTAATTATGAACCGATTTCGATGTAATTCGGTGTGTACATAGTACATACCAATGTCTCGGCCGAGTTCGTTGGCCAGCTTCATCCGCCGTTTTGTTTCAAAATGGCGGCCATTTAAAATTTTAAAAAAATTTAAAACTTGAAATGTGGTACAAAAAAATTAAAAATGGAAAAATATTTTTTTCTTATGTATTTGACCTTTATACTGAGATTCCGGAGCAGTTTTTGTTTCGTCTATATCTTAAAAAATGGCTGAGTTATAGCATTTTGAATTTCTAGCGTGGCTGACATTTTGAAACGTCCTGAATTTTGTCACGCGATAAAAGGCGTATTTATGAGCCGATTTGGATGTAATTCGGTGTGTACATAGTACATACCAATCTCTCGACCGAGTTCGTTGGCCAGCTTCATCCGCCATTTTGTTTCAAAATGGCGGCCATTTAAAATTGTTTTAAAAATTTTAAATTTGAAATGTGGTACCAAAAAATTGAAAATGGAAAAATATTTTTTTCTTATGTATTTGACCTTTATACAAAGATTTCGGAGCAGTTTTTGTTTCGTCTATATTTTAAAAAATGGCTGAGTTATAGCATTTTGAATTTCTAGCGTGGCTGACATTTTGAAACGTCCTGAATTTTGTCACGCGATAAAAGGCGTATTTATGAACCGATTTGGATGTAACTTCGTTTCTACATAGTACATACCAATGTCTCGACCGGGTTCGTTGGCCAGCTTCACCCGCCATCTTGTTTAAAAATGGCGGCATTTTAAATTTTTAAGAAAAATTTAAATTTGAAATGTGGTACCAAAAATTGAAAATTGAAAAAAAAATTTTCTTCTTATGTGTTTGACCTTGATAAAAAGATTCGGGAGCAGTTTTTGTTTCGTCTATATCTTAAGAAATGGCTGAGTTATAGCATTTTGAATTTCTAGCGTGGCTGACATTTTGAAACGTCCTGATTTTTCTCACGTAATAACAGGCGTATTTATGAACCGACTTGGATGTACCTTGGTGTGTACATAGTACATACAAATATCTCGACCGAGTTCGTTGGCCAGCTTCATCCGCCATCTTGTTTCAAAATGGCGCCCATTTAAAAAAATAAAAAAAATTAAATGAGATACCAAAAAATTGGAAAATGAAAAAGATTTTTTTTGTATGTGTTTGACCTTAATACAAAGATTCCGGAACAGTTTTTCTTTCGTCTATATCTAACAAAAAATGGCTGAGTAATAGCATTTTGAATTTCTCTTGTGGCTGACATTTTAAAACGACCTGATTTTTGTCACGCGATAACAGGCGTATTTATGAACCTATTTGGATGTAACTTGGTCTGTACATAGTACATACCAATGTCTCGACCGAGTTCGTTGGCCAGTTTCATTCGCCATCTTGTTTCAAAAGGGTTGCCATTTTAAAAAAATTAAATTTAAAATTCAAAATGAGGTATTAAAAAATTAAAAAATGAAAAAGATTTTTTTATGTGTTTGGCCTTGATACAAAAATTCCGGAGCAGTTTTTGTTTCTGAAAATTTGTTCTTTTGTTGATATCTTAAAAAATGGTTGATTTATAGCACTTTGAATTTCTAGCATGGCTAACATTTTGAAACGATCTTGTATTTGTCACGCGATAACACACGTATTCACCTATTTCGATGTAAGAAGGCATGTGGATAGTATACATCAACACCTCGACCAAGTTCGCTGGCCAGATTCATCAGCCATCTTGTTTCAAAATGGCGGCCATTAAATTAAAAAATATATATATATTTAAAGTGAGGTGCAAAAAAATTAGAAATTGAAAAAGGTTTCTTTCTTAAGTATTTGATCTTGATATAAGGATTCAGGAGCATTTTTTGTTTGTCCTTACCTTAAAAAATGGCTCAGATATAGCAGTTTCAATTTCTATTGTGGGTGACATTTTGAAAAATCTGATTTTTTGCATGCGACAGCACTCCTATATATTAACCGATTCCGATGTGAGTGAGCATGTGCACAGCAATTACTAAGGTCTCGACCAAGTTCACTGCTTAGCCTCATCCACCATGTTGTCTTAAAATGACAGGCACTTTAAGAAATTGCCGAATTTGGCAGCCAAATATAAGTCACTTTAAAGAAAAGCAGCTTGGATAAAGCTGACTAATTTCGCGAAATACTCATTCATTATATTGATAAAAATTAGTATTGAATCTCCTATATTCGGTTTCCACTAAATTGAGCTTCGTGTGTTTGCATGATATAAGTTGGCTTTTTTAAAATAAGGATTATGAAAGCTACCTCTTCCTCCCGGCACTGGCCGGAAGGACTTTTTTTTTTCAAAACATAATACACATCTATGTTTGTACATATATATGCATATGTATTAAAATTTCTTGACTTGCAAATATATATACAGTCAAACCTCGTTAACATGAACACGCTTAACGTGAATTACTTTTAACATGAATTGTTTTCACAGTCCCCTATAAAAACAAATACAAAGATTTGATACTGATAACATGAATTACTGTTAACATGAACAAAATTTTGATTCCCCTTGAGGTTCATGTTAACGAGGTTTGACTGTATAAATATATATTAAATTTTTGATAATTTGTAATTTTTTTGTGAATGGTTTTATCAAATTATATATATTTTTTAAATATTTGAAATTTTTTTTTATTAACTTTTAATTATTCTTCAAAACTTTTTTATTAAGCTTTATTATTTTTTATTAAGTTTTATTATTATTTTTTAAAACTTATATATATATATAGATAGATATTATATTGATCGTTCAATATTTTTATGTTTGTTTTTTATTATTATTTTAAGCGATTAATTATTTTAAATGTTTTTTGGAATTTTTATTCAGCGTTAAGTTATAGATAATTAGTTATTTAATTTTATTTAATACTTGTGTAGAATATACATATAAAATATTTATTTGATAATTACTTATAAATTCAACATAACTTTGAAAATGAGAAGTTCAAATCGTTTGGTGATTAGACAATTTATATGATAAATGGTAAAGTTAAGTTGAGTCCATTGCTTTTATATTGCTAAAATTGTGTACTTAGCAATTTTAGCAAGTCTTACATTCTCATTAGTTTGGCTACACGTGTCAAAATATCGCCAAATTTGGCTACCAAAAAGTGTTTTTGTTGTATGTTAGTGGAATAGTATATGCTTGTTAGGTGGTATTTATTCATTGATAGTTAATTTTTCTTTGATATATTGGAAATACAATATTTTTGAAAAGTTGAAAATATTTCTAAGCTTTTTGTAAACTTTGGAATAATACTTTTATCAATTTATGTATTTTTGTTTGGTGGTAAAATTTTTATGTAATAATTGAAATTCATTTTTATTATCAAATATATATTTCATTAATCTTTTAATTTCCAGTTTTTTGTTGTGTTTAATTATATTAAGGGTGTATTCGAAAAAATATTTTTCCACCCTCAACAGCTCGAAATTTTCTGAGACATTTTCAGACTCAATTTTAAAAGTAAAAACATGAAACTTGCTGGGGTGATTTCTGAAGACATGTTTAACATGCCGTGTGATTTCATTTTCAGCTCAATTAATTAGAATTTGATTTTTAAACAATTATTTTCTCAGTATGACCATTTTTTTCATTCCCAGATCGCCCGCTTCGGAAAATTCGGTTTAAAACGCCAATTTTGACAGCGTTTTTTACAGTATTTTCTGCATTTATCAAAAAATTAAGAAGCACGGCACATTATATAGTTTCTAAATAAGAGAATTTCCCAGTTTGATGCGTTTGAGAGCAAAAATGAATTTTAAAATGAATCAGAAAATAAGCAGTTTGGATCGAAATACACCCTTAAATCATGTTTGAAATTTTCATTCAGTATATATTTAATTTTCTATAGTATTCTTAATATGTTAATGTTTATGTGTGATATATAGTTAGTATGTTATATAAATAACTTTGAAAATGAGAAGGTTTAATCGCTTGATGATTGAAGAATTTTCTGTCAAATAGCAAAGTTAACTTGAGCAAAAAGAGTAAATAGCATACAGTTAATATATAAAGTGGTAGTTTTGAAATTTGATATGTAAAATATCATAGGATATTCCTGAAAAGTGTTCACTTAATTTCAATTAAAAGTTCACATGTAATTAATCATAAATTAAATACCTACTACTTCTAGAAACATTGGAAAAATTCTATTACGTAATATGATCGGTGTTAAATATATTTATATGGAAGTTAGCGAATATAGTTAAATCTACTCTGGGAAATTAGATAAAATTTATATGCACTAAACTATATCAGAATTAATATAGCATACGTATAAGGTGTTTATATGCTAGTAAGTAACTGAAAATCAAAAACGATAGAAATTATATTTATATGATTAAACAACAAGACTAATGGTTAGTGTAGTTATTATAAAATGAGAAGCCTCGTAACTAATTTGGATAATTCCAAAATAGCAAAACTTGCCTAGATAGTGTGATTGGATAGGATATCACGTAACCTCTATTACGTAACGTGTTAACTTAGCAAAATTTGAACTAAATCTATATTTCAAAGTGTATGTCAAAAAAGTTCACACATAGATGCTTTGCATGGGGTTTTAGATACAAATATGAGCATATTTGAAATAACAAAACTAAAAAGAACAAAATTCTATAAATAATAGTAAATTCGCAAATATATGAATTGAAATTAAATTAATTAAAAAAATATATTTATTAAATGATAATGCATGAAGTTAATGACAGATTAGACTTCGAGCAAATTGTACTAAGTTCTCAGTGACGTCATCTCTTGGTAAAAGCCATTGATGAGTCATAACTTTATGTCTGAACTTGCTGGTGATTTGAAGTATCATCTGATATGAACTTATCAAGCATTCTTCTTCAAGTAACTTGGGGAAATAGACGTGTTTGCATATGTGTCCGTATAGCGTAAGTATAATTTATATGTTTATAATTTAATAATATATAAAGTATATGTAAATTCTAATTTTTCTTATACGTTTAGTTCATAGTTGTTATGGCATATACGTTTTAATTTATCGAACCTAATCAAAAACTTAAAATGTATGTTATGCTAATTTGTTAAAAATGATAAGTGTAAAGTTCTTGTGTTAAAAGTAATTTAGATGATATATATATATATCGATTTGAATAATTCATATATTTAGTCGTTTTATAGGGTATCTAACAAATTAAAATGTTAATAAGTTTTGTAACAAATGATAAAAGCTATTTATGCATGATTGTATTTTTAAATAATTCATATATTAACTAACTCTAAGCTCATTCACTCATAAAAAAATTATTTTTCGCTTTAATTGGTTGAACGATGAATGTGTGTGTGCTGTCTAAACTTTAGAAATAAATTAAAACCTTTGTTAATATCAGATTCTACTAAATAAAGCACAAGGGATTAAATCTCTGTTTTCTTTTTAATTTCATAAAATATAAGATTTATTTTTTATAACCATATGCAAATAGAATAAAGAGTTAAAAGTTCTTAACATGTTTCACAATTCATTTGAAACTTGTGTTAGCTTATTTAAAAAATTATAGATTTTATCCTTAGTGGATGTTGTTTAGTTATAATAATGATATTTTTTAGTATGCACTATTATTATTATTTATTTCTTCCCATTTCCTAAATTCCCCTATATGTTATTAGTAATTAACAAGCAGGTAATGTTTAGTTACAATAACAGTTAAATGAACATATTTTTTTCTGTCGATATTTAAATAAATCCCTGATTAAATATATTTCTTTCAATAAGTAGCAAGTTTTGAATTTTGAGTGATTGTTTAATATGTTGAAAAAGAAGTAGTGTGAGCGAATAAAATTTAAAAATGTTTAAGCAAACTAATTTGCGTTAAATGAACTAATATGTGTTTATGAAAAAATTAATGTTATCATTCTAAAATTAGTGAAAACTCGAAATTACGAGAAAGTGCTTTTAATTATTCTATAACAATTGGAAATTCTCTTATCACATATCCCCACTTTGACAGCAAACAGTCCCTAAACATGAGCGAGTCAAAATTATCATGCGAACTGTCATGCTTTATTCCCCTAAATTGAAAACAGATACTGAAAACATTTAACTGTTTGAAAGATTACATATTACTAATATAAAACTCTCTTCTGTGGAAAGGGTATCAAATTTAAACGAAGTATTTTTATTTTCTCAATATTTATACTAAAAATTAACTTATTTTGTAAAATTTCCCTAAAGTCAATTTTCTAGAAAATGCTTTAAATTACTTATAGTAAATTCTCTTATTTACAATCCACGCTGCGTCATCAAACAATGATTCAAGTTCGTTGGCTCAAAGTCAAGATTTTTGCTATATAAATTGCAATGCTCTTTACCCCTTCAAGTTGAAGTCTAATATATTCAGTTCCTCACTCAAAAGTTTTAAAAATTCATTATATGCTATACATAATCTTTTGTCCTATGTGTTACTTTATTACAGTGAACTCAACGTAACATTTTTTTTATTATTAATGTAATGACATTATTATCCTAATAGTATATGCTATTATTATTTTAATCTTCTTATTATTTCAATGTTATATGTTATTATTATTAGTAGTAGTATTTAAATGCTATTAATATTGATAGCAGAATTTAATTAGTATGTATGTGAAAAAAAAATTGTCCTAGAAAACTGTGTAACTTTCTTATAGGTACTTTTTAGCTAAACGTAATATTATTATCATTATTTAAATTGATTTTTTGTTATGGGTTTTTTTTTCTCTGAGCAGTTAAATTTCCACCTAGATTGAATCCTGTATATAAAATCATAACAATAACTTCTAGCTGAATTACAGAATTACTGTAAAAGAAAACTTTAACCCTAAGATATCAATGCCACACTTAAAGAATTTTAAAACTGCAACAAAATACTAAAGCAATACAGGGTTCTCAATTTATCTGCTCAGATCAACCCCAACAATTGTCATAGAGTCAGAATATTCATGCATGACCAGAGAAAATCACTTAAAAAGAGATGAATATAATTAATTAAATGAAATTTAAACATACCGCAAGACAAATTACTTAAAGGAATATGAATGAACTGAAAAGGTAGATTAATTTAAGAATTTTGAATAAGTTAAAAGTCAAAAGCTGAGATATGAAAACAAGCTTCAAAGTCATACATAAAAAGAATCTAACTCTATGGGCTGTGATCGTAATGTGGCTAAATTCATTAAATTGTAAAGGTGTGTAAAATTGAAAATTTTAGTTAACTTAAGCTGTTTACCTTCATTACAATAAAAAACTAGAAGAAACACTGTTCATATTCTCTATATTCTTCAATTTATTAATGATTACTTTTAAATTAATATACGATTCTAATATAATTAACTTTAGAGAAACAGACCATTTCTACTTCTTCTTGGGTTAATTTGAACTGAAACATTTATTCTCATTATTTCTGTTTTTTAAAGTATATTTACTTATTTAAACCTAGTGAAGTTACTTTATTGAAGAATACTTTTAGCAGTGCGAAAATAGATACAAGTCAAGAGAATAAGATTAAAATTAAATTTAATTCTTCATAGGGAGTTTAAACTCTTATACATACAGGTGTTTCAAAACTTATTTCTCAAGTTATCACAATTAACAAATGATATTGTAAATATTCTAACATTAATAGGAAAGATTTTATCATGTTGACATTTTCTGCCTTCTATTGTAGATTGCAAGTTTAAAACAAAGATAATCAATCATTACGTTATAATGGAACAAGAAAAAAAAACTTAACATACCCAATGTAATCCATAGTAGGTTTCAGACATGGTACACCACAAATTATTCTATTTTCTTTTAACATAGTTATCTTAAACACAATTTTTTTAGATGATTTTTCTTTGACGACCATATCTTAACTGGCAGTGTTTTTTTTTTGTTTTCTGTAGTAGAAAAAAACTCCTTATCTTGAAAATAGTTTCAGGGGGTGGGCTACACCCCACACACTTCCTTCGGTACGCAGCTTTACCCGATGAGTTAGGAAATCGTTTTGGAATTTGAAGTCAGCAGCCAATATCGCTCTCCGTGGAAGTAGCTGGAATTGTTTTGCTTCAACTTTAAACAAGCAGGCATCCTCCGTGATATATTTCTAGGATAAATTGATGTTTAGCAAAAAAGGGAGCGGAACGCTAACGTCTTGCTTCGCATGCTCACGATTTATCTTGGATCTCTATTTCACAGAATCTGATATCAGGGCATTTTTTTACTTGTCCGATGCTCGGTCAGCAGCCAGGTATATCCAGCTTACCAGTACAGTCGAAAGATGCACCTTCTAAAGCCGCGCTCGCTTACCATTCATTTTTTAAAAAAGCGAAAAGCACTTACAATTCAATTCATACTCTTTACTCGCAAGAGTTGACCTTCTCTGTCTTCGGTCTCAAAAGCGAATCCTTAATAAAAATTGTTTCAGGCCTCGACAAAAGAGGGGGGGGGGGTTTCCCGGGCCCCTTTGGCCCCTCAAAATTTTATGCTGTTTCACATCTTACTGCACTCAGGACCCCTCTAAAAAAAAACGCTACACGACCAACAAACCACGCGCTCGCTTCTCGCGTCCCCTCAATTCTCCCCGCGTTACTTCCCAGGAAGCAATAAAGGGTGGAGGCGAAAACTGTTTTCATTGGTCAATTTCCCTACCTAATGCCAAGAACATCTCGTTGCTATGTCCCTCTAACCACGGGGAGATCACGTGAACTCAAATCTCAGAAGCCCAGGCAATACTTGCACCTGCTTAAAAAATTGTTTTTCGTAAACAAAGTCATAAAACTGCATTGTAAAAGGGGCTGGTATGCTATGAGAAAAGTAGCATTCCCACACAATAATCCTGTGTTTAAAATGTAAACGTGTGTGGTCCCAATTATTTCTGAACACAGCTGACCATCTACCCCACGTTTGCTAGTAAAAGAGAGAAAAGGGAGATTTTTTTTTTTTTTTTTTTGTGAGAGAGTATCCCAAAAGAAAAGGTTTTATTTACAGAAAAATAGAGGAATGTTTTTGAATAACAACATTTACATGTTGTAACATAATTTAAGTACGAGAAATTAATAAAAAGAAAGGGTGCTTAATTTATTAAATTACTTTTATTTATTTATTTATTTTTATTAATTTTAGAAAACACAACTGACTTTAAACTGAACTCTTAAAAATAACGAAAGTGTACAATGAAAAATTTTGACTAGAACTAAGCTATTAATGATATACAAAAAAAAATGGGGGGAGGGGGCGCGTGCTGTGTACAAATAATATATTTTAAAATGAAAATTTCTTAAAAATAAGTAAATTACGCCTAACAGGATTCCCCGTCGGTTGAAAAAAAATCAATTTTTTTGAATGAAATACAAAAAAAAAATTTATTTTTTGAATGTCAAAGAAGAAACACAAGGCCAAAAATTTCAAAACGAAAAAATTAAAAAAAAAACCCAGTACATGTCCCAATGAGTCACTTACTTAATCTCGGTGAATCCACTCAAGGATCTTTGACCATCAAAACAAACTAAACTTCAGCCCGAAAGACAGATCAGAGTCCCGTTGTACATTCGCCACTACTGCAACAGACTCCGGAAATGTGAAACAGTAGTTTGACTACAGCAAACTTCCCAAAAGGTCCCAAAATTGTAAATGTTAGAAACAAAAACTGAGATACCTATACTATGTATAAAAATTATCTACTTTTCCACACACAATTCACAGACGAAAATCACCATGACTGCAATTTATTTCTGGACAATGGCGAGCAAAGTTAGTATATGAGATCGCCGACTTGAGAACTACCACTAGAGCTCACTCTAGTTACACCGTACCCGAACTCCACTGTAATAACACTAACCAAATATCCCCAACTTTGTATAGCAATATACTTACTACCTATTCCGGGGGGGGGATTAATTTTGACTTATAGCACTGCCAGCCAGATATGGACACAAAATATATATATGCACAGTTATATAAACAAAACATAAAATCAATACACTAGTGCACAGCTGGACAATAGAATACACATAAACAGAGACAAAAAAAAATTAACATTAGGTATATATTGTTGACAAATACATATCACTCGGAAAAATGTGGATTAGAGTTCTTCAGACTGGTGAAAAATTGTTCGTTTGAATTTTAGAAACACATAAGATCTTTCTGAGTTTTACAACTGCACTTACAGGGCCACTGTGCATTTGGTAAGTGTATGCCGCAATGTGTGTTGCAGATAAGAACACGTAAAAATTATATACCAACTTTGGTTATCAAAATTTTGCTAAAATATCCACAAACATTAAACAGTTTGATACACCAACTGTGGTGGTGAATAATTACACCCAAAATCGAAAAAGGGAAGGCAGAAAACAACAAAAAAAAATTAAAAAAAAAAAAAAAAACCGGTATACAGATTTAAAATGAGATGAATTAATGTAAATACACACCAAACATTTTAATACTTACATTTAGATAAACAAACCTCAGTTCCAACCTACATACTAGAAAATTTTGAACTAAAACCCCTTTAATTCAAAACAAGAAAAATGTTTGAAATACATACACCTGAGTTGTAAACAAATAGTATACTTCTATACTTATACACTAACTCACACCTCAGATACACTAATCTGTGTAATTTCAAACAGTATTTAAAAGTGTGTTTTCCCTAAAGAATAACAATTCTAGTACCTACCCTAGAAAACCAAGTAAAATTACACACTAATATACAAAATTTTATACATAAGTACTTTATTACGTATATTAAATAAAATATACCTATCCTTGCTAAACCATTACCTTAAAAACAATGCATATACATAAAACACAAAGCGAAGAAGAAAAATTTGATGCATGCATAATTCCATTAAAAATGTACAGAAAATTTTCAAAGTTCAGAAAATACAGCTAAAAATTCGGAAAAATGCATAATAAATTAAACAATGTATGTGCGGAGTACGTTTTAATATTAAAATAACCTAAATACACACTAGAAATAATAATAACTAAGTTAGAAAACATCTAGTATATTGACAACAAACTTCCGTTACCCGGACACAAAATCAAAACCAGTTTAAAGTTCCTCAAAAAATTAATTACGTACTAAAATGCACAAAATAACATTAAAAGAATGCTAAACATATATATATACAAAAAAAATATTAAAATAAAAACTATTCTAGGCAAAGATTAGTGCTTAAAAAGTTGCTACACTCTATAATTTGGCTTATCTCTCCTTTCACGGAATCCATATTGACTGGTCGGGACAGCATTCGATTTAGTTGGTATCGATTGTAAGTGACTAACGTTCGAAGTACGCGATGCATCCGCATTACAATCCGACGTAACTTGATTAGCTGAATTCCCTCCCGGTGCTGGATCTGAGAGCTGAACGTCGCCTGAATTTTCCTCATGCGTATCGCTGGAAACTGGGGGGGAAGAATGATGAGCCATACTTTCGCTATCTGCCTCTGCTGAACTTAAGGGCGATTGCTCTGCGCTGTCTGCTGTATCTGGCGTGCTCCGTGGGGTCGAAAAAACTGGGACGAAGTTACGTCCGCGCCTGCGCTTCCGTGGTGCAAGAAAATCGAAGTTGCTTGTCGAAGGGACGTCAGTTACAATCGGACTGGACTCAATCGATATAGAATCGACACCCTGCTGTTGTTGTTTTGGTACAAAAATGGGATTTCTGCTTTTAAACTCCGCTAGTCTGTCAACATGTACAACTTGCGTTTTAGATAAGTTAGATTGAAGAGCAATTTTAAAATTTACTTCACTTAATTTTTCAGTTATAGTGTAAGGACCATTATTAAATTTAGAGAGCTTTTTTGACTGACCTGGCTTTACGGAAGGTGTGAATAACCAGACAGAATCCCCTACTTTGAAATTTTTACACACTGCAGTTTTTTCACGATACTTCTCTTGTTTTTCTGAAACTTTAACAAGACTGCTGTGTACTTCCGTGTATACTTTTCTCAATGCAGGAAATAAGAGTTCACAATATGAAGGAGTATCATTGTAATTTAAAGTTGTAGGGGTAGAAAAAATTTTATACGGAAGGTTAAGATTTCTTCCAAACATTACTGCAGCGGGGGTTAAGTTTGTGGATGAGTGTACTGCTGTGCGGAGGGCTAAAAGAGCAAATTTGAGTTTTGTATCCCAGTCTGTTTGATTTTGGTTGACGATATGACATAGGGCATTTTTCAATGTCTGATTTTGTCGCTCCACTTGTGCATTCCCGCTTGGATGAAACGGGGTTGTCTGAATGTGTTTGGTGCCAAACTTCTTATAGACTTTCTCTATAGCTTCTGATATTAAATTTTTTCCTTTGTCAGTTGTGATATATGAAGGTGCTCCATATCTTGACACGAAGTCAGCAAGGGTATCAGCTATCATATCTGAAGTGATATCGGATACTGCGTATGCTTCAGGCCATTTTGAAAACGCATCAATATATGCAACAATAAACTTATTACCCGAAAAAGTCTGGGGCAAGGGACCCAAGATGTCCAAATTTACCTTTGAGAGTGGGAATTTAGGGGTAGGCATTCTTTGCAATGGGGCGAGATGTTTTGCCTTGTGTGCACGTCTCTGTTGGCAACTAATGCAGGACTCTACTAGATGTTTGACATCAGCGGACATGCCTGGCCAGTAAAAATTTTCGCGAATGCGATCAATGGTTTTCTGGAAGGCTTGATGACAAGCAGCTAGAGAATCGTGAGTTAGTGCAAACACCTGGGGGATAAGTTCTCTTGGTACCACAAGTCTGGGCAATTTATTCAGCACAAGAGAATCTCTAGTGTCCTCGCCCACTAAAAGATCATCTTGGAAGAAAAATCGCATATACTTGGGTGCAATTTCCACCCCTTGGTCTAATTTTTGAGCAATCTGTATACACTTTTTATCTGATTTTTGCAATTCCCTGATTTTCTCTAATAAATCAGATTGTGGCATAAACATATTTCCTTTTTCCACTTGAATACAAAAATTGCAGCTGGTCACATTTTCAGAAAAATCATTCTCATTTACATACCTTGATAAGAAATCAGCTACACTGTTACAACGACCTTTAATAAATTTAATCGTAAAGGTAAAATCTGCAAGAGTGCAAACCCATTTCGCAATTCGGGATGTTGGGTCTTGAATTTTGAGCATATATGTAAGTGGGGCATGATCTGTATAAATAAAGAAGTGTGTGTTAGCTAAGTAACACTTAAAATGTGAAGTAGCCCATACTAGAGCCAGTAATTCACGCTCCGTGGTCGAATACCTCGTCTCGGGGTCTTTTAATTTTCTACTGGCAAAGGCGACAGGATGTAAACAGTTGTTATCATCAAATTGCGACAATACTGCTCCAAGAGCTGAGCCACTAGCGTCCGTATATAAGTGAAATTCCTTATTAAAATCAGGGAGGTTTAAACAAGGTTTAGATATCAAAGCATTTTTTAAATCTTCAAATTCTGCCTCTGCTTCCTGATTCCAAACAAAACGACCATTATCTTTAGTTAGTAAAATTAAATTTTTGGCTCTTTTTGAAAAATCGGGAATGAATCTCCTATAAAATGATATTGTACCAATAAAGGATCTAACTGCCTTACGAGTTTTAGGTGGTTGGAAATCTTTAATTATTTCAATATTTTTATTGATTGGTGCAACTTTACCTTTTTTAATCTCAAAACCAAGATATTGAATTGTATCAGATAAGAAAAAACATTTACTAGGTTTTAACTTTAACTTATGTTGGCGAAGTCTACTGAACACTAAATTTAATTTTTCAAGGTGGGACTCTACATCTTTCGAAGCAATCACAATATCGTCGATATAAACTAGGATACCTAAATTTCCTAAGTCACCAAAAATAGCATTCACTAATCTTTGAAAAGAATTGCCAGATGTCGATAATCCGAAGCAATTCCTGGCCCACTCAAAGAGTCCTTTATGGGTGATTATTGCTGTTTTGTGTCTATCCTCAGGACGCACAACTTGCTGGAAAAAACCACTCGTTAAATCAAGGGTTGAAAAAAAATTTGACCCAGAAAGTTCATCAACCGAATCTGTTATATTCGGGATGGGATAAGCATCCTTAACTAAGTTTTTATTAAGGGCTCTGAAATCGACCGCCAACCTATAAGAACCATCCGCTTTCTTAACTAAAAGTACAGGGGAGGCGAATTCAGACATAGAGGGGGCTATAATTTCAGCTTTTAAAAGGATATCAAGTTGACTTTCTAACTCTTCTCTAAGCTTATGTGAGACTCTATATGCTTTACATTTTACGGGTTTATCTGAGGTTAAATTAATTACATGGGGGATAGTGTCACAGCCTGGTAAGTCTAAAACTGAAGCTGCAAACACATCTTTATTCTTATCTAAAAATTCTTGCATCTTAAGTTTGAGGGGGGGTTCTAAATGATCAAGATTGATATCTGTGCTCCTTGTCAGGTCAGCATGGTCAAAATCATCACCTGGGGCGGGTGTATTTACATTAAAAGCAAAATTACATTTATCATAGTCACAATCAGAATCATCGATACACTTTCGAACTTTGGCAACCCTCATTCCCTTTTTAAAAGTTACACTATCATCCGAAAAATTTGCAAAAGATATGTACAGCCCACGTTCCTGAGAACAGACACTTCTAGACGATAATACACTATTACAGACTTTCTGTACCAGAGGTTCCAAAATCACATTATCTTTACTTTGAATAAAATTATCTCTTGAACATTTAACTTTTGCTATAACTTTAGAATGGGGAGGTATAGTTATTACACTGGTGAGTACCGCAAAACTAATCTCATGATTTTTTGAATTTTTGTCCTCATTACATGTATCGGTACTTGTTTCACTCAAATGTGCAACTTCACTATTAGTTACATTGACCTGGCAGACAGGATAAACACTTTGCATTTCCCTATTTTTACTTTTTCCCTCCTCCTCATTCATTATATCTGAGCTTACGTTAGTATTTACATTATGAATATTTACATTAACACTTATCTCATTTTCATTCGAATTGTTGCAACCTATATTACTATTTACATCATTACTGTTACTAATACTACTAATACACCCTACATACAGTTTATTATTATTTACAATATCCCCTACATTAAAAACCTCATTCATATTTAGGGAATTTTCTACATTTGAATTTATCTCTGAGAGATCCTGAACAACAGAGCATTCATCTTTATTTACATTGCTTTGACAATTATCACCAATTACAGTTTTACTCATTTCATTAATGTTTTTCTCCCTAACCTGTACTTTCCTATCTTCCTTATCTGCTTTTAATTCTAGTTCATCTTTATGATTATACTCCATGTTGTTCAGAGTTTCCCCAGAAGCTTTATGTTTAAAAAAATTCTCCTTTGGGAAATTTGTTTGACATGCTACAGATTCAGTTTTGTAAAAATTGACATTGTTTATTTTACTATATTCACATTTGCTGTCAACCAGTGGGGAAGGGAGGGAGTTTTGCACACTATTTTTACACAAAGTCTGCTCGTTTACATTCAAGATAATGGATTTTTGTTGACAATTAATAATGGCACTATATTTACTTAAAAAGGGCATACCCAAAATGGCAACAAATTCATTAGCTAATTTTCCTGGTACCACGAAAAATTCTGCCTGACAGTTTACATCATTGAACTTAAAGTTTAAATCTATTTTTTCTGTAAGTGGTACTTTTTCACCTGTTACCGTTAAAATCGGGGTATTGCATGGAGTGGTATTTGCAAATGGAATAAGATTAAGGCCTTGCCTGGATATCAGATTAATTCCTGAGCCAGTATCACATAACACATTTAAAAAAATATTATTTATAAAAATTTTCATTGTAGGCAAATTGTAAACAGACAGGGAAAAAACATTATATACAGAGGGAGGAATGTCGTTAGGCCTATCATGAGTCAGTCCGACTGATTCTGACTCAGCCCCTACTCGTTTAAACCTTTATTTTCCTGAGTTACATTATTTTGGCCCGTTTCCTGTTGTGGGACATTGTTGTCGCCACCTCTACCTCTTGTATATTGCCCTCTACCTCTATAATTATTCCCTATTTGAGAGTTATCATACCCTCTACCTCTTTGAGGCTGTTGGTATCCAGACATACCCCTACGACACTGATAACTCCTATTGTTACCTCTCCAAAACTGGTTTCTGGGGTTTTGGGAGCAATCTCGAGCAAAATGGTTGAGACCCCCACACGTATAGCAAGAAAAATTTGAAAAATTTGTTTGTTCTGGGTTCCACAACCTTCTGTCATTATCTGTTTTCTCCACTAAACTATCAATTTTCGCAGTTAACAATTGTAATTGTTGTCTTAGCTCCTCAATTTCCTGCTTCTGATTGTTTACATTCGGTTTTTTAGCTTGAGTAGCCGCGCAAGCTATATTGATAGGTTGCGGTTGAGTTGCCTGTGCCAAATCGTGGGAGTATAAGGGGTTAACACTCCTACAAGCTTTTTCCTCTAATCGGGCATAAGCTAAAATTTCAGCAGGTGTTTTTGGGTCTTTTGAAATTACCCCCTTCCTGATTTCTGGCAATAAATTTCCCAGCAGCATGGAGTGTAGCATTGCATCTCTACTTTGCTGCGCTATTGTTGATGATACCCCATCCATAACAAGAGCCCTTAGGGAAAGATCAGAAGCCCTGTCAAAAAATTCTTGAACAGACATAGCAGGTGTTTGCTTAAAATTTAAAAATTTAGCTAAAGCTACATCTGGGGTTTCCTGATGAATGTACCTCTCTTTAATAATTTTAACCAGTTCTGCACTATCCTTACCCTTATGCAGTTTCAATAGTTTAGCAGCTGTTCCCGAAACTCTGCTTAATAAAGCAAACTTTTTCTCCCCCTCATCCCAGCCGAAAAAATCTGCTAATTCCTCCCACTTTTCAAGAAAGTCAGAACATGAAACTGTTGATTCACCATTAAAAGGGGGGATGCTTAAAAGGTTGTCGACTAAGGCCGTTTTCTTTTGTACAAGTGCAAGTTCTTTTGTAGCTTCATCTGCCATAATTAAATCTTTAGATATAATCTTAACGTTAGACAGAAATAAAAGTTAAACTGTAAACTAAAATTACGTCCCTATGCAGATTTAAGAATTATACCCGGTATACAAGGGCACATTACAATTAAAACACTTACACAAAAATAAAATTATGTAAAGTATGACAGAGAAATTAGTATTTGAGAAAAGAAAAACTTCTTAGGGGGGGGGGGTGCATATACTTAGAAACCTCACACCTTGGAGCATACACTTATACATATATATTATAATACACAACATATGAAAAAACACACACATATATATATATACCTATTGTCCAGCTTGCCCCTAAATTTTTGGTAAATGAATGACTGAATTATCACTCGCATGAACTCTGTACAAAATGTGTATACTAACTGAATGGCAATTACCAATAAAAATGAACTACCTAAACTTTTAAATCACACCCGCACAAGAAAAAAGGACAATTCTGGAATTTTGCGAGAGGAAAACATTGAAAATTTGTAAAGTATAGAGTTCTAAATTCAGTCAAACAGTTAATTCCCAACCAAATACTGTAATATATAAAATCACACATAAATTCAATACAATAACCAGGCCTTTAATAACACGGCACCATTCTTGTTATGGGTTTTTTTTCTCTGAGCAGTTAAATTTCCACCTAGATTGAATCCTGTATATAAAATCATAACAATAACTTCTAGCTGAATTACAGAATTACTGTAAAAGAAAACTTTAACCCTAAGATATCAATGCCACACTTAAAGAATTTTAAAACTGCAACAAAATACTAAAGCAATACAGGGTTCTCAATTTATCTGCTCAGATCAACCCCAACAATTGTCATAGAGTCAGAATATTCATGCATGACCAGAGAAAATCACTTAAAAAGAGATGAATATAATTAATTAAATGAAATTTAAACATACCGCAAGACAAATTACTTAAAGGAATATGAATGAACTGAAAAGGTAGATTAATTTAAGAATTTTGAATAAGTTAAAAGTCAAAAGCTGAGATATGAAAACAAGCTTCAAAGTCATACATAAAAAGAATCTAACTCTATGGGCTGTGATCGTAATGTGGCTAAATTCATTAAATTGTAAAGGTGTGTAAAATTGAAAATTTTAGTTAACTTAAGCTGTTTACCTTCATTACAATAAAAAACTAGAAGAAACACTGTTCATATTCTCTATATTCTTCAATTTATTAATGATTACTTTTAAATCTTTATTTTTAAATTAATATACGATTCTAATATAATTAACTTTAGAGAAACAGACCATTTCTACTTCTTCTTGGGTTAATTTGAACTGAAACATTTATTCTCATTATTTCTGTTTTTTAAAGTATATTTACTTATTTAAACCTAGTGAAGTTACTTTATTGAAGAATACTTTTAGCAGTGCGAAAATAGATACAAGTCAAGAGAATAAGATTAAAATTAAATTTAATTCTTCATAGGGAGTTTAAACTCTTATACATACAGGTGTTTCAAAACTTATTTCTCAAGTTATCACAATTAACAAATGATATTGTAAATATTCTAACATTAATAGGAAAGATTTTATCATGTTGACATTTTCTGCCTTCTATTGTAGATTGCAAGTTTAAAACAAAGATAATCAATCATTACGTTATAATGGAACAAGAAAAAAAAACTTAACATACCCAATGTAATCCATAGTAGGTTTCAGACATGGTACACCACAAATTATTCTATTTTCTTTTAACATAGTTATCTTAAACACAATTTTTTTAGATGATTTTTCTTTGACGACCATATCTTAACTGGCAGTGTTTTTTTTTGTTTTCTGTAGTAGAAAAAAACTCCTTATCTTGAAAATAGTTTCAGGGGGTGGGCTACACCCCACACACTTCCTTCGGTACGCAGCTTTACCCGATGAGTTAGGAAATCGTTTTGGAATTTGAAGTCAGCAGCCAATATCGCTCTCCGTGGAAGTAGCTGGAATTGTTTTGCTTCAACTTTAAACAAGCAGGCATCCTCCGTGATATATTTCTAGGATAAATTGATGTTTAGCAAAAAAGGGAGCGGAACGCTAACGTCTTGCTTCGCATGCTCACGATTTATCTTGGATCTCTATTTCACAGAATCTGATATCAGGGCATTTTTTTACTTGTCCGATGCTCGGTCAGCAGCCAGGTATATCCAGCTTACCAGTACAGTCGAAAGATGCACCTTCTAAAGCCGCGCTCGCTTACCATTCATTTTTTAAAAAAGCGAAAAGCACTTACAATTCAATTCATACTCTTTACTCGCAAGAGTTGACCTTCTCTGTCTTCGGTCTCAAAAGCGAATCCTTAATAAAAATTGTTTCAGGCCTCGACAAAAGAGGGGGGGGGGGGGTTTCCCGGGCCCCTTTGGCCCCTCAAAATTTTATGCTGTTTCACATCTTACTGCACTCAGGACCCCTCTAAAAAAAAACGCTACACGACCAACAAACCACGCGCTCGCTTCTCGCGTCCCCTCAATTCTCCCCGCGTTACTTCCCAGGAAGCAATAAAGGGTGGAGGCGAAAACTGTTTTCATTGGTCAATTTCCCTACCTAATGCCAAGAACATCTCGTTGCTATGTCCCTCTAACCACGGGGAGATCACGTGAACTCAAATCTCAGAAGCCCAGGCAATACTTGCACCTGCTTAAAAAATTGTTTTTCGTAAACAAAGTCATAAAACTGCATTGTAAAAGGGGCTGGTATGCTATGAGAAAAGTAGCATTCCCACACAATAATCCTGTGTTTAAAATGTAAACGTGTGTGGTCCCAATTATTTCTGAACACAGCTGACCATCTACCCCACGTTTGCTAGTAAAAGAGAGAAAAGGGAGATTTTTTTTTTTTTTTTTTTTTTTTTTTTGTGAGAGAGTATTCCAAAAGAAAAGGTTTTATTTACAGAAAAATAGAGGAATGTTTTTGAATAACAACATTTACATGTTGTAACATAATTTAAGTACGAGAAATTAATAAAAAGAAAGGGTGCTTAATTTATTAAATTACTTTTATTTATTTATTTATTTTTATTAATTTTAGAAAACACAACTGACTTTAAACTGAACTCTTAAAAATAACGAAAGTGTACAATGAAAAATTTTGACTAGAACTAAGCTATTAATGATATACAAAAAAAAATGGGGGGAGGGGGCGCGTGCTGTGTACAAATAATATATTTTAAAATGAAAATTTCTTAAAAATAAGTAAATTACGCCTAACAGGATTCCCCGTCGGTTGAAAAAAAATCAATTTTTTTGAATGAAATACAAAAAAAAAATTTATTTTTTGAATGTCAAAGAAGAAACACAAGGCCAAAAATTTCAAAACGAAAAAATTAAAAAAAAAACCCAGTACATGTCCCAATGAGTCACTTACTTAATCTCGGTGAATCCACTCAAGGATCTTTGACCATCAAAACAAACTAAACTTCAGCCCGAAAGACAGATCAGAGTCCCGTTGTACATTCGCCACTACTGCAACAGACTCCGGAAATGTGAAACAGTAGTTTGACTACAGCAAACTTCCCAAAAGGTCCCAAAATTGTAAATGTTAGAAACAAAAACTGAGATACCTATACTATGTATAAAAATTATCTACTTTTCCACACACAATTCACAGACGAAAATCACCATGACTGCAATTTATTTCTGGACAATGGCGAGCAAAGTTAGTATATGAGATCGCCGACTTGAGAACTACCACTAGAGCTCACTCTAGTTACACCGTACCCGAACTCCACTCTAATAACACTAACCAAATATCCCCAACTTTGTATAGCAATATACTTACTACCTATTCCGGGGGGGATTAATTTTGACTTATAGCACTGCCAGCCAGATATGGACACAAAATATATATATGCACAGTTATATAAACAAAACATAAAATCAATACACTAGTGCACAGCTGGACAATAGAATACACATAAACAGAGACAAAAAAAAATTAACATTAGGTATATATTGTTGACAAATACATATCACTCGGGAAAATGTGGATTAGAGTTCTTCAGACTGGTGAAAAATTGTTCGTTTGAATTTTAGAAACACATAAGATCTTTCTGAGTTTTACAACTGCACTTACAGGGCCACTGTGCATTTGGTAAGTGTATGCCGCAATGTGTGTTGCAGATAAGAACACGTAAAAGTTATATACCAACTTTGGTTATCAAAATTTTGCTAAAATATCCACAAACATTAAACAGTTTGATACACCAACTGTGGTGGTGAATAATTACACCCAAAATCGAAAAAGGGAAGGCAGAAAACAACAAAAAAAAATTTAAAAAAAAAAAACCGGTATACAGATTTAAAATGAGATGAATTAATGTAAATACACACCAAACATTTTAATACTTACATTTAGATAAACAAACCTCAGTTCCAACCTACATACTAGAAAATTTTGAACTAAAACCCCTTTAATTCAAAACAAGAAAAATGTTTGAAATACATACACCTGAGTTGTAAACAAATAGTATACTTCTATACTTATACACTAACTCACACCTCAGATACACTAATCTGTGTAATTTCAAACAGTATTTAAAAGTGTGTTTTCCCTAAAGAATAACAATTCTAGTACCTACCCTAGAAAACCAAGTAAAATTACACACTAATATACAAAATTTTATACATAAGTACTTTATTACGTATATTAAATAAAATATACCTATCCTTGCTAAACCATTACCTTAAAAACAATGCATATACATAAAACACAAAGCGAAGAAGAAAAATTTGATGCATGCATAATTCCATTAAAAATGTACAGAAAATTTTCAAAGTTCAGAAAATACAGCTAAAAATTCGGAAAAATGCATAATAAATTAAACAATGTATGTGCGGAGTACGTTTTAATATTTAAATAACCTAAATACACACTAGAAATAATAATAACTAAGTTAGAAAACATCTAGTATATTGACAACAAACTTCCGTTACCCGGACACAAAATCAAAACCAGTTTAAAGTTCCTCAAAAAATTAATTACGTACTAAAATGCACAAAATAACATTAAAAGAATGCTAAACATATATATATACAAAAAAAATATTAAAATAAAAACTATTCTAGGCAAAGATTAGTGCTTAAAAAGTTGCTACACTCTATAATTTGGCTTATCTCTCCTTTCACGGAATCCATATTGACTGGTCGGGACAGCATTCGATTTAGTTGGTATCGATTGTAAGTGACTAACGTTCGAAGTACGCGATGCATCCGCATTACAATCCGACGTAACTTGATTAGCTGAATTCCCTCCCGGTGCTGGATCTGAGAGCTGAACGTCGCCTGAATTTTCCTCATGCGTATCGCTGGAAACTGGGGGGGAAGAATGATGAGCCATACTTTCGCTATCTGCCTCTGCTGAACTTAAGGGCGATTGCTCTGCGCTGTCTGCTGTATCTGGCGTGCTCCGTGGGGTCGAAAAAACTGGGACGAAGTTACGTCCGCGCCTGCGCTTCCGTGGTGCAAGAAAATCGAAGTTGCTTGTCGAAGGGACGTCAGTTACAATCGGACTGGACTCAATCGATATAGAATCGACACCCTGCTGTTGTTGTTTTGGTACAAAAATGGGATTTCTGCTTTTAAACTCCGCTAGTCTGTCAACATGTACAACTTGCGTTTTAGATAAGTTAGATTGAAGAGCAATTTTAAAATTTACTTCACTTAATTTTTCAGTTATAGTGTAAGGACCATTATTAAATTTAGAGAGCTTTTTTGACTGACCTGGCTTTACGGAAGGTGTGAATAACCAGACAGAATCCCCTACTTTGAAATTTTTACACACTGCAGTTTTTTCACGATACTTCTCTTGTTTTTCTGAAACTTTAACAAGACTGCTGTGTACTTCCGTGTATACTTTTCTCAATGCAGGAAATAAGAGTTCACAATATGAAGGAGTATCATTGTAATTTAAAGTTGTAGGGGTAGAAAAATTTTTATACGGAAGGTTAAGATTTCTTCCAAACATTACTGCAGCGGGGGTTAAGTTTGTGGATGAGTGTACTGCTGTGCGGAGGGCTAAAAGAGCAAATTTGAGTTTTGTATCCCAGTCTGTTTGATTTTGGTTGACGATATGACATAGGGCATTTTTCAATGTCTGATTTTGTCGCTCCACTTGTGCATTCCCGCTTGGATGAAACGGGGTTGTCTGAATGTGTTTGGTGCCAAACTTCTTATAGACTTTCTCTATAGCTTCTGATATTAAATTTTTTCCTTTGTCAGTTGTGATATATGAAGGTGCTCCATATCTTGACACGAAGTCAGCAAGGGTATCAGCTATCATATCTGAAGTGATATCGGATACTGCGTATGCTTCAGGCCATTTTGAAAACGCATCAATATATGCAACAATAAACTTATTACCCGAAAAAGTCTGGGGCAAGGGACCCAAGATGTCCAAATTTACCTTTGAGAGTGGGAATTCAGGGGTAGGCATTCTTTGCAATGGGGCGAGATGTTTTGCCTTGTGTGCACGTCTCTGTTGGCAACTAATGCAGGACTCTACTAGATGTTTGACATCAGCGGACATGCCTGGCCAGTAAAAATTTTCGCGAATGCGATCAATGGTTTTCTGGAAGGCTTGATGACAAGCAGCTAGAGAATCGTGAGTTAGTGCAAACACCTGGGGGATAAGTTCTCTTGGTACCACAAGTCTGGGCAATTTATTCAGCACAAGAGAATCTCTAGTGTCCTCGCCCACTAAAAGATCATCTTGGAAGAAAAATCGCATATACTTGGGTGCAATTTCCACCCCTTGGTCTAATTTTTGAGCAATCTGTATACACTTTTTATCTGATTTTTGCAATTCCCTGATTTTCTCTAATAAATCAGATTGTGGCATAAACATATTTCCTTTTTCCACTTGAATACAAAAATTGCAGCTGGTCACATTTTCAGAAAAATCATTCTCATTTACATACCTTGATAAGAAATCAGCTACACTGTTACAACGACCTTTAATAAATTTAATCGTAAAGGTAAAATCTGCAAGAGTGCAAACCCATTTCGCAATTCGGGATGTTGGGTCTTGAATTTTGAGCATATATGTAAGTGGGGCATGATCTGTATAAATAAAGAAGTGTGTGTTAGCTAAGTAACACTTAAAATGTGAAGTAGCCCATACTAGAGCCAGTAATTCACGCTCCGTGGTCGAATACCTCGTCTCGGGGTCTTTTAATTTTCTACTGGCAAAGGCGACAGGATGTAAACAGTTGTTATCATCAAATTGCGACAATACTGCTCCAAGAGCTGAGCCACTAGCGTCCGTATATAAGTGAAATTCCTTATTAAAATCAGGGAGGTTTAAACAAGGTTTAGATATCAAAGCATTTTTTAAATCTTCAAATTCTGCCTCTGCTTCCTGATTCCAGACAAAACGACCATTATCTTTAGTTAGTAAAATTAAATTTTTGGCTCTTTTTGAAAAATCGGGAATGAATCTCCTATAAAATGATATTGTACCAATAAAGGATCTAACTGCCTTACGAGTTTTAGGTGGTTGGAAATCTTTAATTATTTCAATATTTTTATTGATTGGTGTTATTATTATTATTTAAATTGATTTATTATTTCAATAATGTATGCTTTTATTTTTATTTCAATGCTATTAATATTGATGGTAGAATTTCAATAGTGTATGTGTTATAAAAATATATTAATTATCTAAAAACGTATTTAAAAAACTTGGAGAAAGCGTAAAAAATCAAACTTTTAAATTACATTTATCAATTAATTTTTCTTTTATTTAATGCTAAAATGTTCTTTGCAAAAATATTCTCTAAAACATTATGAATAATGCGAAAATTTAGAAAAGTGTGTTAAATTTCGTTCCTTAAAAAAGTGCATTATAAAATTAAGAAAACATGCTCTAAAATAATTCCATTTGTTCAAAAACATCGGTACATAAGATTTTCAAATATAAATTCATTTAAAGACAAAAACCTAACAATTTTTATCACTGAACCTAACGTGCGCTATCGTCCTACAATTTCCTGGCGATAAGAATAGCCCCGCTGAAATATCTTTCCCCTAAATACATATAAAACAGATATATAATACATATAAAATTTATCAAAGTAGCATTATTCTTTTAATATTAAATGCTGTTCCGATGGAATTCTAAATTAAACAAAGCGGGTGGGTCCACAATTAAAGAAAAAAAAATTCCCTCCTAAAATTTATTGAGAAAACGTCATTTGTTCTAGATCTAAAACTTCCGGGAAAACGCTTCATTAAAAATTATCCTTTCTCTCACTAAAAAATGCTCTCCTACGCTAAAAAACTTTTATCTCAAAAAATCCTTATCAAAATTCTCTTATCCCCCCCTTCGCTTATCACACTGCACTTCCGTTATCATTTTCCCCCTTCGCTTATCGCGTTACACTTTCGTTATCGTACTCTAAGATGATAATGAATGACCTTCATTTGACCTCTATCAACCCACCGCACACCGCATGGCGCCAAACTCTCATAATCATACTACTGAGAGCATTGCAAAGTGGGTGTCTGCCTACTCTCTCCTTGAATGAGGAATTGGTTTACTGAATCATGAATATAAAAAATGTTAAGTAAAACTGTCCAAATCAAATGAGGAAAAAAAAAATCATGCAACTGGCCTATCAATTACAGAAGTGAGAGCATTGCAAAGTGGGTGTTTGCCTACCCTCTCCTCGAATGAGGAATTGGTTTACTGAATCATGAATACAAAAACTGTTAAGTAAAACTGTCCAAATCAAATGAGGAAAAAATCCTGCAACTGGCCTATCAACGACTGAAATGAGAGCATTGCAAAGTGTGTGTCTGCCTACCCTCTCCTCGAATGAGGACTTGGTTTACTGAATCATGAATACAAAAAATGTTAAGTTAAACTGTCCAAATCAAATGAGGAAAAAATCCTGCAACTGGCCTATCAACGACTGAAATGAGAGCATTGCAAAGTGTGTGTCTGCCTACCCTCTCCTCGAATGAGGACTTGGTTTACTGAATCATGAATACAAAAAATGTTAAGTTAAACTGTCCAAATCAAATGAGGAAAAAATCATGCAACTGGCCTATCAACTACTGAAATGAGAGCATTGCAAAGTGGGTGTCTTGTCTGCCTACCCTCTCCTCGAATGAGGAATTGGCTTACTGAATCATGAATACAAAAACTGCTAAGTAAAACTGTCCAAATCAAATGAGGAAAAAACCATGCGACTGACCTATCAACTACTGAAAGGAGAGCATTGCAAAGTGGGTGTCTCCCTGCCCTCTCCTCGAATGAGGAATTGGTTTACTGAATCATGAATACAAAAACTGTTAAGTAAAACTATCCAGACAGAATCACAAGCGATAGGTAAAATTCTGTTTTAGATAGGTTTACGTTTCAGCAGATATAATTTCAAGGTGTTTCTTTCGTGGGGACTATGCAATTTTTCCGTTATAGGTGGGTTCCATTTTCACAGGCATTATTCCCTAAAACTGTTAAAACTTATTCACTCTGTATTAGAGCTTTGGATAGATATACAGAGATATTTTACAGTAAATACCTGTTGCCGCTAGAAGCGCCATCTATGTGGTTTGTTTTGAAACTTGTGAGTTGGGTTCGAGACGCCGATCAGAGGAGTAGTGTAAATATCGGCTCTCGTTCAATTTATTGTTTTGTGAATTAAAAATTTAATTAGTAATACAGTCCGCTAGTTTTATTTTATTGTGAGTTGTGTGCAGTGATTATTTGTGATTGAGTTATTGGCGGGAACACCTTTTTTTGGTCCCCCTCACCGGAATAAAGAACAAGCATTTAATTACGTATTTAAAGTGTTTCGATTTTAGAGTCAACGAGTATAAGTGTACCGAAACGAATTAAGTGTTTTCCTTTTTATGAGAATTTGTGCATTTCCTTTTTAATCTAATACCTTATTATAATATTGCTTAATAGTGTGGTGTTAAAAAAATATATATACTTTATTACGAGGAGTTTATATCAAGCAGTTGTTTTGATTCAAGAACAAAAATAATAATGTTCTTTCAGTGCAGAGTTGCGCAATCGTAAGCGATCATTTAAAGCAGAGAATAACAAAGTTATTTTGAAATGCTGATTTTGAGAAGACAAATGAAATAAATAAAAGAAACGAAATATTTTTCAGCCGTAACTCAGCAGTTTGGTAAAAGTGATTCATCTTTATTTTTGGAGGTATATGAGATTTTATTTATTTATTTATTGTGAACTATATTTATTAAAATGTTCAAAAGCGCGAAAAAAAGAAGATTACCAAAGGGTAGCTTTTGAATTAGGGATTGATATTTCTGACACAAAATTAACTAATTATGATTTAATGAATTTAATAAAGGAAAGTGATAAATATAAATTGATTCTAAATTGGTCGAAGAAATGGCCAATAATATTATAGAGGAGAGAAAAAATGAGGAAGCGAAGGTATTAGAACTTGAAAAATTAAAAATTGAACGTACAAAATTAGAGCTTGAGTTGGCGAAGGCCCGTGCAGAAACCAAAAGTGAAAAATTAAATGATTTCGAGAAGGTAGAAAGCATAGAATCTTTAGACTCTCTCATTAAAAGCATAAAAACGCTTACAATCAAAATACCGTCTAGACCGGAAGGTTGGGGGTATTTTTTCTCGTCTTTAGAAAGGGCCTTCATTTCAAAAAATGTCCCAGAAAAGTATAAATCGGAAATTCTTCTAAATCTGTTAGGGGAAAGGGCAACAAATGTTATTACATACATTAAGGATGGGGAATTAGAAGATTATTCAAAGGTGAAAGCTATAGTACTTAGAGAATTTGAGCCAACTCCCCAAACTTGTTTAGTACATTTTAGAAAAGCACAACGTCAACCCAATGAAACGTATGTACAATTTGCATCCCGATTAACAACGAGTTGGGATTATTATTTAAAATTGAGAAATGTGACAGATTTTGAAACTTTAAAAAAGTTAGTGATTTCTGATAAAATTTGTCAGACGCTTGATAAGGATGTTACGTGTTTTATAAATGTTAGACAAGGAGATTCTTGGTTTCACCCAATTGAGTTATCTAGGGAGATAGATTTATATTACACATCAAAGGGAAAACCTGTGGTTGATAATTCTAGGTCGAATAATAAAAATAATTATTCCAGGCCAGTTTCTAAAGATTTTCTAACTGATGTAAAAAATTCTAAATGTATTTTGTCATGTAATGAAAATCATCCTTTGCATAAATGTCCTGTTTATAAAAATATGTCAGTGAGTGATAGAGTTGAGCTGGTAAAGGCAAAAAATCTTTGTTTTAACTGTCTTATGAATCATAAAGTAGTCGATTGTAAATCTAAATTCTCGTGTATTATTTGTAGGAAAAGGCACAATGTAACTTTGCATTTTCCTCGCGAACAAAAAGTAAATAAAGTTGAAAACCAAGAGGTAATTTCACAGGAAATGAGTCATATAAACAAAGGAGGTAATAAATCTAATTTGGATGTTTCGGCTCCAGTATTTCAGCCTTTCCCAGCTAATACTCAAAACAATTTATTTTCAACGACATGTAATTTGGCTAATGATTTAAAAGCTGTGTTACTTAGCACATTTGTTTGCTTAATAAAAGATGAATTAGGTAATTTTCATGAGGTACGAGGTCTATTAGACGTTGGAGTAAACTCTAACTTTATGAGTAAAAAGTTAGTAGATAAACTTAATTTGAAAAGAGAAAAGACTAACATTTCTATTTCAGGCATAAATAATTTATCGTTGAATGTTAGATCTAGGGTTAACACAACTGTTTCAAATAGAGATAAGGATTTTCATTTAAATTTAGACTTTTTGGTCGTTCCGAAAATTACAGAATTTACGCCGTCTAGGCCGCTTGAGACTTCTATCCCAGTGTTAAATAACATCAAATTAGCCGATGAAAAATTTAATGTCCCAGGTCCGATTGATTTACTTTTAGGTGCAGAAAATTTCTATGAATTTTTAAGACCAGGTCAAATTTATCCGCAAACATTAAATACTAAAATTGTGTTACAAAACAGTGTATTCGGGTATATTGTCAGTGGAAGCCTTCCGGCTAGGGGTGAAAGTAGTATACATTGTGGGTTAATTACAGATAATTTGGAATTAGAAAAAATAATTAAAGAGTTTTGGGAAATAGAAAACATAGAGAGAGAGTCTGAGATTTCTAAAACTAAGGAATCAGAAATTTGTGAAGAACATTTTCGGAAAAATTATTCTAGAACTGAAAATGGACAATATATGGTGAAAATGCCGCTAAATGAAGATCCATCTTGTCTTGGCGAATCAAAACAAAAGGCAATGAATATTTTAAATTCATTATGGAAGCGCTTAGTTAGAGAACCTAAAGTTAATGATCTTTATAAAGCATTTATGGAAGAATATCTAAGTATGGGTCACATGGAAGAAGTGATAGAATCTGAAGAGCCAGAAGTCACTTATTATATTCCACATCATTGCGTATTCCGTATAGAATCAAGTAGTACACCATTACGAGTCGTGTATAATGCCAGTTCCTTAACTTCTACAGGAAAATCATTAAACGGTTTGCAGTTTAACGGAGGAACAATCCAGGATGAGTTATTTTCTATAATGTTGCGATTTCGAAAGCATCAGTTTGTTTTTGTAGCTGATATTAAAAAAATGTATCGTATGATATTAATACATCCGAGTCAACGTGATTTATTACGAATAGTATTTAAACCTGAGGTGAATGAGCCAGTAAAAGTGTACAGGTTATGTACTGTTTCTTATGGCACAACTAGTGCTCCTTTTTTAGCTACAAGAACCTTAATGCAATTATCCAGAGACGAAGGAAATGAATTTCCTTTAGCTGCGAATGTGTTGTTGCAGGATGTGTACATGGATGACATCCTAACAGGAGCAGATGATTTAGACACAGCGAAGGAGATTCAGCAACAACTGATATCTTTGTTAAATAGAGGAGGCATGGATCTCCATAAATGGGCAGTAAATAATTTTGCTCTTTTATGTGATACTTCAGAATCTGAATATTCTTTTTCTAATGAGACAAAAACTTTGGGAATATTGTGGAAGCCTCAACCAGATTGTTTTGGGTTTAACTTAATTATCGAGCAAAGTGAATTATACACTAAACGATCAGTCTTATCACAAATTGCTAGAATATTTGACCCTTTGGGTTTGATAGGTCCAATAATTACAAGGGCCAAGGTGTTTCTGCAAAAATTATGGTTGCTGAAAATAGATTGGTGTGATTATCTCCCAGTGAAAGAAAATAAGGAGTGGAATGAATTTCTTACGTCCTTAAAATGTGTAAATCTGATCAGTATCCCTAGATGTATTCTTATTGATCAGTCTATTTGTGTAGAACTACATGGATTTTCTGATGCATCTGAGATTGCTTATGGAGCGGTCATTTACGTGAAATCTACTAATTTTTGTGGTGATTCTGCTGTTAAGCTACTCACTAGTAAGTCCAGAGTAGCTCCTCTAAAGCATGTCACTATTCCGCGTCTTGAACTTTCTGCTGCAGTTCTGCTATCCAAGTTAATGAAGAAGGTGTTAAGTGTCTTAAAACTAGAAGTTTCTAAAACTTATTTTTGTACAGACAGCACCATTGTACTTGCATGGTTAAAAAAAGAATCCAATGATCTTAAGACATTCGTAGCAAACAGGATATCAATTATACAAAGTTTAACTTCGGTTGAACAGTGGCATTACGTACCTTCTAAGCAAAATCCTGCTGACCTTATTTCTAGAGGTATAGATCCCATCAAGATTCAACAGTGTGAACTGTGGTGGTTCGGTCCAGCATTCCTACGACAGCCTGAGGTGGTCGAGTGTCCCGATAGCAATCCTGCTGAAACCAATGTGCTGTTTTTGCGTGAATTGAAATCACCATCAGTGACTCAAGTATGTGCCTTAGTTAACACTCTTGAACCTTTAGACATAATTAATAACTGTTCTTCGTTCATCAAACTACAAAGAGTAGTAGCATGGTGTAAACGATTCATATATAACTGTAGAAACCCTTTATATCCTACAGCTGGAACTTTATCTAGCAGTGAACTCTCTCAGTCCTTATTGTGCATTGTAAAGAACATTCAAAGGACTTCATTCGTGAAAGAAATCCAGTGTTTAGAAAGGGGTACTGCTATCCCTAACAATAGCAAACTGATAAACTTGTGTCCATTTTTAGATAGTGATGGCTGCATTCGTGTTGATGGCAGACTGAAAAACAGTAACTTATCCGATCACCAAAAATTTCCTATGATTATTCCTGCAAAACATAATTTTACATTTTGTGTTATTAATTATTTTCATGTTTTATATTTTCATGCAGGTTCAGAAACCACAATGTCTCTCATCCGAACTCAATTTTGGATTTTAGCTGGCAGAAATGTAGTTAGAAAAATTATTTTTAATTGTATTATTTGTAAGAAAATTAATTCTAAAATTTCGCAGCAACAGATGGCTGATTTGCCAGCAGCAAGAGTAACGGTATCCAGAGTATTTACGCGCACTGGATTAGACTACTGCGGTCCTTTTGAGGTAAAACATTCCACAGGTAGGAGTAAACAGGTAAAAAAGGTTTTTATTTGTATTTTTGTATGTTTTACTACAAAGGCCTTGCACTTTGAAATTGTCAGTGATTTAACAAGTGCAGCGTTTTTAGCAGCACTTAAACGCTTTATTGCGAGGCGAGGCAAACCTTCTGATATCTTTAGTGATAATGGTCGAAATTTTGTTGGTGCCAATAAAGAATTAAGAGCAATTCTCAGATCTTTATTTAAGGATAAAAGTGAGGAGGAAATTCAAAATTATTTAGCTAATGAAGGAATCAAGTGGCATTTTAATCCCCCTTCAACCCCTCACTTTGGAGGTTTATGGGAGGCAAGTGTTAAATCACTTAAATATCATTTAAAGCGTGTTGTAGGTAAAACTATTTTAAGTTATGAGGAACTCTTGACTCTCATTATTCAAATCGAAGCTGTTCTTAATTCTCGTCCCCTCTGCTCTCTTTCAAATGATCCAAATGATGTTGAAGCTTTGACACCTGCTCATTTTCTTATTGGCTCATCTTTAATGGCCTTACCTGAACCGAATTATACTGAAATCCCTATGAATAGGTTGAGCAGGTGGCAATTAGTTCAAAAATTGACACAACATCTTTGGAAAAAATGGTCATCAGACTATCTAAATAAGCTCTTAAATAGGCCCAAATGGCATAAAGGAACCCTCATAGCATGCATGGTCACAGTGACGTCATTGTGACGTCACTGTAAGTCACTGTGGTCACGTCACATCTGTGACCAAAATGCCACCACTCAGTGATGTCACATTGTGACTGAGATGTGAACTTCTTAGAAAACTTTAAACAATTATAAAAATTCTTCAAAACATGTTACTTATTGTAAAATTTTATTTTTCCGGCAATTAAAAAAATATTGTAACGTCACTGTTATGTCACTGCATGTAACGTACGTCACGTCGGGTCATATATGTGACAAAAAAAAACACCATATTGTAAATCACAGTGTGACAAAAATATTAACTTCAAAAATTTTTGAAAATGAAGAGAAATATTTAAAACATGCCCTAGTTCCAGCGGCATAAGGAATGAATATTAGTGGACAGCAAATAGTAAATTCGGACACGAAAAGAAGGGGGAGGGGAGAAAAAGAAAAATGCACGGTACAAGTATCAACAAACTAGATTTCCATGCTATATTTTATCAATTTGATATCTAAGAAGTGAAAGTATACTTTTTTCATGATTTCAATTTTATCTAGCATTGCAATTTAATATAATAATACATCACGGATTGTTATTATTATAAAAGTATTTCTCAGAAAAATGCTATGTGCTGGAGCAATTTGAAACATATTTAGAATTAGAAATATTAAATCTATACTTTTTACATATTTAGTTTGCAGGGAGGAAATTTTTTAACTTTTTTGGCGACCACTGGTCGAAACACTTCTGTGGTTTCAAACTAAACATTTTCTATTACAGTTAAGTCTGCAGATTTTAATGAGCACGCACAAAGAATCTTCAGAGTTTAGTCATATATGCATTTATTGCTTTATAATTTGCATTCAAGTCATATTTTTTTCCTGTTAATCTATTTTTAATAACTGCTTTTTAAAAAAATTTTTACTTTTTTCAGCCTTTTTAAATAAAGTTAGCCTTTTCCGAAAAAAAAAAAATATATATACAAAATCTATGCAAAACACATGATATAATTAATTTTTCGCATTTCCAATTTGTGTTTTAGAGGTATGACTTTTAAAAAAAGTTATTTTACAAATTGTTTTCTTCTGCAGAAAATTAACATGAAAATATTGACAGATTGACAAAGAAAAATTTTTTATCCTCGAAAACATTTTTTTATTTATTAAGAAGATATTTTTTATTTATTACGCATGAAACAAACTTTACTTAAAAAAAGGGGGGTGGTATTATTACCATTAAATCTATTTTTACACATTTTAAAAATTTAAGCAGTGTTTTATCTAATAAACTTCCGTTTTCAAATCAATTTTTTTGAAACTGATAAAAAAGAAATGGTAAAATGCATTGGAAAATTCTTCAAATAGAAAATTTTAATTACAGACTAACTCATAAAACTATTCCGCCTGAAAGTTAGGACTGCAAATAAACAGTAAAATCAGCTGCTGAAGATCGTCTGCGTCGGATTATATGACCGCAACCGCAGGGTAAACAGAGAATTTTTTGTCATACACGCGGGAAAAGAACATGACCAAGCCTACAATGTCAGCTTTTGTTTTTGCTTTTTTAAATGTAAGAGAAAGACGTCTGCCATTTTCGGGCAAAAAGACTCGGATATTATTAATTTACAGCAAAAAAAGGTAAGTCTTATTTACTTTAAATTTTTTATTTCTGTTTGTATATTACGATTATGAATTAAATAGATTTATGTTATACATATAGAAAGTGACTGATCTGGAATTGTCTTGAAGCGAAATTTTCCTAATCGACACTGTTTTGTAAAATGTGTTAATCGGCCATCGCTCAAAAAAAAAAAAAAAAAAAAAAAAAAAAAAAAATTCATGTCTACATTCATAGTGGGATGAATATAAACATTAATTTGCAGTTACTTGAGATTGAGACAGTGATGTGGAATTTTTTTCGGCTTCTTATTTTTTTTTTTTTCTGATTACTAACACTCATATAACAGTATTTATCGTCATTATTGTTTTGGAGTTAAATATTATATTCGAATAGTATGATATTACGAAACTGTTTCAGTTTAGAAATTAACATTATAGTGGGAAAATGTCTTTTTACTTATTATAATAGCGTAACTTTTGAAAGATTTTTTTTTTTTTTTTTGCTAATAATATTTTTAATTATTATTTAAAATCCTGAATCTTCATACCAATGTTTTCAGATTTAACATTTGCCAAAATTATAAAATAATAGGAATTCCTTATAACATATGAAAAGATTTTTGAGAAATTGCTAAATATAATAATGCATTTAATTCATCTATTGCAGTTAGTTGTTGTTTAATAGTACAATTAAAAATACTAATTATTATTTTTAGTGTTTTTCAAATTGGTATATTTATTTATTTATTTTTAATTGTATGTAAGCATTTTTTTTCTATTTGCGATTTTAATCAAATATTTAATTATAGACATTCAGAATCAGTTATTAAATTTTCTTCGATTGTAAACTCATTTTCTACGTTTACGATACACATAAATATTGGCATTAAAGGTGTATTCTAAAAAATATTTTTCCACCTTCAACAGCTCGATATTTTCTGAGACATTTTCAGACTCATTTTTAAAAGTAAAAATATGAAACTTGCTGAGGTGATTTTTGAAGAGATGTTTAAGAGGCCGTGTGATTTCATTTTCCCCTCAATTCATTAGAATTTAAGTTTTAAATAATTATTTTCTCAGTAAGACCCTTTTTTTTTTTCATTCTCAGATCTTCCGCTGTGAAAAATTCGGTTCAAAACGCCTACTTTGACAGCATTTTTTTGTAATATTTTCTGCATTTATCAAAAAATCGAGAAGCACGGCACATTAGGTAGTTTCTAAATAAGAGAATTTTTCAGTTTGATGCGTTTGAGAACAAAAAGGAATTAAAAAATGAATCAGAAAATAAGCAGTTTGGATTAAAATACACCCTTAAAAAATAAAATATTATATTTAAGCATTGAAATAAAGTGTTTTTCATGCCTGATAGGAAGATTATAGATTAAACTGCTTTAGTATATATTTTTTAAAGTTCATTGTTTTACTTTTATATTTCCTTTCAATCATTTATTTTACTTTTATATTTCCTTTTTAACACCTTTCAACAAAGTTGAAAAGTGTTTATGACTTTGGTTTGTCTAGCCGTCTGTCCGCTCTCTAACTCTCGTAAATATACTCGGATTGGTCTGAAATTTTTAGATGTTATTGACCTTTACCATAGCACGGTCCCTATGTGTAACGACGTTTGTAGCATGTTTAGTTCATTTACAGGTACAGTCAAAAGTATTCCGTTACATTACGGCCTCTGGGAAAAAATCGTTTCAAAGGTTTTTTCATGATTTTACACGTTTTCATACAGAAAAAAAATTGATATGCATTTATGAAACATACTAAAATATGCATTCTGAAGAATACGAGATGCAAAGAATAGTTATTGTTCATTTACAGGGCTAAAAAGAAATTCCAATACATAATGATATAGCGGTGGAGGGAATTGTTTGCGGCGTACTTTAATTATGTTAATCTATTTCATATATAATGAAAATGATATACGTCGCTGAGGTTTACATACTATAAATTTTTCATGTAGAATATGAAGTGTATATAGCATTTACAGGCACACACAATATAGTTCAGATACTATATTGTATCCGAAGTACTGTTCATTTGTGATGATTGCTGGAAATGCATTTTTAATTATGATATGCGCTTTTATGATTCACTATATTTATGCATAGTATATGGTGTATATAAATGCTATAATTCATATACAGGGCTACACAAAAGTATTCGCAAGGATTACTGGGTATGAGCGCAAGTTACTTAAAGGTGGTTTTTAAATGAGTTGTGCATTTTTACGCTGAACTGAATTTAATTTACTGTTGTATAATATAGATAAAATGGTATACAGGGTCATGCAAAGAATTGGATACATGGCCGTCTATAAATTATAATTTCTGGAAATGTGATTTCAGCTGTTTTAAGTGTGTTTTAGTTTGAATTAAATTTTAACTAAAGGGTGGCGTGTAATGAAGGTTCTAGGTCAACTACAGGGTTGTACAAAAGTATTAAAGTATGTTTCCATATATTAGTATAAATTGCTGAAAGAGAGTTTCAACCTGTTATGCGTTTTCTTGCTAAACTAAATTATCCCATTATATAATATATATATGAACCTACAGATCAAATACAGGGCTGTTCAAAAGAATTGGAAAACCTATTTAGCTATGGCCAGTAACTGCGGAAATGAGTTTTTCAAATGTTTTATGCGTTTTCTAAAATGTTTACTTAGTTCTCTTATTTACCTTATTTCCCTAAATAACGAAGTTTTTTAAAGCATTCGAGAAGTGTTGGAAAGTGTTTTATAATCTATGCTTAACGCATGATTTTTCTTATTTGTTTTTTCTATTTTCCAGATCAGTCTTTTCCTACAGAACATACCAAATCTATTTAAGCTCATATTCACAAAATACAATTTACACGGAAATAAAAAATTTAAATAAATATGGCTTACGTCGTATTTAATAAAGCAAAGATTAATCACAACCATAACACCTTAAAATCTTATACATTCTTAATATCAAGCTTGAACTCAAGATCAAGCTTAGAACTTAATAAAAAAAGATGTCAGTTGACAAACATTGTTTTTTAAGTGGAAAAATTAAAACTATTTTAGAAGAATAGGACTCCAAAATAGCTATATTTTGCTAAAAAGTACGGTAAAAAGATACGAATTTATATCTAAAACAAAACTTTATTTTAAAATTGTCCATTTTAAAATTCATCACAATATTAATACTTGGAAATTTTTCCACAAAGAAATATTCGGTTTGCATACAATATTTCAAATGAAATTCAAATTTCAAATAAATTGCTTAAAAGGCGCAAAGGCCAACATAGTGAAAAATATCCACGCCGGGACTCGATCCCGGGTCATCAGTATAGCGCACTCACATTCTACCGACTAAACCACATGGAACGATACCCAGCCTGGAAATTTTCTCCCTATTACATGTTGGCAAGTCTACAAACGTAGCACAAGATGGAATATTTATCGTGAGCCACTGTCATGGGGCAAACACGAAACTTAATTAAATCCAGCATCGATTGAAACTATATTAATACTTGGAAAATTTTCCAGAGAGAAACATTTGCCTTGCATACAGTATTTCAAATGAAAATCAAATTTCAAATTAAAATTGCCTTTTACACTATTAATTTGAAATTTGATTTTCATTTGAAATATTGTATGCAAGGCGAATGGTTCTCTCTGAAAAAAATTTCCAAGTATTAATATAGTTTCAAACGATGCTGGATTTAATTAAGTTTCGTGTTTGCGCCATGTCGGTGGCTGACGATAAATATTGCATCTTTTGCTGCGTTTGTAGCCTTGCCAACATGTAATAGTGAGAAATTTTCCAGGCTGGGTATCGTTCCGTGTGGTTTAGTCGGTAGAATGTAAGTGCGCTATACTGATGGCCCGGGTTCGAGTTCCAGCATGGAATCTTTTTCACTAGTTCGCCTTTGCGCCTTTTAAGCAATTAATTTGAAATTTGATTTTCATTTGAAATCATCACAGAGTTTATGACAAGTTCGTCACAAATGACACATATTTCACAAATTGGTCACAGTGTGACTTCAAAACATTGTCACTTTCGTCACAGGTTCGTCACAAAGTTAATGCCAAAATAGTCACAAATGACACACTTTTCACAAATTAGTCACACCGTGACTTCACAGAGTGGTCACAATGTGACGTCACAAACGACCTCGCATTCTAGTCACTGTGACGTCACATCCACGTCACGTGACGTCACATCGACGGTCACAAAGTCACAGTGTGACTTCACAACGACGTCGCCGTGACGTCACCATGCCTTACGGGAAGAGTAGAGATAAAAGAGGGAGATTTAGTTTTAATAAAAAATTCTGATAATTATAGCCCTTTAAAATGGCATTTGGCAAGAATTGTTAAAATCCATCCAGGCCAAGATGGTATAAATAGAGTTGTAACATTAAAGGATAAGAATGGCACATATAAAAGGCCACTAACAAAAATTGTTGTTTTGCCTCATGTGAATGAAACCACATTAACTACTTGAATTCATACATTTTATTTTAATTAAAAAATTTGTAGTGTAGTGTATTATTATATTTTTGTGTTTATATTTGTAAATTTAACATTTCATTTAGTGTATATGCTGTAAAAAGAAAAAAAAATTGTATTATTGAGATTGTATTCTAAATTGATATCATATTTATAGTATTGAATGTTTGAAACATTCAAGGCCCGGCGGTATGTTGCCGCTAGAAGCGCCATCTATGTGGTTTGTTTTGAAACTTGTGAGTTGGGTTCGAGACGCCGATCAGAGGAGTAGTGTAAATATCGGCTCTCGTTCAATTTATTGTTTTGTGAATTAAAAATTTAATTAGTAATACAGTCCGCTAGTTTTATTTTATTGTGAGTTGTGTGCAGTGATTATTTGTGATTGAGTTATTGGCGGGAACAATACCTGTGAAAACGGAACCCTTCTATAACAGAATTCTATTTCAGAGGGGAAAAAAATTATGATTCGACGAAAACACCACACAGTTATTATTTTTTTATAGTCTCTTGCGTGTCCTTCTCAACAGGTTTTAGCATATTGCAGTAAAACTTGTTGCTGGACAGATAATTACACCTGTTTATTTTCTATTTAATTTACATCCAAAATTGTTAATTGATCCAAATCATCCAAGCAACCTCATAGCAAATTGGTATATAATTTTATATACCTTAGATAAATTCAAAATAATATAAGTGATCGTAATTACATAATTCTAGTAGAAGAGCAACGCGAAGCATTAATAAAATTAAATTATAATTCGCGTCAAAATGTAATTATTAAATTTAAATAATTACGAATAAAATTAAGAGTTTGCGTTGTGAATTATTTAGACGAACTCTTCCACTTATGAATTAAACTAAAATTTAAGCTGTAAAAATAAATTGACACACCTTAAACATTATCAATTAAATAATTACAGAAACTTTTTAAAACTTGATTAAATATTTTATTTACATTGAACACAACTATATAAAAAAAAAAAACATAATATTAATTCAAAAAATAGAAAGCAACACTTTTGTTTGCTTCTCATTATTTTATGTATATTTAATCTTTAAAAAAAGACAATATTTTCATATACTCTAATTTTTATATTTGTTTCTTTTTGCTAAAAGAATAATTCTCTTTCATTTTTAAATTACCTTAATTTTATTTAATTATCGGTTTTGTCGGATCTCAGATTACTCTCTACCATAAAATATCAGAAAAGTATATTTATGATTTTTCATAAATCTTAAGTGGTAAAAGAAAAAAGTTTAAAGTTGTACCTTTTTTAATATACGGGATGGTGGCCTTTATACATCAAATTCAGAGTTGTCGCGTTGCTTAGGATCATATTCATGTGTCATCCGGAATTCGCTTCGTATCAGAGCGGCAACATCGGGATGGCAGAATGCATAGCTACGGACCTCTGTAGAATAATCCTCTTTATTTTAACATCAGGAAGACATCCTCAATTTGGCTTGCTTAGGCTCACTCCGATATGTACATCAGGAAGACATCCTCAATTAGGCTTGCTTAGGCTCACTCCGATATGTACATCAGGAAGACATCCTCAATTAGGCTTGATTAGGCTCGCTCCGATATGTCCATCTCGCCTGGGCATTACTAGGGCTTTCAGGATTCTTTGCACGGGCTTTCAGGAGAGCTCCTGCGTCCTCTACATCTTTTTTCAGACTCCCTTTTTTTAAACCTTATTCTTCTTGCACACCAACTCCTGCAGTGGGTGGAACTATTTTTGTCTAGTCCACTGTTATTGGATGTGAGAAGATTTTTTATTATACTTCGATAGGCCTATTAGCTAACAGTCTGCAAATGGCCCCTTACATATACTTTAATATTATTATCTGCCTTAAAGTTTGGGTGGTCTGAAGCCATAAATTTATCCCAACACTTTTATTGAGGCCATAAATTGATTCCAACGTTTTTATTATTTTACGACTTCTAATTATACACCACTTTCCATTGGCTTGTCATAAAACGACACCATGGCGTCTGGCTATTGTTGTTGTCTGAGATCCGAACTCTATTCAACATTATACATTCATTTTACAATACAACAATTTTTTTAAAATATATATTTAATATTTAAAATCAATTTAATAATTTTTGTATGAACTTACACTCCTATTTTACTTAAATATGTAAACATTATAATTTTACACTCATAATTATATTTTATAAAAAATATTTATACAAACAGAAATAACAAATTACGCAATTTTACTTTGATTTAACCAACATGGTGCGGGAACATATCATAGTTATATGTTGCCCAGCACTTGTGAAAACTGAATTCTTTCTTTGAAGGAAACCTTTCATGGTTCCAGTGATGGAAGGGTAATCATACAACTATATAAGACCGAAACATGCCTAAAATGTGGTTTGTTTCCGGTTAGTGATACCGTTTTCACCAGATTTTATTGTAAGAAGGTAAAGGGAAAGTGCGAAACTTTCGTCAACAAAGACTTATATGGAATCAATTGTTGCTAACACATACGGAAACAAATTGGAAATTGCACGTCAAACGTGGCAAATGAGGTGCGTTCGTATACTGTAACTAGTTTTATAAATATATTATTTGCACCGCATATTGTACTGAATGTATATTTTAGCGCACTTCATAAGTGCAATATCAATTTCATTCTGTTTGAAAGGCTGTAATATAATTAAAATGCACTTGAAATAATTTTTCCCATTGGCCGTAATGTAACGGAAAACTTTTGACTGTCCCTGTAATTAAACTATACATCCGATTTTCATAAAATTTGAAATGACTAGACGAAATGTTGCAACAACTATATATTTAAAATTTCAGACCATTCGGTTGGGTAGTTTTTGCTCTGTCTGTCCGTCCGCGTATAACAGACAGGTGGACTGAACGACGACTATAGGTGCTACGTATTTATGTAACTACGAACGCACCTTAAAAAATGGGTTTTCCTGAATGGGCTAAGGAAATAATTATGACAGTGTGTCGAGTCTGTTTATCTTTGTTACCCTTTAAAATTTTATATTTAGCGATATCATCAATTGCTTTAAATATGCTGAATGAAATCGAGAAAAGAAACTTTAGTGTTGCACAGTTTATTTGTGATTTTTATTCAACATTGCATTGCCAGTTTCAAAATACAGGGTTATTCTAAATGATGGACCCATTTTCAAAAAATTGTATCTGTTCATTTTGGATTAGTATTTTAATAATCTTTATACCAATGAAAAGAGGAAGTTTCAAAGTTTTTTTTAAGACATTATAAATGTTCAATGTGTGCACCGTTAATACCGAATTTGGTACGAAATGACCGCTGCACTGCAATTTGCGACTCATTTCTTGCGAACTCAAGAACGCACAAAACCTTGTGCTCCACAGTAGCCATCTCACTCACAACTGACATTGAAACGAAATCGAACCTATTGCTACGCGACCTCTACCGGCCGCTTCTGAACCGTCACTGCTTTGAAAGCCGTGCACTCAGTAACAGCAGATACGCTTTCTCGTGTGTGGGACGAGTTTGGCTATCGCGTAGATGTTTGCCGTGCAGCAAACGGTGGACACATTGAACGTTTATAATGTCTTAAAAAAATCTTTGGAACTTCCTGTTATCATTGGTATAAAGATTGTTCATTTTGGATTTGTACTTTAATAAATACAAGTTTTTGAAAATGGGTCCATCATTTAGAATAACTCTGCACATGCAATGCGATTTATCTTCTTCTCTGAAACTTGCTGATGATATCATTTTAACTTTACCACGGCCGATTTTCAAAATATATGAAGATCAGCCATGAACTTTACAACGAAGTTTGCGTCAATCACAATCAGTAAGGAAGGACAGGACACTGATGTTCAAAAGTTTGCTGACATATTTGAAAAGGCAGATAACTTTTGCCCCAAATAATTTTAATACAATTTTCTTTAGTCGCACTCAGTTTCTCGTCAAGCTGGGTATCAGGAAAAGAGCAATAATAGTATATCTCATGAAAAACCTAAAGAATATTTCAGCGGATCAACGTTTTTACCTTGTTTGGATACTTTTATCTCTGGGCTCATTGATTGTTTTGGGAAGAACAGGAGCATTTTATAAAGTTTTCATATTATACTTTAAAAAATGCTAGTCCATCTATACGTATCCTATACTAATAAAAGAAAAAAGTTTGTGTATGAGTGTGCGTGGGATGATTACGAAAATTTACCTAACGTCTATCTGAAAGATATCTGAAAATTTGGATGAGCCTAGTCCAAGGCAAGTCCCAATGCAACCAAGGCTCAGATTTTTCATTTTTTGTTAATTAACCGAGATATTAATTGAAAATCTTAATAAAAATCTCAAAATGGCGTGAAAAATCGCAGCGATGCCGCCGAGAATCAGTTCTTCAAATAAAGAACAGAGAGTCGGAAAACGCAATTTTTTTCGTCTTTTGCAGCGCGCATCGCTAAACTATTTGAAGTATGATAAAACAAAAAAAGTACATGTTTAAGCTTCGCACTTTACTATCCAAAATCCTTAACCTTTTCAAAATAATTAATTTCAAAACAACGTCTTTTTCGTGCCCCTCACTCTGTTTTTCGAAGCCCCCACCGAGCTAACTATTTGGAATACGAGAAAAAGAAAATACCAGGCTGCATCGAAGTAGTTTTATCTTTCAAACGGTATATCTATTAAAAAAATATGAATATTAATCCTTTAAGAAGAATTGTTTTCGGAGAGCCGTTTTAGCAATTATTCGGCAATATTTAAAATTTTTCATCCCTTCTGTATATCGAAATACAAAAAAATATATATACCAAATTAACCAGCGTACATTTACCTTAAAAACGATGTCTTCAGTTTCAAAAAATATTATAATAGTCCAAGTATTATAATAAGCACAAAAACCTATGTGTAATATATGGATGTCGGGATCGGGATCGCAGATTAAACACCAGAAAGAGAAATTAAAATTACTATAAACACACTACCGAAAGCATCTGGTAATTGAAATGCCATTCCGTCATCACATACGGCTGTGATCGTATAATAACATGTCTGAAAAAACATTATTTGGCAACCAAAGTATTTTTAAGATTAAAAGTTATATATAATCAAAATTATTAAATAAGAAAAATGTTGCCATCAATTAAATCCGATTAGGAAGCTGAAAAATAAAAGAATAAATAACTCACAAACCTATGTTATCAAGCACAAGAAAAAAATCTTTATTTTATGGGAGAGTAGAGGTAGGGGAATCTAATGATCCATGTCTGCCGGAAGTTAATTGGTGCATAAGCTAAAAAATTATACCACCAGTGGTTGACTCGTAGGTTTATCACTGAGTTTTCCTGCTCCCAGTCCTCCATGTTTTCATTTCTTTGTTTGTAGGACAAACACAATGATAAACCTACGAGTCAACCACTGGTGGTATTAATTTTTGGCTTATGCACCACTTCACTTCCGGCAGACATGGACCATTAGATTCCCCTACTTCTACTCTTCCATACAATAAAGGTTATCTTCTTGTGCTTGATAACATAGGTTTTTGTGCTGTCGGCTCTTGGACTATAACCCTTACAGAAAAAATATTTTCTGAAACTTACTTTTATCTCTGTCTCAGTGACTTTGAAGATAATTTACCGTTCTTACTTAGGACATATTCAGTTCTGCGCATGCGCTGGGGAACCTAAAATTTTCAAAAGAGAGAGAGAGATCTTTCTGAGCTTAAAAGAGGGAGGTATAGGAGCGTTTTATATTATTCAGGTGTTTTCAGTGTCTTTTGGTCAGAAGTGAAAGTATAATGTATCTAAACGCCAGGAATTAAATAGGCAATCACTATAACGAGGGTTCCTTAATTCGTTTGGATAGATTTTGAATAAAAAATGTAAAATCATGAGCATTTGAGGGCGTGCGCTACCGAAGACAGTGTGTCCCAACATTATACCTGTTTGGAAAGATTTTCGTTTAAATACATAAATTCATTCAACACTGATTTTATGTATATTTAAGGTTATCATCACGGACCTAGTTTACGCCGGACTTTCGTTTAAAAGTATAAAATCCAAACAGACCGGAGCGTACGTAGCACGCTGCCAAATGCAATACTCCCTCGTCCCTTCCCTTCTTTCAACTTTAGGGTCTTTTGGATACATTTTCATCTAAAAATATAAAATCACCCCAAATTCACGGGTGTACGTTGCCAAAGGCAGTGGAACCCACCGGCATTAGATTTGTTTAAAAAGACTTTCGTTAACACTGATTTTAGTTATATTTAAAGTCACGAAACCAGGCGGGTCAACTGGCACAAAATAAAACTGTTACAAAAAATTATTATATTTTAAGACCACAGGATATCGGAAGCAACTATTGAGGCCGGTATTTATTTTGGTACCATAAAAGCTTGAAGTGTCTGCTATGCGTCACTTCCACGTTTTAGGGAATCTAACTCCATCAGCTTACTAAATAGCTTGATGTACTTCAATTCAATAAAGATGCGTTTAGTAGTAACTAAATTATATTTGAACACCTATATTTACAAATTAAATTACAGATTACATTATTAAAACACTAATTGAAGTGCGTCTACAAACGCTTCGCGAGACAGTCTTTTTACGTCGTACTAGACGACAGCCGGCAATCAACTGAGTTCACACGAGAGTTCTGAGAGAGTTTGGAGAGAGAATCAGTGTGCTGATGTGTGCTGCCATCTATCGTTTCAGTTGGAACTTAATGTTCGTTAAATAACAGAAAACTACGAATGCCCACTAACTCTTGCAGATTCTGCAGTACCCCCCTCCTAGCAATGTGCTAAGAAAAACGCACAGGGTGACGAATGGAACGTCCAGACCTGGAGACAGGAGCCTGATGTGTAGGTTCGGCTATTGCAATGTCAGGTTCGGCTGTTGGAATGTCAATCTCTTCTCGGACATCTGGAGATGTGGCTGGTACGTCCTCTATTAATGTGAAGGTAGGTTTTAGCCTATCAACTGAGACTACTGCCTCTTTTCCATCTTTTTGGACTCTGAAAAATTTATCTGTTCTGTCAATGACCAAAAACGGCCCGTCATATGGTGGTCGCAGAGGTGCCCGCACAGCATGAAAACATGGGTGCATTTCATCAAGTCCATTGGCAGAAAGAAGCGAGTCTGCTTTTGGACCCGAGTTGGTGTAGACCGTAGCTGCATCATAAACTGCTTGAGTGATTTAACAAAGTCTGGAGTATGAATATTTTCGGCAGAAGATGAAAAAAAATCCCCTGGTAGCCGAATCGTTTGTCCATATACCAGGTCTGAAGGTGTGCATTGTAAGTCTTGCCGGAATGTGGCTCTTAACCCCAACAAAACTGTCGGGAGTATCTCCGTCCACCGATCTGTCAGGTATGCTTTAAGGGCGGATTTTAAAGTACGATGCCAATTTTCAATCATACCGTTAGCCTGAGGGTGGAAAGAACAAGTATGAATATGCTTGGAACTTGGCCAGGGAACGAAAAAGACGCGATTCAAATTGACGGCCCTGGTCAGTTGTTATGATTTTGGGTACGCCAAAACGTGCAATCCAGATTTTATAGAATGCACTAGCAACTGTTTCTGCTTCGATATTTTTAAGAGGCTCGGCCTCCACCCAACGAGTAAACCTATCAATAATTGTGAGGCAATACATAAAATTTTGAGATATTGGAAGAGGGCCGATTAAATCCAAATGGATATGAGAAAAACGCTGATTTTCGACTGGAATATTACTGATAGGGGCTTTAGTGTGAGTCAGAATTTTAACTCGCTGGCATGGAATGCACGTCTTGGCCCATTTATCACAATCAGCTTTAATATTAGTCCAAACAAAACGGTCAGTGATGAGTTTAATGGTAGATTTACGACCAGGATGAGAAATGTTATGCAGAGTATCGAAAACTGTCTTTCGTAGAGTTAATGGGATAAAAGGTCTGATTTTTCTAGTAGATGTGTCACAATAAAGTTCCACAGAGCTGCCGGGCATAACGAATTTACTGAGCTTAAGCGATGATGAATTATCTGCCAAGCAAGTTCGTAAATCATTATCAGCTGATCCTCAGCTATTTGCTCATAGTTAATTGGAATAGGACAAGTTATGGCTTCGGTTCGCGAGAGTGCATCGGCTGGTATGTTATCAACCCCCTTAACGTGCCTAATATCGGTGGTGAACTGGTTAATGAAATCCAGTTGCCGCAATTGACGTGGGGAACACTTGTCGCTTTTTTGGGAAAAAGCATAAGTAAGTGGTTTGTAATCAGTATATAAGGTGAAATTACGACATTCCAGCATAAAACGAAAATGTTTAATAGCAGAATAAGCTGCCAACAACTCTATCATACGCGGAATACTTTTTTTCAGTATCGGACAATTTTCGCGAAAAGAAACCTAATGGCTGAAGGTCATGCTCCTCCACTTGATGCAACGCCGCGCCTATAGCGAAATCACTAGCATCTACAAACAAGGCAAGTTGAGCATTTGGCGAAGGGTTGCATTTGCGAACTGGCGTTTCGAATCCTCAAATGCTTTACTGCTCTCCTCGTTCCACACGATCTCACTCTTGTCCGACTTCCGGAAACCTTTTAAATAATCACTTAAAACTGATTGGACATGAGCAGCCTGCGGTATATTACGCCGATAATAATTAAGTAACCCAAGATATCGCCTCAGATCTTCAACAGTTTTCGGCTTATCGTAATTCAAGATAGGTGTTACTCTCTCAGGCATTGGCCTTATACCCTGCTCATTAATGAGATAGCCCAAGGAAGACAATTCCTGGTCACCCAGAACACATTTATCTACGTTAATTCGAATGCCATATTCAGAAAGGCGACTGAAAACCATATCTAAGTGCTTAGCATGCTCCTGCTCAGATGAGCTACTAATTAATATGTCATCGATGTAGTCAAAAGCAAAATCAAAACCGTGTAGCACTTCGTTCATAAACCGTTGGAATGTCTGAGTTGCGCACTTTAAACCAAATGGCATAAATACAAATTCAAAAAGTCCAAACGGTGTGGTAATTGCCGTTTTTGGCACATCATCGGGATGCACCGGAATTTGGTGATATGTTCTTGTAAGATCAATTTTCGAAGAATATTTTTTCTTATGTAAATTTTGTGCAAAATCATGCAGGTGTGGTAAAGGATATCTATCCATCTGAGTTTGTTTATTTAGGGTGCGATAATCACCGGTGGGGCGAAATTCACCGTTCGCTTTCGGAACCATATGCAGGGGATTTGACCAATTCGATTTGCTAGGCCTACAGATACCCTGTTCCATCATGGTCTGAAATTCCTGCTTTGCGATTGCCAATTGCTTTGGATTCAACCGCCGCGGACGACTGAAGACTGGCTGTCCATTTGTAATTATTCTATGCACGATATTGTGCTTTGGCTGGGGCGATGCAGAGTAGGGGCAAATGATATCCTTGTATTTATTTAAAATGTCATGAAAATTTTCACTACTAGAAACAAGTGTAACACTTTCGTTGTGGCAGTTAATAGTAGTGCCTTTGGAAGAAAACTTTGTGAGTGGGTTGTGTAAACAAGAATTTTTCAAATCAATTAATAATCCATAATGTTTTAAAAAATCGGCGCCGTTAATTGGTTTACTAACAATAGCGATTATGAATAGCCATTTTAATTCGCGGCGTAAATTTAGGCTTAGTGTTACCGTTTTAGTACCATATGTTTTGATTGGAGAATTGTTGGCTGAATACAGCGTTAAATTAGATGGGGCAACAAAAGACATCTTGGCCATATATGGCAAAACACAAACATCGCTACCGCTATCGATTAAATAATGGCGTCGAGAGGTAGGATCGTGAATGAAAAGGCGACTGGATGTGTTGACATTGAAATCGCATTGCGCCACATGCGATTTCCTCTCTAGTTTTCCGATTTTGTAAAATTACATAGGGGACGGCATTGTCTTGCTTTGTCGGCGAAAGTTGCGTGATACCAACATAAGCCTTCTTTCATGCGCTTAGGAGTCTGTGATCTATGCCTTCTATGTGTATAACGGTCCCGAGATCTATTTTCCCGCCGCTGGCTAAAGCGTGATAAATGCTTCACTTGTTCGGTCAACTCCGCGATCTGCGAGAGATGCTCAGATGGTAGCACTGGCGGCTTCAGCCAGGAGGTCCCGGGTTCGAATCCTGGTTCGGACATTTTTCGCCCAGTTGGAAATTTACATCTAATATGATTGTTTACCAATTAGAATAATTGTGTTAAAATTAATCTAGTGTAATTTCGTATCCAGCGATTTCTGGAGTTCCATTACCTGAGATTTATTCTGTTGAGCTGAACTAGGTTTCAGACCAGATGCTGTAATCATCAAGGTTAGCTGGGTGAAAAAGTTCGACCAGAATCCTCCGGGATAGCTCAGATGGCAGAGCACTGGCGGCTTCAGCCAGGAGGTCCCGGGTTCGAATCCTGGTCCGGACATTTTTCGCCCAGTTGGAAATTTACATCTAAAATAAAACTGTATCTCTACAATATTCGCTTGGACGAGTTTATATATACGAGTGAGACAACTTAAGAAGTATTTAGTTTGGCAATAATGGTAGCTTCGCTAAGATGCTTGGCGATTCGTCTTTGTCCAAATCGTCTCAACTCATCAAATTTTAAATCCCGTTTGTATAGCGACTAGAATACACAGTGTGGAAATCGGCTATCCCTGTAATACTTAAAAAAAACGCTAAAATATTGTATCCCTTAAATGTGCAATAATGCTGCTGCAATATGCAGATCGCAGCGACATCTGCAGGATATTTTCTATAACTGCAAGAAATTGCTAGTCTATACAATGTAATACTAGTAATACGAAAATCCCACAGATGTCGCTGCGATCGACACTTGGGATTTTAGCAGTATCGTCGCACATTTAAGGGATTTAAATTTTTAGCACTTTTTGGATAGCATATTTCCACACTAGGTATTCTAGGCGCTGTACCGTATGCGTCACTCATGTATCGGAGTACCCTACACTGTTAAAAATATCGTGAAAAATTACCTCTGTTTTTTAAGGCTATCTATTATCTGACCAATGAGAACGCTTCGTACGTGTTAATGTAGCGTTCTCATTGGTCAGAAAATAGAGAGCCTTTAAAAACAGAGGTAATTTTTCCCGATATTTTTAACAGTGTACGTTTCACTCGTGTAACTTCTGCAGGCAAGAATCGCCGAGTTCTGGGATGTAAATACCATAGAGTATAATCTGTGGTAAATACCTTAGAGGAGAAATTATATTAGAAGTCTATTATATTAGAAGTAAATACGTTCTTGAAGTATGACATTTCAACATGGTGCCGGCCAAAAACTGGCTGAAGTTTGGACAAAACTTTCAATCAAGCCACTCTGTTATTTATGAAGGCACTCTAAATGTCCTAACATCTTAAGAATAATTGCGAGATGGCTCTAAATTCAATTTATTCAACTTCATAATCTATAAAACATATTTCTCTTTATTAAAGATAATCACAATTTATGAATTGGAATGCGAATCCGCTTGTTTTATTTTGAATTCGTTTTTGAGTAATAATCGAATATTATTTAGGAAATCGAATAGGAATCGAATCTTCTCTGTTATTTGTTTACATGTGTGCAGTGCATGTGGCCTTTTTTTTTATAATGTTATTCTGAAAAGAAATAGATCTCTTTTTTTAACATATAACTTTGCTGTTAGTTAAACTTTTGAATTATAATTTGGAGAAATTTTCATTTAATTCAATAAAAGAATATTGTATCTTCCATAGTGTCGCTATAATTGTCCTTGACTTTCTACAAATTCTTTCTATATTTTCGTGTCTCGCTTGACATTTAAAAAAAGAAAACTTGTCAAAGACTCCTAGAGGGCTAGAATAGGGTAAATTTTATATATGTGTATTTGGTAAATTGCGATTGAAAGTCGTGCTGTTATAAGTTTGGTTTTAACGAAATATTCTTTTATTCATAATCCTTATGTTCCGTAAAATATTATGTATGTTTCAGGGTTGGCAAGTTTCTTCCAAAGTGGGAAAAAAACCGGCCGGAAGAAATGGAAGAAACTGTTTTCTTTACCGAATTTAGAATATGTTGCTCCTTTGTAATATAGGGTAGATGCACCAGTTTTGGCCACTGTACCAGTTTTGGCCACATTGGATCAATTTGTCCAATATTTAGCCTGTGAATTGATGCTAACAAATAATATGCATTCTTACACTTTAAGCAAACTCTCTTTAATCATTTACAATATCATTTGTTTATTTTTTGATAAAATGTGACTTGCAAAAAAAAAAAATAAATGTGTGAAACTGTAGTGTGTGCTTACATGTATTGAGATTTTTGCTTAGCTGACAAGTTTTCAGAATCGTTCAGCATTAGGCACTTATAGGGTTCTATTTGTTCTGAAACAAATTTCTATTAGGTTTTATGAGGTAAGCTTTCTCTCTACTGCAATTTTACATTTAAATTAATTATTTTAACAGTTTAATAGGGGGTGGCCAAAACTGGTGCATTAAATTTGCTATATGTACCAGTTATGGCCATCGGGGTGGCCAAAAAGGGTACAGCATATGTTCCACTTTTGGCCACATGATTTATTGTCATTATAGAGGGAATTTTAGCCATTTAATGAATTTAAAAACATCTGGATAAATCAATTTAGTTTTGTTTTATATAATAATGGCTTCAAATATAATAATAAAAAAAAGCAAGGCTAATGGCAGTTCTATAAAAGAGATTTTGTTATTCTCTGTCTAATAGATAATTCACTTTAGAAAGAAGGACATTGTGCTAGTCACTAAAGAAAATATAGTATTGTGTTTATTTTTGATAAAACAAAAGGGGAGGTGATATGTAATGTTTAGATATGATAAATAAACTAAAACAATAAATTTTGAAAGATTTTACAACTTATAAATTAAAACGTTCAATAAAATTATAGCATGATTTAATTGCTTGTATTTTTCCTAAAGAAATGAAGACGTTCCATAATTTTTGTAATATTTCAGGCAGATGAATTTAGAAATACTAAATATTGTGAAAATCTTTACTAGAATACAATTAGAATGTATTTCACATTATTTAAAAACAACAGGATTCATTTTACCAAGTTTAAAAGAGATTCTGTGCTCCTAAAAAATGGCCAGGAGGGAACACTGCTCTAAGATAGGAAGTAAAATTAAGGCCATTCAAAATGTAATGCCAGCACTACAAGCTAGCAAAGTTTTGGAATAACCCGTTCTTGCCTTACATCAGAAGTTTGTAGGACGGTCACCACTTTTCTCTAATAATGTTGAATATCAAGTAATAGATCTAGGTACTAGGAATTGAAGTTAAAAATCAATTAGAAAAGTGGATTTTAGATATTGTCAGAATACTATTTCCTATAAAAATGGAACAACTTTTAAGATTCTGTCCAGAAAATTGTAGCCGGCAAGATAGAAACTCCATTTCAAGATAGAAGACCAGGCATGAAATGGTATGATTCGCTTCTGAAATCACACCCTAAAATAACTTGCAAAGAAGCAGGGTACATAAATAAGGCACAAGCTAATATAAATCAAAAGATGATTTCAAGACGTATAACTTTTTGATGAAAATCAAACCAAAATCAGAAAATGCTTTTAAGAAATATAACTCTTTGATGAAGATTCAAGGTGTTCTAAACAAGCCACAATCCATGAATAATTATAAAACTGATTAAATAGTTAATCTTTATGTCCTATAGGCACTGTTGTCCCTTTTATGAATCAAATTTACATATATTTTTTTGTTTTTTAATTGACATTTTCAGTTAAAATCAACATACGTATATTTTACTTGATGTTTTTATCAATTCATAAACAAATTTGCAAAATTCTCTTAATACAGCAAACAAATATATGTGTGGTAAAATAGATGTTGTATAAAAGTGCTTTATTTTTACTTATTATCAATTAAAATGTTTGTTAAACTACATGATATTGGAGTGGCCAAAACTGGTGCATACAGATGGCCAAAACTGGTGTAGGGGTGGCCAAAACTGGTACAAATTGGAATAAATTACTTGATGAGTTATTACTCACAATCTAAAATATTCTGTAGAAAGTCATTATAGTTAACAGAAAGACAATTAAATTTACTAAAGAATGATGTTATTATAATTTAATATGCTTCAATTGGTCAAGAACTGTAAAATTTCTATTTCAAATTTTCTCTAAAAGTGGCCAAAACTGGTGCATCTACCCTACAATAAATGTATTTTTCTTATACATAATCTTAAGAAAATTTCATTCAAACTCTACAAATTTATTTTTATTGTAAATGAATAATTACATCAGTTTTTTAGCAAGATCACACACCTGCCTAAAGCTTCTCAATTGTTGTATTCCTGAAAAAAAGAAATTTTACCTAAAATACACAAAATCCACTAAAAGCTATCCATTTCAATTTAACTAGCACATTTTTATTATTATTAATTAAACTACTTTAACTGGTACTAAGTATATAAATCATTTACCTATTGTAGGATTAAATTTATTTTACAGAATATTAAAAAAACAAACAAAAGAAAAACAGTACTTAGAATTTGCATAACTAATATGAAGAGAGAATAACAAATTTCAGGTATGTAAGACAGTAAGATGCAAATGAAAGAGATGATAATAATATGAGATAGTATGATAATTATAAATAATATGAGAAGAACCTATGCAAAAAATTTTAGAATATTAAAGTCTTTTAAATGCAGCATTGAGATATGAGATATACATGCTAGTATAAATAAAAGCAGGAATGAAATTCAAAGACAAATTTGTTTTTTAAGTGTGTTGCATAATCTTTAAAAAATAAAGCATTTTTATAGGAAAAATAAAGAATTGGTAGTTAATTTTTTTAAACTGAAATTTCATAAGCAGTGAATAAACGCTTCTCTATCCCTAAAGTTGAAAAATCTTTCACCTATAAATACCTGCCAACCTCAAGTTTGTTATTAAAAAATAACTTATTTTTCAGATATCAAGTGGTATATTAAATACAAACGTTAAAAATGAAAATATTTTACATTAGATTCAATATGTTTTCTCTTGTGGCTCAATGTTAGTGCTGTGGATCTTGTGAAATATTTTTTAAATGAAAATTTCACCTGCAGATTATACAATGTTTTATTCCCAAAATATCATGAAATTGACACCTGCGGATTATAGGCAGGAAATTAGGGTAATAAAGAATTTATTGACTGTAAACATTGTATTGTTTATATGTGCTATGCAATGTCAGATCCAAGGTAGAGGTCACAGGGATCATGACCTCTCTCTGAACAAGTAGAGCTTCTGTGCAACAATACTTTTCTTAATTTAAATACACATTAAAGCTGATTAAAAAAGAATAAATAAAATAAGAAAAGAATTTCGCGATAGCAACTCAGATATTTTTTATACCACTCAAGAAATCATTTAAATTAAAAATGCATGAAATTTACAGTTATTACTTTTTTAAGTTGCAAAATATCGAGCAATGTTTTTCATTTTCTTATAATATATGTAGTATGTGATACATCTTCAATTCTTGCTTATGACGATCGTTCCGTGACTGTCAAATATCAAAATTTGGCATATCATCTTTGACAATATTTTTTGAAAGCATCTTTGGCTTTATAAGAAAATGGGAAACTGTTTGATTTCTTGGTATCAGAATAGAACTTGCAAATTTTATATATTTATGAACATACCTGCAAATTTTATGCATTTATTAATGAAAATAACTTCATGAATGTGTCATAAAATGGCCAATTTAAATTTGTGGACAAACCTAAAATATTAATATTCTCTTGAAAAAATGTGACTCCTCCCCCACTCCAAAAAAAAAAAAAAAAAAAGAGAGAGAGAAAAGGAGATGCGACTGTCCTCTAAATGGTGGGTTGGATTCGTGCAAGGTGCATTAGATGCCTGATCGCATTAATCATATACGTTAAGACTAAACGTACTAGTCAAAGGGTTGGTTATAGAAAAAAGTTATTTATATCTTCTTCTTGTTATAAAAATAGCATAAGGTATTTTATGTTGGATGGCATAATTTTGTAACTTTTATATGTAGCCTTATTTATTTATTTATATTTCTGACAGGTTTCTTGCAACAAACAACAATTTATTTTATTATGTGTGATTCTGCCATTAAACGATCATTAACAGAAGCTGAAACATCAGCTGATGATTTAGTGCCAAGTAAAAAATTGTGTAAAAATTCTGAAGAAGATTCTGAAGTTATAAGTGACAACTTTAATTCTAGAAAGTCTGAAGATTTTGTTGTAAGAGCAACAGAAAATGATGTTGGAATAACTGAATTTATCAGTGATTACCCTGGATTTACTGCTGTTATGAAAGAAAGGTAAATTATTAGAAAATGTAGTGTTACTATTAGAATTCTCACTGGCTTAACTAATCTTAGCAATTTGGCTAATCACTGAAGAAAAACTATAGCCAAATTAAAATAATGTTAGTAATAGATTTATTGTAAAATACTGATTCTAAAATCATCCTTTAAACTCTGTAACACACCCTATTTTTCCTTTTCTATATGTGTTCCAATTTTTTGTAAATGTTTTCAGAATAGTTATTGATCTGATTCGAATGAAAAGAATGTATTTATAGACGCTTTGAAAGTCGAGGAAAAAAAAAATCTGCTCAATTTATTTCTAAGTAGTTTTATACAAGAAAAACCAAGTTCACTGGCTTTGGGATAGCATGTTAATGGGTTAAATAGAAACAAATGGATAAAAAAAAAAAATCGTAAAATATTAATGAGTTCTGAAAAACACCAAAACACAAGTAAGAAGTTATACAGAAAACTTTGAATTGCATAATAACATTAGGGTCACCCGGGGTAATTCCTGGCCAAAAATCATCAACATCTAATTATTATAAAAACTATTAAAGGTATTGTTCCCAATTTTTTTGTGGAATAAGCCCCCTCTGATGGCTATATTATAAAATGCTTACTTAAATATATATGCACTTATAATTAAAATAATTATAATTTTTAAATGACCAAGAATTACCCCGGACATGGGGTAATTCTTGGTCACTTCTGGGGTAATTATCGGTCAGCATCCTTTTTCATGTAAATTAAGTAGTACAGTTAATTTTTTTACGACTGAGTATAAAATAAGTAGAATCAACCTTCTAAAAGTTTTGTTCATCTCATAATTGTGGAATAATAAAGCATAGATTTTGTTTTGGGCATAAATACTAAGTTATTTGATGTGTAAAAGACACTTGTACATTTTACAAAACATTAATTAGCCAAAGAATTTTTATGCATTTTTACAACATTTATAAGCATATTATTACTTCATTAGTATCCATTGTGAATTGGATTTATTAATAACTTGCAAATTTATTGGTCCATAAGAAATATAACTGAATGTTTGTTATCAATTTTATTTTGCTTCTAGGCCAACTGAAGTTTTCGACTCCCTTTTCAAGAAAGTTTCAATACAGACCTTTAATGTAATACACAGCATAATAATTAGGTTCCTTTATTGCATTATGTATATTTTTATGCACCATTTTGGCATTTTGCAATGAGATATTATTTCTACTTAAATTGTTCAGTCATAGAGTGTGTCTTATTCTCTGAGCACTTACTGTTTTCTGCTTTTAAAGGTGTTTAATAGAGTAGAGGAAAATTTTATAATCTTTTTAAAAGACTGTGATATGTGATTAGTTGAAATAAAATAATTAAAACTGCAAGAATGACAATGATCTGTTGTAAAATGTGTAACAATCAAGATCGATGTTTTGCAGAAATTCGAGTAGCAGTTTTAAACATAATTTTTTTAAAATATTTAATTTCAACTAAATGAATAATTAAGGCATATATTTCAAAGCAAAGGCTTCAAAGTATCTTTGAGATTTTTTACAGTTTCATAAATTGTCATTTTTATAACAAAAGCGAAAATGATCAAGAATTACCTCAGAAACTCAGTGACCAGGAATTACGACGGGTGACTCTACTTTATTAAGAACCACAATTAACTAAAATGTGGTAAACAGTGTGGTTGCAGTTAATTCTCAAAGGGTTTGTGAAAATTAAAATCACTAAATATGACAATAAAAAGGAATTAAATGATGATAAAAACATTGACCAGGAATTACCCCAGTGACCAAGATTTACCCCAGATACATGGGGCAATATTTGACCAACTTCTGTAAATTATTTAAAATAGTATGAAAAATTTCAAGACTATTTTCTAATAGCTAAAGTAGTTGGTAATTGAACCAAAAAGAAAGAAAAGAAAAATATTTAAAATTTGACTTGTGACAAAGATCTTTGTAAAAATGTATCATGACTAAGGCCAATGGTGTTTTACAGAAATTTAACAAGCCATTACAAAAGATTTTTTTTTCAAAATAAATAAACAATAAACTCATAATTAAGTAATAAATTCCAGTGAGGATAGTTAGAGTACCTCTATGATTTTTTTCATTTTGGTGAAGCATTCTTAAAACATAAAAAGGACTGTGACCAGGAATTACCCCAGAAACTTGCTGACCAGGAATTACCCCGGGTGACCCTATTGAAAGTGTTGTCAAAAGAAAAAAAACTCTTGTGATTTGGGGATTTCAGCTTTTGCTTCCTTGCCAAATGAAACATTTTGTGGCAATGGCGATCGGCTACGAGAATGGTTACTATATATATATATATATACAAATCTGTATTTAAATTTATACACTATCTTAAGGTATAAAGTTTATAAATTTCTTCACTAGAAGTTTAACTTAAATTATTTCCTTTGGTCATTTGTTAAAAGAAGCTGCTAAAAACAATTTAGTAGTTCAATACAAATCTGCACAAAAAACTGTAATTAACATAAGATATATTTGATAAAGTAAGCAATATTTTAAAAAGAAAATTATATCCATAGTCATATAATATCTTGGAAAATAAAAATAAACAATTTACTTTACATAAACACATATTGAATAAAAACTTGAAGTCATAAATATATCTTGTTAAAACTGATTGATTGCATTAATCCAAAATTCATAGATATCTGTTTTAAATTAAAACCGTAATAATATCACTCAAGGATATCTTTATATCTTGATGGATTTTTCATTTTTGCTTCAAAAGAGATCAGGGTTCGCACAGACTCCTTGGAAACTCCTTAGAAATGAAAACATTCCCAAGTAGTACTTAGAACTACTTAGATAAGTAAACCACTCCTTAGAAACTCCTTAAATTGTATTGCGACTTCGGACGCAAGCGATATTGCAGCCGAGGAAAAAAAATCGTGATTGTAAATCGCACGATAAATCATTTATGCACAGCATTGATTGGTTAGGATAATCTCCACTAGGTCCATTTCTCAATTATTAGGTCCGTAAAGTCCGTTTTTTGATACTGGTAACCGATCTTTATTTTAAATTTTATCGATGTTTGGCATTTAGCCAAGAATCTCGGAAAAATCGCGTTTTTCGCAAATATCTCCCAAAAAATACCGTCAAATTTCGTCAATCGATCGCGTAAAAAATTCGTAAATTTTGTCAAAGGATCGTGAAAAAACGCGAATTTCTCCAACAGATCGCGGAAATACTCGAATTTTCAAAGGATTGCGAAAAAGAAGCGAATTTCTTAAAAGACAGCCAAAAAAACGCGAATTTCCTTTTAAAAGATCGTGAAAAAAAGCGGATTTCCTCAAAAGATCGCAAAACACGCGAATTTCTTCAAAGAATCGCAAAAACACGTGGTTTCCAATAAAAGATCACGAAAACACGCGGTTTCCAATAAAAGATCACGAAAATACGCGAATTTCCCCCAGAAGATCGAGAAAAAACGCGAATTTCCCCCCAGAAGATCGCGAAAATAAACGCGAATTTTCCCAGAAGATCGAGAAAAAAACCGTGAATTTTCCCAGAAGATCGAGAAAAAAAACGCGAATTTTCCCAAAAGATCGCGAAAAAACGCGAATTATTTTCACAGAAGATCGCGTAACACACGCTAATTTCCTCAAAAGATCGCGAAAAACGCGAATTTCTTCAAAGGATCGCGGTTTCCATCAAAAGATCGTGAAAAACATGCGGTTTCCGTTAAAAGATCGCGAAAAAACGCGAATTTCTCCCCAGAAGATCGCTTAACACACGCGAATTTTCCCAGAAGATCGCGAAAAAACGCGAATTTTCCCAGAAAATCGCGTAACACACGCGAATTTGATGTCATTAAATTAATGACAAGGATTAAATTAAATTAGATTAGCAGAGTTTAAAAGCACGATGAAAGCTAACGCTAATAGTCCCAATAAAGTATTAAATAGTTTATGAAAAAGAAAAGAAAACGTATGGTGGCGAAATAAAAACAAAGTAAGTTTAAAAACAAACTAACGTTTATTAACTAAAATATAAAATAAGTTTAAATATAATTCAAACAATAAATCAAATCTTTAAATTCAATAAATACATTTAAGCTGTCAAATTAAATATCCAGAAAACCATTTGACAATAAAAGAAAACTGAACTCATAACAATAAAGAAATAAAAAAGATCACAAAATGACTGGTCCTCCTCAAAGTTCCATGTTGTTCACAAACATCTAATACGGCGATGAATATTAAACTGAAACACAGTGAATCACATATCCGTGCCGAGACAACTCCGGGAAAAATACTTCTTTATAGATGAAGATGCGTTGTAGATAGCCATTAGGTGAAACGTCAAAATATAGATGCCGATAATAAGTAGCGAGTAAAACATCTCTAACTTCATCATAACAATAGCCATCATGACTCACACACCAGTGTATCCATATAAACACGATGTATGCAGAGTCCACCTTTAAAAAGCAGAGACGAAGTCATAAACTATCGAACTCATAACAATCATCTTATAAAATGGCCGACGAACGATGAAGTAGGAAATAAGTAAAAACATCAATTTATTAAAAGCACACAGCACCTCAAGAAGACATCTCCAGCCATAATAGCATTATTAAAATGTCGTGGAAAACCAACACTGTTAGTAAAATAAGACGAGACGAAACACGTAGACAAACACAGAAAAAAAACAACGAGTGCAGACAGGCAGGCGAAGAAGGAGAGAAAAGTATTTCAATTTATATCAGCCGGGCGTTCGAATAACGCCTCATTACGCAATGCAAGGAGCAACTGCAGACAGTTCCAGAATGAGATCATCATGACGAAAGAACGCAGAGCCGATGTGTCGTAGACTCAAACGAGCGACGCCATCTGGCGGCGATCGAAAAACTAATCTATGATCATCATTCAAACGAAATGCGTGCTCATGTTTGCACGGAAGCAGACAATTGAAAAACGTGAATATGAACGGCAAAGAAAGATAAACATCGTAAAAAGGAATTAAAGATAGAATAACAGAAATGAATAAAAAGGTAAGTGAAATGACTGTATACTGTTAACAAAAGAAATATTTTAATAAAAGAAATATATATAAAGGAAATATATTTTAATAAAGGAGATATATTTTAATAAAGGAGATACTTTAAGTGTTAAATAAATATAAAGGAAATATGCAGTGTTAAATATAGAGGGATGCAGAGGAGACATATCTGGACAGTGTCAAGACAGGAAATAAGGTATTTACTCTTATCAGAATTTCCTCAAAAAATTGTGAAAAACATGCGAATTTCTTCAAAAAATTGCGAAAAACACGTGAATTTCCTCAAAAGATCGCGAAAAACAGGCAAATTTCGTCAAATGATCCCGAAAAACACGCGGTTTCCATCAAAAGATCGCGAAAAAAAGTCAGTTTCGTCAAACGATCAAAATAAAACGCGAATTCCATTAAAAGATCGCGAAAAAACGCGAATTTCTCCCAGAAGATCGCGAAAAAACGCGAATTTCTACCAGGAGATCGGGAAACACACGCGAATTTCCTCGAAAGATCGCGACAAACACGCGAATTTCCTCAAGGGATCGCGAAAAACACGCCAATTTCGTTAAAAGATCGCGCAAAATCCGCAGTTATCCGTGATCCATCAATAGATCACGGAAAAAACATCAGTTTCATCAAACGATCGAAATAAAACATGAGTTCCATTAAAAGATCGCGAAAAAATGCAAATTTCCCCCCCCCCCCCAGAAAATTGCAAAAAATACGCGAATTTTTTCAAAAGATCGCGAAAAACATGCGGTTTCCATCAAAAGATCGCGAGAAAATCGTCAGTTCATCAAACGTTCGAAATAAAACGCGAATTCCATTAAAAGATCGCGAAAAAAAACGCGAATTTCTCCCACAAGATCGCGAAAAACGCACAAATTTCCTCCTCGCGAAAAACACGCGAAATTCATCATATGATCGCGAAAAAAAAATACGAATTTTGTCAAAGCTTCACCTTCAAAGGTAATGGTTACCTCTGTTCTAAAAGAATAAATTCAAAACTTGTTATATTTTTTCCTTGTATGTTGCGTTTAGCATTCTTTTTTTTTTACCTTTTAAAATTTTCTTTAAGATGTATCATGCATGTGATATACATAATAAGTGTTTGGGATTTGACTAATCTCTGTTTATATGACCATTGGTCGCTGCATAAAAAAGTTTATTGTCTATTTTGTATTTAATTTTACGAAATCAGTAAGCAATATATTGTGAATACTGTGCAATTTCATCACTAACAATTAGATTCTAATAGAGTAAAATTTGATTTGTCTCCAAATTGGGCATTAAAAATTGGAGTGTGCATACCACATAACGATGCAGGGCATAAAAGCAACAACAACAAAAAAAAAAAATGGCAAATCCTTAAAATTTTTTGGACTCCTTGGATTTTTTCGGTACTCCTTGGATATTTTCTTCCCAACTCTGTATGAACCCTGGAGATGTTCTATGTCATATAATCATACCATCGGCTTCACTGGTAGTTCAGACAAACTTTACAACACCTCTGTTTGGCACCTGGTATGAAAAGGTTTGTTCTTTTTTCTACTTGTTACTAGTTCATCAATAATGGTAATTAATGCCTCCATAAAATACCTTTCTGACCTGGACTGCACTGAAAATCCCACACACACAAAAAAAACCTACGGAGGATAAAACATCCATTATAAGACTCATGGATGAAAGTGCTCCGACCCAAATGTGAGATTACTACCACTAAATTTTAAGTCTTCTTTGCTTTAATAAATCTCAGAAATTCTGTAAATAATGCGAGAAATACTATTAAAATTTAGTGGGAGTAATCGATCATTTGGGTCAGAGCACTCTTATCCCTGAAGACTTAAAGTTTGAAACAAATTCCTTTCCGAAAGTAAAACAATCGCCACATAACGCAAACAAATGCTAAAAATCAGATTGAAAACTTCATGAAAGATTGCTAAAATTAAAAAATCACGGAACATAAAATTTACCATATTAGGCTAGAAGTTTAAACAAGGAATCCTTTTTAGAGTGTAAAAACATCGTCGCAGAATGCAAACAAATGAAAAGCAAAACATCGCTGTAAAAATCACTAAAAGTTCAAAAATGGGGATAAAAGGGGTTCACAGAAGACAAAAATTATTGTAGTGGGCCAGAATTCACTCATGAATGTTTAAAAAATCACGGAGGACAAAATTTACTATATTATGTTAAAAGTCCACATTCTTTTTGCCAATGTCAAAAAATTCCCGAGAAATGCAAAAAAACTCTAAAAATCACTAAAAGAATTCATGAACAATTCAAAAATTGTTGTACGAATTCAGAATTAACTTTATTAAACAGAGGGCAAACTTTAATAAATTGGGCTTACAGATTGAAACCGGGTATTTTTTATTAATGTAGAAATATTCTCACAAAATGTTAAAAAACTTGAAAAATCACTAAAATTCAAGAATCGCAGAGGACAAAAGTTACAAGCTAAAAGTTTGAAACCGAATTCCTTTTCACAATATCAAATATTCGTCAAGAAATGTGAAAAAAACTCTACAAATCTTTTAAAAATATAGCAAAATTTTTTTAATCACTGCACGAATTCCAAACTAATGTTTTTAAACGAGGATAAAATGCACTATATTGGGTTAAAATTCTGAAACCGGAATCTTTTCTTTTAATGTAGAAACATCGCCTCAAAACGTAAAAACAAGTTAAAAATCGAATAAAAGAATTAAATTAAAAAACTAATAAAAATTCTAAAATTGGGCTTCAAAGTGCATAACTACATACAAAGAGGTACCAGCCTGCTAAATTTTGCAGCTCTGAGTGCAGCAATCCCTTCAAAACATAGTCCACAGAGATTCTCTCTCTCTCTATTTCTCTTTTTTCGCAGACACACACAAACACTTCCGTCTTTATTATTACCAGGAGTTCCAACCCAGGGTTACAGAATACAGGTGAAAACCATTTATATGTTTTTTCTTTTAAATTGAAAACTCTAATATATTTTTCAGATTTTTCCCTAACAATACCAACAATCATTTTTATATGTTAGCAATAACTTTCAAATAGATTTTGAAAGTTATTAAAAGTCATACTTTCGTATTGGCCTCGTACCAGGAATGAACAGTTGAAGATATCACTAAAGATCGCTAGTCCTTTTTTCCTCTGATAATTTCAATATTTTAAGCGTGGTTAATTTACATGTCTTAAATTTGTGTTTTATATATATATATCTATTTATTATTTTTTTGTCCATAAGTCGCAGGAAAAAATTGCCAATTTGTTGCAGGAAAAATTGAAAATTTCGTCAGTCAGTTAAGAATCGCAAAGTTTGTCGATCATGCACAGAAAAATCACAAATTTCGTTGATCGAGCACAAAAAAATCACAAATTTCGTTGGCCGAATATGGAAAAATCACGAATTTTGTTGATCAATCTCGGAAAAAGCACACATTGCGTTGATCATGCACGGAAAAATCGTAAATTTCATTGACTGAGTACGAAAAAATCAGGAATTTTGTCGATCAATCTCAGAAAAATTGCAAATTTCATTGATCGGACATGGAAAAGTATTCAATTTTGTTGAGAAGCATGTGATCTTGGGGACTACTAAGGTGATTTCAGTAATTTAAAAATTGTTTCGGCAGTAGCTAAACTATAAATTGATCACTCAGCAAGAAATAAAGATAAAAAAATCAATAATTATACAGTTATATAAACAATAATAACAACAAAAAAAAAATCTAGCTTTAAAAAATGGATTTTTTAAAATATAGCTAAATATAATACAAAAAGAAAGAAATATCTGCAGTAGTTCCCAAGAAAAAGATCTGTTTAATATGAGTTGTTTTTCTTGCAATTCTGCAACTGTTGTTGCCTCCTTTAATATATTATTATGTATAATGTTAAATATCACACTGTTTTCAAAGTTATTGTTTTTTTAATTTATTTTTAAAATTGTTCAAATCATTTAATTTTTTTACATATCTTTAATAGGTATTCAGATTTTATAGTGAATGAAATTGACTTGCAAGGAAATGTTGTCAAACTAACAAATATGGAAAAACCTGCAGTTCCTGAAAGCGAAGTTAAGGTTTTTGACTTTTTCTTCCCTTCTTTTAACTGAAAAGATATTATTATTCTTTTTAAAATAATATTAGTTAATGCTGCGTTGTTATTGTTGTAATTTTATTTTAAATTTGTGGTAAAGTTCATAGAAACTTTTCATTCTAATAACAGATTTTGTATTTAGAAAAAAAGTTTACTTAACTGCTTGTGAGAAAAGTTGTTAATCATAATTATAAAAAAATTAAAAATTAAAGTCGATATGCACTTATTTTATTTGCTTATCAGGGGTCGATCCAGGCAAAGTCTGGGACCCATATATTTATTATTTATTTTTATAAATTTTGGGCCCTTTCACAAAAATAAATTTCATAAAATAGGCCCCTTCACAAAAATAAATTTAATAAAATATGCCCCTTCACAAAAATAAATTTAATAAATGGGCCCCTTCACAAAATTCCTTTTAATAAAAACAGGCCCTTCATAAAATTCCTTTTAATAAAATAGGCCCCTTCATACAATTCCTTTTCATAAAAACTGTTTTAAAATATGTAATTTGTCAATAAAACCAAGTCATGAAAAACAAAAACTTTAGCCAGAGGATTTAAAGTAGTTTTTGTTAATAAAATATTGATTTTAACTTTTGTTAAAAAATGTTATTTTTCACAAAAATAAATTTTACTTTTCACAAAATGGGTTCCAAGAATAAAAACCTGCATCGATCCCCGCTTATTTATTGTTAATCATTATTTTGAATTGCAAACAAACCTTTGACTGAAAAATAATAAAGTAGAAAAGGAAATTAAAAAACATTTTCAATTCAAATCACAGGAATATTTTGTTATAATTCATCTTCTCTTGTCACATTATTATACTCTTTTATGTAACTTGGTTTTTGTGTTCCAAGAATAAAAACCTGCATCGATCCCCGCTTATTTATTGTTAATCATTATTTTGAATTGCAAACAAACCTTTGACTGAAAAATAATAAAGTAGAAAAGGAAATTAAAAAACATTTTCAATTCAAATCACAGGAATATTTTGTTATAATTCATCTTCTCTTGTCACATTATTATACTCTTTTATGTAACTTGGTTTTTGTGTTCCAAGAATAAAAACCTGCATCGATCCCCGCTTATTTATTGTTAATCATTATTTTGAATTGCAAACAAACCTTTGACTGAAAAATAATAAAGTAGAAAAGGAAATTAAAAAACATTTTCAATTCAAATCACAGGAATATTTTGTTATAATTCATCTTCTCTTGTCACATTATTATACTCTTTTATGTAACTTGGTTTTTGTGTGTAAAGATATAATTTTGTAATCGATTTTTCACCCACTTTCTAATATGCCGGACTTTTAAAAATTATGTATACAGGTGTGTTGTGTTTCTGGTGACAATACAACATTTTAATATTTTAGAACTTAATTATAAATTAATTTTAAGGCATTTTTTTTTTTAGCCAAATGCAGGTGATAAATCGCCAAATAATCTTTATAGTAAAAGAAGTTTTTAAAAGAAAAAATAAAGTTATTTTTCACAAAGTAGCTTACATAAATCACATAGAAAATTTATATGCCTTATATTATAACATTTTTGCAATAAAATGAGATTAGTGTAATGTTAAATATCATACAATAAATTAATAATAAAGAAAGCTGAGTAAATGCAATAAAACACATAATTGGTTGATTGTGTGTTTTGAATTTTTTTACTATAAGTTCAAATAGTGGAGTAACCCTGTATCTTAATAGATAGCCCTATCCAGATATATTAGTTGCTTTTTTAATTCTTTTGTATATATATGTATTTTCATTATATATTTTTTAATTATCATAGCTCATTTTTGTATTTCATAATGTTTTAAATCATTTGAACTCTTGTCTTATGAACTATGCTCCCTAGTAGTGACTTAATTTAAGAATTATGTATGTTTATGAACAATTTTTGATGCTAAGATTATTGTATTTTTCTTATGATCCCCAGATAAACTTTTAAAAAAGTAAAAAAAAAAAAAAAAAAAAATCGTGAATTAAAAGGTCACTGTGAATTACATTTAAAAAAAAAAAAAAAAAAAAAAAAAAAGATATGAAAGGAATGGAGCAGTGGCTGCTAAGGTTTCATATAGTGGTTTAGGTTTAACCCCTCTGCAACAAGCATTGTGTATTCATGATACAGGGGATATGTACAATCTTTGATTTTTTCTACCATCAGTAATTTTTTATTATAATTTTTGCTTTATTTAATCAATTTTTGTATTTAAATAAGATAGACATTTCTAATTCAAAATACTCATTCTTAAATATGGAAATTTGTGTAAGAGACTCATCCTAAAGGGGTTAATATGGGCTTTATATGCACTTTTCTTCCTTAAGAACACTTGGTATAAATATTTTTCTTAAGCTGTAATTAGATGCCTACAGGGTTCGTTGATATATATCAATGGATATATATCATGATATATATCCGATATTTATTTTTAAAATATCAAGATTTTTGATATTTTCAAATTCTTGATATTTATTTCCAAAATATCAAGATGTCTGATATTTTGTATATTTATTTACAAAATATCACAATTGTAGGTAATTTTGATATTTTCTACAGTCAAAGCAAGTATAAATGAAATTTCCACCTGTTATTGACTGTGTCATTCTGTAGATAATGAACTTTTGCCTCTGGCAGTGACTTTTTTAGGAAAAGAAGAAAACAAATCTTTTCCAAGCTTTATGTTTGAAACTCTTATTTTTAAATGTAGAACTAATAATTATGTGAGACAGTTAATTCAGAATAGCCATTGAAAGATAAATGTAATTTAGATAATCATTTATATACAGCCCGGGTTCGTTGATATGTATCAATGGATATATATCCAGTATTTATTTTCAAATTATCAAGATTTTTGATATTTTCATATAGTTGATATTTATTTTTAATATATCAACATGTTTCATATTTTCTGCATTTGATATTTATTTTCAAAATATGAATGTGCGCAAGATATTTTTGATATTTTCAGTCATACTTCGTAATATTTCAGTGTAAATGAAATAATTTTTCAACTGTTATTGACTGTGTGAATCTGTAGATAAAGAACTTTTGTCTCTTCTAGATGTGACTTATTAAGTCAAAAAAGAAAACAAGTATATTTTTCAAGCTTTATATTTGAAACTTTTATTTTTAAATGTTGAACTAATAATTATGTGGGACATAATTCAGAACAACCATTGAAAGATAAACTGACAAATTTAAATAACCAGTTATATACAGCTTCTTTAGAAAAGAATCTTTTCTCAAGCTTTGGTTCAGTTGAGTTTAAACTATACAACATGTTAAGAAATACGAAATAAGACATTTTATACTTACATTTATGTTAAAATTTTTCAATTAAAAAACTTTTTTGTATTTACAATTTTGTTTTAAAAAATCTGATTTTAATACTTGATCTTGAATGCTATAGTTAATTTTTCTTATAAGTGTATAAAGCAAATTGTTATTGTTTACGATTTTTTCATCTGCAATTTTGTTCTAAGTGGGAAAAAAAAAAAAAAAAGAAAAATGCATTTTTAGAATATTGTTTGATTAAGTTTTCATGTTAAGTGCAATATATTTTAGTTTCTGATCTATATTATGCTCAAAAATATTTATTATTAGCAGTAAGCTGGCTGCTTTGAAAATATTGGATATATATCGGAAATATCGGATATATATCAAAATATCGGATATTTTCGAAAATATCATGATATTTACGAACCCTGGATGCCTAGCAAGATTATATCTTTTCAGAGAAAATAAACCAGCCCATGATTTTATTTACTGATTATTATATGACACTGTAAATTGCTATATTTTATTATTTATTTAATTTTTAAAGAAATAACTGCAATAAAAACACTGAAAGTCTTTTGATTTAGCGTGCTATTTTACACTTACTATTTTTAGGTATTATTTTTAAATTTTAAATATTTTTAAATATTTCTCAAATAAAAAATAGTTTAACAGATTCAATACAGCTCTTACAGCACTTAGTTACTGCTCTTAATATTTGAGAATATTTCTGAAATATTGTTAAGTGAATAAATATCTTAAATAAAAGTGATCGTTCTAGCTAGTTTTAATTTATGTCTAAGTTAAGTAACTTAAATATTTTTGTCTGAAAATATTACACAGCATTTATCTTGACTGAAAATTTCTTATTGCCTTATAATTACACTCATGTTCAAAATTAAGGGAATTTTCAGATTTGGTCGATTATCTCCAGAACTACTGGACAGATGTTAAGAGGCTACTTCAGTCAAGGGAAAATGCCCGTTCACTAATGCTAATCCTATGGAAGAAATTTATAAAGATATCTCGGTTGCATTTTAATATTTTTAAATGATTTTTTTTGCATTGGATAGCTGAGATCGGTCTGTATGCAGGCCGTTTTTTACTTTTTCGATTTCGATTGCAGATATTTTTTATGGGAATGCTTTCAGTTTCGAAACCGGTTCCAAAAATTAAAGTGTCCTCATTAAAAATATCTGTAAACAAAATCGAAAAAGTAAAAAACGGCCTTTGTACACACTGATCTCAGCTATCCAATGCAAAAAATATCATTTAAAAATATTGAAATGCAACCGAGATATTATTATAAATTTCTTCCATAGGATTAGCATTAGCGAACGGGTCTTTTCACTTGACTGAAGTAGCCTCTTAATGAAATTAGGTGGGCGATTCCGTGGAGAGTGTCACACACGCAGCGCAGGCTTTAATTTGCATTTATTCAATTATTCATTAAATTTTAATGTTAATTCTGATTTTAAGTGATATGGTAAATAAGTTATTAGCATATTTTTTAATTTAAATGTGTTGCAATAAAACTCACAGAAGTATATCATTTAATTTCATTACTCAAAATGTGCTTTTTTTCTACTTCAGAAAAAAAGCACATTTTGAGTATGAAATTAAATGATATATTTCTGTGAGTTTTACTTACACACATTTAAACTAAAAAATATGTTAATAACTTATTTACCATACCACCTAAAATCAGAATTAACATTAAAATATAATAAATAATTGAATAAATGCAAATTAAAGCCTGCATTACATGTGTGACTCTCCGCATGGAATCGCCCAGATATGTACATAAATTGATATAATGAAAAAAAAAAAAAAACCCTCATTCAATTATGAAATTAATATTTGAAAAAAAATATGAATTGCAACCTATAAATTTTTTGATAGATTTATATTTATTATGTCATGCTTTATGTGAATTCTCAATTTAAATTTTTTCTTTCGAGTAGTTTTTGAATAATCATTAAAAAACATCAAAATGATAGTTTAAGGTGCTCTCTATGATACACTATATGGCCAAATGTGACCAGTCGCGATTTTAGATGTTTTGTTAAATATCTAGAAAAATACATGAGGAAGTGACCTGAAACTGCAGGTGTGTAAATAATATAGAATAGGTCATATATTTCTGCAAATATTTTTTCCAGAAACTCCATAGGGGACCATAGTCAACAAATTGAAAAAGAACGAATATCTTTTGGATAACCCTGTAAAAACTAATGTAGCAAAAGCGTTCAAACTCGAGATTATTAATAAGTGGCTTATTGTAATATATTGTGTTCATTTTTATGAGGATAGCATGTATACTCATAGAGAAATTAAGGTTTTCATAAAAACAGCCCAAAATTTCACCAAGTTTTTTGCTTGTAATTTGCAGAGTTCTTAATATAAAAAAAAGCTATTTTCAGAAAATATGACAAACAACATTGTATATAGTACCTTGCAATCAGAATTAAAAAATAATAAAAATTGGATGAAAAATGAGCAGGTTTACTAAAAAATGTTTCACTGTGCATGCGTGAATGCAATCAAAATATAATATGCATAATGTATTAGCTAAGTATATAGAGCAACTTCTGTGAAAGTCTCAAAATCATAGCTTGAAAATTCTGAAAATTATTGTCAATAGAATAAGCTCGAAATCCGTTGTTCCCAAAAAGAAGCAAAAAGATTAGGGGTTGTATCAAATATCTGTTTATTAGTGCCAAGACAGCGTACACAATATTACACGTACTACTATATTTGGATAGAACCCCTCATCTTTTTGCTTCCTTTTGGGAACAACGGATTTCAAGCTTATTCTATCGACGATAATTTTCAGAATTTTCAAGCTATGATTTTGAGACTTTCACAAAAGTTGCTCTATATACTTAGCTAATACATTATGCATATTATATTTTGATTGCTTTTGCGCATGCGCAGTGAAATATTTTTTAGTTAACCTGCTCATTTTTCATCCAATTTTTATTATTTCTTAATTCTCTACAATGTTGTTTGTCGTATTTTCTGAAAAGAACTTTTTTTTATATTAAAAGCTTTGCAAATTATAAGCAAAAAACTTGAAGAAATTTGGGACTGTTTTTATAAAAAACCTTAATTTCTATATGAATATACATGCTATCCTCATAAAAATGAACACAGTATATTACAATAAGCCACTTATTAATAATCTCGAGTTTGAACGCTTTTGCTACATTAGTTTTTACAGAGTTATCCAAAAGATATTTGTTGTTTTTCAATTTGTTGACGTTCCCCTATAGAGTTTCGTGAAAAAATCTTTGTGGAAATATATGACATATACCAGGGATGGTGAACCTATGGCTCGCATGCCGAACTTGGCACATAAGAAAACTTCTCTGGCACGTGAAAAAACTTTGACTATATTCAGTTTATGGAGAACTATCAATTTTATGTTGTTGTTTTTTTTTTACAAAAAGTATAGTTGTGTGTAACAGGTATATAATTTACTTTTCAACAATCCGTTGCTTTTGAATGAATTAAGGTATAAATTTCAATGAAAAAATCTTGTAGCATCATTTTTTTGCCAAGCCATTCAACATAGACATTTCTCAAATTATTTTGCTTCTTTATCAAACTTCAAAGGTTTTAATTTTGAAAATTGAATTTTAAGATATTAATATATACCTAATTTACACTCTTTCTTCTTAAGATTAGGTTTATTTTATTTAGGTTTAGGGTTTTAAGTTATTTTAGGTTTTATTATATTTAGGTTTTAAATTTGAAAATTTCATTTTAATTGTTATTGTAAATAATTATATATCTATTGAGCCTGCTTCTACCTAAAAAACTAAAAATGATCTGATTCAGAAGTAACACAATCAAAGAAAAACTCATTTATAGAGTATTAATATGGAATTTCATGCGACATGGATATATTGTTGAGTAAATACAGCATAATAAATAAGTTAAGAATAGAATTTAGTATAACTGTAAAAATATTTAAGTAAAAATTCTATAAAAATTAATTATTGGATTTTATCAGCATTAAAATGTCCCTGGCACGTTAGAATTTTGGTACATAATAATTTTGAAATTTTTGGCACGCATACTCAAAAAGGTTCGCCATCCCTAACCTATACTATACTGTTTACACTCCTGCAGTTTCAGGCTAATTCCTTGTGTATTTTTCTAGATATTTAACAAAACGTCTAAAATCGCAAGTGACCGGTCACATTTGGCCATATAGTGTATGCAGAAAATTCTAATTTGAAAAATTATATTTTACTCCTTTTATTGAAATATTTGGGCTGGCAATAGTCGAAACATATTAAGCCAGTGAAGTAGTCATATTGGCAAGAAATAATACATTAATAGAGGTGACGTAGTCATTCTGTAACATTTCAACAATCGAGTATCAAACTTCAATTTGGATGCAGCCCCTAAAATATACTCATTTTAAAATAAGTAATTTCTCGGAAACTAAACATACGAATTTCATGAAAATTTGGATTTAGGCTAATTGAAGAGTGTAGAATTTATTTATGGTGTCAAACTTGGCTATTGAAAAAAACAAAATTTGCGTTTGTTTTGATATGTAGATGCCCCCCCCCCCCCCAAGCTAATTTTATATATATAATTTAAAAGTAGACTTTATTTCCAATCGTTTGGTACTTGTAACTTTCTTCTATGATAATTTGTTGCAGCGTTAGCAGCAGGGGTGTAGTGGAGGGTATACAGTGGTATACGCCGTATACCTTCTGGATTTTTTTTTAAGGAACACCGTATATCCTCTGTTCCTCAAAAAAGCTATAGTATATGCACTGTAGGTCACACCCTCTGCCTTGAGTGTATACCCTCTGCTTACAGCGTATGCCCTCTGCTTTTTTTTACGACTACACCACTGGTTAGCAGGTGGTGTTTACTTCTTTTTTCCATGACTGTACCTTATGTTATTTTGTGAATTATTTTTCATGTGTAAAGAAAAGGTCATAGCTTCCTCATATCAGAGAGAAATTATCGCATTCTTCAGATTTTTTGTCTTTTCTATACTTTATTTCCTGCATATAAAAAATGACAAATGTGTTCTAACAAGCTTTTTATTTTCATGTATATAATTTTATTTATACATTATACTCTCTCAAATCCGCAACCCTAAAATATGCAAATGCCTAAAATCCGCACATCATCGCAGATGTAAACAATGATACTTTCAGTTCAGATGCAGAGGGAAATTATAGAATTTTTTAGTTTTACATCACTCTGTTTTATTTTAATATGTAATTCTTGTTAATGTGACTGAAGTTGTGATTTTTCATGAAGGAAGTATAGATTTATTTCTGAAAAAAAAAAAAAAAAAAAAAAAAAAAAAATCAAGATATGCTGATATCACTGGTATTCACAATCTTTTTCCAAATATATTTATGTATTAATCAAGCTTTTTTGGTTATTAAGACTGGCTAAATATGAAATAAAACTTCCTTACTATGATTTTGATGTGAATTAATAGGGTATCTTTATGAGGAAAGTTTCATTGAATAATTCAAGGAAAATGTGTCTCATCTTTGCTATGCATATTATTAATTATTATTATTAAATTATTAATTATTTACTTGACCGATACTTTTAATAATTTAATCATTTTTAAAACTATCTTACTTTTTATCATTTTAGTTTATTACTTTACTTAGTTATTTTAATATTTTACTATATTGCAAGCACTCATTATAATTTTGACTGCACCATTACATTCAACTTACTGTTTAAAAAATATAAACAAAGCAATAACGAGAAATTCACAAAATTCTAGAATCCACACAACCTCTGGTTCCAAGCTGTGTGGATTTGAGGGAGTCTACTGTACTTCTTTAGGAGGTGGGTTTGGTGATATATATCCAATATTTATTTTCAAAATATCATGAAGTTTGATATTTTTATATATTTTATATTTATTTTCAAAATATTGTGTATGATATTTTTGATATTTTCTGTCAAAGCAAGTGTAAATGAATTTTTTAGCTGTTATTTACTGTGTCATTCTGTAGATGAAGAATTTTTGCTTTGGCAGTGATTTTTTTAGTCTCCCCCCCCCCCCCCCCTATAAAAAAAGATATATATATATATATCCAAGCTTTATATTTGAAGCTGAATTTTTAAATTTAGAACCAATAAAATTATGGATATATTCAATTTAAACTGCACAACTGATTAGGGATTGTAAAAACAGACAAGATATTCAAAATTTTCAATAAAAACAAAATATTTTGTATTTGAAATTTTGTTGAATAAAACATAAAATTTTCTTAGAACGTGATAGTTGTTGATAGATGCTATAGTTGTTTTTTTGTCAGTGTAAAAATAAATTGTTTTCATTTTCAATTAGTTGATCTTAAATTTTATTACATAAGTGGGGAAAAAAAAAGAAAAATGCATTTAGAATATTGTTTTATTAGGTTTTCATGTTAAATATAATGTGTTTTAGCTTCTAATTTATATTAGGTCTGAAAAATGTATAATCATCAATAAGTTGGCGACTTTGAAATTATTGGACATATATCAAAAGTATCAGATATATATCAAAATATTGGATATATATCAAAATATCAGATATTTTGGATATTTTCGAACCCTGTTAGGAGTTAATACACTGAAAATAAATATTTTCAATACCTTGGTTCCCTTAAAGTTTATGTTGATACTTATCAAATGACTTTTTTATTCCAACCATTTTTGTATAAAATTTACTTTAAAAATAATTGAAGTTTACATAAAGTCATTATTGTTTTGTTTCTAATGTAATGTTTCTCTTTTATTATTGCTATTTTAGATAGCTGATTTTATTGATGAAAAAAATGCTGCAGAATTACAAGACCTCTGTACTTCGAATGAAAAGAAGGAAGTTTTTATTAAGGTAAAATTTTAAAATTTTGTGAACCTTATATTAATGAATGAAAATGTTTATTATAAAATCTACCTATTATTTGTTTTCAAAATTATTTTTCATAAAGTCAGAAGCTTTAAAAGTAAAAATATTTTATAAAAAATAAATCTTCCATTAGTTATATCATGTAAAATATTAAAAATGTTATTGTTATTCTGTTGTAGATTTGTGAATGATCTCTTTATACCGTTTAATCAAAATTAAGAAATAAAACAAGTAAATGTAACTTGACAGCTTTTCTAATGTTTTGGCTACAGCCAGTGCCATCAAAACACTGTTTGTAGCCAAAGAAGCTATCATTGCTTTGCATAAAACAGAATACAGTATACAGTTTGTCAAAATGTTTGTTTAATTTGCGTAATGTATTGATTAAATGTGATTGTTATTTTGCTTTTAAATTTTAAACATTAAATGTTTGCCAGAATTTTTTTTTAAAATCAAACATTTATTAATGTCTTTTTCTAAAATCATCAAATAAGTGCAAAACTGGAACTCCTTGGTGTAAATTAGCAATCCTTATGTTTATTTAAATTCTCTCTTAATTTTGAATGAACTATAGATTTAGATTTAATAATGTTACAGTACACAATTGTACTAGAAATATTTGTTTGATGAGAACATTCACAAGAAAAATCAAATCCCTCATTTATGGTGATGATTGCCTATTATTGAAAATATTGATTTTATTATTACATTTTTTTATATAAAAGTTTTTTTTAAATAGGAAAAACAAATATAATTGCAATAAATGAACAGAATATTCTAAAAGTTTTGAGCTGAGGAAAGAATCAAAGAATATATGATGTAAACATACAAATAATGTATTTATTAGAATAACATGACCAGTTATTGGTGTTTTAATGCAAAAGATAAGACATAAAAGCTTTTAAGCATAATAATAATTATTTCATGTTCATGCCCCTTTTTTAAAAAATAATTTCAAGTTAATTGATTTACATCATATTTTTCATTTACTAATTTGCAAACTCTTACTATCTTAAATTTTGTTTTTGATATTTATTTTTAAGTTCTGTAATATATGAAAACTCAATTTATTATGTATTAACTATGGCTGTTTGATCAGAGCAAGAAAAAACCAAACTGTTAATGATTGTGATTACTTCGTGAATCAGCTACACAATTGAAAGCCTTTTTTTTTTTTTTTTTTTTTAATCTATGATCAAAAGAAAGTTCTATTAAGATAGAATTTTTGTGTGACACTTATCAATAATATTTGAAAAGATTTTTTAAGATCTGTGCAGTATGTGTTTGCCAAACTGTTATTTTTAGAGTGTGCAGATTTAAAAGTAAAAATGTTTTGTAATGAAGTCATTGTGTATGGTGTTTAATTTTTATAAGATCTTGGCAAAATGTTTTTTTGTAATATTTCTCACAAGCCATTCGATTGCTTGTGTGTCATACGCCCAAGCAATTTATTTAGCATTTATACCATTTAATATATATAATCCAAGCAATTTATCTAATAAAGGCAGAAAAAAATTATTTAATATCTGTATTATAAAGCAAAAACATGTCTGTGAGTAACACTGACATCATATTGACAGACCAGACCGATAAATTTTGCTTTTAAGCATTTTTGTAAATTCTAACCCTTGAAGAATTTCATTTTTTACCCCAACGAAAAAAAAAAAGGTATTTTAAATGCAATTTGTTTGAAATATGTATATCACTCAATTTTTTTATGGTTTTAAAAATAATTTTCAAACAGGAATATTTTTAAATCTGCATGTGACCCAATTATGAAAGATTAAATGCTAGAAGATCAAAAATGCTTTTTGGCTCAGTTGGTGAGTCTAAGAAAATATACTAAATATAAAAAATATATTAGAGTTTTATATTAAAACAGATTTTTATCTACATTATGTATATTGGGCATCTTTAACTCAGGTTGCATTGACTGGTATGCATGTTATAAAAAAAATGTTACTTTGCGATATTCATCTTAATTATTTTAGTTTTCCATTCATTATTTTCCTATTTCTTAATAATCTGTATTATTTATTCCTAGTTAATTTCCTTTAAACTTAAAACGCATATATTAAAAATTGTCTTATTCAAAATCTTAATCTAAACTTTTAATTCCTTCATAAATTTTTTTCAGCTACCAAAACTACATTCTGAAAGAAGCTACTTTTTATTTTCGAATGTTTTTAAAAAGACATTTTACTATTTTTATTTCTAATTTTATTCCACAAATAAACTTCCTGTGCAGTTATCGACGTTGAATTTTTCTAAACCGAAATCCTTCCGTGAGCAGATATGGAACTCCTTTCCTATTATGCTCCCTTCTCTCATGCCATTGGCTGAGTATTCATGCACCTTTCACTGAGTGGTTCATTCCTGAATGTTACAGTTCAATCTGTATTTCTACGTAATGCGAACAAAATCAGCCGGCATTAGTTCGGAGAGCAGATTTGTCTTCTTTTTACAGTGCTTCAAAAAGTTATCCGGTGTTCTGCACGTCCTGTAGTGTTCAATTTTACTTTAAGATCGTAGCACGATGTAGCTATTCATGCTGCAGTCTGACACCTTTACAAAATCTGTCACTGTGTGTGGATTGTTTTCCATGTCCATTTTTTATGAATAAAAGTCCTTTGAACATCAACTGGCTATGTCTTTCCTGGGGTCATCACCGGAATAATCACCATTTGCCTTGAGATATTTACCTCAAATCATTAAATTAATGATGCGACTGCAAAATAGGAATACTTGTATGTTCAATTTGAATTAGATGTCGGCTGTGACCAATAATTCCAAGTAAGTTGACTGAATTTGTAGACTTCAAAATACTACAACCTTACACCAGCTGCCAGTAATTTATGAATTCACTGCATCGATCTACAGCCTTTCACTACTTTGATGAGAAGTTTATTCAACTATAACAGTACGCCAACTAGAATTTAACATACATAATTAAGGAATATAATCTATTCGTAAAACTGTTAAACTAGTTGGCCATGGGAAAACTCTTCTTTTTGTATTTGCATCTCAAGATTTTTTTTTTTTTTTTTTTTTACTTTCAGTTGTATATTACTGCCTTCTTTTAGAAGGTAAAATACTCTTACTAAATTTAGAAGGTAAATTCTCTTAGCAAAAAGCATTTTTTTTCCTGTGTCTGGAAAATAAAAAAAATTATTAATTTTAGAAAAAAAAAATGCTAATTAAGCGGAGAGAAATTTCACAAGCTGAAGCTAAACTACTGCAGATTAAATTTTTTTTTCATTGGTTGCTGCTTTATTTTTGTTTTTGTTCATAATATTTGGCCAAAAATTGCCCTTCTATAAGCCTAAATTATGCCAAAACTACTATGAAAAAGAAGTATCTTATTTATATCTTGCATGTTATAAAACTTTTTACTGCTATTTTACTGTAGGCTATCTGAATCATTTGATGTCTCCAGTTTTACTTGCGGTATGCATTTCTGTTGGTTTATAACATTTTCTTAAAGAATTTTATAAAATTATAGGTAACTGATAAAGACAAAAATGAACGCAAGATGATTCATGAAGCTATTAGAAAGTCATTTAATGGTCTTGAATCAAATACATGTGACAAAGATGGTGAGAAGTTTATTACAGTGAAAAAAGTGGATAAGAAAGAAAAAAGTTAGTTATTTTATTTTTAACTAAATATATTTGTTTATATATCTTATTCATTCATGTGTGTTTTATTCAGAACTTCAAACCAAAACTGAACCAATAACTAAAAAAAAAAAAAAAAAAAAAAAAAAAAAAAAATTTCTGATGGAATGAAAACTGGAACTGAATATTATCTTTTCAATTTCAGAATTGAACAAAAATCATTTTTTCTGCTCCAGAATTGAGCCATGAAATCCGTTTTGTTTTTAAAAAGTCAATTTATAAAATTTTAATTATTTAAAAAATGACTTAAAATACAAACAAATGACAATAGTTACTTTTGGTCTTTAAACTTTTTCATATAAGGCATATTTAAAGTTAAATATCAAGTTATATATACTAGAGTTAATTAAACTGCCTAATATTAAAATATTTATTAACTAAGGTATAGGAATGAACACACACATATGCTCAAAATACCAATTGGAAGTTCAAGAACTAACTTATGTTAACAAAACTTTTTTTGCGTATAATTTTAAGACTGAAGTTGTTTGTAGGATAAGATATAGGATTTTCATTAAGATTGTGAATGAAGTTAATTGAATATGAATGTTTTAGTCTTCCACATTAAAGCAAGAATTTTGTAAGATTATCAAAAGCATATCATAAAAGGATAAAAACAGAGCTGCCAAGTCTCCGGCTTTTTGGATACCAGTATTTTAATACGGAAAATGTTCTTTTATTTAATTGAAACATTTGGTCAATTTAAAAGAACAACATTTTCTCTAAGATAGTAGTGGTGTGCAAAAAAGCTGGAGATTTGGCAACTTTGAAATAAAAATTTGCTGATTTAGTATGGTGATATTTTGTATTAGCTTAACTGCACATCTTTTGACAATTTATTAAAATCAAGACTTTAAACCAAACACTGTTATAGGAAAAAAAAAAAAAAAAAAAACTGGCACAGAGCCAAAATACTCTCTTTTAACTGAACTGTAATGAATAATGTTACAGTTCAAAGGCTTGTTTTGTTTTTGTTTTCTTTTGAATATATTTTTCAATAATTTCTTATAAAAAATCTGGAGGACTCCACTCAATGTTTTGAATGCTATTTCCTGAAAAGAAAAGGGGGGAATTTTTATAAATTTCTGACACGATGGAATTGACAGTATTCAAACATTGGACCTCATGTTTTGAAACTGGAGACATTACCTCTGTGCTATTAAAGCATTATTACATCGGCACAATATTCATCACTTATACATTGTTACATTTGCTTGGTGATTTTCCCTATAGAAACAGTCATAAAATTGTTTAAAAATAGATTAAATACCTAATACGTCAGTTGATTTTTACAAAAATCTATACAGTTCTTGCGACAATGGTCTGTAATATATTTTCTAAATGGTAACTCAATTGGAAGTCTCATTTAAGAATTATCATGTTCACTCTCTCTCTCCTGAACGAAATCATAGGCAATAACAACATAAACAATAAATAATGAATTACAATTTAATGAAGTTACAGAATTTAAATATTTATTATCTATGATCACCTCCGATAATAAGATTGAAGCAGAGATTAAATCTCGACTTACAGCAGGAAATTGCCATTTTTCTCTTCAAAATATTCTAAAATCATCTCTAATATCCCGAACAACTAAACTTAAAATTTATAAAACTGTTATAAAACCAATAGTAATTTATGGTAGTGAGACCTGGACCACTACACAAAAAGATGAAAAATTACTTATTACTTGGGAAAGGAAGATCCTAAGACAAATTTTTGGACCTATTAAGGAAGGCAATACATGGCGTATCAGGACAAATATGGAGATTGAACGGTTATATAATGAGAAAGATATAATAAATACTATTAAAATGAGAAGAATGCAGTGGTTGGGCCATCCAATCAGAATGAGGGATGCGGAAAGCACAAAGAAGATATGTAATGGTAAATTAATAGGGAAAAGAAGTATTAGTACACCCAGAAAGAGATGGATAGAAGCGGTAGAGGAAGATCTGACACAAAATCATATTATAAATTATAAATTAAAGTCCACAGATTGGAAGATCTGGCGAGGTATACTGAGGGAGGTCAAAATCCTAAATGGATTGTACTGCCATTGTGTATGTACAGTCGTGGAAAAAAAAAAGTAAACACCCCCTACTAACTCCTCAACAAATCATCATAGAAGAAAGTTACTGGTACCGAACGATTAGAAATAAAGTCTACTTTTAAATGATGTGTATAAAATTTTCTTAGGGGGTCATCTACATATTAAAACGAATCCCAACTGCATTTTTTTCAATGGCACTTCCAATCCAATTTTAACGAGATATTTCAAATCTTCGGTTCAAACTATGCCTAGACACCAAATTTCAAGTCATTTGAATGATAAGTTTTTGAATTATAAACATTCAAAATTTAGTGCTTCTTGTTAAATTATATTTTCATATTTTTTTTATATCTCCTGAAATTATGCTCCTAATGTGCTAATTTTTTTTGTGGTAATAATACTAATATACCCAAACATAAATAAGCTGAATTTGCAATTTTTATAATTTTATGATATGAATTATGAAATTAATATTCGAAAAAATTATGAATTGCAACCTACAATTTTTTTGATGGATTTAGATTTATTAAGTCCTGCTTTATGGAAATTCAAAAATTTCATATTTTTCTTCCAAGTAGTTTTCAAATTATGCTTAAAAAATGGCAAAATGATGGTTTAAGGGGCCGTCTATGATGGAAGTGAGTAGACATTTTGAAATTTATTCTGCCGTACTGTAATCTAACACGCTTCATTGACTCCTTGAGTGGCGCTTAAGGTGCCTTGATCAAGGAAGCGGTTCTCTCAGTTAACAATCCAGTACGGAACTTCAATTTGGATACAGCCCTTAAAATACGCTCGTTTTAAAATAATTAATTTCTCGGAAACTTATGGTACAAATTGCATAAAAATTCGTTTTTAGGTTAATTGAAGAGTGTAGAGTTCATTTATGCTGTCAGAATTGGGTACTGCTATTGAAAAAAACAAAATTACGGTTTGTTTTAATATGTAGATGGCCCCTTAAACAAATTTTATATACATCATTTAAAAGTAGACTTTATTTCCAATCGTTCGGTACCAGTAACTTTCTTCTACGATAATTTGTTGAGGAGTTAGTAGGGGGTGTTTACTTTTTTTTTTCCACGACTGTATGTATGTACTCTCTCTCTCTCTCTCACACACACACATACACACACACATTATGATTACAATACTTTCCTTACAGCATTTGTTCAGTAAGTAAAAATAGTTTTAAAGATTTTTTTCTTACCACTTTGGGTACAAAATTTTTCATCTTGATACACTATTTATTTAAGCCTTTTACTATCTTTTCTTTTGGGTGAAATATAATACACTTGAAAATTCAATATATCAAAACCTGTGAAAAAGGAGTGTTTCCTTAAGGCTGTTCTGAAATCCAAAAGGGCAACTTTCTGACATAAGTTTAAATTTATTTTTGGTCAGAAATGCATGAAACTAGCCTGTGTTGCTGTTCAGAAATTATGTAATCGAGCTGTTTTTTTCATTTTTTTTTGCAAACGCAATAGATCTTTCAGAAAATATTGTCAAAGTTGATGTTTTGAACCAAAGTTCCCGAAAAAGCAGAAAAACTGGTCAGCGAAGGGAGAAAACATCTTTGTCACATGATCAAAATCGCTTATAATTCAATAGGTAATTTATTGATATTAGAATGGAAAACACAGTTCGATTCCAAATCGCTTCCCTAGTCAGGCCTTCCAATTTTATATCTTTCTGTTAAGAAATGAATTTGTGAATGTGTCAAAACATTTTGCACTTATTGGGCAGAGACCAACAACTAGACTAACAACAGTATATTAGATTAACAACAATAGGCTAACAACTATAGCTGTCTTAAGTTTCCTGCTCAACACCGCTAAACTTTCTGACACATTTTGTGACTTAATTTTAAAGATAAAGAATAAAACTGACTATTGAAGCGATTTGGAATTGAAATGAATTTTCCATTTTTTAAAAATAATTGGTTATAAGTAATTTTGCTCATGTGATGACTGGGTTTCTCCTTTCTGTCAATGTGACTGTGACGCCCAGAAATTTGGTTCAAAATGCCAACTTTAACACTGTTTTTTTAAAGATCTTTTGCATTTACCAAAATATGGAAAATGTCTTTCTATTGCATAGTTTCTGAATAACAATAGCTGCCAATTTCATGTGTTTCCGAACAAAAATGGATTAAAAAATGTGTCTGAAAGTAGCTCCTTTGGATTTGAGAACAGCCTTAACTGAAAAATTTTCATGGTCCTTTTAAAAATAATAAATAAAATTATATTTTATAAGTTGGCAACTTGTCTAAAAGGAAAATGTTTCTTTATTTTTTTACAATTCTGTCTTAATTTTCACTGTATTGAAAAATTAATATGTAGTATTTAGTAATTAAAAAAATTATAAGAAGTATTTTTATATTAGAAATAAATAAACAAATATTTATTTTAACAACCCAGAAGCTAATTTGCTTACATGTATTCATTTAAAATATTCATATTTTCCATCTTTTGTTTTTCAAATTAAGAATGATGATAAACATATAACATGCAAAGATTTGTAAAATATTAATACTAAACAAAGTTTAAATTTTCTGTTATTAAGTATAAACATTAAGTACATAATAATTTTATGCTTTTTTACATCATCTCTTTCTTTTTTTAAGGTAGAAGGTTTCAACCTCCTTCTGGTGGCAACTATACACATTTTGTTCTATATAAAGAAAACAGAGATACAATGGATTCTATTAATACAATATCCTCATTTTTAAGGCATGTTATTTTGAAATGATTCTTTGCATGAATTGTTTTAAACACTTTCAGATTTTGCATGATGTATGTAATGTGTCCAGTTATGTGTTTTGCAAATGAATAAAACACATTGCTGTATTAAGCACACTACAATATTTTTGCTTGTGAAAATTTTGGAACTTTTTATTTTTATTTAATTTCTGAAGCTTAAAATGTTAATGTAGTTTATTATTATTTTTAAAAAATAATAATTGTTTTTAAATAGTGAAACGAGAGAGCTAATGTTAATTCTATAAGAGAATTTTTTAAAAACACCTAATTTGCATTTTAATATTTTTAAATGTTTTTTTGTATTGAATAGCTAAGATTTGCAATGGCTGTTTTTTACTTTTTTGATTTTGTCTATAGTTTTTTTATTAGGATATTTTCAGTTTCGGAATCTATTTCAAAAGTGAGAGTATCGTCATAAAAAAAATAAAAAACCCTGTAAACAAACATGAAAAAGATAAAAAATGGCCCTTGTAGAGGTCGACCTCAGCTATCCAATGAAAAAAGAAATCATTTAAAAATATTGAAGTGGAAATGAGATGTTTTAAAAAATTTTTTCCATTGGATTAACATTAGCAAGCAGGTGTTTTTGCATGAATGAAATAGCCTTTTAATAGTTAATACATTCTGAAGTATGATATTATAATTTTATGTGATGTTATTCAGCCTTTTTAATATTTGCTAAACATTTATGTTGAATATTTTGATTATTAGAAATGTTTTTAGTGACCAGAAATTTTTTGTCTCCCCCCTCCCCCCCCCCCCCCCCCTCAAAAAAAAATTATTTTCCTTTTCCTGCTATGTAGAATTCGATATTTTGTTCAACAGTATTTTAATCAAATAAATGTGTGGAATTGTTTTAAATATGACAATGAATAAAACAAAGTAGCATGAATTAAAAACTCATCTTGATATTTCAAATTGAGATTAAGCCTTCCATGCTAACTTTCATAATTTAGCAGCATGTGGTAATTTAATTCATAACAAGGAAGATACAATCTCCTAAAACTGCACCATGTCAACTAAGCCTAATGTAGCTTTTTGATGAAGCATGTACCATATTTTAAATGTCTTCTGTGCAGAAAAAAAAAAAAAAAAGAGAAAGAAAATTAAAACTGATTTTGTTTTTTGTTAGTTGAATGTTAAAAGTGGACATCTGTGCATTTTCATGCTAATGTGTTCTTAATTGTGATTATCTAAAATTATCAGGCAAAGAATGAAACTTTAGTTAAAAAAGTTCTTCCTTGAATTAAATTACTATTACAGTTGAGTCTCTCTATAACAAAACTCCATACATTGAATTTCTCTATATAACAAATTTTTAATAGGAACAGTCCCTTTTTCCCATGATCTCATTAAAAACAGTCTCCATATAGCGAAATATCTATCTCCATATAACGAATTTTTCAGAAAATGCTCTTTATTCAGTTTTAAAAAGCTTCCAAATCACATGGAATCAATTTTCCATCACTGATTCCTGATTTATCGTTCAGTGCTGAGTTCTTTTTATCTTATTTTTCTACCTTGAATCTCCTTGTTCTTTATGTCCAGCGAATTCATCCCCCCTCCTGTGAGAATACTTCTCACAGTATTTAAATTTGCTTTATTTTTATTTCCTTTCAGCTATTTTTTTGTATCGATGTCTATTTGAATTCAATCATTGCACCGCAATGTTAACGTTTTATTCTCACCGTAAGACAAGTTCATTTTTCGCCGCCGATATTCATATCTGCTTTGGGAGCGGATTGGCAGCTTACGCATGCGCACTCCGCTATTTTAGGAGCACATCTTGGAGCTCTTGTTTCGTCAGAGTCGATTTGCATTATGATGACATCATTGAAATGATGCGCCGCCCTCTTTTGACGCCGATCGCTGACAGGAGAATATCGTTTGGTTTCGTTTTCCAATCAGTGAAAACATTTTGAATTCTGCTGCTTGTAATTCGATTTTCATTAATTTCCCGTAAATGTTAATTTATCTAATCAATTTAAATTCTGCCTTTTAATTACTTTGTCAACTCCGTATTCATCATTTAAATACTAAAACTCGTTAATTTTAAAATCAGAATTTGGTTTGATGTTGTGAAAAAGAGATGTAGTTTTTCGATGAGTGTTTTCCGCGGCGCGGGTTTTACTTGCCGTTGAATGCCACGAACTTTGCCGAATGAAGAACGTCCGTATAATAGATCGTATTTTTGTGGATATCTTTTGGTATGCCAAAGTTTAATTTATCTAAAAGATGTGCTGCCTTCTTTAAAAGGAATCCCATGGAATTATTCTATGTTGGCTGCTATTTTTTCGCTTCTTAAAAGATTAGTTCTTTTTTTTTAAAATGGTGACCAGAAGCAAGTAATTTCCTAACCTCCTATTCAACTAACGTCCGAAATAAAGAATATTGTTTGTTTCATCAGTTTGCCTCTTCACTGTCTCCTGTAAAGTAAGAATTCTCCAGTTTTATTATTTCTTTAACGATCAATAGTATTTATTAAAAGAACATCACAATGTGTACTTAATCCTTTTACGATCACAACAACTTTTAATTATTGCCACAATTTGGTGCCGTAGTACCTTTCGAATTGCAACGTTGTTGCTTTGGGATTATTGCAATTTTCAAAATACTGATTCTTGAAGATAATTTTTTTTAGAACTTCTTGTTCTTTTTTAAGAATTATGAGAGTTTTGGTTGAAATATTTTAATAGAAGTTACATTTTCATGAAACTTGTTCTAATTTTTGAAAAAATATTAAGATCGTTATTTAAGAAAGTCAAGTAAATTCTTTTTAAGGAATTGTTCTCATTAGTTAAAAAAAAAAATAATGGTTTCTTTAATTCAAGATTTATTGGATATAATTTATGAAAATAATTTAGAATATTTGATGTCTTGTTCTTATATATTCTTGAATTATGCCATTTTTATGTTACATCGTTGCACTTTTTCTTACAACATTCTAAAGAATTCATATTTAAATTTTACCATGTTTTGAAGAATGTATTATTATTCAAATCAAGAAATGAATTTATATAATTACAATATTGAAAATGAATTTTATGTTGGTGCAAATAATAGCAATATTCTATTTTTAAGAATAAAATTCTGAGGCAGTTACATTTTTTTTAATTGGTTGAAAATTTTGGAATTAAAAATACTTTTGAAGAATAATTGTTAAAATTGAAATATTTTTATAAATGAATTTATGTTCTCAAATAATTTCGATGAATTTGAAGATTGGCAAAAATTGTTCTCAAGAACATATATTTTAGAAAGCATGGCTTTTGGGTTATATATATATTTTTAATTTTCTATTTATTAATGGCACTTTAAATCAATTATAAATTTGAATTTCAATATATATATTTAAAAAAAAAAGATTGAAATTATATTGAAGTATTATTTTTAATTCTTGTTGCTGAGAAATTTTTTTCTTCACTTAAAGTTGTTCTCATCTCATCAATTATGCCTATTTTCTCCAACTGAAGTTTGGTATTCTTCAGGTAATTTATAGTAGTAATTATCCTGTATGATTATTTTTGAAGTATTGCCTGCTTCTCTGAATAACAAAAATATAATATGAAAATTTATAAACAGTTATCCCCTTTGAAAAGTTCTTAGACTTGCTCCTTAGATGATTTGTGAAATATGCTGATATGTATAGTTAGCATGTTGTCTTGTGGACTAGTCTGATTTCATCTCTAATATTTAAAGAACTGTTCCTGCTTTAAATTTACCTATTGATGTTGTTATAGAACTCTCAGATAACAAATTGCAAATATTCAAAATTTTCATTGCTTCAATTCTCTTTGGCAAATTCAATTCTTTCACAAATTCATAAGTCTATGCATGACATATCCACATCGACATCATCATACCTTATTCTCATGTTGCTTTATAAAAATAAAAAGAGCAACATTATTTTTTTTCATTTAAAATGAAATGGGGCTTCTTTAATCCTGTAACAGTTCTACTTAAAAATTCCATTCACCATAAGAAAAATATTTTTTCTTGCCAATAGTGAAGATTACTTTTATATATTTATTAACTATCAATAGTTCTTAAGTTATGTGCTTTTTGCCATATTTAATTATGACTTTTCCTGTATATGCTGCTAGAAAATTTTTAAATTACCTGTAATGACATTCTTCAGACTTTTCTTCCATTCATCTGTTACTTACCTGATGAAGGTGGTCAGTGGTTTTGTGTGATATCCATTTCTTCTGGTCTCTTCTTTGTTGTTGCACATGTTATCATGGAAGCTAAAAATTATAAAATTACCTACCTACTTTTTCAAAAGTTTCCTACATCTACAATAGTTTAATTTTTTTTGTGTGTATGTTTCGTATTCAGCCATAAGATACCTGGTGAAGATGTTGTTCATTTATAGGCAAAATATCCATTTATGAAACCACTTCATTAGTGTTCTTCGGTTTGTGAAGCTACAAATAGTGTTATTTAGTTCTCTTCAAAAAATAAATAAATAAATAACTTTCAATACTGATTATGATAGTGTGTCAGTTAACGTTTCTCATGTGAGAGTAAATATCCTCATCAAGTGAAATTGTTGACTTGTCTGCTGCTAGAACTCAGTTACTCACACCATATCATTTTTCTAAGTCTTCTCAAAACAAGGAAGTTTAAATTTATATTACCTGAAAATTACTAATGTGTTTTACCTTCAATAACATAATTTTATGCTGCATTTTCTCCAAATATTCTAGCATGTGCAATTAAAATTATTCAGAGTTAATTTTTGCTTGTGTGTAGCAAATCATCCTCACATTGCAAAATTTTTGCTCATTGATAATCAAGTATAAATTCTCAATGAATGTAAGAAGTTTGTGAATATTTGTTACAGTGTTTATGCAAGAGCAAGATATTTTGAAAAGTTCCTCATATTTATTTATTTATTTATTATGTGCATAGTGCCTTTTACTTTAATTTTATTTCATACCCAAAGCCTCTAAGTTTTTATTTTGCCATTTGCCTCATTACTTTTGTGTATATATATATATATATATAAAGAATGATTGTATACATTTTGAAGATTTTTGTTTATGAAGAAATTGAATAGTAAAAATGATTTTCATTTTGAATTTTTCAATGTTTGAGAAATTGAATAGTAAAAATGATTTGTTCGTTTTGAAGTCTTCAATGCTTTATGAAGAAATTGAAATTTAAAAAATTAATGTCTTCTCTTCATACCTACAAATAATACAAGAATATTGCAGAAAAATACAATTCTAGATGGAAATTTTTTACCAGTGCATTTATATATATATATATAGAATTTTTTTCTATAAATCATCTAGTGAAATTTTTTTTACAAAAAAAGTGCTTCTTGACCTCAATTACCTGATTATGTCCTAAGAAGTATGTGTGACCATATTACATTTTATTAAAAAGTGATTCGTATATGTGTCGCAGGAGTTATGGTTGCTCTGCAGTGATGAGTACAATGTCGTCAGTTAGTGCTTCAAAGAGAATGCAATGCATTCTCATTTTCTACAAAGTGTGTTGTCATATTTAAAATTTTCTGATGTCATCATGCAAAGATCATCTATTTTGATGATTATTATGTGAATTTTCCAGTTTTTCGACAGCATCTATTAACATCTACAAATGTTTTGGTGTATGCATTTGTCTATTTAGTGCTTGTGTACAACCTTAAGATGCAATACTAGTACCAGTGTACCACCTCATGTTGTGTTGCTAAACTTTCAGTGACATCAAGTTATCTTTAATAGCCTTGTTCCATATGGCTCTGGACTCAATGAACATTGTTTTGAATCCAAAAACATTGCCTTTACCTCCTGCAGTTATACAATATTATTATATTCTTATGTATAATTAAATTTTCTTTTACCTAAGATGTTGGGAGATCCAAGCCACCTAAAATTTTACGTAGGAGTTCTTATATGCATTTATTTTTCTTCATGGACATGGTGATGGCTATGTAGGGCACGGTGGTCATCGACATGGTTGTGGACTTCGATATTTACATATATATATATATCTAATTTTTTTGTTTGTTTACAGTGTTGCTGATGATTTCATCTTCGTCATTATCATCATTGTGAATCTAACATTGAATTTTAATAATTTTGTTTCTATATTATATTTAAATGATTATTTTAAAATTATATTCCTGGTGCATGGTATTTTAGTTTTATAAACTCATGATTTTGTCAATTTTTTTCTTTCATTCTATATGGAAGTACTTAAATTTTTTTTGGTGATCACCAGTCTCTCACATTTTAAAGAAAAACCATGATATATGTGTATTTATCTAAGAATATAGTAAAATTCTTTTGAGTCTCATACATATATATTAAGAATTCTTATGACTGATACATTGAAATTTTTATTTAGAGTAAAGTATAAAGTTCAAAGAAATTGTGTCTATGATGGGTATTTATGACACTTAATTATGACATGTCTTTTAATTGAAATAGCAACTTGTTTCTATGGGATACTTTGGGTGATTGAGTAGTGCATGACTCAATTACATGATTGGTATCACATACAATTGGTTGTCTGTTTTAGTTTAAATGAAATACTAAGTTTGATACACTAAAAGGATATCATTATGTTTTATGAAAGTTTATTTATATATGGCCATTTCATTTCCTTTCATGTTAAGAGTAATAAAGAAAACTCTTTATTTTTTAGATATAAGTAGAAAGTCCTAGGCATGTTGTAAAAGTCAAACTACAAAAATTTTTTTCTTTACTTTTTTGTTGCTTTTGTATTTGCAACTTTTATCAGAAGTTAATTTTGTTTTTATTTGGTACCAAGATAGCAAAATTTGTTATGACTAGTCAATGATCTCAATTTTGTTTGTTAACTCAAATATGTTGACACTTTTATCATGATAATTTTATGAGATCAAATAGAAGGTTTTGCCAGTGTTACTGTTTTTTGGCATTTTTTTTATTGTATACTTGATGTATTGTATACTTTTTATTATTATGAATGTACTTTATGCAATGTATATTCTTTTTCTCTCTCTTACTTTTGGTCACTAATTTTTTTCTCCAGCACCTTAACTTTAAATTTTAATGTTTGCATTTAACGATTTTTTTTTATTGCTTTGGCAGTTCAAAATTTTGTCATCCCATTTTCTGTAAAAGGTTTTTGATCGATTTTGCCTTTTACATCTCCTGGTCTTACAAAATTTTCTCAGTGAGTGGAGGCAATGTGAGAATACTTCTCACAGTATTTAAATTTGGTTTATTTTTATTTCCTTTCAGCTATTTTTTTGAATCGATGTCTATTTGAATTCAATCATTGCGCCGCAATGTTGACGTTTTATTCTCACCGTAAGACAAGTTCATTTTTCGCCGCCGATATTCATATCTGCTTTGGGAGCGGATCGGCAACTTACGCATGCGCACTCCGCTATTTTAGGAGCACATCTTGGAGCTCTCGTTTCGTCAGAGTCGATTTGCATTATGATGACGTCATTGAAATGATGCGACGCCCTCTTTTGACACCGATCGCTGACAGGAGAATATCGTTTGGTTTCGTTTTCCAATCAGTGAAAACATTTTGAATTCTGCTGCTTGTAATTCGATTTTCATTAATTTCCCGTAAATGTTAATTTAGCTAATCAATTTAAATTCTGCCTTTTAATTACTTTGTCAACCCCGTATTCATCATTTAAATACTAAAACTCGTTAATTTTAAAATCAGAATTTGGTTTGATGTTGTGAAAAAGAGATGTAGTTTTTCGATGAGTGTTTTCCACGGCGCGGGTTTTACTTGCCGTTGAATGCCGCGAACTTTGCCGAATGAAGAACGTCCGTATAATAGATCGTATTTTTGTGGATATCTTTTGGTATGCCAAAGTTTAATTTATCTAAAAGATGTGCTGCCTTCTTTAAAAGGAATCCCATGGAATTATTCTATGTTGGCTGCTATTTTTTCGCTTCTTAAAAGATTAGTTCTTTTATTTTAAAATGGTGACCAGAAGCAAGTAATTTCCTAACCTCCTATTCAACTAACGTCCGAAATAAAGAATATTGTTTGTTTCATCAGTTTGCCTCTTCACTGTCTCCTGTAAAGTAAGAATTCTCCAGTTTTATTATTTCTTTAACGATCAATAGTATTTATTAAAAGAACTTCACAATGTGTACTTAACCCTTTTACGATCACAACAACATTTAATTATCGCCACACCCTCCCTTCCACACACCTTCCAACATCCTTCTTAAACAGTGTCAGTTGGATTGTTACACATATAAAAGTGGGATCAGAGAGGTAATTGAAGGTGAATGAGATCGAAGATCATTCAGAAGGTTAAATTAGAAAAATAAACTCTCTTTTAATCAAGCACAACAAGTCGATATCCGTAATATTCCCTGCAAGAAAGCTCCCGAAATCCACTGGTATGACACGTGACCTGATGCACCCCACAAAAAAGCGGGCAGGAAAGAAGGTGCAAGCCGCTATTGGCCTAATGGAAAATTCTCCCTCGATAGCTGTAGCAACGAGAGCAGATCACTGTCACCATTTAGAACACGTTTTCATCTATCCAAACTAAAGCTCTCAACTCTTACAGTTAGAGTAGATGTTTGTTGTTTCTGGCTCTCTTTAGCGTGAAAGATTCACAAAACTTAATCTGTTTGAGTGCGTTTTTTACTGCTTCTGCAAAAATGTCTCTTAGAAACTGCATAACTCTCTGTGATAAAGTGAAGATTTTGAAAGAAATCGATAAGGGATTGAAAAAAAAAAATGTGTCAAAAAAGTTTGGGATTTCAGCAAGCACTCTGTCAACAATCATAAAAAATAGAGGATCAATCACCGAGAAGAATTTGGTGTGAAAGAGAAAGAGAATAGGCCAATTCGAGGACTTGCGGACGAAGCAATGTTTAAGTAGATTAAAGGTGTTTCCCAAAATATGGAAAAACATACTCTTTCTACTCATAAATTATCTGAAAATGTAAAGTATGAAAGGTGAGATGGTGTTGATTAATGACAAAGATTTTAAAAGCAAACACATTTATTAGAAACTAAAAGAGACATTAACTTTAGACAGAGCTCTACTAGAGCTAAAAACATTAAGTGTTTCAAAAGAATACCCATTACAATCTAATGTTCGTTCAAGATGAGAACGAACTGATACTTGCATGTGAGAGCAAGCATGCATCTCTGAAATTTGTACAGGTATATATACACCTCAAAAATAAGACATTTGCATAAAATACCGCGAAACGGACAGTTAATTACCTGGACGAATCACAGCCTAGCAAACGTCAACTAAAGACGAAGCGTCGTGCATCTCCGGAACGACAGCACCATCTATAGAACCTGAAAAATGGAAGTTTCCTTCCAAAGAGCAACCGTGAGATAACTCAACTCGACTCGAGCGCCGATTGAGAACGTAAACATCTCGACAGTCGCCAGGAAAACGTGTTCTCTGCAGGGTGGATGACAAGATGATGAAACGGGGTTTTAAAACTTAAAATAAGCAGTTGGTATGCTAAAAATAACTTAAAAGAATTAAATATTTCCAACAAAAGGTATAAGGGACCGGAATTTACCACTTTCGGGACCAATGATTTTAGAAAAGGCTCTAGAATATGCTTCATCTCTTGGGCACTCTGACTTCCAACCCAGCATTGGTTGGCTAGCTAGAAAAGTTCATGAAGAGACATGGGTTATTCCAGAAAACTATCTGCGGTGAAAGTGTGAATGCTCCGGTGACGGCATGTGAGAACTGGAGTCTTAAAGTAGCAGAAATTCTAAAAGAATTCACTATTGAGTGCATTTTCAATGCTGACGAAACAGGCTGCTTTTACAAGTTTCTCTCAACCAAGACTCTGGCGTTTAAAGAAGATAAATGCTCCGGTGACAGCATGTGAGAACTGGAGTCTTAAAGTAGCAGAAATTCTAAAAGAATTCACTATTGAGTGCATTTTCAATGCTGACGAAACAGGCTGCTTTTACAAGTTTCTCTCAACCAAGACTCTGGCGTTTAAAGAAGATAAATGCTCCGGTGACAGCATGTGAGAACTGGAGTCTTAAAGTAGCAGAAATTCTAAAAGAATTCACTATTGAGTGCATTTTCAATGCTGACGAAACAGGCTGCTTTTACAAGTTTCTCTCAACCAAGACTCTGGCGTTTAAAGAAGATAAATGCTCCGGTGACAGCATGTGAGAACTGGAGTCTTAAAGTAGCAGAAATTCTAAAAGAATTCACTATTGAGTGCATTTTCAATGCTGACGAAACAGGCTGCTTTTACAAGTTTCTCTCAACCAAGACTCTGGCGTTTAAAGAAGATAAATGCTCCGGTGACAGCATGTGAGAACTGGAGTCTTAAAGTAGCAGAAATTCTAAAAGAATTCACTATTGAGTGCATTTTCAATGCTGACGAAACAGGCTGCTTTTACAAGTTTCTCTCAACCAAGACTCTGGCGTTTAAAGAAGATAAATGCTCCGGTGACAGCATGTGAGAACTGGAGTCTTAAAGTAGCAGAAATTCTAAAAGAATTCACTATTGAGTGCATTTTCAATGCTGACGAAACAGGCTGCTTTTACAAGTTTCTCTCAACCAAGACTCTGGCGTTTTAAAGAAGATAAATTTTTTCGGTAAACAAAGCAAACAAAGGATTACTTTTCTGTTGTGTGCTAACATGACAGGAAAAAAAAAATAAAGATGCAAGTCATTGGGAAAAGTAAATCTCCTCGATGTTTTAAAGGCGTGAAGTCCTTAAAAGCTGACTATGATTTTAATAAAAAGTCCTGGATGACCACTGAAATTTTTGACAAATGGTTAAAAGCACTTGAACATCAAATGAGAAAACAACGCCAAAAAATTGCTTTGCTTATTGATAATTGTCCAGCTCACTCACAAAACTCTGGAGAAACTGCAAAATGTTGAAGTTATTTTCTTACTACCCAATTGCACTTCAAATTGCAACCATTGGACTAAAAATCTAAAGATGCATTATCAGAAAAGAATTCTTAAAGAACTGATCATAGCTACTGAAAAAAATTATTCCACCCAAGACATCATTAGTCTTAGAAAGTGTATTGCAGAACTTTATAAAGCTTGGAGATTTGATATAAATGAAAAAACAATTTACAATTGCTTCAAAAAGGCCGGCTTTTCTAAACTGGAGAATAATGCGGATTAAGAGGACGAAGAAGATGTGGCTTTAACAGACTTAAAAGAGAAATGGAAATTAATTAAGGAACGTGGAAATGTCGAAGAAAATTTTACTCTGATTTTTTGGAAGTGGATGACAATCTCACTATTGCACAGTATCCTACTGATAGTGATATTTTAAGCAGCGTTATGAACGATGATGATGAGAGTGACAATGAGCATGAACACGAAAACGTACAAAAAGAGAAAAATCCACCATCACGCAGTGAAATGAGTTCTTTTGATCTTATATAAGGAGAGGACTTCAAATGAAGGAAAATGTTCCCAATACAATTTTTCATTCCTTGCTAAAGTGTGAACATTTTTCCGAAAGTGTAACAATTTTGGAAATCAAAACAGCAAAAAATTACAGATTTCTTCGTCTAAAATTAATGTAAGTTTTCCTTATGTGATTTTTATTATGCTTTCAAATAAATGTCTATTCTCTTTTTTAAAATTGTTTAAATAATTAAGAAATGCAATATTGGCTTAATATTTATAGTTAAACATTTAAAATTTTTTAAGCACCTCAAAAATTATTTTTGTTCAAAATTTACACATTAAATAGGAATTTTTACTCATTCTCTATATAACGAATTTTTTACTGGAACAATGGATTTCGTTATATAGAGACTCGACTGTATTTCTTCAAATTAAATTACTGGGCATCATTTGAAATCCGTGGGAAAAACAACAACAACAACAAAATAATATATATAGATGTCATATATTTAGGCATGTTACATGTTACTATAATTTAAGACTGTATTTTTCTATTTTTAAGTATATTTGTCATATTATGCACATCACCTTTCATGCAAAGAAACCTTCATGAAATATCTTGCATGAGAGTAAAATAAAGAACACTAAAAAGTATAATAAATAATGCAAACATAAATAAAATAAACAAATGTGAAGTGAGTCTGGCAACCTCATCTGATATTGTGGTCTTGTTCATTCGTATAATCACATCTTCTCTTGTTCAGTAATACAAAAAATCTCAATTTTTATACTTAATTTTTAAGTTTTCATTTTTACACCTATCATATATCATGCACCTGTAAATTTTGATCATTTATTTGTTTGAAAAGTGTGTGTTATATGTGGAAACTGTACATAATTTTTTACCATAAGCAGAGTTTTTACTATAGTGAGGGTTTATATATCTATTTATTTTTTTAATTGAAAAAGTCAGTGTATCAACCATACAGTATGAATATAACAACTGTATAATTTCATTCCTGAAGTACCTAGATGATCTTTATTTTCTGTATATTTTTAAAAAGTTATTAGAAACAATGAATGCTATACCAAAACTAAATGCCACATAGTTTAAATAAAGCATGTTGCTTATAAAAAAGTATGATATGCTTTAATGCTTTATCATTTTCTTAATTTGTTTACCAATATATATTTTCAGAATCCCATCTAAAGCGTTTTCCTATGCTGGAACTAAGGACAAGCGAGCCAAAACAAGTCAGTGGGTGTCTGTATATAGATTGCCTATTGATAGGTTATTAAGCATCAATCAGAAATTTAACATGATTAAAGTTGGAAATTTTGTGTAAGTTTGCTTGCTTATATGCTTTAATTGCTTGCTTATATTGCTTGCTTATATTGCTTTAATTTTTTAAAAGCCCTAACTTATTGTCAAGTTTTTTGATGTTTTTGTATAATTTTCCTTTTAGACATAAACTTGAACAACTCAAGTTGGGAGATTTGAAAGGAAATCGATTTATCATTCTATTAAGGTAAGAAATGTTATTTTTATGAGCTTAAAGTTAAACTTAATAACTTTTTTTTTTTTTGGGGGGGGGGGGGGTGTCATTTTGCTGTACTATAGAAATATCACCATTTAATCTTTATTAATAAAAATTTAGAAGGTCAAAATATGTAACTCCCTTTATTCTATTTTGTTAATTATAATAAATAACCAGTGTAAATGTATTTTACATATATATTTTCATTTTCATTGATTTTTTATGATAAATGGAACTTTTATATATTCTTATATGTCATATATAATCAGGGGTGGGGAATTTTTAGCAGCCAAGGATTTATTTTACCAACCAGCAAAACAGTGGAAAATTGTTATGACAAAATTTACACAACTGCAAAAATAGTTTATTATTACTGCAATGCATTTTCATATTTATTCCCATAAAATTACGAAATATATACAAGAGAGGAAAGTTTAGTGTAGATAGAACTTGGTACCATGTTTACATCGCAGTAATTCGGAAAGTTGCAAGATATAGGTAACTAGTAAAACAAATAAAGTTTTTAGCACAACTCTATAGTTTACAGTTTTCAAAGAATGCCTAAAAATTCACTCACCAGTGGCAAGTAAAATGATATATTTCCCCACTCCTGCATATAATAGTATCCTGTCTTAAACGTAAAAACTGAACAGTTCCAGTTCAAGGAATATTATCAGGGCCACGGAGAAAAGAATAGAAACTATATAAATTACTGAGGCTTGGCATTCTTAAAGGACCACAGACTTCTCATATAAGTAGACCTCAATTTAGTAACCTTTTCTTGATGTCTACATCTCTGTCCTCCCTCATGTGATGGAGGGCAGAGATGCGCACCAAATCGGTTTTACTCCCGGCAAAAGCTTCTCCGAATCTCTCTCCGGAACCTTGAGTCGACCGAGAATGAAATCAGAAAGTTGCCAATAAAGGGATCATTGAAAAAAAAGACGTCCTTTTGGCGATGAAAGAGCGAAAACATGTTGGTTCAAAATCTGGCTGAAAGAACAATGGGGTTTGGTCTCTACTTCTATCTGTTCTCTGAGGGTCTATCACAAGTGTTGCTTTTAAAATAAAATAGCATAAAGCACTTTTTTGTTTTAAAATTTTCAAGTTAAAAAGTAAAAAGTCAGAACTTGTGTTTGTGCTTGTTAATGTTATACAGCACTAAGGAAATCAATTAAACTAAAAATTTGCATCCATTCTATTAATAAATCATCAGACATAAAAAGTTTAAGCTGGTGAAATGACAAGGGGCCTCTTCATAGTGGTCATCTGTGGCAACAGAAAATGTGTGCAATTATGGGGATTTTGCTTGTGGACACTAACTTTTTCTATGTTTTATTAATATAATGATGTTTAGATTTTAAGCAATTATGTATTATACTTTAAAAAGTAGTTATTGAATGAATTTATCTTCTTTTACTATGTTTAAGGGGACTTTTCACTCACTTGAAAACACCTGCTCGCTAATGCTAAACCTATGGGCAAGTTGTTTTCGAATTTTTCGTTTAAATTTGAATATTTTTAAATGATTTTTTTGCATAGGATAGCTGAGCTTGATGTCTATTTTTTACCTTTGTTACTTGCTTTTTTACTGTTTTACCATTTTGTACTTTTTTGATTTCCGTTGCAGATTTTTTTAATTAAGGTACTTTCACTTTCAAAACCAGTTCTGAAAGTTAAAGTACCTTTATTAAAAAATCTGCAACTGAAATTGAAAAAGTAAAAAATAGCCATATTAGAGATCGACCTGAGCTATCCCATACAAAAAAAATTGTGTAAAAATATTCAAATTTAAATGAGAAATTCAAAAACAACCTGCCCATAGATTTAGCATTAGCGAGCAGGTGTTTTCAAGTGAGTGAAGAGTCCCTTAAGAGTGTGCATTTGAATTACTATCATGACCCATGGATTCTTTCTGTGGCTCTAAATATCATTAATTGATAACATGAAACCATTCAAAACAAAATGTTTTCCCAACCCCCAAAGCAATTCTGTTTTCACAGATTTGATTGTATATTGAATTACCTTCATTAAATAAAAGTAAGTTAATACATTTATTATGTTTTCATTTAATAATCTGTCATTTTGAATTCAGTAATCCTCTGGAAATTTAATTATTGTATAATTATTATTATAATTGATCATTAATTCAAAAGAAAATAAAAAAATATTATAATTACATTATGAATATTTTGTATGCTTAGTTATTTATATATTTTTATTTTAAAATTGATTTAGGCAGCTTAAAGGTGATATGGAACTTATTGAAAAGTCTATTGCCTCCTTAGCTTCAAGAGGTTTTCTAAATTACTATGGTATGCAAAGGTTTGGAACTTCATCAGTTTCTACACACTCTATTGGAAGGTATGATTTTTAGTTATTTCTGATTTCTGAGTCAAAAGGTTTTGCTGTCTATTTAGTTAATAATGAAAGAGAAAAAAGTACAGTAAATCCTGTGATAAAAGAACCTGTCTAAAATGAAATGCTGTCTTAACTAAAAAAAATGTTTATGGTCATGATGAAAGGAACACTGTACATTTATACTTTGTTATAGGATGGAAATCAGAGTTTTATTTTGGTATCTAGCAATTCTGTTTTCACAGGTTTTATGGTATTATACTTTAACAAAATTTGATAAATTAGAAAAAAATAATGTTGGGCTAATTCAAATATCCTTAAAACAATTCTTTTAGATAGTACAGTGCAACGACGATTATCCGAGCTAATTAGGACCGTTAGTACCTCGGATATCGGAAATCTCGGTTATTAGAAACTGTGTGTAAAACTCTCTGTGCTTGCGAATTTAACATCTCTTAAAATAAAAAAAACAATAGAACGTTTTTTAAATAATAAAAATAAATATATGTAAAGTTCTATTTCTCAGCTTAACGAATTTAAAAAGGAAATCAACTACTAGTAGCAAATTTTAAAAAGCAAATTGAGAAATTTACAAAAGTTCACACGGCCACTAGAAACAAAGTATTGTTCACTGTTGACTTCTCAGGGTCCAATGTTTCTTGGGAGTTGAGTGCTTTTGGGGGCAGAAGAGCCTGTATAGCACTGACAGTGAACTAAAAAGTGTGATCATTTTCAAGTCTCATTCAAAAGAGAAAAAAAAAACAGACTTTGTTATCAGCTCAGTTAACAGAAACCTCGATTAATCGAAGCTTGGTTAATCGAGGTTCTACTGTAATTCACTTTTAGGTTATTAATATTTGATTGATTATACTCAATCAAACATTGTGGTAAATTTCTTTAACATGTTGAGTACCATGTCAGTCACCGGTGACTGACACCAAACTTTCCTTTTAGGCTGCATTAGTCATCAGTGACTGACACTTATCGATTGTGCAACGGTAATCTTATTTCATGACCCAAACAGAAAGACAGACAAAATAGACTTGGCATTCAACGTGTTAACACATTAACTTTAGATAATTTTATCTGTATGATCCCAATCGCTAATTAAAAAAAAAAAAAAAAAAAAAAACCCTGTGATGTCCTGTGATGATCATCTGATTATCACAGAATAATACACAAACACAACAAAAAGCAATATCCTCATTCAAGAAGCTCGTAAAAAGAATCTGGTACTTAATGTTACATATGCCTTCACTTGTTTTTGTTTATAATAGCTCCATGTTTTATCAGAAATCACTTTTTCAAAATTCGAAAAATATTATTACACAGGAATAAATAAAATTGCATTCTTTCAGCTTTCTGATACAAAATAAGTAATTGTGAAAGAAAGTCACACAATTATTTAAAATACGTTTTCGTAAAGAGAAAGTGTTATATTGTTTGTAAAATATTTTTGCTATAAACTAAGAAACATTTAATTGATGAATAAAAATGAAATAAAACCAAAATTCACCGGATTTTATAACGGACTGTATTTTTAACATAGTATGTACAGTAAACCCTCGATTTAATGGACCTCGGTTCAACGGACTTCGAATTCAACAAACTAATTAAAAAAAAAATAAAAAAAAAAAATAAAAAATTAAACAAAAATTAAAGTAAAACAAGTGGGTAAGTGTGATCGCAGATCGCACAGATGGTTTCGTTTATATATATATATATATATATATATATATATATGCAGTAGTATATATGTATATACAATATATATTTATGTATATATATATATGTAATTTGCACTGTAATAATATATGTAATTACAAGTACGTAATAATATATATATGTACTATAATTATAACAAAATAATATTATAAATAGTACTTTGCGATTTAACGGACACATCTTAGCCCCAATTAGTCCGTTAAATCGAGGGTTTACTGTATTTTAATTTCAATTTTTATGAGGAAATGGCAACAAAAAAAAAATACAGTAATCTACTATTTTCTCTTTACTTTTAATAGAAATGGAGTACTTCTGTTGCCACAATTACAAAATTGGTACTAAAAACTATAAAAAAATTAATATCTAAAAAATAAATTGAGATACAACTTTCAAACAAATTGCATTTAAAAGAGCATTTTTTTCCTTATACGACAATATAAAAATTTTAAATGTGCGATGTTTAGAAGTTTAAAAATTTGCAATAGAGAAAATTGCAAAACCAAAATTTTATTTTAATTTCAAAGTGTTTCCATTTGCAAAATGACGTATGCGTTACGCACAGACATGTTTGTCCTTTATAATATAGATAGATAGGTATATTTTTTTAGTAATGCCATGCTCTTTATTACATGTATTATAACTTCTGATTATTCATTATTACATAGAAAATTTATTAAAATAAATTTTCTGTTGAACATGGATTTTTATCAATGTTCTTGTTATGCATTTTTTATCTATCTTCCTGTGATACATTTATTGTTATACCATTAATATAATATACAGATTACATAATTATGCCTATTTTTTATTTCTGGAAAAGGAGACGTTACACAACTTGTTTAATTATGTATTATTTTTATATAAATATGTAATTCCATGACATGAGATTAAATTTTAATTAATTTTTTTATTTGAAACAGTTCATTTTTCTGACGATTTTATATGCATTTGATTAGGATCTACCGTCTGTTGAAAATCAAGAGAAACTCAGAGTAAATAAAAGCACATGTAATTTGGCAATATAAATAAAGTCTTGTCAGAAATGAATGCAAGATAAAAAGACTTGCTTTTCATTTTAATACTATTTTGTTCCTTTTTACATCAAATTTTTGTTTGATGTGTAGTGTAAAATAGAAAAAGAAAGAATTTGCCAAGTGAAAACAATCATTTACATGAATATCTGAGACTTAAAAAAAGAAAATAATAATCCTATGAAAATGAAAATTTATTCATATTTCTTAAAATTGCCTTTTTCATGAAGAAAGTACAAATCTGGAACTCTTTTGTATAAAATGGCAACCTTTTTATTTTTGTTGACCCCTCCTTTTATAAGAATAGCGTATAACTATACCTATTTGCTGCTTTATGCATTTGTATGTCTACTTGTACTCTGATTTTTATAAAAAAATATCCAACTATCTGTGAAATGGGAATACATTGTTCCCTGTGACAGAAACGCGGCAACCAGTGGTGTAGTCGTAAAAAAAACAGTGGGTATACGTTCTAAGCAGAGGGTATACGCTCAAGGCAGAGAGTATACCCTCATGCATATATACTATAGCTTTCTTGAGAAACAGAGGGTATACGGTGTTCCTTAAAAAAATCCAGAGGGTATACGACGTATACCCCCGTATACCCTCCACTACATCCCTGGCGGCAACATGGTGACTTTGTCGCAGAAAGAGAACAGCTCCTTGCAGAAAACTTTGATCCTCGATCCGCTAAATATAGTTGATAGCAATAATACTTTTTAGAATTGTTATTTTCATTTAAGGGTGTATTCTGATCCAAACCACTTATTTTCTGATTCATTTTAAAATTCATTTTTGCTCTCAAACGCATCAAACTGGGAATTTCACTTATTTAGAAACTATATAATGTGCCGTGCTTCTTAATTTTTTGATAAATGCAGAAAATACTGTAAAAAATGATGTCAAAGTTAGCATTTTGAACTGAATTTTCCAAAGCAGGCGATCTGGGAATGAAAAAAATGGTCATACTTAGAAAATAATTGTTTAAAAATCAAATTCTAATTAATTGAGCTGAAAATGAAATCACACGGCATGTTAAAAATGTCTTCAGAGATCACCCCAGCAAGTTTCATGTTTTTACTTTTAAAAATAAGTCTGAAAATGTCTCAGAAAATTTCGAGCTGTTGAGGGTGGAAAAATATTTTTTCGAATACACCCTTAATGTAAAAACTATTAAAGTTAGTAAAGTTCCATTAGAAATTTCTAGAAGACTAATTCTTTTATGCAGCTAAATAACTCCTTATTTATTTAGTTATGTAATTATGTTTTGAAAACATAACAACATATGTTTTAAAAAAATGGTTTTAATTTACTTAGTGAAAATAGATAAGTTTAGTATTTTTATTTATACCAAGAATAAGAATGAACTTATCCTCGACATATAGCAAGAAGAACATATTAATTTATATTTTAATTATTTGCATATGTGTACAATGCTTCCCCCCCCCCCACTTCCCATTAAATTGATATAATTGTAGTTTTTAAATCTGTGATGCATATGCATTGCTACAAATTGCAACAATTTAACCTCATACTCAGTCCACAAATCTTAAGAAAAATAATGGGACAATTTATTTATTATAAATTACTGTAAATATGCTAAATAATTCCTCTAATGCTGATTCATTAAATTTAGGTTTTTTGCTTTTTTTTTTACATGCAGTTTAAAAACAGATAAGACCATTACATATAAAAAACCTATAATACCTGGTTTATGAATATTAGTTCTTCATTATCTTTTTTCTAAGCCAAAAAAAAAAAAAAAAAAAAAATGCTGTTAATGAGGTTTGTTGCAGAAAGTATAAAAAAAATTCTGCCTCAGGGACATTGTTCAGGTGCAATAAAAGCATTTTGTTTCTTAAAAATTAATATTTTTAATACATGAGATAATTTTTTCAGATTCTTATTAGTTTATGTATCTCATTTTATTATAAAACAGTGAGTAAATATTGGCTATAAAGAATAGTTTGATATTTAATTGCAAATAAATAAATAAATAAAAATAAAAATGCTTCAATAAAGTAACTCTGCATTTAATTTATTTCCTAAGCCTTCAGGTATCAATTTGTTTGAGCATATTATAAAGTGGTAATAATTATAGTTTTCTCTCATAAACTTTATTTAATGATGTAAAATATTTTTTAGTCTGTCTATGTAAGCACTTGCCTAGAATTCTGAAATTCACAATAACAATTTTATCCTCTTTTTTATAATAAATAACATCTGTAAAATCCAATGAAAACACTTTAGCTATTTCATTTTAAATGTGAAAATTTTTGTTTATTTTGTATTCATGTATGACTTAGAAATTGTTATTTTCCTTTCATGTTTAATGTTATATAATGTTTTTAATAATATTTGTTTCAGGGCTCTTTTACAAGGAGATTGGAAGAGTGCAATTGATCTAATTTTAAAACCTAGGATAGAAGGTATGCAGATTTAACTGTAAATAATTTTTTTTCTTGTATGTATTTTACTTAACACTATTTCTACTGGTGTCGAAAGACTCCTTTTAAAATATTTCAGTTTTTAGTTATTTTACTTGTAATCTCTAGAATAAAAAATTACAAAACATTTTTAATACATCAGCGGCGTTTAAAAAAAATACCTATTAGCTTTAAAAATTACAAGTAAAATAAACATAAATCAAAACTTTGTGCGTTTCATTTGACACTGGTGTAAATAGCATTGAAATATAATGCATTTATTGTAACTATTTACTTTCTTCCTATTTCACTGAATTTATAATAGGAATGAGAGTTGGATTTAGCAATCAGCAAAGCAGTACTAAACTGCTATATATCCTTCTTTAAAATGTTTGCTTTATTTTTATGTTGAGCACTGGACTCATTTCCTTAATACAATTACTTGAGCTTTTAAAATTTTTTTGTACTTCTTTAAAATAACTTTTGTTGAGCATGATTATAGCTATTCGTCCCACTTCATAATTTTTTTAAAAAATGTCTAAAATGTACAATTTTATCAGTAAAATTATTAAAATTTTTCATTACATTTTTATGTAAGATTGTAAATAGTGTTGTGTTTTTGTTTTCTCAAATCTTTATTACTATCTTTTTCATGAATTAATTTATGAGTAATTTAAGTCAACAGTAAGAGAAAAAAAAAAAAAAAACTTTTGATATGGACAAAAGGGATTTTTTAATTTCATGCCAAACATTTAAATTGAAAATAAATTGAAATTTTAATTTAATGGCTTTTTCTATTATTTTACCATTTATGCTTAAATGGTCATAGTCGAGGTTTTTAAGTAATTTATATTTTACTGATTTCACCCTTCCCTGTGATCATCTTGCACACTTTCTGTTTATATAAGAAACATAAGAGCTGAAATTTATTGATTTGGTATTCTGCATCATCAATTGTAAATTTTAGGTAGCTTTCATTACGAAAAGCTACCTATTGCAGCCGTTCGGAGGAAAGCGATTTCAAAAAATTTTGGTATATTTTCATCGATCATGACCCCCAGACCCCGAAACCACCCTCCGTTCAAAAGTTTATATATATCTGACCTTTGTCATATTGTAACTCTCGAATTTATGAACCTATTTGGATGTAATTCGGTATGTACATAGTACATACCAATGTCTCGACCGAGTTCGTTGTCCAGCTTCATCCGCCATTTTGTTTCAAAATGGCGGCCATTTAAAAATGTTTTAAAAATTTTAAATTTGAAATGTGTGTTAGGTAACAGAAATCTTAAAATAATAAATTAGAAACTTTAAAATATTTAATTAATTACTTTAAAATATTTAATTAATTACTTTAAAATATTTAATTAGTTATTCATTATTAATTATTCCAAATTCAGTTTCAGTCAAATTTCACTTTAAAACAATTTTATTTTTCTACAAAAAGATCGTTAATTAATATCAATAATAAAATAATAAATCTTAATTTTAATAATGTCAGCCAAAATAAATATTTCTTTTATAATTTTCAAATATTAAATTCAAAATTTAAACATAACGATCTTTTCATTCAAAATCTTTAACCTAACGAACTTTCATTCAAATCTTTTCTCTTTTCTGTGTGGCAACACCGTCACTCGCGGGCTCAACGGTTTTTTGAGGATGTGATAGCGTCCTTCCGGAGCGTCGCTTGGTCTCTTCCCGTTTGGACTTGATAAGTGAAGGACGTGTGGGCCCCAGCCGGCGTGCCGTAGTTTTGTTAGGCACGTCGGGGGGGTCTGCGCTGTTGAAATAAGAAATACAAGTCCTAGTTAATATTTTATCGAATTATTCCTGTTTTAATCCCATCAAGTTTGTCTCGTAAAATTTTTTTGTGAGGATGTTCAGACGGACGTCTTAACGCTGTGATCAGGAGTCTCCCGTCTAATACTAAGAATGAGCTTGAAGAGAAATTCATTCAAGGAATGCGTATTAGAGCTACCCAGATGATTCGTCGAAGATATAACTTCAGTCAAAGTGCCTTTCGTCAACGCACGAATAAAAAATTCATTAAAAGTGCAAAGTAAAATCTTTACACTGGTGAGATAAACCATTCTTTAAAGTGTATTGACTCGTCATTTGAAATGGTGACGCCAGGACGCATGGAGTGAATCATCTGATGACACTGGTTCAATTATGGTATAAATTTTCTTTATTACATATTGGCATGCTTCTATTGCGAATTACCGTACCTTTGGAGAACCTCTTAGCCCTATATAATGAGCTCAATCTTGTCTGACAATCGTCAACTTAGATACTTTTGAAACTCTAGAATTGACTATATTGACTGTTGAATGACAACGTCTGAACTTTGAAAATCATTTTCTCAGCATCCTCATGGGAAATTAATTAAATACATATAAAATATTTAGTTGTCTTAATCTGTATCTCCCATCAATTTAACTTGTTTTTATATTGTCTCATAACGACCTGTCTTGTTTTAATCATATACATAATTAAATGGTGGTTCTGCGCAGAACTGAAGTAATTTAAAATGTTTTAAAATAAAGAGATTTGGTTTAATCCTATCTGTTTTGTTCCTTTTACTTATGTTTCATTTTACATATAACCTTGATATTACTCAATTATGATGTGTATATATTCTGATCTAATATAATAGAATTTATAAAGTATATTTCATCTTTAAGACTGAAAGGATTTACTATATAATAATAATGAGAATATAACCTCATAAAATAATAATAATTCAAATCAGATAAATATAAAGTAATTATGCACATCACATTATGTTCAAAAGGTGAAAAGCTTCAGTGTATTATATTTAGGGATCTGGTTCAGGTGAGTGAAATCTTTGTAATAATTCATCATGAATTCTTCATATTTTTTCTTATCAGGTTTTACCTTTTCTTTTTCATGATGCAATGTACTTTAATTTCATTTATTTTCCACTATAATCACGTGCCTCCTCTCCTTCTTTTAAATTAAATTAATTAATTCTAACTTTAAAAATCACTAATCCAATTTTCTTTTTTATTTATATTTTTATATCTTACATTTTGGTACCGTGAGAAATCGATAATTTTTTTTATAAGGTCCTTACTGGGTTTTTTATTGTGTTTACTATTGGTTTAAAAATTTTAATAAGTAACTTAAATTCAATTAGTAACTAGATACATTATTTTATGACATCCAGGACTTCATGAGATTCATATAGTGTTCATTTTTCATTGGTTGAATATGTAGTGTTGAACTTTAAAAAGCTATTTATATATTTTATACTGAAGTATTTTATTGCATTTTATTAGAATTTCATTTTATGATGTTGTTGTAGAAATAATAAGTTTATAAAAACTCTTTTGTTTTTCCTTTTCTATCCAATTTTTGAAAATGGATACATTAAAATCAATTTTGTGTGCAATAATATAACATAATATTCTATTTTGTTTTCTATGATACAATTTTATCCAAAGTATAATTATAAGTTGTAATATTTTGGAAGGGATTGACAAACTTTTGTATATTAGTATTTTAGGGATAGTGTGGCGTTATTTATATGATGCATCCGGGAATTTAGTTGATTTTTTTCTTGTGGCTTAGCAAAAATTAATGCATCCGCTATACCTGGCGTACTATACAAAAAAATCTTCTTTTTACTCATATCTAACAATTTATGTTCAATATCACTTATTGTATCTTGAAGCACATGATCTGATCAATTATGTCTTCCAATTTCATTTAAATTGTCCCTGATCAAGACAATTTTCAAGAGCAATACATATCTGATTTTGAACAAATTCAATTATTTAAAAAGGTTATTGATTTTATGTGCAATATTTTATAATATGTGAAAAGATTATTTAAATAGAATAAACAAAATTTAAAAAATATTTTTAACAAATGTTACGTTGGAAACTTTTTAAGGATTTTATCTACGTTTGATAACATGCAGTACATATGTACAGTGTACAGTTTTTGTGAGGTGTGATTTACTTTGATTTGGCTCTCAGCACTTTTAAATTTATTTTACGTTTCAGTTTTTGATTTATAAAAATGTACACAATTGCTAATAAATTGGAAATTGCTGGAATTATTGTGAAAAATTATTAACAAGTGAATTTTAACTACTTATTTTATTCTCTCAAATATTACCACTATTACCCCTTATATTTTATATTTTTTTTTACTATAGCATTCTCTTTGCCTCCCCCCCCCCCCCCCTTAATTTTTACATACTTTCCTGTTTACTCTCTCACTCAGGGTTTCTCAGAATTGTCCCACGCTTATGACGAAATAATTCTTTTTGGTGAGGAGAGTATCTAGTTAAGTCTTTTAGTTTAAAATTTCATTTGGAAATCTGCGGGATTGAGTCTGTTATGGAATACAAGTTAACCAGGTCTTGTGGTTCTTGAGCTTTATGCTCTGACAGTAACGAAAATCCTTCGCACTTTTCTCTACGAAATAGTTAAAATTTAAATTGTTTGTTACTATTTTGCTGGGGTATTTAATTAACTAGGGGTTATTCAAAAATGTTTTAACCCGGAGATAAAGATTTGTATCTTGGCCGGATTTTAGGGACGTTTCACAAATGAAAATAGCTTTTCATGCGCCCTCCGGTGTGGCTCGAGCGTTATTTTAAATACTCTACTGAAATTCATGTTAATATTTTATATTTTTTTTTTGCTATAGTTAAATTATAATTTTTCATTTTCATGTACATTGGCAATAGATTTTATTTTATTTTTGAGAGAATTGTGTTTATATTTTGCTGAGGGATGGTTTATAAACAAAACATTAGTATTTTCCTAATTTTAAAGGGTACCCTGTAAGTAAATTCAAAGTGTGAAAAACTTGTATGAGACAAATATTTGAATTTAGAAAAAAGAATGATATGACAAATAATAAAGATAGAAAAATATGTATAAGAAATACATATATAATAAAAAATAATAATATAAGACCATGATTTCATTTTTTTTTCTTCATCAGGCTATAACGTGCTCATTCAGGTAACTAATTTGTGCGGCTTTGAGGAGAAAATATTTTTTTTTGTGGTTTTTGGTATAACTTAGTTCAGCAGCTGAATTTTCAGGTCACATTTTGGGTCTGACTAGCCTTTGCCAATTTCCTTTTTTTTGATAGTGTGCACACTTTAATCAATTTTATAAAAAAAAAAAAAAAAAAAAAAAAAAAAAAAAAATTATGAAATGATAAATATTTTAGAAATCATGGAGTCTTTTATCATTGTTGTTGGACAATACTACAGAGTACTGCCTCTAAGTTTCTTGTTCCTTAGCACAATGATTATAATTTAAATTTTGAAGGTCATTTGTCTCAGTTTTGTTTATTCCTCAGCAATTAAAATTTTATATTTTCACAAATATATATAGTAACAATTACAGATAAGCTAAGTATTAGATAGCTAAAATTAAATTTTTTTTCCAGATTGTTTTGTTGTAATGTCTCATCATTGGCTGCGAATGCAGGTAAAATTTTATTTTACTTGCCTAGCGAATTCTCAGCCATTCACGTGATATTTCTTTTGAACATGTACATTTGGGAAATTTTTAATAACACTTTATAAAATTTTAATATGATTTACTCATGACTAAAATTGAATTGCATAAATAAAAGTGCCTGCAAAGTCATAATATTTGACTTATATTTTCAAATTAACATTCATATATGATTAAAAATTAAATTATGTTATGAAAGTGTCCTAATTTAAGATATCTTTCCTGGGTATGTTTGGATGCCTCATGATTTGCTGAGAAGGCAGGGACAGATTTGACCTGCGGTTAGCTAATTCACGGCAATTCGTGTGGCTTTTGGCATACACTTGTTGGATGTTTTGAAAGCACTTCACATACAGTTTGTAATCATTGTTCATTCAAGTAGCAATTTGTTTTTCTATGTTGAAAAGAATTAATTTTATTTGAGAGCCATATATTTCACTTACCTTGTAATAAACGATGAAGTCTTGGATGCTTTTCTTTCTTCATGATGGATAATCTTCAATTACTTACCTGAACTGCAATTAAATTTTGTTTATTTTGTATATACTTTATATTTGTAATATTGGTGTCTATGTATGTTGTCCAAAATTATGAAAATTTGTTTTACTTTTGCATACATATAAGAAAATTCTCATTTAGTGTTTGTTTGTTTTGTATCTATATGTTTTGTGTTATTTCTAATGGTATTTATGCACATTACTGTACATAGCAGGTATTTCATGAGGTGTTTCCTTTATCTAAAATTAAATTTTTTTTTCTCTTAACTCGAAAATTTCAAAATTGGTCTTGCATTTTGAGACCATAGATTTCAACTTTTTTTTTCATAGTTTTTTTTGTTGGAGTGCGGTGGTAATGTTAGGTAACAGAAATCTTAAAATAATAAATTAGAAACTTTAAAATATTTAATTAATTACTTTAAAATATTTAATTAATTACTTTAAAATATTTAATTAGTTATTCATTATTAATTATTCCAAATTCAGTTTCAGTCAAATTTCACTTTAAAACAATTTTATTTTTCTACAAAAAGATCGTTAATTAATATCAATAATAAAATAATAAATCTTAATTTTAATAATGTCAGCCAAAATAAATATTTCTTTTATAATTTTCAAATATTAAATTCAAAATTTAAACATAACGATCTTTTCATTCAAAATCTTTAACCTAACGAACTTTCATTCAAATCTTTTCTCTTTTCTGTGTGGCAACACCGTCACTCGCGGGCTCAACGGTTTTTTGAGGATGTGATAGCGTCCTTCCGGAGCGTCGCTTGGTCTCTTCCCGTTTGGACTTGATAAGTGAAGGACGTGTGGGCCCCAGCCGGCGTGCCGTAGTTTTGTTAGGCACGTCGGGGGGGTCTGCGCTGTTGAAATAAGAAATACAAGTCCTAGTTAATATTTTATCGAATTATTCCTGTTTTAATCCCATCAAGTTTGTCTCGTAAAATTTTTTTGTGAGGATGTTCAGACGGACGTCTTAACGCTGTGATCAGGAGTCTCCCGTCTAATACTAAGAATGAGCTTGAAGAGAAATTCATTCAAGGAATGCGTATTAGAGCTACCCAGATGATTCGTCGAAGATATAACTTCAGTCAAAGTGCCTTTCGTCAACGCACGAATAAAAAATTCATTAAAAGTGCAAAGTAAAATCTTTACACTGGTGAGATAAACCATTCTTTAAAGTGTATTGACTCGTCATTTGAAATGGTGACGCCAGGACGCATGGAGTGAATCATCTGATGACACTGGTTCAATTATGGTATAAATTTTCTTTATTACATATTGGCATGCTTCTATTGCGAATTACTGTACCTTTGGAGAACCTCTTAGCCCTATATAATGAGCTCAATCTTGTCTGACAATCGTCAACTTAGATACTTTTGAAACTCTAGAATTGACTATATTGACTGTTGAATGACAACGTCTGAACTTTGAAAATCATTTTCTCAGCATCCTCATGGGAAATTAATTAAATACATATAAAATATTTAGTTGTCTTAATCTGTATCTCCCATCAATTTAACTTGTTTTTATATTGTCTCATAACGATCTGTCTTGTTTTAATCATATACATAATTAAATGGTGGTTCTGCGCAGAACTGAAGTAATTTAAAATGTTTTAAAATAAAGAGATTTGGTTTAATCCTATCTGTTTTGTTCCTTTTACTTATGTTTCATTTTACATATAACCTTGATATTACTCAATTATGATGTGTATATATTCTGATCTAATATAATAGAATTTATAAAGTATATTTCATCTTTAAGACTGAAAGGATTTACTATATAATAATAATGAGAATATAACCTCATAAAATAATAATAATTCAAATCAGATAAATATAAAGTAATTATGCACATCACATTATGTTCAAAAGGTGAAAAGCTTCAGTGTATTATATTTAGGGATCTGGTTCAGGTGAGTGAAATCTTTGTAATAATTCATCATGAATTCTTCATATTTTTTCTTATCAGGTTTTACCTTTTCTTTTTCATGATGCAATGTACTTTAATTTCATTTATTTTCCACTATAATCACGTGCCTCCTCTCCTTCTTTTAAATTAAATTAATTAATTCTAACTTTAAAAATCACTAATCCAATTTTCTCTTTCATTTATTTATTTTTTTTTTTATCTTACAATGTGGTACCAAAGAATTGAAAATGGAAAAATATTTTTTTTCTTATGTATTTGACCTTTATACAAAGATTCTAGAGCAGTTTTTGTTTCTTCTATATCTTAAAAAATGGCTGAGTTATAGCATTTTGAATTTCTAGCGTGGCTGACATTTTGAAACGTCCTGAAATTTGTCACACGATAAAAGGCGTATTTATGAACCGATTTGGATGTACCTTGGTGTGTACATAGTACATACCAATGTCTTGACTGAGTTCGTTGGCCAGCTTCACCCGCCATCTTGTTTAAAAATGGCAGCCATTTAAATTTTTAAGAAAAATTTAAATTTGAAATGTGGTACCAAAAAATTGAAAATTGAAAAAATATTTCTTTCTTATGTATTTGATCTTGATACAAAGATTCGGGAGCAGTTTTTATTTCGTCTATATCTTAAAAAATGACTGAGTTATAGCATTTTGAATTTCTAGCGTGGCTGACATTTTGAAACGTCCTGATATTTGTCACGTGATAACAGGCGTATTTATGAACCAAGTTGGATGTACCTTGGTGTGTACATAGTACATACAAATATCTCGACTGAGTTCGTTGGCCAGCTTCATCCGTCATCTTGTTTCAAAATGGCAGCCATTTAAAAAAAATTAAAAAATTTAAAATTTAAAATGAGATACCAAAAAATTGGAAAATGAAAAAGATTTTTTTCGTATGTGTTTGACCTTAATACAAAGATTCCGGAACAGTTTTTGTTTCTTCTATATCTAAAAAAATGGCTGAGTTATAGCATTTTGAATTTCTATTGTGGCTGACATTTTAAAACGACCTGATTTTTGTCACGCGATAACAGGCGTATTTATGAACCGATTTGGATGTAACTTGGTCTGTACATAGTACATACCAATGTCTCGACCGAGTTCGTTGGCCAGCTTCATTCGCCATCTTGTTTCAAAAGGGTTGCCATTTAAAAAAAAATTAAATTTAAAATTTAAAATGAGGTATTAAAAAATTGGGAAATGAAAAAGACTTTTTTTATGTGTTTGGCCTTGATACAAAGATTCTGGAGCAATTTTTGTTTCTGAAAATTTGTTCTTTTGTTTATATCTTAAAAAATGGTTGAATTGTAGCACTTTGAATTTCTAGCATGGCTAACATTTTGAAACGATCTTGTATTTGTCACGCGATAACACAGGTATTCGTCTATTTCCATGTAAGAAGGCATGTGGATAGTATACATCAACATCTCAGCCAAATATAAGTTACTTTAAATAAAAGCAGCTTGGATAAAGCTGACTAATTTCGCGAAATTCTCATTCATAATGATTTAGTATTGATAAAAATTAGTATTGAATCTCCTATATTCGGTTTCCACTAAATTGAGCTTCGTGTGTTTGAATAATATAAGTTGTCTTTTTAAAAATAAGGAATTTGAAAGCTACCTCTTCCTCCCGGCACTGGCCGGAAGGACTTTTTTTAGATGTTCTGCATTTACAGTAAAAGTTCAGTTTCTTAAAAATGTTCTTTCAAGTCAATATGGATACTAATAGCAAATGATGATTGATGTGTTCCTTGATTTTCTTCCTTTCATTTGACCATATTTTGCTATATAATGATTTCAGTATTTCCTGAATGAAAATAATTGGGAAAATTGGTAAAGGAAGAGTCATTGTGATTTTATTAGGTTACATTGTGTACAGTGTATGCAAGAATCTAACAACATAGTTTATTAATAAAATTGTATTTTAAATGTTTAGTAATTTTATCAACAAAATGTATAATTTGTAAATCTTTCTTTTTCCTGTCATAACTAAGTTTTGAAATTAATTCAAATGCACATTATTAAAATATTATCTTTGAGTTTGAATACTTAAAATTTGGAGATACAACATTTTCTTCATTAAAAAAGCTTATAATTTGATGATTTCCTCCCCCCCCCCCCCCTCTTTACCATTCAAAAACTTAAAAAAAAAAAAAAATCAAGTTGAAAAAAAATCATAGAAAGCATACTCTGATTAAAAATTAAAAAAATGTTTCATTGCATGCCATGTTAAAATAAAATATCATTTCATAATTCTCGTTCCAAGTAATTTTTTTAAAAGTCCTATTGTAATTTTTATCTAGGTGATGAAAACATGGCACATTCAAGAAAGATATGGATGGAAACTAATGATGCTAAAAAGGCATATAAGAACCTGAGGAATAAATCAAGTATAGAAGGAAAGTTATTTGATGGCTTAGCTACAAATAATGAAAAAGATTTAGTCAATGCTTTAAATGCTGTAAGTTCAGAAATGCTTATTTTTTATTTGTACACTAGCTGACTCGCTTAGCATTGGCCAGGTCCATGATAATAACCTTTATTAAACATCACATTTGTATAATTTTATATTTGTAACATAATTTTGTATGAATTTATATTTGTAACATAATTTTGTATGAATTTATATTTTTTAATAAAAAATTGCGAAAAATTATTGATATTTAGTGGTAAAAGTGCTCATAAGAAGACACTTTCTTGTTTTTTGTATAGAGTTGTTTCCTAGTTTAAAAAAAAATAAAAAAAAATAGTTTTTGTTGTCCGAACTCTTTGAAATTTTTATTGGTTATAAATATAACTGTTTAGCAGACCATGTAAAAATTTTGTGAAAAAATATTGATATCTAGTTTAAAAGTTCTAATTCTTATTGCTGTTTTTTTTTGTGTGTGTGTGTCAGGACCTTTAACCTAACAAAATAAAGTTCTTATTGTCTGAACTCTCTGGAGTTTTTATTGTTTATAAAGATAACGGTATCCAAGATCTATCCAAAATTTCAAGGAAAAAAATATGCATAGTTAGTAGTGAAAACGTTAGGCAAAGCCGTGTCAAAACGACAGCCTGTGTTTTAGCGTTTTCATTCAAAATTTCTCGGATTTTATTAATTTTTTAAATACTTCTACTTGTCAAAGGTTTCAAACTTTTTGTAGATGATGTAAATCCGGTCTGCCGATATGCTCTAAAAAGATTGTGTCGAAATACCAATGTTGCAACCAATGCTGTGATAGCATTTAAAATTCTTCTTATTTTATGTGTTTTATTTACTAAAGTTAACTTTTTCCCTCATAAAAAATAGTCAAGCATTATTGATTATCTTGAATGCATTGTGATCAAATTAATGGCTTGGCTATTAGATCAATTGAAAATAATTTTCTTTATTCAAGCAATACTGATGATGATGAATTAAATAAAGAATTAACAAAAATAAGTGCCTGCTAGGTCTTTTTCACAAAAGGTACATTTTTGGTAAATCTTGAATCTTCCATCAGAAATATTTTTCTGATGGGTAATTGCATTTTTTTTTACATATTATGAAGAGAAATTCTCAAACTTTCTCTTATTTGATGGATCAAATTGTTGAGCCTTTTGACTGTTGAAAATATTCATTACTTCCTGCAGATATTGCTCACCAGATATTATACACATGATATCTTTTATAATAAATTTCAATCATAACTAAATTAATTTTTTTTATGAAACAGTTTTTATGTTTGTTAATAAGAAGTGTTTCTATAACAACATGTTTTGTTTCTCTCGGGAACGGTATTAGATGATTAAAGTGTTTTCTGAAAGCAGGGGCGTATCCACAGATATTTTTTCGGGGGGGGGGGGGGGGGGGGGGAATTGGAAAATTTCCCAACTTGAAACAAATTGTTCCAATTTTCAACTAAAATGACATGCACATACATATGTGTAATAATTATAATGATACTTTTGCATAAAAAATTCTGAAACCGAAAACATAAAAATTCTAATTATGGGTTTCTTTACTAAAAAAATAAATACGCTTTTTACTTTCTTCTATCTTTACAAGAAGAAAATATTGGATTCGTAATAAAATTCGACTTCTGGTTTTAGACTGATTTGGAACAATGGAACAATCAAGCAGGTGTGTGGATTCCCTAGTTGCATGGCAACTTTACATCCAGGCTAAAAAATATATTGTGTTACAATGCAATGGGAGCCTTGGAAAAAAGAGCGTTTAAACGCGGCTAGTAGCCACGAAAAAATGGAGAGTAAAAGCTAAAGAGATAGACAATTTTTAAGAAAAAATTGTTAGTAGAACTAGTAGGAAAAAAAAAAAAAAAAAAAGTTCCATATGATCCACATAAATGTCCAGGACAGTCGAAAAAGCTACCAAGGGAAGCCCCATAAAAAAAAAGACTCAATTCAGAGACCATACATTTATATAGCTTGTGATGTAAAAAGGTTTAACGCAGTGAATAAAAGAAACAAAAGCTAGGTAGTTACATAATTACAAGAGAAAATAAATTACTTTAAGTAAAAAAGAATAATAATGTAAGAAAAAGCTACAGTGCGGAGAGTTCATACCAAATAAACAGTTAAATGCAAAAGCCGAGGGGATCAAACGACAGCAAGAGGACGGCGTCCGCCCAGTCTAGTAATTGAGGAGAAGAGAGCATGAAAATGAAAGAAGTAAGAGTAATATTATGGGAAGAGCATTAAAATACAAGAAAAGAAGTTTTTTTTTTTTTTTTTTTTTTTTTTTTTTTAAACTATATAAGCAGACAACACAGACAAAAAAAAGGAAAAAAGTTTAGCAAATGAAGAGCTTAATCTTCGTTAATGTTGATTTGACTAGCAAGTTTATCAAATTCAGTTAGTATAACCATCAATTTTTGCATCGGATTATCGAGGTTCTTAGTCTGAGTTGAGATGTTCTTTATACATTTTAGGAATTTAGTGATTTGAAAGATTTGTTTGACTTCGTTGAAAGTATTAAGAATGTCTTTAATATCATTGGTATAATTAGTAGGAGCATTAGAGTTTTCAATAGTAGGGGAGGAATGGGTGTTTGCGGTAGTACTATCATTGTTATCAGAGTTTAATTCAACATTACTTGTAGAGGGTTCAGAGTCTTTAGTATTTTTGGTATAATTATAATTCTTAAATATATCCGCAAGGATTTGGGTTTCTTGGGACAGATTGCTGACGCTATTACTTGTTTTTCGGTTCTGTTTATTTTCGAGTCTATAAGGATTTTTTGGACAACCACGGAAATTCGCTGGGTGCCCCAGTCCACAATTGGCACAAGTGGGTTTAATACGCCCCTTGTGGTGACAATCTGTACTTAAATGTTTATCTCCGCATTTTACACATTTAGCATCGAAGCCACACACTTCTGATGCGTGACCATAACCCTGGCATTTGTAACATTGTTTTACACGATTTTTGCTAGTAAAAGCTTCAATCTTGACAGAAATATAATGTATATTGTTAATTTGGTAAATTTCTTCAAAGTTCTTGCGAGGGATAACATTTACCATGTATATTGGCATTGGTTGGCCAGTTTTACGATTTTTAAGCATGGCAGCCCTAGTGACTGCGAAACCATGCTCCCTGAGACTATCTTCAATAATTTTAGTATCGGTGTAACAGGGGAGGCCCCTAATGCATATTTTTTTGGGTCGAAGTTCTTTAGGGTCAAGAGTTGTATATTTCTTTTTGTTTTGGTCAAGCCATTTCTGTGTAGATTTAAAGTCCTTATCAGAGTTACATTGTATAACAATGCGTTCGCCTTTTAGCGTTATTTTTGGTTTTTCCAAGTTCAACACCGTAATTTCATGAGCTACCGCCGCCCAATTGCTGTCGACTTCGACGTAGAAGGGGTTAACAGAATTTTTAACTTTGACAGTATTCTGAGTATTATCACTAACATTTGACTCAGCCATATCTATATTATCAGAAAGGGTAACTTCATTAGCGATATTCTTATATTTATTACTTAGAGGGATAGGTGAACTCTCCTCTGAAAGAGGACGCTTAACGCCTTTCTTAACTGCATTGAAAATTTCGTTTTTAAGGTTAGTATTAGTAAGTAAAAAATTTGGAGTTTTTTTATACTTAATAGCGCAAAAAAAACTAAAGATAGCAGAATTTAACAAATTATCATGGGTAGGCTCCCCAAGCAAAGTAAAAACATCAAGACAGGTTTTTCTTACCTCTTCCTGTTCAGAGGCAGAGTCAGAATATCCAGCTTTAGCCTTAATATCCAAGATATATTGGTCTACGAAGGTGTAAAAATCACCCAGTATTGTCTTTGCATAGTCCTCAAAGTTCGAAGAAAATCTATCAAATTGGTCTTTGAAATTACTGTTTAACGATCCATTACATATTTTGTCGATAACTTCCTTGATATAATAATCTTGATCTTCAGTAGCCATCATAATGCAGCACAAAATAGCGAGCGAAAACTATTCTAACGAACCGCCACACCTGCCATTCACACTGCGAAAAATATAACTTGCGCTGGAGCAGGAGCGACCCCCTCACATGACCCCTCTCAACAGAGCTCCAACGCCGAATGAAAAATGATACGTTTTAGTAAGTCCTAAACATGATTCGGCTGTTTTTAGAAAATATCTATCTGTCTATATGTGTTACAAATTTTGTGGCCACTCTAACACAAGAACTAATGCACGAAATTTAATAAAACTTTAAAGATTCACTTATACAGTCGAACCTCGTTAACGCGAACACTCAAAGGGAAACTTTTTTTCTTCGTATTAAAAGTAGTTCGTGTTATCAGAACTTAACTACATTACATACAACTGGACGAGGCAATCGGAAACAGCTCGTGTTAACGAGGTTTTACTGTACCTTGATAAAAATTGGTGCTGATTTGTTTTTGGTGTAAATCGTCAAACAGGTGGCACTGCTATGCGGCATTTTTCACGATTTACATGATTTTAGCGATAATTATATCTCAAAAACTATTGCACGGAATTTGATCAAACGTCATATTCTGTTAAACCTTGACATAATTTGATGCAGATTACCTTTTTATGTATATCATATAGCAGGTGGCGCTGCAATGCAGCATTTTTCACAATTTTGCGATAGCTGTATCTCAAAAACTAATGCACGGAATTTAGTCAAACTTCATATTCCAGATCAGTATAGTACTTGCACATAAATAGATCCTTATTAGGCTTGGGTCTATACTGTCCAAAGCTATCGCCTTTGTGCACTTTGAGTAAGGAATTTTGGTTGCAGACATCTAAGAGGCTGGGTGCCAAAATTCAATGATTTGTGTGAAAAATGCTATGCTTATATCTCCTTTTTAAATGCCACAAATCAACAAATTTATACCTTTAGAGTTTGTTATTATATGCAAAGAATTGTCATTTAATTTTGGCACTGTGATTGCAAATTTTGAGGCATTAACATGTATGGAGTAGAAGAAAATTTTGGGATTGGCACATCCGACTTGTTTTTACTTAATATTAATTCTTGTGGTCCTCAAAGAAGCCCACCTGTTAATGTTGGCTTAGTTTAATGAAATTCCCTATTTCACTTTCATATTTTAAAAGCATTTGTCTGTCAAGTCTGTCATCCCTCATTGTAGCTTGCAATATATATTTTTTAAATTTTTATTTGACTAAAGATTCTTTCATTAGATACAACGCCATAAAGATAAGCTGCTGTGAATGTTAAGGTACAAGTAAAGTATATAGTTTGACGGCGTGACCCAAATAGTCTTTGAATTTCATGGCATGAGTAAAAGGTTTGTTAAGTGAATTGGGATTTGGTTTATTTCTATTTGACTATGCAAGTCATGTACATCCGGTTTCTAATATCCAAGTGGAAACATTATTAACTTTTCCCTTGCACAATTGTAATTTGAATATGGAATGCATTGCTGCAATATTCTCTTGATATAGGGAACATCGTCATTTAAGCCCATTACTAAATTCCCGAAATTTTCTTGTATTTCTTATAATTTTTGACTGTAAAACTTATGTGTATCAATGTCCATTGCTGTGCTATTATTTTTATCTATTGCCTTTGGTGAAACTGTTTTCCTACAGTGCTTTCGGAACTCAGCTTCTCCAGTCACATCCTCCTAATATTCATAATTGTTTGTGAGCTTGTCTGTAAGGAAATCTTTATTTCTTCAAAATTTTATTCAAGTGTAACGTGTCAGTGTTACAGTGCATGTCGATTTTTTCTTCAGGTGATGGGCTGCTTTCATGGTCATATTTCTGTTCCAAATTAAAATCGTCCATTTTTTACCTTTTTCATCCTCGAATGGATTTTCAGATGCTCCAAAATCTTGCACGTAAACTCTTTTCCTATTATGAAGGGATTCTTCATGCTGAGATTTATAGTAGCTTTTTAGAACATCTTTAAACACAGAACACTGGACTTTTGGTTTAAAATTTTATAAACACATATGAATATAAACGAACAAGACTGATATATATATTTCCGCACACAAATAAAAGTAAAATGTGACAAATTTATCTAAACTAACGACTTCTTATATCCGCATTTGCTCATATAACGCTTTTTACTTGACAGCGAAGGCTTAACTAATTTTTGCAGCAAAAAAATCACGAGAATGAGTAAAATATTGTCCAAAAATCGCAAAATTAGTCAAAAAAGTTGTGAAAACTCATCAAATCTTCTTGCCCATACCTGTGTTTCAAGTAGGTTACTACATTCCTTTCTGTTGTGCTACAAGTGATTTCAAATTTTCAAAAGAAGCTGCAATCCCTTTGGATTAAAATAGCTGGATTCTCTTTTGGGAGGAGAAGGGGAGGTAGGGTGAAATTTTTGAGAAAGGAACAAAGTTTTGGAGGAAATAAAGGAACTGGTTAGTCAGTTATTGATGGACAGGAGTAGAGAAATTTAGGTCTGATAGATGTACAATATTTTTGTAGAACTGAAAAATACAATGATAGATTAAGTGTGGCTGATTTCTATTTGTATTTCTTTTGATAATTTAACTTGTTTACTGTTGCAGTACTCAAAATAATCACCAAAACAATAAAAATTTCGTAATTTTTTTACTATTACTTTAAAAAAAGAAAATGTCTCAAAAATCTAGAATTTCCCAACTTCACATATATTGGGGGGGGGGGAGGCTCCCCCCCATACACCCCCATGGCGACGCCCCTGTCTGAAAGGAAGATTTCATTTGAATCACCTTTTTCTACTTTAAAGCAATTTTGATGCAATTTGACTGCAAAAAGCAGTTTTGATGTGACATCTTTTATTGAGAGATGAAGAATTTACTAGTGATACTGATCTAAAGAACGATAACATTCCGCAAAATATATTTCAATTTTGTAAGCTTAGCAATTTATTTGTATATTTTCTTTTCCCTGTGTAATTAGTTCTTTTATTTAACAATACTGTCATTGATTTTCATTTTATTAAGAATATTAATTGAAAAGAACATTGTTTCTTTTAGCATAAAATTCTAACACATTTAATTTCTTTAAAAAGCTGAATTCGATTAAGTCAATTCAAGGGATTATTCGTAAATCATAAAAATGTTTAAATTGTTTAATCCAAACTTCCATTATTACAGATGAAAAGTCTCCCTCCTTGGAAGTCCCCACTAACAGGAGTTCACTATAGTAAAGTTTTTGTATTTAATACATTTGTAGTTTCTTTCATTTTCCATTTTAACTCTTACACTAAAGATAACAACTAGTTGCAGAATTTAAAAAAAAATATGCAGAATTAATCAAATTTTTAATCATCATTGTGTCAGTGTTTCTAAATTGAATAATGACATAGGAAATTTGAAAGTGTGTATATATTTAATAAATTATTCTAGCACTTATTTCCTTTCTTGTATTTTCATTTACAATCAAATAGCTAATTTACAATTAGACTAAAAGAAAATACATAAACAAAATAAAGATCTATAATCTGCCAAATTCTATAATCTATCAAATTGTTTGTTTCAAGCTGTGGGAATTTTACAGAGTTTGCTATAATATAAAGAAAATAAAAATATTTTTTATAAATTAATGCATAGAAACAAATAAAATATTTATTTATAGGTAATCACATTTTTTATATTTGCAATGACCTCAGTTATATCTTTGGCTATATAATCTTTTTTTGTTTTTTGCCATCATACAAGATATTACAAGGGTATATTTGACTTTGTAATATAATGAATGACTGCTTTTGAAAATCTTAGCATACAAGAAAATCAATTAAATTTAGCCTGAATGTTATGTTATTTCATTCAGTTATGTTCTTTTCTGAATGATTTGGGCATGCCTCTCATTTTTGTGGAATTTAATTACCCTACTATTTATAATGTTTACTGTTACATAATACTTATTATACTCTTATAATACTTAGTATACTGTTTTTAACTTGGCCCATGATGGTATATATATTTATGTAAGTTATTTACCTTGTAAGTATGATACACCTTTAATTATATTTTACCAGATGCTTACATTTTCAAGTTCAGCAAATTGGTTGGAAATACCAACTTTAACGATATTTTTAAAAATATGCTTTTCCTTTATGGGGGGAGGGGGGGGGGGGGGGGAGTGATTTTTGAAATCTGAATATGCATGAAAATTTCATGTGTTTAGGAATTGAATATTGCAATTGCATAATTTTGCCAGAAAGTAGTGTAGTTGGATTTGAGAAAAGTCTTAATAAATGTACTTTGTTTTTTTTTCTGAAATTTTAAAGATATTTGTGAATAATTAGTTTTTAACGTGCATAAGAATTTCTTTTGATAACTATAGATTGTCTGATTTAAGTATCTAATTTCCTTTTTACTTCTTTTAAATTATTTTCAGATTCCAAGAAATACTCGTTTAATGTATATCCATAGTTACCAGAGCTACATTTGGAATAAGGTTTTATCTAAAAGAATACAGAAATTTGGACTAAAAGTTCTAGTTGGCGATTTGATTTCGAAAAATCCAAATGGTGAGGCTGTATTTTATTCATACGACTTTTATGATGATTTAAATTTAATCACTATCATAGTATTTTAATTCCTATATTAAAAGAATGTTATGTTTATTGTGTTTAATACAAAAAACTTTTACCCAATATCAGTTTGATATTTTTTTTTCCCTCTGAATGTTTCATGACACCATTTTATTTTATTGTATTCTTTTTGGTATATGTATAATAAAGTAAAACATATATAAAAACTAGGATGGTGTTACAAGTAGAGATCGACCGAAAATTCGGACAGACCGAAACTCGACTGAAACTATCTGTATTTCAAAATTCTTGTTTCTTCCTTCTGGAATTTTCAACATTACTTATTCATTTGAGCTGTATCGGCTCAAATGAGACACTCTTTATTGATTGCTATGAACTTCACTGTTTATAATGATCAGTCATGACAGACTCAAGACGTGAGTGCAAATTATAAAGCAAGAAATGCATATATGACACAACTTTGAAGGTGCTTTTCACTTGCTTATTAAGAGCTGCAGACTTAACTGTAATAGAAAATTTTTAGTTTTCAATCACAGAAGTGTTTCAAATACTCCTTAAAAAGTTCCAGTATGACAGATGGTTATTTACAAAAATCATTATAAAATCGAGGTATGTATACCTAAAACATTTTTTAGTTATATGAAATTAATGTAATTAGAAAATTTCATATAGGTATTTTCATACTAGGCATGAGCATTTGCAAAGTAAAATTCAGGGAGCGGCTAGACTTTAGAATGGGTATGCTTATGGTCTGGAGCATGGGCCGTCATTTTTTAAAATAAGGAATTAAATAATGAAATAAGCTAAATTAATTTCTTTTTTATCAGAGCCCCTTCCCCCATCCCCATTCCCCATGCTTTAGAATGTTTAAACATATCAACATAAAAAGTAACCAGTGATGTCACCAAGCTATTGAATGATCCTGACTCCAAGGGACTTCTAAAAAATTGGGTCTTTTTTCACTAAAGTTGGTCTTCTCCTTAGAAATAAGTAGTGCATTTAATGCAAAATATGTCTATTTTGTGATTATCTACAAAATATTTTATTCCTTGCAAAAGAGAAATTATGCACGCATGATGGACCCATCAAAAAGTTTTTTATACAACCCTTCTCCAATTATTTACTTAAATGGTGCACTATAGTGTATTCCCGGTATCAATAACATTACAGAAATTTAACAATTAGAATTTATTAAATATTCAAAAATAAGCAACTTTTACTAACATTTTTTGAAATGAAGAATTAAAACAACTAAATGTTTTTTCCCTCATGGATCCTCTGCTCTTTTAACTCCCTGTTTGAGATAAGTTTTAAACACATGAATATAGAAAGAAAAACAGAAATAAAAATTGACTTCCAGAGGAGGTTCAAGGAGGCAGAGTCTCCCTGACGAAAAATTCTTAATTTTTCTGTTTCCTTGTGTTTAATTATTTTAACTCACTTGGTAAGAATAAAATTATGCTATGTTTTTCGAAATCACCTGAGAAAAAGAAAAAAATTAAAAATCAAAATCCAGAAAGGAGCCATGGGACTTCCTTGCTACCTATGCTTCCAGATGTTCTGCAGGATAATTTTATTATTTAGCTACTGCCAATTATTTGTTGTACTGGCCAGATGGGATGGTTGCAGTATATTTGTGACATATATGTTGTACTCCTAGCTTTATGTTGCCATCTTTAATTTGACAACTTAAATTTTACATACAAAAGCAATTTATAATTTTATTTTGTGTTTTTTTGTTTTTGAAACCATTCACTGTCATTTATCATTAAGAATGTTTTAATTCTTTGCAGTTCAAGATAAGTCAGATGTTGAAATAGATGTTGTTGTAGATAATACCAAGAAGAATTCTTCTTTTGCTGTTGATTTTGTCACAGAGGAAAATATTAAAAATGTTTCAATTAATGACGTTTTATTACCACTTCCTGGTCACAGTGTTACATATCCTAAAAATGAAAGTAAGTTTTTCTGTAGCCTTTTTATTTTCAATCTAAAGTTTATGATTATATCAAATTTAATTGATACAAATAATTATTGAATTTTAAGTACAATTTAACATAAGTAAAATTAAAAAATATATAATGATTCATTTTTTATATATTTTATTTTTTGTTTTGCATAAGTGAATTATTTGAATAAAAGCTTTAATTTCTTTCTTTTTAATAAAGCTAAATGTAATTGATAAGTATCATTCATGAAGTTACCTTGTAATAAAACTGTTTCAGAACTCGTGCTAGAATACATAATTATGCAATTGCCGTGATATTTCTAAATATCAAACATGTGCACTTTTTCCATGTAGGGTCTACCAGTCACAAAAATAATTTGTATATGTATGAAACTTCTGCCAGTTCGAATTATGTTATTTTTAAAAGGATGTGCATTTTCATTCATAAAACTGAAACACTTTACTATGAGGTTATCAAAATCATACAACTTTTACCAGTCTCTAGTTTATTTATACTGAAATTAACACACCTAAATTTTTATTGGAGATGACTTCTTTATTACTTTTGAGACAAATATAGAAATAAAGTTCTTTTTTTCCTTTTTTTTTCTCAATATTTTTATTATATGTATGCATACTTATTTGTTTTAAGTAAATATAATTCAAAAAATTCTTATTTAACTGATCTATCCTTTTTCATGGGCTTTCACACAGTTTCAAATTTTTTCTTTTGAATCCTCTGAGTAGGGTATTAAATGATAACGGTGCTGAGGATGCCGAAAAAGTGATTAAATATAACTGAAAATTAACAAAAGTTAAGAATTTGAGTTTTTTAAAGTTAAACCTTTGCAAAGATTGTAAACACATTTTTTTTTTTTTTTTTTTTTTTTTATTGCTGAATCACTTTACTTTTGCAATAACTAACTCCGTTGCACATTTGTATGTAAAAAAAATGAAATATTTTTACCAGTATTCTTCATTGCAATGTCTTTTTATAATCTACTTATAGAGATTATTGTTTCAATTTTGTTCTCATTAGTCTGTATTTTTCATGTGGCTCTTAAGTTAGAAGACCAGGTTTGAATCTCACTTTTAGTATTCATAATATAGTTTGGAACCCACTTTAATTCTTTCTGATTTGCAATACATTCTGTTGGGTATAATATAGTCTTTTCTACTTCTTGAGTGCTATGGGTGAGATAAATCGTTTTGACATTGAAGAAAATTTTGAAATTGTAAATGAGGCATCTTGTCCATATCAATTGTAGGACCATGACTTATTACGTCCATGGGGATTAATATAAGGCAGTTAAAGGTTTACTACCTACCTAACCTATTGTGCATCAAAATGGACAGCAAGTCTTTGTATTCCAAACACTTCTGCCACTTCTAGTAATGAAGTACAGCCTGTTCGAAATATATTTATCGTCTGCCAAGGTTCAGTGCGAGCATTTTTGTGTGAGTTTAATTTCTAAAAAATGGCAATGTTCTTGTTTTGTTGACATGTAATTTATTCTGTTCCAAGAGGGTTTATAATTAAATGTGTGATACAGTTCACTTTGTTATTTATTAAGTGTTGTGAGTTATTGACGAGTTTGTGTTTAATTTAAATTCAACCAGCGCGCTACATAATTTTTGGTTACGTCTACCGGAGATTTGATTTTTTTTTTTTCTTAATTGAGTGATAGAACGAACTTAAGATGAGTTTTGTTTTCAAGAGTAATCATGTTATCATTCCGATGTTGTGATGTGAAAATAAATAAAGAAGATGCGTCATTTAAACATCTATATTATTTGGTGATTCCTTTTTGTTAATATTATCTCATTATGACAGAATTTAAAGACATTTTAGTTAGAAAACGAGTTTTAAAAGCTACTGTCACTAAACTAGAAAATAACATTATTAGTTAGATAGATGATGCTGATTCTAGTCAGCTTGCTTTATTCGAAAATAAAATCGAAAATTTAAATGAGGAATTACATGAAATTTTTAATGCAATTTTTTCACAATGTAAAAAAGAAGATGTAGATAATTTTGTTGATGAACAACAATCCGTACAGGATAAACTTAACAATCTGTTAACCAGAAAAACTCAAAATTTACTTTAAATGAATCAAATCAAATTAATAGTCTTTCTAAATCTCAAATACCAGAAGTAAAGCTCCCAAAATTGACACTTCCTACGTTTAGTGGTAATTTAGAAGAATGGATATCATTTTATGATTTATTTAAAGCTAGTGTGGATAATAATGAGAGTTTATCAGACTGTCAAAAATTGCAGTATTTGAAATCGGCATGTAAAAACAGTGCACTTAAACTTATTCAGAGTCTTCCAATATCTAATTCAAATTATAAGACAGCTTTAGAATTATTAAAGGAGCAATATTCAAATAAACGTGAGTTAATTAATGCATTAATTAATTGGAATGCCTTGTATTTCGGATAATGCACAGTCTATTTTAGAGAGTGTAGATGTTATAAACGAATGTGTGTGTTTGTTAAGTGTACTTAAACAAGACGTTAGTGGATTTTTAGAAGTAATGATAGTTTATATAATTACAGATAAATTAGATAAAAATACGAGATATTGGTGGGAAAGAACATTAAAAAAGGAGGAAGTGGGAACTCTTGATAATTTATTATCTTTCTTGAAGGATCACGCTAGAACCCTTCAAAATAGCAAATCCTCAGTAAAGGAAATAAAGAAAGGTAAAGTAACGACATTGTTGTTTTCTAATAATAGTTGTTGTGTATGCAAGGATTCACATCCGTTGTATAAATGTCCTAAGTTCTTGCAGTTAAGTGTACATAAAAGAATAGAACTGATTAGAAGAAACAACTTGTGTTACAATTGTCTTTCAGATAAACACCATGCAAAAATCTGTAAGAGTTTAAGTAAATGTAAAATGTGTCATAAGCCTCACCATACAATTTTACATCTTCCGAGAGACCTGAAATCTTATTTAGATAATGTAAATGAAACGCCGACTGTCCCTCTTTCTCCGAACGCACCAGAATTTCAGCCAAGACCAACTGAGTCATTAAATCAAACTTCTTGTACTAGCATCTTTGAATTTCCAAACAACTCTGTGTTGGGATTACATTCATTGCAAAATAAGCAAACTCTACTTTGTACAGCTATGATTAAGGTTCGTGACTCACTGGGTAATCTTGTAAACTGTCGCGCTTTGCTTGATAGTGGCAGTGAAGCCTCTTTCATAAGTGAAAATTGTATGTGCAAATTATGTTTGCCAAGGCAATCGACTAAAGTACAGATTACATGTTTAGGTACATGGGTTTTTTTACATGTTTGTTGTAAATGCTGAATCTAATGAAGAAGAGAATTTAAATTTTACTCCCCATTTTAATTCTGAAGTGAGATTTGTCACTAGAGCATTTGTGATAAAAAGAATCACATCAAATGTGCTGTATAGTTCTATTCCTTCAAATATTGTGAATAATTTCAGTGATTTAGTTCTAGCAGACCAATATTCTTTGAATCAAGACCAGTAGATATCTTATGAGGTGTTAACGTTTTCTTTACATTGCTTAAAGGGGAAGTTATAAAAAGAGAAGAAACTCTACCCTTCGCCGTATGTTCTAAACTTGGTTGGATAATTATGGAAACTACCTCTTTTGATACAAGTGAACGTACATTTTCTGTTAATAATATTCAATTTCAACTAGATGATTTAGTTCAAAAGTTTTGGTCTTTAGATTCCATTCCTGAACTAGTTCGAATTTCTAAAGAAGAACAAGAATGTGAAAACCATTTTAAGAGCAATTATTTTCGAAATAGTTCTGGAAGATTTGTTGTGAAACTTCCATTTGAAGATTCTCCTTCGCAATTAGGTGATACTAAGGAACTAGCCATGCAGCGATTTCATTCTTTGGAACGCAGGCTTTCAAAACAATAGTCTATTTACGAAAACTATCGAGAGTTTATGAAGGAATATTTGGACTTGGGTCATATGGAACGGATATCCAAATCGGATAAGGTCCCTGCATTTGTTTTCTATTTACCTCATGCGGTAATTCGTGAATCAAGTACGACAACAAAATTAAGAGTTGTTTTTGATGCCTCTGCTAAATCTACCTCTGGTGTGTCCTTGAATGATATTCTAATGATCGGACCCCGTATACAACAGGAACTTTTTCCAATTCTTTTAAGATTTAGAGCTTTGCCTATTGTTGTACGAGTAGATATAGAGAAAATGTTTAGACAAATCTTGATTAATCCAGAAGATAGAGATTTTTTAAGAATTTTTTGGAGAGAGAATTCCCAGGATCCGTTAGAGGAATATCGTTTAACAACAGTCACTTATGATACGACATCTGCCCCGTTTCTGTGTACAAGAGCTCTTCATCAGCTTGCCTTAGATGAGAAAAACGATTTTCCTTTGGCATCTGCAGCCGTGTTGAAAGATTTTTATGTAGATGATTTTCTCTCTGGCGGCCAGAATGAGGAAGAAGTTGTGGAACTAATTAGTCATTTGACATTATTAATGAAACGAGGTGGCTTTAATTTATGAAAATGGATTTCAAATGTTCCTGGAGTACTGAGAAATATTTCTGAAGAATGTAAGGAAAGTACAGAGTCATTGCTCTTGACTAATGATGGCAGGATAAAAATTTTAGGAATTCAATGGAATTTAACGGGTGATTTCTTCTGTTTCACTGCTTTAGACCATGAGAAAAAGGACAGATATTCTAAAAGAGATATTTTGTCAGAAGTTGCAAAGGTGTTTGATCCACTAGGCTTGCTTTCCCCCTGTGTTGTTTTCATGAAGGTACTGCTGCAAGACTTATGGAAGTTTTCACTTACCTGGGACGAGCCAATTAGTGAAGAATATAGTAAATGGTGGACATCTTTTCAGAATGATTTAAAGGTAATTTCTAAGTTGAAAATTCCTCCATTTGTATTAGCTGCAGATAAGATAAACCTTCAAATTCATGCCTTTTGTGATGCGTCTGAAAAAGCATATTGTGCAGCAATATATATGCGTTCAGTTTCTCAGAATGAGACAATCACCGTAAATCTTTTGACATCTAAAACTAAGGTCGTACCGATTAGGACTCAGTCAATCCCAAGGCTGGAACTTTGTTCAGCTCTTCTTTTGACAAATTTGCTAAAAGTTGTTTTGGATCACTTAAGTCTCAAGGAGAGTGAAGTATTTGCATGGACTGATTCTAAGGTTGCGTTGGCATGGCTTTCTTCAGAGCCTCATAGATGGCAAACCTTTGTAGCAAACCATGTTGCTAAAATCCAAGAAACACTGCCTAATATTTCGTGGAATCATGTTCGCGGGCTTGAAAATCCAGCTGACTGCGGAACAAGAAGTATGCTACCATCGGAATTAGTGAATTGTAAGCTATGGTTTCATGGTCCTAAATGGTTAAGAGAGCCATAGGATAAACCATCTAATGAATCATTTGAAGGCAAGGATGTACAAGAAATTATCCTAAAGGAAGAAAAAAGGAATTGTGTTGTAAATATTTCTAAACTTAATGATGATCATCTGATTTTCAGATATTCTTTTTGGAATAGACTAGTACGAATTGTTGCATGGTGCTTAAGATTTGTAGGCAATGCAAGAAATTCGTTATCAAATAGAGTAAATGGTTTTATCTCAGCCTTAGAGCTTTCAAATTCCACAACGAAAATTCTGAAAATAGTCCAAAACAAGTGTTTCCGTGATGAAATATCTGATTTAAGTCACCACAAATCTTTAAAATCTTCAAGTAAACTTTTGTCTTTAAACCCATTCTTGGATCATAATTGTATTTTGCGTGCTGGTGGAAGATTGAGATATGCTAATGTCTCAGAAGATCAGAAACACCCAATATTATTGCCTAAGACACATCATATAACTGCATTAATTATCAAACATTATCATATAACTTATTTACATGCTGGTCCACAGCTTCTTTTAGCTGTTCTTCGAACCAATTTCTGGATTTTAAGTGGTCGAGATGCAGTAAGAAAAATAGTGAGGAGTTGTTTAAAATGTTTTCATGCTTCACCATCTGTTGGCACTCAAATAATGGGAGATTTTTGAGCCATATGTGTTTGGCCAAGTCGTCCATTCTCAAAGACTGAAATTGATTGTGCCGGCCCATTTAAGTGTAAGGAGAGAAATTGTAGAAATATCAAGTCGTTTAAGAGTTATATTGCTATTTTTATTTGTTTTTCAACTTGTGCTATTCATCTTAAATTGGTTCCGGATTTGACAGCTTCCACATTTTTGGCTGCTCTGAAAAGATTTGTTGCCCATACCCATAGAGGTAAACCAGCTGAGTAGGTCTGTGATTGCGCAGGAAATTTCAAGGGTGCAAGTAGGGAACTGCTTGAGTTATACAATTCCGTATCCTCCATTAGTAAGGATCAAACATTACAGAATTATGTGGCTGATGAAGGTATCATCTGAAACTTTAATCCCCCTTCTGCTCCACATTTTGGTGGGCTGTGGGAAGCTAACATAAAATCTGTGAAATATCATCTACGTAGAACAATGGGAAATTCACTATTTACAATTGAAGAATTATCTACATTATTGTCACAAATTGAAGCCTGTTTGAACTTGAGACCTTTATGTCCTCTGTCGAACGATCCAAGTGATCTACAAGTCCTGACACCAGGTCATTTTTTGACTGGTGCTGCCTTGACAGCTATTCCAGAACTTGACGTTTCTGAAAGTCCACCTAATAGACTTCGCCGTTGGCAGTTAACCCAGAGAGTATTTCAGCACTTCTGGAAGCGATGGAGTGGTGAGTATTTGTGTCAACTCCAGCAACGTCCCAAGTGGTTGTGTTCAACAGCAAATTTAAATGTTGGTGACTTAGTGCTAATTAAAAACAAACTTCTTCCTCCCCTTCAGTGGAAGTTGGGAAGAATTATCCAAACGTTTCCCGGCCATGATGGTTATGTGAGTCACCATAGTAAGAACTGCTGCCAGAAATTTTAAATGAGCGGTTCATAAACTCTGTCCTCTGCCCGTTCATTAACAGTAAGACATATATAACTCTTTTATTTGTACCCCTTGAAGATTTCAAGGCCGAGGGTGTATGTTCAAAATATATTTATCGTCTGCCAAGACTCGGTGCGAGCATTTTTGTGTAAGTTTAATTTCTAAAAAATGGCAACATTCTTGTTTTGTTGACATGTAATTTATTCTATTCTAAGAGTGTGAAACCAAGAGGGTTTATAATTAAACATGTGATACAGTCCACTTTGTTATTTATTAAGTGTTGTGAGTTATTGACGAGTTTGTGTTTAATTTAAATTCAACCAGCACGCTACCAAATGATTCTAAACACTTCTGCCACTTCTAGTAATGAAGTACAGCTGACTCGCTTTAATTTGTAAAAGTTTTGATCAAAGGTTATGTGGATTATAGAATTTTGCATTATAGATCATTGTTTGTTTACATTTCTCTTTTGCAGCTTCAAAATGGGTTATGCATGAAGGATTGTTGAAGTGGAAAGATAATGATTTTAAATAAGTTTTGCAATACAATGTATCTTCAACATTAATAAAGCTTATGAATTTCATAAAAATAATGTAAGCATACTCAAATACTGCATAGTAATAAAGTAAATGTAATATTTAAATATACAAAACTAAATGCACATTTATCATCAATTAATTTTTATTTTATTTTATTTTTTTATAATAAATATTTTGGATTTCATTTTATTGAAATTTTATCTTGCAAATTCTATAAAAATGTAAGTTTTTGCTCAGAAATGAAAGCTTGTATTGATAAAAATTTAATTTATACATATATTTAAATTGTTAATTTCATGATTGTTTAATTTATGGTTAAGAAAAAAGTAAGGTTTAAACTGAAAATTTCATTATATTAATATAAATAAATAAATAAAGGATGGTGGGGATGGGGGATTTGCTGATACCAAATTAACAAAATCTTAACTTTGAATTTCACTATTTGCTCCCAAATATGTATTGCAGGCTAAAGGTTTTGTGAATTATAGGTCTGTGGATTAAAGGGAATTGACTATATAGAAACATGTTAAAAGAAACAGGAAACCACCATGGCTAACAATGATAAATATAATAGAGGTAGACAACTGTTTTTCGCTATATAGTTAGCACATTTCATTTGAAAAAAAGAATATACTTTTTTAAATCTTGATTTTTTAGTTTATTATATGAAACAGTAAGTACATGTCAAGAATCCGACCTAGATTTTTATCAACAATTCTGTCTGGATATGTCTGTTGCAGAGTTGCTGGCTTTTACGGCTTTTTTTTTGGTTTTAATCACTTAAAAAAACCCAGGTTTTATTTAAAAAAAGTTAGTTTATGGCTATTGGCTGATTCATTTTAAGTTTGAATTAATTTATCTTTAATACACTTGTAAATATTTTCTATTAAAATAATTATACATTTTTATTAAATTTGTCAAATAAATAAGTATTTATAACCACTGGAAGGCTACTGTGAAGTCATTATGTCTGAGGAAAAAATAAATAAAAACTATCGAAAAGAATATAAATTATACTCCAAAGTGGTGTTTTGAAATTCTATATTACATAGCTCTGCATATACTACACATTTTAAAGATTATATTTAATTAAACAATGACAAAATATAGCATATCAAAATGGAAAGATTTTAAGTCATAGAATGAACAATACTGAAAGAGAAATTAGGAGGGATATAATATTTACATAAGAGTTAGTACATAAGTGTATAAAATAAAGGGAACAAGTAAAAGAAATATTCTCCAAATAAAATTTGTTGAATTAAAATTTTGAAAAACTTATTGCTATTTTTAAAAAAAATGCATATTCATACATATGCTATTCATAATACTGTTTTTAATTGTGAGGAATGGTGCTTTTATTATATGACTTTATGTATGATTTTTAATGTTTATGAGAAATAAAATAAGACTTGTATATTAATAGCTGTTAAAATTATTTAAGTAATAAAACATGTAACTAAGTAACCATTGTCCTCTTTAATTTTATAAAGCAGTAAAAAGGGGAAAAAAAGGGTGGGATTAAAGGTCAGTGTAAACCGGATAAAACAGTTGGTATGGCCCTTTTAAAATTTAGCTGACATATTTGCAATTCTGACAACAAATCTCTAGCAGCTCCATCTATGTGTTATTCAAGTATTTATGTTTTCATTATTGAGAAATTGGGTTATATATTAAATTCTGAGTTGCAGTTAAATGTCATTAAAACTATTTAAAAAGAACTTAAAAATGTTTATAATTAAAATACTTCACTGTATAATATTCAATTTTGGCCAAAAAAGCCGGTTAAAAACAATAAAAGCCACCGTCATGGTTTTTTTGCAACCCTAGTCTGTTGTGATGTACCCACATTCAATGAAACTTTTTCCACATTTTGATGTTTAAAATATTTCATTGTTGCAGTTTTACAGCCAGTTGGCATTGGCATATTTTAGCAAGCGTGGTTTGGCACATAATTAACTTCATTGTTGTTGTAACTCATATACAGTTGTAACTTTCATGAATATTTGCTGATTTATCACCTGTGCCTGGTTAAAGGAAAAATGCATTAAAATTAATTTATTAATTTGTAATTAAGTTCTAAAAATATTAAAAGGTTGTATTGTCATCAAAAACATTAATGTACACATTTTTTTTTTTTTTTTTTTTTTTTTTTAGTTCTAGCATATCAGATAGTGTAAAATTGATTACAAAATTCCATGTTTACATACATGAACCAAATTAAGAAATGTGAAACAGTGTAAAAAGAAAAGGAATTAGTGTTGAAAGAGTTTATCTAAAAGTTATTGTTTATTTAGCCCTCATGTGAGAGGTAAAAATGAAAAAAAAAAAAAAAAAAAAAAATGATGAAAAATAGTCAAACGAATGCTAATTTGTAAAACAGAAGCCCTCACCAAGCTTAAGTAAGATATCATATAAATGTTGCTTTAAACAGTGAGAAATTTGCCAAATTGATCAATTAACGCAAACGCAAAGTTATGTTTATTTCTGACAACAAATTTTGTGATATTTTACTAAATATTGCCTAGCCTGGCTACAATTGACTGGTGTAAGTATTACTGCACAAGAATATGTATACCATAGTGGGATGTTATGTTTCTCTGCTTTTAACTTCATTATACGAGGCATGTTTTTTAAGTAAGTACCGTTTTGGAATTAAAAAAAGACGTGCAAAGATATCGCAATAATTTTATTTTTACATGAAAGCCTGTACTTTCATCTACTTTTATACATAATTTCCGTGAATATTGAGGCACTTGTCATAACGTGGCACCAGTTTTTGAATACCCTCCTCATAAAATTCTGCCGCCTGACTTTTTAACCACTGTATCACAAATGTTTTGACTTCGTTATCGTCTTGAACACGCTGACCACCCAGGTGTTTCTTCAAGTGCAGGAACAAATGGTAGTCGCTGGGCGCCAGATCAGGGCTGTATGGAGGATGATCTAGAGTTTCCCATTTAAAAGATTTGATAAGATCTTTGGTTCGATTAGCCTCATGTGGACGGGCATTGTCATGCAGCAAAACGATACCCTTACTCAACTTGCCACGTCTTTTGCTCTGGATTGCACGACGCAGATTGTTCAATGTCTCACAATAAGACTCTGCATTGATTGTCTCATTACGAGGCAGAAACTCCACTACCAATACTCCTTTTTTGTCCCAAAAAACTGTGCACATGATTTTCTGGGCAGAAATTGTTTGCTTAAACTTCACTTTTTTGGGTGATGATGAATGTCGCCATTCCATGGATTGTTGTTTCGATTCTGGTGTGACGTAAGCCACCCATGTTTCGTCACCAGTAACAATTTGGTCTAAAAAATCTTCACCTTCATTGTGGTACCGCTCAAGGAAAGTCAATGCACTGCCTAAACGTTGGGTTTTGTGCAAATCCATCAACATTTTTGGAACCCAACGTGAACACAATTTCCGGTAATTCAAGTTCTCGGTCACAATGCGATACAAAACACTACTAGAATATTGAGGAAAGCAGTCGCACAATGATGAAATTGTAAAGCGTCTGTTTTCTCTCACCTTTTCGTCCACTTTCTGCACCAAATCTTCATTAACGACCGAAGGACGCCCACTCCGTTCTTCATCATGCACATTTGTGCGGCCATCTTTAAATGCTCTCACCCATTTCCTTACCTTTCCATCACTCATAATGTTTTGTCCGTAAACTTCACAGATCTCACGATGAATATCGATCGGTTTTACGCCTTTAGCACTAAGAAATCGTATAACAGTCCGCACTTCACAATCAGCGGGATTCACGATTGTCGGAGGCATCTTAAACACTCAGTAAACAACATATACAATGAAGAATCAGACTGTAATGGCGTAAGTGCGTAGACAAGAGATGTAGGTAACCAGCGCGCATGCGCGGAACGCCGACCGTAGCGCTGCGGCGGCGGAATCGCAAAACGGTACTTACTTAAAAAACATGCCTCGTATAATAATAAAGCATCAAGACATCAGTTTTACTATTGGATATATTTGTGTTTTATAATATAGATATGAGTAATATGTTTTTCCATTCTGTTTTTAAATATTTCTTAAATAAGTTTGAAAAACTTACCAATAACTTATAATTATTAAAGTAATAATTATTTTTCTCATTATTAATTAAATATTGTAATATAAAAATCTAGTCTCATTCCTATTTTCAGCTAAAGACTTCTATGAATACTTTTTAAAAGAAGATGGGATGAGCTGGGGTAATTTTGAATCTAAAGTGAAGTAAGTTTATTCTGTGGTTGGCCACCGTAGTAATACTATATAATTAAGAATGCTGAATAAATATAAGTTAGTTTATACATTTTAATCAATACTAAACATCCATATGCTTATAAACAAAATATTTCTTTTTCCCTATAACGTTTGTTTTGAAAAAAAAATCTATTACTTAGTATTTCATGCAAAAACTTTTAATTTGATTATTTAATTTATTTGTTATTTTCATTCACACAGTTTCATTTTTTCATTGCTCTGTTTAAAAAAAAAGATAACAGACATTCACTAATTTCTAGTATCAATTCATAAGTAAATGAACAGAAAACTGTTCAAAAGTAATGACAAATTTTCAAAGAAAAAAAAAAGACATTTGTCTGATATTAATACTTATGTGTATAACTATGCAATGATAATAATAAAACAAAGCTCTTTACAGTTGTTTTCAAAATATGCAATGAAATTTTGCATTTTTAATCACAATTATTTAAAAAATTCTATTAAAAATTATTTTTTAGAATAAAACAATATAAAAATTAAATATATATGATGCCATATTTTGTCTGATTCCCACTTTGTGCATCTTATCATTTTGTACATCTTTTTCTGATGACCCTTCAGAAATATGTAAAAGTGGTGTTTTCAGTGTAGAGCCTTTAATTAAGCATAACATTGCTTTTTAGTGTTTAGTTCTCACAATTAGTATACTACTGTGATATGAGCATGCTCATGTGAAGAAATAAACTATGTTTTCATTAATGGAAAATTGTTAATGCCAGAACATTTCATGAGCAGCCAATCAATATCATGCTTGTTGAAACAAATGATAATTGTTATAAGTTTTGGCTCTTTTTTTTTTTTTTTTTTTTGACATAGCTATATTGTATAATTAGTGATTTAGTCATATATGCTGTTTTCATATGTATAGTTGCAGTCTTGAATGCTTCATGAATAATGTATGTATGTATTGTTTAGAGTGTATCACATATTAATCTGAGGCATAAATCTTGTCATAATAAAAACTGAAATCTGCAATTCATAAAATTTGCTTTGAGTTTAATTATAGTTTTTTTTAATGCATTATAGAATTTGTTTTATAACATTTTCTTATTTTCAACATTTAAAAAAAAAAATTATTGATTTTAGTGTTGTGAAAAGTCTTTAGAGATATTGACACATTAATAAAAATTTATGACTTAGTACTTTAAAATATGCTTATTTTGTACTCATATTATTTTACTTAAAAAAAGAGCATATTTGATGGAGCTATTACACCTTTTCCTTATTTAAATTTAATAATTTCCCTTCTGAATTATTTAAATTGAAGATTTTATTAGTAAATCACAACATTCAAAACTTAACTTAAATCATTCCTCCAAATATTCTTTTAAATCTTTTATATTCCGTTAATAAACTCAAAAATAAGAATTACTTACATAAACTTTTAATTAATTATCATTTTAAAAGTGTAATTATGACGGAATATGACTAAAAACAACCCTTAAAAAGTCTTAATTAATTCTCAAAAAACCCTTTTAAATCATCTATATTCCATTAATAAACTCAAAATTAATATTTATTTATAGAAATATCCATTAAAATATGTACTTAAATATCATTTTAATAACATAAAAATCATTTTAAAATGTAAGCGCAACAGAATATCCTACAAAAAATAATTTTCAATAATGTTTTTAATATTGGCTAACTTCCAAAAATTAACTTTTTAAAAGTTATTTAATATTATTTAATACAATTCCAAACTAAATTAATTTGATTCTAAGATTTAATTCCAAACGATAGCCGAAATTTCATCAATTTTTGACAATAACTTAGCGAAATACCCAAATTACGAAATCTACTTATTGCTGTCAGTTTTTGAAAATCCTGCAAAGCCATTTTGTATATGAAAAATCGCCATGTTTTCCCTCCTTTTTTAGGTTCAAAATAACAAACTTTAGTCGCATTATCCTCCATCTTGGAATGAGTAAGCATTCCGAGACATTCCATGAGATGGGGATTCAAAGACATGCAGATATGGGGACAGTGAAAATCGTTCTTGTTGGTTCTGTTCTTGAAAATTTTTGTGCCCGGTAACTTTGTTTGCAAATGCAAGTGCGCGTTTGTTTAAGAACGTATATTGCTGGATGCTCATGGGTCAATTTTGATTAAGCATCCTTTTCAATGGATTTTTGCCTGCTGACTTTCGCCAATCATCATTTTTGGAAATATGAGGAAAAAGGAAGGTTGTGTGGTAGGGACCTCGACCATTGCCAGAGTTTTTTTCGGCACTTGTTTGTTCAACCCTGCCATAAGATGTCAGAGATCTTGATGTCCATTCCTTAATTTTTTTCAACTTAAAATAATGCTTCCATCTCGATCCATGCACTTATAAAGAATCCAGTTCTGCTTCAACAAATCTTCTTACTCTCAAAACATCATTTTGGAAAATCAAAAATATATCGGCTCTTTTGAATGTACAGTAGTGAGTTGAGCATCGTTAAGTCTGCTGCATGGTGTCGTCTAGTATCGACGTTTTTTTTAACAATGGTTTTCTTCATTTCCTCCATCAAAGAGATTCACAAAGATGACTTCAAATATTTCTATTTCTAGAGCTAACAAATCTGAAGATACTCATTGTTCCAATAAATACGTAAGAAGCTCTGTGCCAGAAATATATAATGTGCCATTAATAAATCAAGTGTCGAGAATAAATAACTTTTGTTGCATAGTAAAAATAAATTAAGAATAATCTTACTTTAAGGAGGAGACATTGATGACACAGAAGTTGAATAAAAAACTTGTTTATTTATCCATACTTGAGAGGTGGGAAGGCATAGAAGAGAATTAAACTGCTCGCCGTACATCATAGCAAAATGCTACTTAAAAAAGGAATTCCATGACGTTAATGATGTTGGCTGAACTTATTCTTTAGAGAATGGCTTATTAATAAAATGTCCAAAATGAGAAGCATATATTTAAATTCTATCGGAGATTGAAGATAAACTTTTAGGTATTAAATTATCACCTTAGAAGAACATCGTAATCATAGAAACAGTGATTGCCGCTTTTTTTTTAATCAGGCACTAGGCTCAAATTCTAAAAGACAATTATATTGTCAAAAATACACTATGAAAGTTTGTTAAAATCTGTTGAAAAACAAGCTGGCACTTGGTATATATACCACGCAAACAGGGTTTACATTAGTGCTTGCAAATTAATTTTAAATCCATTACAGTATGGAACCATTTATCAGGAAACCAGTTAACCGAAAAACCAGTTATCTGGAATGATATTTCTGATAGACTGATTTCAGAATCTTTGCAGAAAAAGGTGTCACACACTGCCAGTTTGACATAAGCTTTGCTTGAAAAAATTGTATAATTTGATGACAACATATTATTTGAAATTAATATTTGAAATATTTGAAATGAAAACATATTTAGTTGTATTTTACATGTTTTAATTTTTATGCAGAGAAACAGAAAATTTTTTGTTCCTAAGGGATTCCCATAAATTACCTTCTTTTAAACTTTGGTTAACTTTTCATCTTTCTTGCATTGATTTTTAATCCAAGTAATCTAATAATTTAATATCAGAAATGATGCCATAACCACACATATTTCACAAAACTTATCAAATGGAGGCTGCTTTCATGCACAACCAGTTATCCGGAATACATCTGACCCCAAGCATTCCAGATAAATGGTTCTGTACTGTAGTTAAATTAAAATTATGTATGAATCGTAGAACAAATAAAAACAGAGATAAACCAAAACTACGGTAATTGGCTCAGCGAAGACTCACCTCTGATATGATGACGTCACTACGATATGCGCTAGTCTAAAAATAGATCAGAGGAGAGGGGGAAAAGCTGAATAGAAATATCTGTTACCTTTCGGTAAAAAAGAAAAATAGCACTTCGAATGAACGATGCATTGAGCTAAAAAAAAATAATTACCGGCACAAAATAAGAATGCTGCAGTACAAATGTGATTACTACATCACAAGCTTGATCTTCAAGATGATGATTGATGATAATTCATTTCTTTAAATTCAGTGAATTTTCCCTTGTGTTTGCAGAATTTTCATGAAATTACTTCAAAGATGCAACAATTATATTTAAAAATCTTCACATCAATATAATAATTGAATAAAATACGTCCTTTAAATGTATAATACAGCTGTAATTGTACTTCCAGAATTTGATGAAAACAATATTTGACACTGTCCCTAAAGGAAAATGTGAGTCCTTCCATCGATTCAGCCTACAAAATTATTTCTTTCTATGATTTAACAAATCTTCACGTAACATAATTTTTCAAATGTATGCTAAAGCATAAGGACTAACGTGAATATTTATTGTTTTCAGAGAACTTTTTTATGTAAAGAAACAATAACAACAACTTAGTAGTTCTATCAGTATCTTAGAACAATAAGTGACAATATCTAAATTCAATAGAAACATAAGTTGACCTTTAAATAATTGCTAGTAGTTTCCAATAAATATCTGACATACTACTGATTCAATATGTGTGTTTTTTTATACTTGGCCAAGTTTTATGTTATTGTGTTTAGTGAATAAAGTGTCTGTCAATAATAGTGGATATATGTTTACTTCGCATATGGATGAGTTTGAATTTATTTTCTTTTTCAGCCTTTAATTTCAATTTCTGGCAACTTTTGCATTATTTACGTATTTAAATTAAATTTAAATTTTAATCTTAAATTTTTAGTTGCCAAGTGGTGAATCATTTTATTTTATGATACGATCATATGTGATCTTGGAGTGATATTTTGTTACCAAGTTTAATTAATCATTTACTTGGTAATTTATATATATATATATTAAATTAAAGCTTTGAATTTTCTTTTAGTATTCAATCTATAACTCCGAAATCACATGTAACAGGAGCATAGTATGAAAGTGTTAATATTAAAAATATTAGGTTTAAAAAAAAAGTTTTACTCGTTTTCATTATCTGAAAAAAGAGGTATGCTTACCAATTCTTGTACTTGTAAACATAGCTCATTGTACTCTTAAAAATAGATTATATGTGCAAGACTAGAAGCACCGTAATTTTTGCCCAAGTTTAAGAAAAAAGTACACCAGAATTTTATTTAAAGCTTTTAAACTTATTTAACTTATTTCTGTTTGATATATATCTTTAACTCTTTTTAAAAGAAATTTCTGGTTCAAATCGAAACATATATATTTGGTAGCAGTCAAACTGACTGCTATGGCGTTTCTAGTGTTAAGTTTGAGTATAACAAAAAAACTAATACCTTGTATTTGGTCAGGTAAAGAGGGGAGGAGGATTATGTGTTCCTCAAACCAGGAGAAATTTAATGACGAGTATAATGCTTACCATTAACAATTATGCTCTTCAGTTAAATCATTTGGTATTAAAAAATTGAAGAAAATAAAAAATATAAATAAGAAAATAGATATTATATTGGACATGGAAAATGGATCTTATACTGATATTACCAGTGTCAGTGATACTACAGCATGAAAATTCCAAAGCATATGGAAGTTTTATAGCTTGCCACACCATAAACAATCTGAAATAAGAACTTTTATCACATCCAACACATTCGTCTGACACCACCATGCAATTATCATCTTTTTAGCTTGTTACAGAATAGATGAGCAAATCTGTTATTTCAAACTGAAGATGAGGTATTAAAAAATAGTCGATGAAAAAAGCATTGGAATACTAAGTCTTTTTTGCCCCACAGAACCTATAAACTGTCTGACAGGGTTACTACATGGCTGGAAAACCTGGAAACAGGGAATTGTCAAGAAAAATGACAAGTGCTCAAAAAGTCAGGGAAAATAATTTTTTTTTTCTAAAACCTTAAAAAGTCAGGGATTTTTTAAAAAAAAAATCATGTGTCAAGATTCTCCCGAGTTTTGAGATCCATCTGCAAAAAAGTTCAGCTTTTTCAGTTGCAAGTAGAATTTTCACTAATTTCACATTTTTTACATAAAGATGTTTCAGCTATACAAATTTGCCGCCAAACAGGCGATACCTCTTCAAAAGAAATGTTGAGCCATGTTAACTAGAATGAGATATGAAAATTTAAATAAGAAAAAGAAAGAAAGATATAAAGAAATAGAAAAAAGAAAAGCTGTAGCTGAAATTAAAATGATAAAAGACAAAAAAAGAAACTTACACATCAAACAGCTTTTAAAACAACACAAATAAATGACATGACGACAGAACTGTCTAAAAAGATTTTAATGTTTAATATTTGCGAATTCAGTTACATAAATAAAAAGTTGCATTGAATCTATCTGAGTTATATTTTAGAGGGTATTTTTTGTTTGTTTGTTTAATTTATCACTAGCAGGGATGACCGAGCTTAGCTCGGTCAAAATTAGCCTTGTGTTTAACCTCTTGAGGGGCAAGCAATTATGTTTGTGAAATGCTGAATTCCCACCGGAATCTTTGAAAAATTCTATTTCAAAATAAGTAAAAGCAATTTTATGGCTTTTTTCCACCAAAGTTAGAAAAGTATAATTTAATACAATTTTTCTGGTGTAAAACTTCATTAATCGTAGGTGGTATATAATATATACTGGTGCCCCTCATGGGGTTAATTCGATATTTTATTCTCACTGTATCATTCTTGCTGTTTAGATACAATTGGCATGATCTTGAGATATAGTGACCCAAAATGACCCACTAACCAAATTTTTTCGAACATGCGACCTAACCAATGTTCTTTTTGAGCCCAAAAACATTAGAATACAAAATTTAGTCAAAATTGTTAAAATCGTTTTATAGATAAAATTAGCTTGTCCCACGGTAACCCAAAAGGGACCCACTAATCTAAATTTATCGAACATGTGACCTATCCCAATAGTCTTCTCGTGCTGGGAAATGATGTAATAAAAATTTTTGTCAAAATCGTTTGAGCCGTTTTTTAGATACAATTAGCTTGACCCACTGTGACCCAAAAATGACCCACTAATTGAATTTTCTCGAATATGCGACTTAGCCCAATGGTCTTATCGTTAGAGCCGTTTGCGAGATAAACTTAGCTTGACCCACTGTGACCCAAAAAGGATCCACTAATTGAATTTCCTCTAACATGTGACTTAACCCATTGGTCTTCTCGTAATCCAAAACAGTAGATTACAAAATTCAGTCAAAATCGTTAGAGCCATTTTTTATATAAAATTAGCTTGACCCAAAGTGACCCACTAATCAAAATTTTTCGAACATGTGACCTAGCCCAATAGTTTTCTCGTGACCTAAAACGGTTGGATATAAAATTTAGTCAAAATCGATTGAGCCGTTTTTTATGTATAATTAGCTTGACCCTGACCCATTCTGACCCACTAATCGAATTTTCTCGTACATATGACCTAGCCCAATGGTCTTCTCGTGTCCGAAAATGGTAAAATACAAAATTTAGTCAAAATCGTTAGAGCCATTTTTAAGATAAAATTTACATACACACATACATGCACAATTTTTGCTCATATTATAACATAAGATTTTTTATATTTTAAATATCAAATGATATAGATTTTTAGTTTCCATTTTATAGGTTATTTTCATTTTCAGAGATAAGTTTACATTTTATTTCTATTAATGTATCAATGCATTCTCTTTCGCTGTATAAGTTTAATCATTAAAATCTAGAATTGTGATTCATACTTCTAAAAATGTTGTGAATTGTAAGAAAAATGGTCTGAAAAACCCAGAAAAGTCAGGGAATCGTATTATTCAAATAGAGTATGAACCCTGGTCTGAGCAAGGGATGCAAAAGGTAGTAGAATCAATTACAAAGGGTTGTAGAATCTATTGGTGAACATATTGAGTGAGGTTTGTATTTAATTGGATTTTTATTAATAAAAGGAAATTGCCAATAATGGGTGAAATATCTGTACACCTAGTATTTACACTTATTGCCTTCAGAATATTTTTATTTTGTTATCCGAAAAATATTATCTGTAAAATTTATTTCATTTATGCTATGCAGAGGCTGCTCAGATGTTTTTCAGATGTTTTTGATTGGCTGTTATCTGTTTTTTACATGAATATTTTGTGTTTTAAATGTTTATTTGATAGCCTTTTACTATCATTCTGCTTTTTAATTTCCATAATAATAATGACTTTTATAGTTTGACAGAGGTATTTTATTCCTTAGCTTTTTAATTTTCATAAACAATTCTCTTTTGACATTTGAATAAAACTCTTTCTAAAGATAAAAAAGCACAAAAGCCAATGGTTGAGGTGTCTAGAAATTTAGCAGGAATATACAGAACTTATAGAGAGCACAAGGCAGTGATTTGATACCATTTCCTTGTCCTATTCCCCCCCCCCCCCCCAACAATAACTTAAAAATAGATTTTGTTATACAGTAGACTCCCTTAAATCCGCGTATTTTTTTAGATGTAAACAATGAAATCTACAGTTAAGTTGCAGGAACAAAATTCAAGATGGCGCCGAAATCAGCGACTACCGCAATGTTTTTTTTTACAATTTTTTTTGTTAATTATTCTCTTTTAGTTAATACAGCTGATGATTTTGATATAAATTAGCATATCTCTCAAAAATACCAGGGTTCGAAATGGAAAAATCCACGAACCGGAACACTATTTTAAAATTATTGTTCGCGGAATTTTTTAAAAAAATTATAGACAAATTTATTTCTAAACATACAAAGCAGTATAAGAAAAGCATTCAAGACTCTAAATAACAATGGAAAAAGTTACTAAAGTTAAAAGTGCTAAGAACGAATAATGACGTATCGATCTTAGATCGCTTTACCACTAGATGGCAGCATAGGACTTTTGGAATCGAATTGAATCGATTTCCCCGGTAATAGTTTAATATATTTCTAAATTTTTATTTTACATAATTATTTTAATAATTACTTACTTTTAAACTAATAAATTATTTTAATATTTTACTTATTTTAATGTTTCACTTTATTGTAAGCATTCATTATAATTTCCCTTGCTTAACTACCTATCAAATTAATGTTTCAAAAATGTAAACAAAGCAATGACCAGAAATCCGCAAAATTCTAAAATCCGCACAACCTCTGGTCCCAAGCTGTGCGGATTTGAGGGAGCCTACTGTATAAGGCTATTTGCTTTATTCTAAAGCAGTCCTACTGAATTATGGTGCAGTGGATATAGAGATGATATATTTTCTTTGAATATTAGGAATAAAAAATTATACTAATAGCCTGCAGAGTTTGTTTTTTTCTCCTTATATAAATTTTTTTTCAGATTCTATTTGAATCTAGGTTTAAAGTGTTTTTTTTTTTTTAAATCCTCTTTTATGATGGTAAATAGTTCCTTTTTTTCTAACTGCAATCATTTAAATAAAATTATTCTTTATCTATTGTGATAATATTTTCCGCCAGCTAAATGCTTTTTATATAGAATTCTGAAACGCATTCTATTTTCTGCAACATGTCTTTGAGATGGACAATGAACATTGTACATTTTGCTCTTTTTAAGATTTAAACTACTGTTAATTATTTTATTTGTAATTGAAGCGGAAAAATTAAACTGCCTTTGCAATACCACTTTGGCTTGTTTGATTCCTTTTTAAAATTATGGATCTTATCGAACTAATGCAGTAAACTTCCGATTATTCATCACTCATGGGACCGACGGTTTAGTAGATAATCGAAATAGACAGATAATTGATTCAAGACTGTTACTAAAATTACATTTCTATATGTTAATTTATAAATAAGAATAATTAAAAGATTTTTTTATTTGCTGTGTACTTTTGTTTATAAAAAGCAAAACTGATAGTAAGAAATCTATTTATCAGACAAATTTAGAATTTTACTGAATAAATGCGTAGTACCTGTTTTCATCCAAAGTAATCCATTATACTTTTTTGTTTGCATTTTGCTTGTAATTTTACTGCAGCAAGAGTATGAATTCTACGTAATAAAAGTACTTTGGTTGCATCTGCTTGTTCTTTCATCTCAAACAAATTAATGCATTTAGAGAGCATAGTCTGCATGACTGATTCCTGGATGATCATTCCCTGATTCATAACATTCATCCACTTCTGATTTCTCTGGATTCAAAACAATTTGAAAATTTCGTCATCAGTTACTTCATAACCAGTATCATTCTTGAGACAATTAAGCCAGTCTGTGATATCTTCTGCAAAAATATTTTCTAGCTGCTATTCTTGATGTCAAACAAGCATTTAACACAAGATAGCACCGTTTCAGGTTTAAAGTGCATTTGAATTTTCGTTGTTTGTTTCTGATAAAAGAAAAAAAAAATTAGGAATCTGGGGGTTGCAGTTAACTGAGGTGGCGGTTGATAAGAGTGGCAGATAATCAGAAGTTTACTGTATTGTAAAAATTGCTTTTCTTTCATTGTATTTATTTCAAAGTCTTTTTCCACATAGTCCTAACAGTGATGATTTTTCCCGTTAACTTTAATAACATTACTAATTATACATTTAGATGTCGAAATACCATGTTTTTGCAGTATTACTGAATAATTTAATTATCATTATTTTTAGAAAGAGTGAAACATTGTTTTCTATCCATTACTTATTTTGAAAGTAAATGAAATTCTTAAGGTAGCAGGTGATAATGCCCATTGTTCTCTTTTTTTAATATCCTATTTTGATAAATAGTTCATTAAAATAATTTGAAAAATGAACAACAGCATCTGTACTTATGCATAACAACTTACACTGTTTATTACAAAACTTAGGACATATTCCCTCAGTGGAGCTTATAGAAATATAATTATTATCCCATCTGAACTTCATTGGGAGATAGTTTCATATGATGATGTTTGCAAACCTTTAGTGTTAAGTGATTTAGACGTCTTACAAGGAACTACAATTGAAAATTCCTCAGGTATGAATTGATTTCTTTGTTATATCATGTATCTTATCTCTGATATTTTAAACTATATCACTTATAATGAATTTGGTGAATTATGAATGTGATGAATTGAAGTGTGTTTTTGATTTTTAATGCTTGAAATACATTTATAGAGCTACTAAAATTATCTCTGCCTACAGTAATATATCTGTATTAATCTATATATTGTTAAAAACATTGTAAACTGGATATGAAAAAAATATTTTTTATTGAATATTGAATTTTTCTTGTTTGACACCATGAAAATTTTATTGCTAAAATTTTACTAATTTATTATTATATAAAGTATAGTTTTGATATCATGTTGATGATTTTTTACATAAAGTAGTAATGGGGAGAAAATAAAGTTTCAATAGGTTTTACAATGTGATGCTTTCCAAAATTATAGCTTTTTTGTTATGAAAAAGAGAGGGGGCACCAAATTTTCAATTTATCTTCTCATGTCAAATGTATTTGCAATAGGTTGTCTTATGTACTTAAAGTTACTTTATGCAGATTAAATGTTCAGTTTTTTTCGATTTTTCTTGATCCAAAAAAATATTAAAAAAAAATTAGTTTGTAAATGTTCATTCAAGCATGCACAATACAAAATATATTAAATAATAACAATAATAAATATAAAATTTTTCATTTTTAAAACATTTTAATTATTTCTTTCATAAATTTAAGTATTTTTTTAGATTAATAAAAAATATTTGAAAAATTCATCATCTATGAGAAAAATTACAAGAATTTGCATATTATTGAAAATTCAATATTGATCTCATTTAGTAGGTTATACAGAGATATTTCCCAATCTGTAATCATTGTATAGGATAAACTAGACCCATCTACTAAAGCAAGGTTTCCCAAAGTGCCCATGTTTGCCCCTTGAGGTTATGTGAAGTTGATCTAGGACAGAATGGCAAACCCATGGCACAAGTGCTGTAGGTGGCATGTGACAGAATATGTTTGGCACAGTGTTGATTGTGGTTCTAAATTATTTGAAAACAACGTTTAAACACACAATAAAATAAGTTGATTTGATCAGACGTATACGTTTCGTGAGTACTAGGACTCACATCCTCAGTGTAAAAAACTTTAAAAAACAATATCCCCCCAACTACATGTACGGTGAAAAACCCAAATGTCAAAACATAATACCAAAAGACCATCAAGTTCCAACAGCCAATGAAATTAATGTGGAAATGAAGTGTCGTGACACAACAAATCCACCCAGAAAGTTGAGATGTATGGTGTACTAGATAAATCATTAACCAAGGAGTATTTAAATTTATGGATATGAACAGCCTCAAAAAAGTCTAAATCCAGAGGAGTAATGCATTTCTTGATAATGGTAGCTGAGTCAAAATTAAAATTATGTTTTGACATTCGGGTTTTTCACCGTACATGTAGTTGGGGGGATATTGTTTTTAAAGTTTTTTACACTGAGGATGTGAGTCCTAGTACTCACGAAACGTATATGTCTGATCAAATCAACTTATTTTATTGTGTGTTTAAACGTTGTTTTCAAATAATTTATATTTCCACACAAGTTCTGTACTTACGATTGTGGTTCTAGTTCTAAATTGAAATATATTAACAAAATACTCAAATTTGAATAAGACGACCTTCTCTAAAATCAATTGATTGGAAATTTAAGAATTTTTATTGCACCTTATTGAACTTCAAATGGATTAAAAAAATTATTAAACTAAGACAAGATTTGAAAACTAGTGAAAGGAAAGGCATTATAAGAAAAAATTCTGATGATAAAAAGATATCATATTGGAATTTAATTCCAGAGCTATTTAAGGAAGCCAACATTTGCTTTCTTAACAATTTTGCTGTCAAGTCATTAATTTTACAAATGAATAATGTATAAAATTGAAATTGAGTCATTTGACTCTAGTTCAGCTTACATACTGTTCAAAGTAAATAAGTTTGAATTGATGTTAATTATTTTGCATCCACGAATCAATAACAGAAACCACATTTAATCGTAATATTTTTCCATTACTTTCTAAAAAAAATTGTAACTATAATTAATGTTATTTTATGATATCCATGTAATACCTACATATTATGGGGCATTCTTACAATCTTTTGACTTTCGGGAATAAAAATCTGGTGAAATTAAACTTGCTAAAATAACATTTTAATCTGATAGATGAATGCCTTAATGATTCAAAATAAAGAAAAAATGGTCAGCAGCAAAAATTTTTTTATTTAACTGAGGTTTATGTTAAACTTGCGAGTTTAATTTTCCTTACCATTTTACCACTAAAATTTCTTATTTTCTTCTAAATTTTTACTTATAATGAATTTGCATAGTACCCACAGGACATTCAAATAAGAAATAATAACAATGTGGCATTTTTAGTACAAAATTTTGGTATAACATTGTCTTAAAGGGGTGTTAAAGAAGGGACGGTATAGGAAAAAAGGCATGAAATGGGGAAAAAGGGACGGTAAGGTAAAAAAAAAGGGGACGGTATAGGAAAAAATGGACGGTAAGGAAAATTACCACCTATTTTAGGCAAATCATGTTAAGACTAAGTGGTAGCCACAATGTTCATTGATTTTTAGAAACAGTTATTTACATTGGATTAAATAATAATAAAAAAAAATTATTTACCTCGAAAAGTGCAGGAATAAACCTTGGGGACAGTAAGACTACCAATAAAGCCATGATCTTGAAATTGATATTTAAATGCTGATTTAAATTCTGCAGTAAATTTCCTGTCAAAGAATTTTAGATATTCTTTCTCTTGCATACTTCTGCATGAGAAAAAACTTGAAAAAAATTCTGTGGCTGCATCTGAAGTGATTTTCTGCAAAAGTTTAGCAAGAAGGACGGTAAGGATAAAAAACCCAGGGACAGAGCTAAAAAAATAATATCAATTGTAAAAATGTGTGCAGGTTAATTTTTTGCTACATATTTATATAAAACAATTGTCCCAGTTTCGAAAAAAAATTACATCAAATTACTTTTACTGAAACAATTTTATACAGACAGCTCCAAACTTAAAAATCAGCATCAGGGACACAGGACGGTATAGGAGTTTTCCTGTTATTTGGACCCCCAACATCGTCAAAAACTTATTTATCTCATTAGTATTGTTATGCAATCCTGCAATGAGATGTTTCCCAGTATATTAAATAAAAAAAAAAACACAAGAAAATGTACTAAAATAAAAATTATTATTCAGGGACATAAAAGTCAAAAGATTGTGAGAATGGCCCATATATTTTACAGGATGTGTATAGTATTACCACTGTTTTCTAATGTAATTTTTTGCCTTGTTTAATTAAAGAAAATGATTATAATTTCTATGAATTATTACAATAAGCTTTTTAATCTGAAGGAAAAAATATTATGTATAAGGTTTCTACTCTGAAATAGTGGTGCTATACCCCTCAGAAATTCTAAGAAGTGTGTGCACCTTGTTTTTAAATCCTAATAAAAAAAAAAAAGAAATCAAGTAATTTTAATTAATTATTTTTTGATCGACTAAATTTGTTTTTTAGTTGGCACATCATGGTCATGTAAAATATTTAGTTCGCGCAAAAGGATTTCTATCCCGATCTAGGGGGTATCTAACAAGTCTGTGTCAGCAGTCAACATACAACACGGTGCAGCTAAATGAGTCAATAAGAAAAAATTCTCATCTCATCAAAATATAAAAACACACTGGGACTAGATGCTAAAGATGACTTCTGATTGTACTTCAGCAAATTAACACCAAAATTTTAACAAATATTTATGTGTAAACAAATGCAACCGTCATATTAAAAAAATTGCTACATGTTAAGCTACATTAAATGCAAATGAAGGCATGTATATTTGTATTCATTCCTTGTTATTTCTATTTCTGTATATGATTATCACAAGTGGAAAATAACCGGCCAAGTTCAGTTATTACTCGTGCACTGAGGTACAATAAATATATGAATTAGTAACTGGGTATTGCATTACACAAATATAGCATTAAAAGTTATCATCTATGCTTTAAAACCAATGGCGCCTAGGGTGTGTTGCCTGTGTCTTGTATATGTCCAAACCGTCCGTGTCTTTAAGGGTTAATTACCAAAAAATTTTTTTCAGAAATTATTATCTACAATCCTTTTATACTTCTGCTATGATAGGTACCTCCAGCGCTCCTCAACTCATTTGCTGAACGACCACAAATCGAAATTTGTGTGTAACGGAAAAATGTAATTTTCTCAAAAACTGTGACCTAGTGTCATTATAGTTTTCCTGCAAGGTTTAAATAAACATCTATTATACGAATTGAATATTTCCAACTGAGCGAAAAAATGCCCAGGCTGGGAATCGAACCCAGATCCTTGGCTTACAAGGGCAATGCTTTTCCGTTTCAGCTAACTGGGCTGACAACCAGCCAGCATATTTCGCTCAGATAACCTTATTAGTAGTAACATCTAATCTGTCATGTAGACAGCTCATGTAGACTGTCATGTAGACAGTGGGCGAGAAGAAAACATATTTTTGCATTACATTTTTGACAATATCGCTGAAAATATGATATCTAAAATTAAAAGAAATGTACCTTTGAATTTGGCGTTACGAAAGCTTTCACACGATGCCTTTACATGGTATACAAAGAAAAAAAAAAGTGTTTCTCAAGTAACTTAATTAGCCCCTCTACATTTTTCATAAATATATTTGTGAATGGCTAATAATCTATAAATATGTGGGTCAATAGCCTTTATTACTTCAGCCAATTTGAACTTTCCACGTTCCATAGTTACGAGTAAAATAGCTGTTACAGACGGACAGACAGACACAGGAATGATCTTATAATGGTTCAGTTTTTACTTTTTAAGTACGAAACACTAAAAAAGAGGATGTACACCAGGCACATGTAATTATTCAAAGGCTACATAAAGCATGAAAGTTTGAGAAACATTGCATTAAAGGATCAGTTAGAATATTCTGAAATCTCTTAACATTATACAGTGTCGTAGCATATAATCAATTATGAGAGTGATTGAAATACTCGTTTTCAAAGAATTTGAACAATTAGGACTATCAGTATCAGTAATTAATCATTCAAACTAATTATGGATGCCATTATCACATAATCAATATTTTAATTATCTTAGAAGGTCTAAGATATTGAATTCTAGAAAATTATGAATGTTAATTTTATGAGACAATAGGGGATCAGGGTGGATAGAATTATATAGTCTTATATAGTATAAAGTTTCTGTAGAAAGTAAACATGTCTTGAAATATCAGTGAATGTAATCGTATTTTGCATTACAGATCACAAAAATTAAATCTCATGAAACCATGGAGTAATAGTAAAAGAACGAAATGGAACTGTAGTTTGGAAGTTTTAGATATTAAATAAAATATGCTCTCCTGCCTTCAAAAAAGAAGTAATTTGTAGAACTGGTTTTTTGAGGCCTCTGATACATGTTAGACATCAATATTTTAAATTTTATTTATATTGGTATGAGTTGTTTTATTTAGAGATGCATTATTGAATATTGAAGACACAAAATAATATTTTGGGGAGCAGCTCATGTGACTTAATTTTTTTTTTTTTGTCTTCATTTAAATGGGAGAACTTAACTGATATACTCGAGCTCCCTCTCTTTCTTATATTGTTGGCACTATACAAATTTCAAATTTAGATCATGGTTTTCTGGAACTATTGATGCCTATTGTGGTCCATTCTGTGTTGGTGTTTTAATAATTGAATCTGAAATTTTTTTCAAGCTATGCATATATTTTTACTTTCTTCTTTCTAAAGAAGGAAGTATTGTAATCGAAATTTTTTTCGATGGATATGCATGCTTTAGGGGCCAGAGATCACAAAAAACATGTTTATACAAAATGTTCTGTACGTCTATGTGTCCGCTTTAATTACATCGAAAAATATATGAAATTATGCATAGACTTGAACCCAGATTTCTTGTATATGTTTTTGGCTATGGCAAGCATGTCCCCCTTGAATTTGGAAGTATTCCATTTAGAAGGGCGTGCTGTAATAGCAATTTTTGTTTCATTTTCATTATTGTACCTTCAAAAAGTATATGAAGTTACGCATAGAATTGAACCAAATTTCATATATATGTTTTTGGCTATGAAAAGCAGGTCCCAGGTTAATTTGGAAATATTCTGCTGGAATGGGTCACTGTAATAGTGAATTTTGTGTAATCTTCTTGATTTTTTATAGTTCTGTTGTACATCGATGGCTCGTGCAGCGACGATAACTTTACATCCTGCTAAGTCTGTGATTTGCAAGCAGCTTAAGTACAACAGAATAACGAAAAATATTGATTTTATTAAATATTATGATTGTGCTTATCTCTATTTTAGTCAGATTAATAAAATGAACCAAATTTCGTATATATGTTTTCGGCTTTGAAAAGCAGGTCCCAGGTGAATTTGGAAATACATCTGCTGGAAAGGGGCATTGTAGTAGCGATTTTCATGTAATCTTCTCAATTTTTTATAGTTCTGTTGTACATCGATGGCTCATTCAACGATAAGAACATCAGTGGTGCCAACCTATATGTGCTCGTGGGGCGTGAGGCCACCCAATATTTTGATCTCTCCACCCACCCAATTTTCATTCATTTATTTTGTTATTTATTTATTTATTTATCTATTTAATCACTGAAATAAAATTTTGCTTCATTGTCTTTCTCAAAATAATTTTGTTATAAAAATAGTTAAGACATCAATTAGACTTACAAGTACACTGAAAGCTCCTCCATTGGATGTATAATTAAATTTTTCTCAAAAACATATTTTGCCGTCTGTTTTAGTGTCTTGAATCGATAAAGCACTTAGGCGACTAAAATGTATGTTTTTCTTGAAATTTAGTTTTTTGCACTTTCAATAGTTAGCAATTTTTATGCTGTTTATGATAAATATTAATGTATTTCTAAGAAAGAATTTATGAGAATTTAATATTCATTAAATTATAATTAAATTTTAATAATTTTATATCTTACTTAGAAAAACTGTAATTTGACTTCGAATTATCATCTTTGGTCATTTGCTTTCCACATGTACGGCTCATTGTCAGAGGGACAATAATTGTACATGTTATTTTGCTCAACATTTTTCAAAAGTTGGTGCTACTGCTTCTCATCCTGCTAAGCCGGCGATTCGCAGTGTAACAGAATAAAGAAAAATATGGATTTTATTAAATATTATGATCGAGATAACTCTTTTTTTTTTTGTTTTTTTTACTCAGATTAGTAAAATGAAGCAGAAACTTAAGATTAAAAACAAAGTTTGTGTAGTATTAAAGTAATAACACTGAAGGATTAACATTTGTAACAACTTTTGAAATATTAACATGTATGAGGTAGAAGAAAGTTTTGGGATTGGCACATCCAACTAGTTTCATATAGTATATTATATTGTTTTAATAAATTTCAATCTTTTGTTTCAGATGGATCATTAAAAGCATTAAAGCTGGATTTCAAGCTAACACCTTCTTCATATGCAACAATGGCAGTGCGGGAAATCTTAAAATGTAGTACAAGTTTCTCTGCCAGCCGGACACATTGATATATTGTCATTTTATCTCATTTTTAAATGCAATTTTCATATTTTTTGTTGAACAGAATTTTGAATAAATCAAAATAATTTTGTTAAAATATTCTTTGTTGTGTACCATAAATAGAAAAAATAACTTTAGATATCTTTTATTACATTCTAGATTGTCTGTTATACTAATAAGCTTTTAGAGAAGAAACGGAATATGTTTCTGCATACCTTTAAATAATTTTTAATGTAGTTTTCTATTGTGAAATAGTTCTATAATATTGAAGACTTTTTTAAAATTTTGTTTAAAGAAAACAAATATCTTCTATAGTACGTTATATGAAAGAAACACAGTACACTCCCTCTAATTTGCACACTTCAGGATTTTGCAAATGATAGAATTTTGCAGATTACAAGTCATTTCTTTGTTTACATTCTAATATTTAGAATTTATCAACAAATATAGTAATCACACTCTAAATAACAACCCAAAAATGAAAGAAAATGCTTTTTTTATATAAAAAATTATATTCAATATTAGAAATACACTTAAATGATATAATAATACAAAATTAATAGAAAACATTTCTACTTATTTTTAAATTTATTAAACATTTCAGTGCTAGTGGATTGCTTTATAGCTTTTAATTTATGCTAAACAGTTTAATCTTGAAGCCTTTTAAGAGTCAGTAACAAAAGTTTGTTTTTCTAAAAATTAAGAAGTTTATCTTCAAGAGCTAACCCCTCTTCAAAAGCAATTTTGTCTTTCATATAGTCAGTCTATAACAGTCTAATAGTTATTAACCCCTTGAGGGACAAGTAAAAATGTCTCTAAATATTGAATTCTCACCGGAATAATCAAAAACTTTTATTTTTAAATAAGGAAAAGCAATTTTTCAATGATTTTCCTCCAAAGTTAAAAATATAAAATTTAGTTAAAATTTTCTGGTCTTGTTTAAATTAGGTGGGATATATTTTATCCCACTGCCCCTCAAGGGGTTAACAAGGTACACAAATATTTCCTTCTAATGAATCAGAAATGCTTTAAATTTTTTAAAATAAATCCATCAGATTAGTCGACTTTACTATTTTCAAAGTGTACATTATCTTGCTGGGGGAAAAAAAAAAAAAAAAAAAAAAGATTTTAACTGTTGTTTACATCTGAAATATATTGTGGATTCTAGGTGTTTGTGGATTATAAAGTCGCGGATTAGAGAGTGTGGACTGTACAATTGCACTGGGATGCTGCTAAATGCTTATAAAATTTTACACTTTTTGTTTAGATAACCCTAGATATATAAATCTTGTTTCAGGGTAATTAACAATGTTCATTGTGTACTTCTATTAACATGGGTCAGTTTTACTCATATCAGAATTAATCCTTTAAAAAAAAAAAAATCATTTTAACAACAACAAAAAAAAAATATTAATTTTTAAATATTTAGACTACTTAAAATTAAGAAGATTTAAGTTAACCATGAGGAATAATTCAAAACAGTACGTTAGTGCAGATTCATTAGAGAATTCTTTTTGGGAGCTTGAATAAATAGACAGATGTGGTGTTTGCATTAAAAAAAACAGGCAATCCAATCCATGCAGTTGCAGTTACACATACAATCAACAAAATTTGGCTATCTTATTTCTTTCAGATTTTTTTGAATGCCAATGTTATAATTCTCATTCACATTGTATTTTTCTGTGTGTATGTAGGTTAGGGTGTCCCAGGATACAAGGTAAAAATTTTTTTTGCAAAATCAAATACGCAGGGCTCCCAAATGGTCCCCCTTTTTCCCCCAAAGTCCCCTTTTTGGAAAATGGTCCCCTTTAGTACCCTTTTATGCATTTTGGTCCCCTTAGTCCCCTTTCTGTGGCTGGAAAAAATATACTAATGTGGAAAAATTGCCGCAAAACTCAAAAAAATCTAAAAATCACAAAAGTTCAAATATTGTGCTTTACTATAGCAAGCTAAAACATTGTAACTGGGATTCTTTCATAAATGTCAAAAAATTGATGCACAATGTAAAAAGATGTTTAAATACGCATTGAAAATCTCATTAAAAATCACTAAAAATTCCAGTTAGAGGACAAAATTTTACTACATTAAGCTAGAAGTTTGAAACTGAATTTCAAAAAATTGCCATAAAATGTAAAAAAAAAAAAGAAGAAAAGAAAGAAAGAAAAAAAATTGTAAAAAATTCAAAAATTGCTATAGGAATTCAATTTTACTGAAAAGAGGACAAAATTTAATAAGTTCTGCGAAAAGATTGAAAATGGAATCCTTTTACGAATGTCAAAAAATCGCATAAAAAATTCAAAAATTGCTCTAATAAGCTTTATTGAAAAGAGGACAACATTTACTGAATTGAGCTAAAAAATTGAAACTGTATCCCATCCCATTTACTTGTGTGAAAAAGCCACTGCATAAAAATCGCTAGAAAATCAGAGAAGTCAAAATGTACTATGGTAGGGTTAAAACATTGTATCCGGAATTTTTTCACAAATGGGGGGCGGGGGGGATCCTTGCGGGATGTGAATTTTTTTTTTTTTTTTTTTTTTATCGCTAGCAATTTAAACCAGAGGATGCAATCGTGGAAAGACAAAATTTACTACATTAGGGTTAAAAGTTTGAAACCAAATTTCTTTTATAAATGTCAAAAAATCACTGTAAAATGCCAAAAAACAATGAAATAATTGTGAAAAATTTAAAAATCCACTGTATAATTTCCAAATAAACTTTGTTGTAAAAAAGACAAAATTTACTACATTCTGCTAAAAAATTTAAACAAGATTCTTTTTACAAATTTGGAAAAATTGTCATAAAACATGAAAAAAAGGTTAAAATTTACATTAAAAAATATTCAAAAAAGCCCAAAAATTGGCTTCTATCTATGTGCATAACTTCAGACATACAGCTACCTTCTTGCCAAATCTTACAGCTCTATATGCAGCGATCTTGTCAGCATAAAGACACATAGACAAACCTCTCTCTTTATTAGATTAATTTTTATTACAATTATTCAGTTGGTAAATAAATCATATCAGTTGTAAATTTCCAAATGAGAAGGGAAAAGTCCAGGACAGGATTCGAACCAGGCATGTCTTGGCTGGAGCCAACAATGCTCTACCAACTGAGCCATCCCGGACGAAGCTGGAGGACTAATTCACCCAGCTAACACTAATGTTGCCATACTATGCTTTTTCCAATGAACATTATAGCTTATTTCAGCTTTTATTGGGTAGTACAAAGGTACTAAATTTTATGTTTGAGATTAATAATTAACAATATCTAATCAATAGTTAATCTAATTTTAATACTCAACAGGAGGTGCTGTTATGCTGTGCTTTTTTAGCTCGCAGGCTATCAATGCCGGAGAGCTTAATGTGCCTGCCGGTTCTGTATGTATGCACGTACGTACATACATACATGTGTACATAACGCGATAACTCTTGATATAAATATCCAATTTGCTTCAATTTTTTTTTTTAGGTTCATTCTGATAAGGCGCTTCCCTGATTGGTTTTGGGGGTTGATTGATTAAGTATAAAGGGGAGAACAGGAGACTAATCCCCCCTTAGATAAATGTGTTTTTCGTACAGAATTATCAGATTTTCTTCAAATTAGGTATACCGGTTAATTCTGATAAGGCGCTTCCCTGATTAGATTTGGAGGTTAATTGATTAAGTATAAAGGAGGGAACTTAGAGCTAATTCACCCCTTAATTTAGATAAATGGGATTTTCAATCCAATTTCCTTCAAATTTGGTATACCAGTTTATACTAATAAGGTGCTTCCCTGATTAGATTTGGAGGTTCATTGGTTAAGTATAAAGATGTGAAACAGGAGGGGAGCTAATCCCCCCTTAATTTATTTTCCGAGGGGCATTATTCTTTGAAATAAGAGTATACTATACAATTGGTGTGAATATCCTGTGATCAATGCCACCAGTTTAACTGGGCACTTTTCTTTTTATTTATTCACTGATCAGTGATCACTGTTACTCTGTGTTAAATTCGAAGAAATGCACTATACTTCGTAGTGTGCAACTCTGTTAACAATTGATTTGATATTTTCTTAGATGCATTAATTTTTAGTGTTTATATTTTATTGCAAATCATTTTTTTTCTTTTTTCGCTGTTATAAATATTAAGGGGAGACATCAGTGAAATTCTTTGAAAAAAATATTTTTTTTATTGGCTTAAAAAATTCTTTGAACCTTCCTGAATCCATTGGTATGCCCAGTTTTTTTCTGACCATTAGAAATAATTGTAAAAATTCAAGGGAAGACAAGACTGGGATGCCATACCTACTCACACTAAGGAAAGACACGACTGGAACGCCACGTCCACTCACATTAATTTTACTCTAGCATTTTATACTCATTTATTGTATGTAACTAAACTTTTTCCAAGTATTTATATATACTTTAATTCATGTGTTTGATAAAACACTGCAAGAACTTCACATAAATTAGTAGTGTCTAAATTTTGTAGCTTTTCAGCTAAAAACCCCATTAACTCCTAAAGTACTTGAGTGATTTCGATAAAAAAAATTTTGTTGGTAGATTTGTTGTAAGATCATATGTGGTAGACAGTTTAAAAAAATTTTTGTTTGTTTCAGAAACAAAATTTCTAAAAATAGAAAACTTCTGAAAAGTGCCATTGCTCTAAAATAAAAAGTTTTAGTTACAGAAAAAAAAAACTGTCTGCCATAAGTCTTCAGCATTATCCAGTGAATAGGGATTCAGATTTCATCAAAATCGTTCTGGTAGTTTCTGAGGAAACAGCTCTTAAAGCTCTCATTTCCCCCCTATGATTACACCCATTCTTGTCTTCTCTCAAAAACACTTTTCGTAACACAAAGTGCAAATTCAAAAAATACAAGTCACAGTTCAACACAAAACAAAATACAATAAGTTGGCATCTTTTGATTGAACAATAAGAAGGTTTTAAAAATGTGTACAAACATTTGACCGACTATCGACACTCCCAATGTCTGTTCTGTCAAAAAGTTTTAGTCACAGAAAAAATCTCTCTGCCATAAGTCTTGAGGATAATCCAGTGAATATGGATTCCAAATTTCATCAAAATCAGTCAGGTAGTTTCCGAGAAAACAGGTCTTAAAACTTGCATATTTCCCATAAGATTGCACCCAGTCTTGTCTTCCCTTACCCAAGTAGCACAGTTTCGTTTTTAAATCGTTGAAAAAACGACAACACACATCGTTGGAAAAACGTTATTCTTTAACGTTATAAATTCGAAAATATGTCTCGTTGATTCGATTATTTTCCAACGGTAAAAGTACCTGCATTTTCAACGCAATAACAACCGTTTTTAAAACGTCAATGAAAGTTGCAATACCGTCATTAGTTTTACCATTTTTTCAACGGCATTTTAATGCCGCAGAAAACGTTTAAAAATAGGAATAAGTCCGCAATATTGTATTGTTAATAGCACTTTTTACAACGGCATTTTAATGCCAGAAAAAACGTTTTAATATTAGGGAAAATCAGAAACATTAAGCCTATTAATCAATTTCCGAATTCCCCTGGCTAATGTTAAGTCTATGGCCGTGTAATGCACTCGTATATTAAAATATCTCCTCAAGAAATTAATATTTCTATTTCTTTTTTGTACTCTTCTCAAAAGATGTTTTATTTTTTTTCTCAGTTCTTAAAATTTTTCTAAAATCTATGCTTAATTTAATATTTTATGTGTTAAAAGATGACGAACTACGAGTAAAGTTTTAACACTTGACATAAAATTAAGTATATATTTTTTGATATACTTTGACTACTAAGGAAAAGGGAGACATCCTTTAAGAAGAGTACACAGAAAAGAGGTTTAAAATATTAATTTCCTGAGGAGATATTTTAAATATAAAATGTATCACACGCCCAGACTTAACGTTAGCGAAGGGAATTCGGAAATTGACAAACAGCCTTAATATAAAATTACCTTTTTCGGTAAACTTTCTTATATATATAATTATAAACAGCAAAATTATTTTTTTCTAACCTGTTGTAAAAAGTTTTTAACAATTTTCTGTTCCATAGAAAGACAGATTAATTTATTTTTATTAAGCTTGGTTTTTCCCATACTATTTTTTCTTTTAACTAAACCTGATTTATTTTTTTAAGAATATATTTTTTTTCTTTTTAGTAAATAAATGTTAAAAAAAAAAAAAAAAAAAAAAAAAACTTTTTTTAAACTTTTGAATTATTAAGTATAAAAGAAAAAGCTGTCAAAAATATCTCTAGAACTTTTTTTATATCCATTTTTTCAGTAGAGTTCTAGATTTTAAAACATCTTTTAAATATGTGTTTCACTCTTCTTTTCTAGACATAACATTTAATTATAGATGTAATATTGTACTTTCTAAAAAAATTATAGTACTGTATAAGTAATAGTCTCAGTAGCATAAGTAATAGTTTTTTTTTTCTAATTTTTCTTCCATGTTTTTATCAATTGCTAATTGTATTTATTATTAGCCTTTATTGCAGTTTGAATAAAAAAATATGAATGATTAATTAATACTCTAAACAAAATAAATTTAGCATTAAATCTGAAAAATAGCTTCTGCAATAAGCAGACCTGCATTAACAAAACATCCCGTGTCAAAACTAATATAAAGAACTTATTAGCAGTTTTATTTTTCCAAACAACACAAATTTGTTATAAACCATGCTAATTAGTTAATGATCTTTTTTTCTTCTACATGTGTCATTTTAAACAATCAATTAATAAAATTTCATATTCTTCACTTTCAACATGAAAATAGCAGCTTTGTTTAGGATTGTTTTTATGTGTCAGTTTTTAAGAAAGGTTAAAAATTTTGATGGGTATCAATATTTTGATATTACATAAAATGATTTTTTTTTCTTCACATACATTCAGATTTATTACAGGTACATTTGTACTTGAAATACCTGAAATCAATCTTAGAGATCAGATTATTCCCATTTAAGCAACCAATAAGTCCAAAAAACAATCGTCATTGTAAAATTAATTTCAAATGTTGTAAAAGATTACTATTTGGAAAGAGTGTTGGCCAAATAAGTGACATGCAAGTTTACCAGCCATCTTTATGTTCTCATGTCTCTTTCACGAAAAGAGGGGCAAAAAAAGCAATGATAAAAATTATGAGTTTCAAATTTTAGGTAAGTTGGTAGCAAAAACTTATTATTATAGAAATTACTGCTTTTCTATCTCAATTCAAATAAAAAATATCTTAAAATAAGAGGAGGGAGAAAAAAAGGCTTCTAAAATAAGCATGTGTGCAGAATTTTAGTTAACAACAACAACAACAACAACAAAACTGCTCTCTTTACAACACTGATTACTTTCTGACGACACATCTTAGGACCAGGAAAAAAACTAGAAAATTCATGTTATGTTGTTCAATTAAAGGTCAATTACATTTCTTAACACTTCCAATGTTGAGCTGTCTGGCCCCATTGTATTAAATGTCAGCATTTAATTGATAAGTGTTTTATCTTATAAATTTTCAAGAATTAAAACTGTAGTATTCCACTTATATAATTTTAAAAAAATGAATTTTCAATAAAATAGTAAATAAATTTTAAAACATATCTTTTGATGGCAGGTTTCTAGAAGAAAAATCTGATTATTTTTAAATGTAATATGCAATTAAAAAAATAAAATAAAAATTTCATTGATAATTTACCAAAATTAGCAACTTAAAAAAAATAAATTACATACATTTTTTTATTTACATTATTAACAACTGAATCATATTCCATTAAAAAATAACACCTCTCCTTTTTTGGTTTTATTGCAGAGCTAAAAAGAATAATAAAATTTTTATAGACATGCATGTAAATTTACTTAGAGTAAGGCTATTGCAAACCAAAATTCCAAAAATATTATCTAAAAAAAAGAAGTTTTAAAACTTTAACTTTAGAAAACTCGTGTATTGAGGTCACTCACAATACTTAAAATATAAATAATTTACATAACATACACTCATTTTGGATCCAAGCACTATATTCAAAAGCGTTAGCTTTTTTTTTTTTTTTTTTTTTTTTTTTTTTGCAAGTTTATGTTTTCCAAATTGCTTCGGTAATTATTATAAAAATATTTAATTTTTCTCCGAAAACAATACTGTTTCGTCTTTATCCAGTGCAATAAACTCGAAACTTGGAAATTATTCAATAAAACGAAATATTGTTTTGTAGAAATCGTTGAAAAGACCTGAATATTCGTTTAATTTTTTTTTCTCTTCTGATTATTAATGTATTAAAAAAAAAAATCACAAAAATCTCCATTTTAGCAGATACAAAGAGTAAAAAGTAAATCATGAACATGTATTTTCTCTTATAAAACCTTTGTGTACTTACCTATAATTATGTACATTTACATTATTTTAGTATGTGCACAAATAAACAAATGAAACATTGCAACTAAAGATCTTTAAATTATCTGAATCATTGAAATATGTAATTTTAATTATCAAACCAAAATTTTATAGGGTTTTTTTTTTTTATATCAATTAATTACTCTTGAGATTCAAGCTAACAAGGAAGGATTAATATAAAGAGCTTTATGATTATAAGGTAATTAAAAAAAATTCTTAAAAAAAAACAACAAATTTATTAAATTTTATTTTTTAGAATATTATTTCTGCATTGCAATGTTGTTTGTTCAATATCAATTAAAAACATACCACAGTAGAATGTGTTAATGAAAGCACTAATGAATATTTTTAAAGCTAATTAAATGAAATTTGAAAATATACTTACATATTTCAATGATATTAAAAATTTTACACTTAAAAAAATATTAAAGAATTTTATTCGGCTGTACATACAAAAAGACAACATAGTTTCTATCAACATTTATTTAAAAAATAAAGAAAAAAGTTACAAGAAAATAGATTTCAGTTTCAGAATATATATTTTTTAATAGGTCATATTTTAAGAATAATTAATGCAGTGTTCTACTATCTTTTCATCAAAGGATTCTTCTAATTTAGCCCCAACAGCATCTGAAAAAAAAGTGATTGTGATGAATTATAAAATTATGAACACAGAACATAGGTAAGAATTGGGAACTGCATAAAATTACTTGACAGCAGCAAGTGCATTTTTTGAACAGACGAGTGAGTTTTAAGATCACAGATGGTGAACCTTATTTTTGAATGTGTGTATCAAAATCCACAAACAACATTTAACAACACTGCAACATGCAAAACATTTAATTAAACAGTTATTACAGCATGTGTGGATCAAATTCAAATCAGCCTCTTTTACACATTAAATAACCAAGAACAAAAATCAAAATGTAATGCTTCTGTATATTCAATTTTTATCAAATTTGAATTCAGAAAGGATTATATTTTCAGTATTTGTTTTTTTTATCTACTTGAAAAAAAGACAGTATAAAGAAAATAGACAAATAATGCAATTATGTTTGCATAATGCAAACATAATTGCATTATTTGCCTGTATGTGCTAACCCTCAAACAGTGGCACACCCAGGATTTTATCTTGAGGGGGGGGGGGGGGGGAGCATTGGTGGCAAAACAAAATAAAATTAATAGGGGCAAAATTTCTCTAATTATGATTACAGTACGAAATTACAAGGACACCCTAAGTAATGATCAAATTACTGTAATTAATTCAGTATTTAATAATTAGTTATTTATTTTAATAAAAATTATTATATTTAAAATTTAATTAAATTAATAATTTAAAAAAATTAATTTTGAATATATAGAAATTAAATACTTAACCAGATCCTAAAAACATTTACAGAATTTCCTATTTATATCTATCTGACTGTCAGAAATGTTGTAGTTTAAAGAAAAATATCCAAAATAGCCTAGACGAGATGAATTGAATAGGTCATTTAAAAAACCACATGAGTCACTGAATCAGAGCTTTTCAGAGAGAAAAAAAAAAACCTGTATTATTCACAAGTAAACAAATTAAAATTTTTATGGATTTTTTTGGGCTGATTATAGCATTTCGACTTTATAGATATTGAATATAATTTATGAATAATAAAAAGATGATTAACATAAAAATTTTCCCGGTTCATGTTTGGAAAAAAACTTGACTTATGTGTTTTTTGAAATAACCGATTCAATAATTAATTTTATGCAAATTTTTGGGTTAGTTCATTTAAATTTTACTCATCAGTCAGAATTTTATGTGAATTCATAAACTAAAAGAAAAATTAATCTCTTTCTGGCATCACAGCTAATTCTTGTAAAGGCACTGCCTCTAGTCTTGGAAAGGGCCCCTGCCTTTACTATAAAATGTATTTTTTTACAAAGCTCTTGAATTATTTCAGTTGCAGTTACATTAATCTCTCTGTGTATAACATAACTAAGGATTGACCGAAACTGAAACCGAATTTCGGCAGAAAACGTCCTAATGGTAGTAATTAATACATATATATATATATCCGTAAAAGTGCAAATTTCGTGAAAAGATTTTGCAAAAGGTCACGAGAAACGTGAATTTCGTCAAAAGATTGCGAAATTCGTTAAATGGTCGCAGAAGAATGCATATTAATTAGTGCCGAGGGGGGGGGGGTGTCCCCCTCAAAACTGTAACCTTTCTGAAAATTTCCTGTGAATTTATTTCATTGCAATTAACAGTAAAAATAAAATTTTTCAAGTGAGTGTAATCATATCGAAATGTAAGTAACTGTAACTATATATAAGTAAATTACAATGTTGATACTTAGAAAAAACACAATTTTGTATGGAGTGTGCATAACTTTGTTACTGGCCAGAGAAAAAAATCGGTGTACTGGCCAGTGGCCAGCAGGTAAAAATGTTAATTTTGACCTATAACACACACATATAGATTAGACATATACATATATATAGGTATACACATATATGTGTATAAATATTGTATATACATATATATATATACATATGTCAGGGACCTGTTTAAGAAGAAATTGGGTCCTTAAAGGACCCTTCACAAAATTTTTCATTTCAAAACAGGACCCTTCAAAAAAATTTTCATATCAAAACAGGACCCTTCACAAAACTTTTTACCTTAAAAAAGGACCCTTCACAAAAAAAAGTTCTTAAAAATAGACCTTTTACAAAAATTTTCAGCTTAAAACTAAAATCTGGCCTGTCACTTTTACATATATAAAGAAAATATAGGTATTTTACATACATATATCTTCTTAAAAACATATAAAAGAGAACCTGACTATCACGATAATTTTAAATTCACAAAACTATGACTAGATTTTTCACAAATGTTAAAAAGTTCTTCACAATTTCACAAAAAACAGGACCCTGAGAGAAAAATCTGGACAGACCCCCGTATGTACTAGTGTGTATATATAACACTGGAGCCCGGCTAACTGAAAAGTACCAAAATTAACAAGACTTTTTTTTTAAAGTTTATAATAATAATAAAACAGCATTGTACATCTATGAAAAAAAGATATGAATTCTGTTTTCTAATAATTCTGGAAAAAGACTTGAAACAAAAAGCTAGGGCAGATAGTTTTATTATATGCTCAAGGACATGCATCCTGCTTTTTTATCTTTTCGTTACTTTTTTCAATTTGTGAATGTTTTGTTTATTCATAATAATTTTTGTAAATCCTTCTGCTAAAGTGGGTTTCTGGTGAGCATATTTTGTTTAAATATTAAACATTTTAATAAAAATAATCAATGAAAAGTATTTTTTTATGAAATGGAATTTTGTGAAAGGGCTTGTTTTATTAACAGGAATATGGTGAAGGAGCCTGTTTTAAATGGATTTTTGTGAAAGGGCCTTGAATAGGCCCGAAATATTACATAGATCGAACCCAGCATTACTAGTGCACTCACGCTATTTAGCAGTAAAATTACAAAATATAATTTAATTCACATTAAACAACTTTATGCTGTTAATATAAGAATTATTATAGAAAGCAGCAATCATTTTAAACATAAACAAATTTGATATCACAAGCAGTGATAATAGGGTTGAAGAAACGGTTATAATTATTTTTAATTTGTTTACTTTTTATATCTTCAGAACTTTTAAAATAATGCTGCTTTTTAAAAACATTCAAAGTTCTGAATTGTATAGAACATATCATTAAAATGATGTATCTTATTTATTAAAAACACCAAATCATTTTACCTACCTTCCGTAAATGATAACATAATAAAATGAGACAAAAAAAAAACTTAATGATAGAAACATTTAAAAAATATAATACATTACAAATGTTATAAAATGATCTGTCTTAACTTACTTTTTCTAGAGATAAAGGTGATTTATCCAAATCACCAATCCAATGGCTTTTGGCTTATCCAAACTCAGCTAAAAACAGCGTGCGTGTATTAGGTTTAAGCAATGGCGGATAAATTTCGTCTTAGTCTTGTTTTGCTTCTGAGAAGGTGGGTTGGTTGGGAGGTTGGCGAATCGAAAGATATTCAGGTCGCGCAGCGTATTCTGAAATGAGTTGAGGAGATCCGACGTTGTTTCAACGGATTTTTCCCTTTGGAAAAATACCTAGTAAATCGTTGGAAAATTGAAAATTTTCACTGAACTACAGGGAAATAGAAAACGGTTAAAAAACCTATTTTAAAACGACGAAGATATAACCGAAATATTTTAACTATAAAACAACGTCTTTTAAAAGTGTCTTCTATCACGGAATAAATTTCCAAATTCTTTAGTCTAAAATATTGCGAAATAAAGTACTTTTTTTCAACGGACATAAAATAACGAAACCAATTTTCAACAGTTCCGACTTATTTTCAACGCTATAACAACGTCAAGTGCTACCTGGGTAATAAAGCATCAATTTAAATTGAATATTGGGATACTTCCTATCTTCTTGCAGTAGAATATTTAGCTGGGTGTACTTTTTAGTGACCCATCTTTATAAAGATAACCAATTAACATATTTTTGGGGGTAATTTTTAAAAATTTGTTTACATATTTAGGAAAACTCGGTGCAGTATTGTTAGACATGGTCCCTCAAAGTCCCCTTTTTTAATATAAATGGTCCCCCAAAGTCCCCTTTTAAAGTAAAAATGGTCCCCTTTCCCCCTTTTAGGAGACTAAAATGTGTTGGGAGCCCTGAATACGTATACCCTCTATTTTTTTTTTCTATTTCACCTGAGAAACATAAATAAAAAATATTATTGCAATCAGATAACGGTAACCTGTGCCGACTTTCAGTCAAACTTGAACATGAAATCTTGTATGGGGAATACTATGCAAAGATTTTAAAATTTATGTTTCTTTGGTTAATAAAACATTATTTTATTCAAAGAAGATATTTATTAACATATTATAGTAAAAGAAACATTACTGAACTTATTTTCATTTCAATGTTTTATTTTTACAGTCGGGATAGACATTCGTGTGTTCTTGTACGCAACATAACGAAAATTGTTTTTGTTTCTCCGTCACCGTTATTAAATCATGAAAGTCCTGCATCAATTTTACCACTCTTTCAGCTGTATTGTTCATTGCTCTGAGCCTTGAGATCGTCTTTTTCATGTCGCGAAACGAAGCATTATTCTCCCATGAAGAGGGACTCTTCAAAATTATCATAAATTTTGAGTCTAGAAAACAAGGAATGGCTTTTGACAGATATGAGATCATCGATACTTTTTTCTGTAAAAAAATAAAAGAACAGGTAACAATCGCGTGATATAAATGAATAACTAAATAAACAATTACAAAATCAACATATGAAACTTGCCATACATTGAACCTCTTTCTTCCTTCGATGGAATGTATGTTTTTTCACGGGTCGAGAAATTTTCCCTATGTAAATTTGTCATCATTTTTAATTTTGTTTCTTTGTCAAAATCATCATCATCAAAAAGTACTAATACTGCTATTTCATCAGTCAAATACCATAAAGGCTGGAGAAATTCTTCATTCACATTTTCACAGATTTTCAAAGATTTCAAAAAGCACAAATCTTTTTAGGGTTCTTTAACTACCAAAATGTACTGAAGCCATGTTTAACATAGATTTTCACAATAAAGAAGCAGACGTTTAACAGTGATTTCTTATTCTTGGCATTTCATTTCAGATCAGAACTAAATCACGAGAGTTTTAGGGAGTAAATTGCTTGGACCATGCATCTAGCTTGGTACATAGCACCCAGAGGTCTGATTTATTATTTTTTTCTGCATCTCCACCTAAAAATATGATAGAAATTTTGATCAACTCTTGATAGTCCTCTCTGATCATAACATTTTAAAGTTCAGAGCGGTAAGATTCAAGCAAATTGCCAAGTTCAGATACGGGTTAGAACAATTCCACTATTTCTCCATGGCACTGTATTTTAGTTGGATAGATGTTCTTCCAATTCCCTTTGTGCTTTTTAAAGAGTGTAATATCGGGACTTGTTGTCACTTGTTTAATGTTAATTTCGAATACAGCCTTTAATACCAGATCATATACATGATGGCAGCAAGCAAAGAAAATCTCTAAAATAGTTACAAATTCTTGTTGTCTTGTTGTCGCCGCTTGAATATGTCTTGTAATTTTTTTGCATTTTTTGTAAGTCTCTACAAACTTGATACATAATTAACAAGCTTCCTCACACAATTTAGCAACAATTTCTTAGGCATGTGTGCCTTTTCCCAAATAATAATTCTTTCATGAATAGCGATATTTACATTTTCATTAACAGTTAAATTCTCTTCTCGAATATTGTAAAATAAAACTGCGAGAACTTGTCCATTAGACGGAAGTTTTGAACCCGTTATTTGATGTTTAATTTTCCCTATTAAAAGTATCACTTTTTTAGAACTACACAATTGCACTGCCATGTTCTGCTCACTGATTAAAAACTATCCACACATTTACTAACAAAAGACTAACTTTGAATTATATGCACATTGACACATAGATCTGTCCTGATTAAACTGGTACTGACATGCTTCACAGGTTTTGCACCGTTTCTTCACGGGTTGCGCATTGTCACAAGCATTCCAAAACTTTTCTTTTTTTGTTTTGTTTCATCTTTATCATTTGCAACTGCTGGGTGATCCGCTACAGACACATGACAGGTTGACATGTGTCAGCGTTCGTTCGCTAAGTGCACAAGTACTGTTTGAGACATTTAGATACAAGTCGGCACGGGTTCCCGTGGTCCAAATTACATGAAACTTTATTTACAATTGTTTTGACATAAAAGGAAAAAAATGAGAGGGTATGCGAAAAAATAAAACGACTTTCATTTTTTTGGGACACCCTAATGTAGGTATTATATGATTTCTTCAAGCTTGCAAACTTTGTAGTTTATAGAATGAGCTAGTGTTTTGAAGAGAGAAAAAAATACTGGATCCGCTGTGTAATAACAAATTAACATTGCACAAAACTGTGGAAAAAAATATTGCATATTGGGTCACACTTTGAGGATTGGCATTAAAAATGAGCAATGCTGGAGACAATGTGGTTTAAATAGAATGGGAATATCATAAAACAATTTTGTCACAAAGATCACTGTCACCATCAAAAATGGACAAATTGTGTGTGATCCAATTATGGAAGATTAACCAAAACACAGAAGTAGGTTTATTTTAAAGCTGATTTAAAGCTAAATTCTCACATCAAAACAGGAAAGATATGACACATTTGCAAGGTCGTTTTTATTTTTAAATGTATGAAATATGAGAATTAGATATTAAGAAATCAAATATAAATAATTTATCTATAAAGTGAAAAGATATGATCTGTCAGAAAACAGTGTTAAAATGAATGTTCTAAGCCAATTTTTGAGACACAACAGCTCAAAAAAGGTCATCAATGAGGAATAATCATTTATAACTCTAGATATACATTCATTAAAAATTAAAAAATACTATTAGATTCCAAATCACTTTAATATGCTTGAAAATTTCATGCTTTTTACATATTAAAATGATTCTGTGAATTTGTCCGAAAGGTTTGAGCATTTTTGCAGCCTTAAGGAGACAGTTTACTTCAAAATCAATCTGAAAGTTGATTAAAATATATATATATATATATATTAAATGAAAGCCTGTTTAACTGTGAATATTTTGGCACCTTATTTTCACACATACGGCAATTATATCACAAGATATTGTAAATTTTGTTAATATGCCCAGCACAATTATCCACACAATTAAGATTTTAAATGGCTTTTTCTCCATGTTCCTATTTTCTCCACTTTCATGTTTTAAAAATGCTAAGGCCTTTTTTTTTTGTATTTGAGAGGGATTTAAGCTTTTTTGTACATGTTCTTTATTATATATGTGATAAATCTGCGCATCGAATTAGCCTTCAGGTTTTTTGCTATTTTTTTTAAAAATAAAAATATATGAAAATTTGTTAAACTTCGTTGTTTTACATTATATATGTAATATCATTAAAAAAATTATATTAAATTAATATTAGATCTGTCTAAAAATCCATGTGCAGTCTTGTGTAATACCCCATTTGAAAATCTGAAAAAAAAAAAAAAAAAATGGGGGCGGGCAGAAATATCAATATCTAAAAAAGTAGTAAAGATTTTAAAAAATTCAATTTTTTTAAACTTTAAAAAAATTTTAATTAAAGATGCAGTTAATTTTTTTTTTTCAAAATGTACTTTTAGTTGAACATTGAAATGCAGTGAGTTCACCATTTGAACCATATTTTTAAAAAACAAACAAAATTGTTGAAAAGGTAAACTGCCCCCTTAGGTGGGATTAAAAAAAAAAACTGCATGTGATGAAATAAAAATCTTGCTATTATTTGTTCGTTGGTAAGCCCCGAGAAAAGTAATGGATTGTTTAATATCCTGCATTCTAACTTTAAAAAAAGGCAATGTGATTAAATAATTAATGGATTCTTCACATTCATAAAGCAAAACAGCTTTATTTTTTGTAATACATAAGAACAATGATCTTCAATGTGAATTATAATACAATTATAAATACTTTCAGCTGTAAAACATCCATGAATTGAACAGTCTGTTCTTGTTTTCAGTTATGTACATTGGTTATGGTTCCTAATTCTTTGCTTCCCTGAACATGCTCATGAAAACACTCATGCAATGTCTTGTTTTTTTTTTTTTTAAAGATGAACACTGTCCTAACTGCACAATTACTCCATGATGAAAATACTAAATGAACTTCATGAAGAAAAGTTTCAAATGGTAATCAAAAATAAGTTAACTGTACGGAAAACTAAAAAGGAAAAAAAAAAATAAGCAGTTTTTGTCGAGCGATGAAATTTTCTTAATAGTTTTTTTTGCAAGAGTTGAGGAACTGTGGTCCTTTATTTTGATTATTTCTGTGGTTACAGACACTAAACATAGCAGTCCTATGCCTCACAAACTGTGCCGTTGCTGCTGCTGTTTATAATATTGATATATTACAAGATTCGAGACCAGCTCGTATCACACATGTTCTGACAGGCTATCTGACTAGCAGATGTTTCATTTCTTCTTGAATTCAACTGAAAAGAAAAGAAAAGTAATTTTAATGTTACAATAAAAATTACATTATTCAACAAATTTTAACAAACTTTTTTTTTTTTTTTTTAATGTACATAGTGTATATAATTTCCTACATATTTTAGAGTGCTGAAAAGAAAATGTTAAAAATATTCTATCCCTTTTCAATTTTAAGTTAGTTTGTGATATCTGAAATTCCCCTCGCTGATGTTAAATCTGCAGAGATGGAATGCATTCGTGTTTTTAAAATTTTTCCTCAGGAAATTAATATTTTCAACTTCCTTTTTTCTGTGTAGTCTTTTTAAAGGATGTCTCTTTTAATTGACAGAATATTTTTCAAATACATGATTAATTTAATATTTTATGTGTTAAAAACTCAGCTAACTTTGATCTTAGAGTAAGATCTTACTTCAAAGTAAAGATCTTAAATACACTTTAAATAAAATTAAATATATATTTTGGAAATATTTGGACAACTTAAAACAAGCCTCAAATGAATAAAGAGAACAGAAACAGATTTCATCCATGTAACTTTGTGATCGTCATAAATTTTTATATTAAATTTCATTTATTATTCATAAGATTTTGCTTCAATTTTTCTAAAACTTTTATATAATAAACTTCTAAAACTTTTTTAATTATCCCTGTAACATTTTAATATTGTAATCGTACTTTTTAGTTATGTGATTGTTCCTTTGATTATTTATCTTATTTCTAAATTCAACTGACAAAATTCATATGTTATATTGATTAAAGCAAAGATATATTAAAATTAGCTTTCTTTTTTATTTTCTTTTAATCCGTAGGTGACAGCATACAATAATATTTATTTTGATTTTCTTTTTAGCATTCTTTAAAATGTAAAAAATTACCACTTACAATTTCATGCGAAACACATATCTTTTTGAACAGTGTTATTAATACAGTAGCTCCTAAACATATTGCACCTCATTACATTGCTTATTCGAATATATTGCTCTTTTTTCTCCTTCTCCTCTCCTCCCTCTCTCTAAAAAAGGATTACCTAAATTGAACTTTATGTAATGTCAGTTACAATAAATAAGTGTAATTTCGTATCATTAATTTATTTTAAGAAAATTGTAAAATGCGTATAAACTAACAGTTTGATTATAAATATGAAATATTTACTTGCAGATTATTATATTCCTTAATTTTTAATATCTGACAATATAATTAAGGGCTACTTTTGTTACTTCAGCATTACAGTATGTTATAGATGGCTTGCACATGACATCACATGTTCAGAAGAATCTGGCGTCGCTTCATATGGCGCCCAAATACTATAATCGAATGTGGTGCTCCCCATTTGACTTATTAGATTTATTAGCACTATAATAATAAAAATCTAAATTAAACAGAAAGACAATACCTGCTTTTAACAGCAAACGGGGAGTTCTGATATTCCGTTGGGCTCCAGATGCAATACCAGATTAGAGTATGAGTCGTTGCTAATACCAACATGGCGTCAATGCAAGCCGTCAATACATAAAACTATAAACTATTTTATTTATAAACTTGTCTATAACAATATTAAAGGAGCAGGTTTCATTATAATTTTTCTATTGCTTGGGTGTGAGATTAATTATGGCTGTGGATTTCATAGTTTCAAGGAAAGAAAACAATATGAAGTATCTCTTTTCAGCAACGTAATTTTTCTAAAATTCAACACACTTGCTTAGGAATACTGAAGTACTGATATCCAAAAGAGGAGAAATAGAAATGATTTTTTTTTTTTTTTTTTGTAAATGCAACATTTTCATTGCACTTGCAACTTTGGCACAGTAGCGAGATTGCATTTTATGCATCACATCGCCTGCACGTGGCTTCTAGGGTTAGCCCCTACACATGCTTTTCACTAACTGTAATATCATCGTTTCCCCAGACATTAGATCCGTGATTTTAATAAATAGAGACTAATAGTTTCATTATAGGTTTCGCTCCTTGACATAAATAATTTTTAAATGTGATGCACTACATTATAATTATCAATGAGGAGGAGAAAAATTAAAACGAAGTGACATTGTGCAATATTCGTCAATTATCTTGCATTTTCCAACTAATTAACACAGGATAAAATGAAAAATATGTGAGAGTGTATTTAGGTGAGAAAAGTAAAGAAATGATTTTAAAAAAAAAGGTTTGTGCACTGTACATTTATCACAAGAACTTCTGTACCAATATATTCACAGAATGTAGTGTAATTTGCAATAGTGTAAATATAGATATCAGTTTCTTTTTGTGTGCGTGAATTGAATTTCTTTAACGCTAATTTTGAATTCAAAGAAGGTACTTTCTAACACATTTCTGAATCAATTTTTGTTCAGAAGCGCTTGAAATTGGCAGTTGTTCTTATTCAGGAACTTTGTAATCGAATGGCATTTTCCCACTTTTTGTAAAGCCAGAACTTTTTTCAGAAAATACTGTCAAATTCAATGTTTTGAACCAAATTCTCGACATGGCAAAGCAAGAAATAGGAAAAACTTGTCGTCATGTGACAAAAATCGCTTTTAACTCTATAAGTAATTCATTTGTAAAAAAAAAAGGAAAATGCTATTTTCAAATCACTTCAATAATCAGGTCTGTCAATTTTATGTCTCTACGTTTAAACATGAGTCACAGAATGTGTCAATGTTTCGCTTGTTTGAGCAATAAATTTGAGAACCCCTTTAGTTCCTTATGTTGAATATATGGAAAAAAATCAGCGTCAAGCTATACAAGGAGCTTTGATATGTAACTTAAGAATGTAGCAGCATTTTCCAAATGGAAAACAGCTAATATTGAACTACTTTTTTTCTCAGGAAATACTAATTGATTTCAATAATTTTTTTTCACAGTTTTAGCAGCTGCTAAATTCTAAATTGATTGTTTGGTAAGAAGTAAAAAATACAATAATTATATAATTTCACAAACTAAATTATCTTTGCTAAAAAGGAATTGGTTTTGCGGAAAACAAAACTATCAAAATATTGCTAAATATAACACCAAAAATAAAATAAAATATTGAAATCACTTCAATAGTTCCCGAGGAAAATATATGCCAATGTCAGCTGTTTTTCCTAGGATTTTGTTAGTATTGCCCCTTAAGTCTGTAAAATACTTAGATTTCTTGTGCTTTTTTCATTTATTATCTGGGAACCATGTTCATGTGATCTATCACATGATCCATATAGTTTTAAGTTGACAATCAAACCTGACCATTAATGGTGTTCTCAAATCCAAAAGGGCAACTTTCTGACATAAGTTTTAATTTATTTTTGTCCGGAAAATCATGAAACTAGAAGGTGTTGTTGTTCAGAAACTATGTAATCGAGCTATTTTTTCTGGGTTTTTTTGCAAACGCAATAGATCTTTCAGAAAATAGTGTTAAAGTTGACGTTTTGAACTGAAGTTCCTGAAGAAAGCCGAAAAACCTGTCCGTGAAGGGTGAAAATCGTGCTTGTCACGTGATCAAAATTGCTTATAACTCAATAGGTAATTGATTGATCAAAAAATGGAAAACAATTCAATTCCAAATTGCTTCCATGGCCAGGTTTTCTAATTTTATATCTTTCCGCTAAAAAATGAATTTGTAAATGTGTCAAAACATTTTGTGCTTGTTGAGTAGAGCAGTTAAGAACAGCCTTAATCCTTATTAAATATTTTTATCGTTACTAATTTTTAAATATCAGACTGTTCTGCAAAAATATTGTAACGTTTAAAAACATACCATTTGGTTGTATAATCGATAAATAATACTTTATATCAAAGAATATTTACAATATACTTAATATCAAAGAGTAAAGTTGCTTTAATTGTTAACGAATCCTTAATTTCATTAACAAGGATGATAGTTAAAAAAAAAAAAATACTATGTATTGAAAATTGTAGGCATAAAGTAAAATGAAGGGAAATCACAAATTTTCATTAAATAGAAACATTTTATAAAGGTAAGTTTAAAAATAATTAAAAGTTGTAAAAATGGAAAACATTTCCTTCTACTTTTATTGTATATGAATATATGAATGTTCGAGATTTAGCAGAAATTAGGTCCATTTAGATCCTCACAAAGTAGGTTAAGGTCATCAAAAGCAAAATTTCGATTTTCTGATTATTTGTATAGGCCATGATTAAAGAAGATTACACTTATGTTAAAAAATTTAGCAGAAATTAGGCCCATTTAGATCCACAAGAAACAGGTTAAGGCCATCAAAAAGCAAAATTTCCATTTTCTGATTATTTGAATATAAAGGTTATTGAATTAAAGAAGATTACATTAATAAAGTTCGAAATTGTAGCAGAAATTAGGCCTATTCCTCTAGAAATAGGTTAAGGTCATTTCATTTTATGATTATTTGAATGTACAGTCCATGATTAAAGAACATTAATTTAATGTTCAAAATTTTAGCAGAAATTAGGCCCATTTAGACACGCAAGAATAGTTTAAGGTCATAAAAAGCAAAATTACATTTTCTGATTATTTGAATCTCCAGGCCATGATTAAAGAAAATTTTTTATTGGAAAATCCATTAAACTGAATGAGAGCCAAGGACAGATATATAACAAATCAAAATCCTGATGTGTGTGTGTGTGTGTGTGTGTGGGGGGGGGTGATTCCCATTCAAATGACTATTTTTGTTTTCCTCTGTGACAATTTGACAATTAACATGTATGTTATGCAAGTAAATTGAATTATGAAAAAAAAAATGTTGCAATAATTAGCATATTTGAAAGAGACCAAACTGGTCGCCAGAGGTTGCTAATATGTTAGAATTATATGGAAGTAAGGTTTATGATTTTCGAATGTAAATTCTTCAAAGAATCAAAAACCTGTGTATAAGTCGACCCCCCCAACTTTTTACTTCAATTTTGCACAAAATCAAACCAAAGATTTCACTTGCCAATGCAGAAACGTAAGTAAACAAACACAAATCATTGAATTTTTGTTTAATAATAAATTGTTATTATTTGTATGTTTTATATATTATTTTATTATTTGTACGCATAAAAAGCCAGAATTTTGCAGTATTCGAAGGGTTTTTTTTGTTTTGTTTTCACTTTTTAAATTGACTCATGTATAAGTCGACCTCCCCCCCCCCCCCCCCACTTCCCAATTTGCTTGCCGAAAATTGTCAGAAATTCCTCGACTTATACACAAGTATATACGGTATTTAAAAGAGACTAAACTGGCCGCCAGAGGTTGCTAATAGAATTATATAGAAGTAAGGTTTATGATGGTCACAATATTATAGTTTTAACATAAATTGACAGATGTATTTCCATTCGAATGACTATTTTTGTTTTCCTCCGTGACAATTTGGCAATTAACATATGTTACACAAGTAAATTGAATTATGAAAAGAAGTAACATGTTGCAATGCTTAGCATATATTTATAAGAGACTAAACTGGTCGCCGGAAGTTGCTAATATGTCAGAATTATATTAGAAGTAAGGTTTATGATGGTCACAATATTATAGTTCAAACATAAATTGAAAGAAGACGCATTTCCATTCGAATGACTATTTTGTTTTCCTCTGTGACAATTTGGCAATTAACATGTATGTTATGCAAGTAAATTGAATTATGAAAAAAAGTAACATGTTGCAATGCTTAGCCATACACTTAACCTTTTCAAGGGCGGTGGTCATACGGCGTGACCACCTAATTTAAATTTGAAAACTGACAAATGACACTAAGAATATTTAAATAAAATTTTGCATTTGTAATGAAAGTGTAAAAGAGCAAGTTTTTATTTTCAAAGAAATTGGTTTGAAAATTCTGGTGTATGTCAATTATTTCATCACTTTACAAGCATGATTTTTCTGCCCCTGAAACAGTTAAAAGAGAGTAAACCGGTTGCCAGAGCTGGCTATTATATTAGAATGATACACACTGGTCAAAACAATTAAAGGATATTGTAAGTCTTATATGAAATAACGGTATAAGCGAATTTATTTATTTATTTATTTTTTTTTTTCTTTTGCAGAAAATTAAAGAAGAGAGTCACAAATGCAAATTTTTCTCATTTTCAAACTTCGGAGTATGCAAATTTTGAGTTTGACGTAAAAAACGACGTTTTGGCTACAGCGAATGAAATTTGGCTTTCAACTTGCTGAAAGACAAAACTGAAAACAATGATCGACATTCTGTAAGTGGTCTGTTTTGATGAGTGCAATGTCTCAATGAAGTCATTTAACCGAATCAGAAGCTTTGAGAGTTGTTGGTCAGTTAGAGGGGGATCAAGTACAAGCCGAAGTAGCAGAAGCCACTGGAGTTTCACAAAGTGTGATTTCCAGGATCTGAAACCGTTTTCTGGAGACTGGAAATGCAAGCCGAAGACCGGGGCAAGGTCGTAGTTGTGCAACAATGCCTAATGAAGATCCATATTTAATGCTAACGGCTTGGAGACACCGAAATATGAATGCCACTCTTCTTCAACCACACATTCGCTTGGCTACTGACACCACAATTTCGACTCAAACTGTCCGAAACTGGCTCCATGCTGTCGGTTACAGACCAATGGTATGTGTTACGCTAACAGTAAGGCACCGTGGCACCCGCAGGGAATGGGCAACAGAGCACATGAACTGGAGGAGAAATGAATGGCGCAATATTCTTTCCTCTGACGAGTCCAGTTTTTCTGTTCATCCTGATAATAGGCATATTTTCATCTGGAGTGAACATGGCACTAAAAACAATCCTGCATTCGTGCAAGGAAGTGTCAGATTTGATGGTTGGGGAGTGATGGTCTATTGATGGGTGCACCAACCTCCACATCATTCGAAATGAAGCTCTGATTGGTCAGCGATATAGAGATGAGATCCTCAGACCTATTGTAGTCCCTTATGCTTCAGCAATTGGAGATGACTTCATGTTAATGGATGACAGTTGCAGGCCACATCGTGCTCACTTGGTGGATGATTTCCTTTTCAAGGAAGAAATCATACAGGTGGAATGGCCAGCGTATTCTTCAGACATGAACCCAATAGAGCATGTTTGGGACATTCTAGGCAGATGAATTGCTGGCTGGCTTCCTAACACCCCCACAAACTCTCCAAGAACTGGAAAGAGTTTTTCTGGAGGAGCGGGACAGAATACCATAGCTTATTAATAGCCTCATTGACTCCATGCCTCAAAAGTGTTCAACGTTGCTGGCCGTCCAGGGAAACCATATCCCCTACTAAAAACGATTTTCTTTGAAGGAAACACCTTTTTTTATTCGTTTTTTATCATTTGCCTAACTTGTGGGTTTTTTTCTGTTGTACCAAAATACTCAGAACAATGCATTTTTTCTGCCAAACAAGTGTAATTTTTTCTCATACAGCCTACTATGCCTGTTGATCATGTATCAATCATCTAAACAGTTCCCCCAGCTGCAAGATTTACCCACAACCTCAATATCCTTTGTTAGCAGTGTAAAAGTAAGGTTGATGATGGTCACAGTATAATAGTTTCAACATAAATTGAAAGAAGACGTAATCCCCATTCGAAGGACTATTTTCGTTTTCCTCAGTGACAATTTGGCAATTAACATGTACGAGTATGTTTTTTTTTTTTTTTCTCCCTTTTTTGGCTAGCTTTAAGAGTTGAACATTTTGGTTGGCCACTGAGAACAATAAATGTTAAAATTCCTTTTTTGTAAAATTCAGGTTTGAAGCAAGACACACCGATACAGGTTTTCCCTCTCACCGATCGCGAAATCCCAGGTTAACATATGAATAAATTTAAATAGAGGATTTTTCATTATTTAATATTATTATTAAAATACGCTTTTCACCATCGAAAAGTTGACGAATGATGTGAAAGTTGTTGATAGCTATGTAACATAAGCTAGCCGTCTTTTAAGAGCCAAGAAAAAATAAAATAATAAACGGTGTTACTGAACTCGCGAATGCAAAAAGCCTTGTGCTACATAGGAAACAACTTGCTCACAATTGAAGCTGTAGTACAATAGGTGAAATTTAGGAGCACCAGCACTCTATCGGTACAGTAAATCCAGTCTATCACTACAATAAGTTGACCAAACTTGAACGTAATCCACCTGTTTATCTTTTTAAAAGTGCATCGAATATGGCATTTAGAAATTTGGTTCTTTTAAAAAGCTGTCCACCTCAATGTTCTTTTTTTTTTTTTTTTTTTTATTTGTAAATTTATGGGTATTTTACCGTGATTGCTTCAATAAATTTACAATAAAGGCCACTTCTTCCTGCTAAACGGTCAAATTCCGTAAATTTATCTAATAGCAAAGCCCGTTTATCTAGGAGCAAAGTTTATGTGACTTTGCCTGGAATCTCTGATGCAGTAAAAATTACTGTTGCAGCAATTTTTTACAGTGCTGTTTAACTTGTCTAGAAAATGGTTGTACCGTTGGTGGTTAACTTACACAGTTTTCACTGTAGTATTAAACTTTAGGACATTCACATACAATGTTAGGTTTAGCGTATGCAAACGTGTGAAATTGAATCTATTCTTTTGAGTCACCCTGTGTTCTTGCCGCAGTTTTATAATTTAGATATTACTCTACTCTAAAAATGCTTTTCAAATTATTTTATTAGGAAGCTACGAGTACAATCTTTCTAACTAAGAGTTAAAACAACTACGAAAACTAGTTAATATTAGTGTTAATACTCCATGCCCAAGTATACTTATTAAAAAGTATTGGCTTACCCCTTATCTACCCCCAGTAGTGTTGCAGCAAGCGAGTTGTGGCGTTCAAATCATGTGGAGCCTTCGGCGGATCTACAGGCGAGGGACCAAAAGGAAAGAAAGAGAAAGATTAATTTTTGAGATGCCAAGGCCGATCTCGATATGAGAAAATAGTTGTAAGATTTAACAAATTGAAAGTGTTGTTATGCTGCTAAATCATAAGACTTTCTTCAAACTCATGGGAAAAAACATAGTACGTCTTCTCTGAATACGTCTGTGTAATTAATGTCTATTTTCTTAATTATCTACAAAAGCCCTTATTTGGAAACAGGATATTAAAAGAGTGTTGTAAAAGAGCGTGTTATCGTATCAATGTGTTGAAATAAATGTCTACAAGTATATCAACAACGGTATCGTAAATTTACGGAAAAAAAGTCTCAAAAATAATCATGAAATTTTAACATGCTATAGAGTAGATGATCAACAACTAAATATGATTTTGTTAAAAAAAAAAAAAAATCGTTATTTAAATTAGAATAGGTTTTTAAAAGGTCTTTGGACAACTTACAAAAAAGTCTGTACATCGTCCAGACTTTAAAAATTGGTAGAAATTAAGAAAGTAAAGACGTTTTTTCTTATCAAAGGATGAGTGACCGAAACTGTAAGGCGCTAGAGTTGCTTTCTGATTGGTAAACGACAAATTTATTTTACCACATTCGGCAAATGGTTGCTAATTTCTTTTTAAATAAATTTTATTTAAGACAAACTAAAAGTCTTTCTTTAAGAACTCATTTAAAATAATTTTTATAATTTTATGTTTGCAGAAATCAGCGTTTTGTTCATACGTCTTTCAAATGAGAGATTTCTGCTCAAATAATTTAAATTTGTTATTGTCCGTTTAATTTAACTTTTTGCAATAAAAAATAGCTTAAAAATCGCACGGTCATCAGACAGAAAATATGTGACATCTTTGTATTGAAAATATGTGACAAAAATGTTTGACATCTTATTTTTGCTTATACAATGCAAATTCCTTAGATCTAAATTATTGCATTGTGACCAAATAACCCAGCGTTTTGAATAAAAAGTTATATATATATATTTTAACATTTTTAGAAAAAAAAAAATCAAAAAGTTTAGTCATGCAGTCAAATGTTATGTAGATCTACCGACTTGAAAGGCATAAAACTTGAAATTTATCAACTCTACTGATCATAGTGACCCTATAGATTGACCCTACAGATCATAGTGTCAAAAATATTGAAGAAATCTTCCATTACGGGATCTGCAAAAATTACATCAGACGCTAACTAGTAATAATTGAGATTTACTGATCCTGAGCTACTTTTCACATTGTCAAAGATATCTTAGAACATTTTAGACACTGGAAATAAATAAAATAAAGGGCCAAAGGCTTAGAATGTGTGAAAGGCAAAATTTGATCTCTGGCAACTATGACTCATTTCCTTTAGGTCTAAGGCGTTTTCGGCCACAAAATGTATACAAATCATAATCCGGAGACTTAATTTAGAGTAAAAATGGAATCTGTGTTTATGATCCCCCTCCCCTTTTTTTTATAGCTAAATGGGTTTATTATTTGTCCAAGTGAGTAACATTTACTTAATTGTTACACAAATAAAGTAGATAAATGGAATTCTCCATCTTTAATGCACAGTATAAGATTTTAACATTTATTTTTAAAAGACTTTTTTATATTAAAAAAAAATGTTCATTTTAATATTAGTCCCAAGTTTCTATTATTTTAATCATTTTAATTATTTCATTAAATTTTTACCATTGCAAAATTTTCTTGTTTATTCTTATAAATAATAATGTAATAATAATGTATAATAAAAATAATATATATATTTTTTTCTCTTAGTTGCAATATATCTTTGCATTTTTAGTTTGTAAAGGTACTTTATGTGATCCTCTGTTGTAAGATTAAAATAAATAAATAAAAATAACATAAGAAACCCAAAATATTTTCCAAATCTCGTATTATTGATCTCATTTGTTAAAATAAAATATTTTTTTTAACTTTCTTAAAAACAATAAAATTATTAATAATAAAAGGTATCATGATGAAATATTATGTTTTATTATTTATTATACTGATGAATAATAATTTTTATTGAGCTATAGATTTATTTAACCATCAAAAAGTAGTTTGGGCACTATTTGCATTTAGCACTAGCGTATTGTAGTATGAAAGCAATGACACTATGGAGTTTCTCTGATTTTATTTCTTTTTCTTTTCTTTATTAGATAGAAATTATACAGATCTTTAAGTTTATTAACACATAAATGACACTTTGATGTAGGTAAATTATCATTCATTATCATGTTTTTCTTTAATCGATTCTTATTTGCTTAGTAATCGTTTTCTTGAACCAACCATTATCTTCTGAAATTTGATACAAATTTTATCAATGAGAGAGAGTCATTTTACCTTCAAAAATGAGAACATCGCTTTTTCTTTATTAAAGAAGCTTTTCATAATGTTATCAGTAATATTTTAAAACTAGTCAAGACAGTCTATAATATTAAAAAGATATTTAAAATTTAGGTGTCGAAAATATTAAAATAATTAAATCTAACTGTAATAATTTTATAAGTGGAATTTTTCTAGAAGGTTGGTTTACAAGATTACAAAAATCTCTCCTAAACGAACAGACTGGGAGAAGTCTGAACAAACCATCACCTCATTGAGTTGAAGGCTGAAATTCCAGGATTAGTTCAAACTCGATTCGCATATTAAAATGAAACTGGTCTGTCAAGTCATATCTTGGTGGAAAACACCTGCAAACCCGAGTTTAGAGTTTGACTGGTTGGTTTACCATTGTGTTTTCCTGCTCCCAGTCCTTCATGCTTTCATACCTTTGAGTGCAGGAAAACACAATGATAAACCTACCTATACACCTCTAAAATCGGCTTTGCAGCTAGTTTCCACCAAGATATGACTTGGCAGGCCAGTTGCATTTTAATATGCTTATCGAGTTCTGTCTAATCCTAGAATTTCAGCCGTTAACTCGATGAGGTAATGATCTGTGCAGCCGTCTCCCGATCTAGAAGCATGTACAATTCTACCAGAATACGTGGTCCTACTATGACGTACTCCATGCTGATTTAATATTTTAAATGCTTAATTTTGCACTTGAACATGCGTAAACAATAGCTTTGATTTTCGGTTGACATTTGCATTGACAAGAACGTTGCATGGAGCTTGAAACATCTACTGTATTAAAAATACATTTAAAATTTCGGGCTTTTCGAAATTAGGGTTCGAAATCTGGGATGTCGAAAATGTTAAAATATTTGAATCTAACTGCATTAATTTTAAAAGTAGAATTTTTTTAGAAGGTCGGTTTACAAGATTACAGAAATCTCTCCTTAGCATGTACAATTTCACCAAAATAGGTAGTCCTATTTTGACATATGCTTCCCTGGTTATCTGGTTATCTAACATTTTAAATACCTGATTTTTAACATGAACATACGTAAACAACAGATTTTGTTGTCGATTGACTTATGTACTGACACGACACAGAGCTTGAAAAGTCTACTATAATCCCTAAATATTAAAAAGACATTTAAAATTTAAAGGTAGGTTTCGAAATCTGGGATGTCGAAAATATTAAAATAATTGAATCGAATTGCAATAATTTTAAAAGTAAATTTTTTTTATAAAGTTGGTTTACAAGATTACAAAAATCTCTTCTAAACGAAGCATGTACAATTTCATCAGAATATGTTGATTCTGTGACATATTCTTCCTGGTAATTTAATATTTTAAATGGCTAATTTTGAACATTAATAAACACCAACTTTGGTTTTCGATTTACATTGTAATTGATTTTATTATGTGAAATTAATATGTTGTTTTTTAGTTTTACTAAATGCCTGATTTTAAATATCTTTTTAATATTATAATTCAGATTCAGCCTTGTTTATTTATTTGGAAAGATACAGCCTATTTTTATTTCCATTCTATCCTTATGGGTAATATGTACTTGCTACCAAAATGAGGGCCTATAAAATGTTTTATTGACTGCTTGGTCGTAAAATAGTTTAGTCTTATTAGAAGGTAAAAAGTTTTTTATTAAAGTTTTACGACAAAACATCTGTTAATAATTCAGTATTGCATTTTTTAATAACCGAGTTCTTTCTTAAGGGGTCTTAGGACTCTTAAAGCTTCAAAATTTTCGAAATTTTAATTTTTTTAGATGCTAAACTACTATCTTTTCTGAACATTTTGATATAATTGTTTCCTCGAAATTCTCATTAGAACAGAAGTTATGGCATTTAGAATTCTACACGCTCAATGGCTGAAGCGGTGTTTCCGAAACTTTGAAGTCATTTTTCTCCAAATGACGTTTTTGGGCATAACGCGTACGATATCTCAAAAACTTTTGAATATTTTTTCATGAAATTTTCAAAACATATATTTTATGTTGGTCTGTATGAACTGAACCTAAAATTTTATTTTTAGTGCTCAAAAAATATTTCTCTTTAGGTGATTATACTGTTGAAATTTACAAAATTCTGTATTAGCTAAATACAACTTTGTATTAAAAATAGCAAAATGATTTAAATACAAATTTATTTAGGTTCAAAGTAATTACTGCAGTCTGAAGTATAATTAGGCATAAAAAATTTCATTCTAATAGCAAAATTTATTTGCTAATCCTGCGCGTAAGCTATCATGCGAATTTTCTACTCGACAAATGTCTGACAGTTTGGAACCCCCTATAAACACTAATTCTGCATCTTGCAATTTTTTAAATACATGAAATGAAAGAATATACTTAGGTTCAGAGTAATTACTGCAGCCTGAAGTATAATTAGGAATAAAAAATTTCATTCTAATAGCAAAATTTATTTGGTAATCCTGCGCGTAAGCTATCATGCGAATTTTCTACTCGACAAATGTCTGACAGTTTGGAACCCCCTATAAACACTAATTCTGCATCTTGAAATTTTTTAAATACATGAAACGAAAGAATATACTTATGTCTTTTAATCCCAATAAAAATTGTGTTTTTAAATCGTATACATTTTAAGATATTAAATGTTGAAAACGGTCCCTTCTTTTCATTTTTTTTCAATTTTAAGAGTCCCGAGACCCCTTAATATTTAAATGTCTTCTAGGGTAAAAAAAAAAAAAAAAGAGTAATAAAAGCTTTTGTCAAGAATAATTTCCTTTTCTCTTTTTCACTCTTATTTTAAATTTTTATTATTAGTAGTCTGCATTGTAAAATATGCAATTGTGGAATGGTAATATTTAATAACTGATTTGTAAAATGAGTAATAAATTATATAATAAATGAGTAAAAAAATGGTTCGCGTTTCTTTTTAAACCTCCTGTTGAGCAAGAGATAAACTGTAACTTAAAAATATTTTTTTATTCTTAGCAGATTACTAAATCAAGTATAGCCTCTAATTAAAAAATGTATATGATTTAAATTAAAGCATATTTGAGATGATTTATTTGCCATAACGAATGAATCTTCAACATTTAAAGGTTTATTTGTTTAATAATAATTCCTAAGTAGCGAAAGCAATAATTACACATCTACTAAAAAAACTGTATCAGTTTTTAGGCAAACCAATATGTTTATTTGTCATTCTGTTTGTATTCTTATTAGGTAATGTATTTGTAAAAAGTCTTAAAAATCTACTGAATTGTGATTTTTGCTGAGTTCATCGGTAACGCAATTAAAAATTAACTTTTAGAGTTTTGTGATTAGTTAGGGGTTTTTTTTTTTTAGACTTTCACAATTTTAAAATAAAAAAAATTTATTTTTGACATTTTACGATTAAAAATATCTGTACTTATTGTATTAAGAGTAGCATCATTAGACATTTAAGTTGGTTTTCTAAAATGTCACCTTTCGAATCCACCAGGTTTGATAATTCATCATTATCAAAAATAAAAATACATTTAACACGTGTTTCAATGTTTATTAGCTTTTTCCGAATCAGTTGAGCAATTCATGGCATTTTTTCCCCCTCAGCGAATGACTATATGATATTTGGGATATAAAATCGGCACAGTGAGGCACATTTAAATAGCGTACACCGTATTGAATATTTTCTTAAATGTTTTAGTATTTGGAATTATAGCCAGTTTAGCTGAACGAGAATGTACTTATACATACATAAATCAGACAAAATATGTTTAGTATTATTGATAAAAATTATTGTTCAATTTTAAGATGAACAAACCTGAAACTAGGTATTAAAAAAATAATAATACTTGAAAAAATGTACAGTGCGCAGAGAAAAAAAAATCCGAATATAAGTCATAACTCCAGTTCTAAGTCGCAGAATAAGGTTGATTGCACCCAAGTTAGTGATTTTCTACACTTCTGTTACACATGTGTTATAAATAGGGACGTTCTACATTTTTCTTTTGTTCGAATTTTGAAATTTTCATTTCGAAACCCCAGCTTCTCCTTTCATTCAATTTGCTTTATGGCATATACTCCAAATATAAATTTCACTACAGGGTGTTTCCTTGATTCCGTTTTGTTTCAAACAGTTGGTGAAACGAGTTAGCTATAACCATGAAAGCGGCGTCTAGGTATATTAAAACGGCTATGCGGTACACGATGAGGTACCTGATAGCGCCCCTAGCGTAAAGCTGCAGAGTTAGCGTTCCTAGCTCGAAAACAGCACTAGACACAGGGGAAAAAAATCAATTACAAAACTGCAGAGTGATCACGATTTAGCATGAACTGACACGTCTTACACGTAAAAATAACTTTCTTAAGATCCCTTAATGCGGTAAAAAAAAAAAAAAATGTTTTTCCACGCCAACAACTCAAACTTTTCTGACACATTTTTAGACTCATTTTTAAAAGTAAAAACATGAAACTTGCTAACGTGATTTTTGAAGAGATTTATAAGCAACCTGTGTAATTTATTTTTCTTTCAATCAATTAGAACTTGATTTATAAACAATTATTTTCTCAGTATGACCATTTTTTTCGTCTCCAGCACTATCACTTCGGGAAATTCGGTTCAAAATGCCCATTTTGACCGCATTTTTAAAAATATATTCTGCCTTTATCAAAAAATCGACCTATACGGCACATTATATAGTTTCTGAATAAGAAAACCTGCCAAATGGATGCGTTCGAGAGCAAAAATGATTTAAAAATGAATCGGTAATGAGCAGTTTGGATTTGAGTACACCCTTAAATGTAATTTTAAAAATTCAATCTTAGCTTAAATACTCCACTAATTGTATCCAGAAGTGTGGTATTTTGTAGCGAATACGTATTTACTTATAAAACTAACACATGTAAACATGGTATAGTTTATTTCAGAAACAGTGGTGAAAATTATGCGCAGTTGCGGGGCTATTGACACCTCTAAATTAAGGTATTATATTTAAGGGTTTCTAATAAAGTTCCTTATACAAATCAAACATCATTTCATCCTAAATCGAGAGCGCTCTACAATCTTGTAATTGACTTTTTTCCGCGTACCTAGTATCTTTTCGAATTAAGAAAGCTAATTTCGCAGTTTTCCACTAGGGGACGCTTCCATGTTCCTCAATGCGCAGCACATACCTGTTTTACTATACTTGGACACCACGTTCATGGTTGTAGCTAATTCAGTTTAACAGTTATTTTAGGAGAAAATAATTTAAGGAAACGCCCTGTATATTGAAAAACGCGTTCAATCTTAGCTAAAGTGTTTTCTAGCTCTAGGCTACTAATATGGATAAAACGTTGAATGAAATTCTATCATAGCTATAAAAATAAGGACATAACATTCATTTTTTTCTTATTGATAGCAAAGTTGCTTACCTGGAACTCCTTTAACATACCATTGTTTGCTTACATTTAGCATACCTGAAATGTATGGAAAGGAATTCTTAATTTCAGCCTAATATACGGATCCGTAACATTGCTGCTTTTACATATTTACTCATATTATGATAGCCAAAAGTCAGAAAGTAAATTGTTTGGAGGGTAGGAGGAGGGGTGGGGGAAGGATTCGACCAAACTGATTCTAATGTTGGCCAAAAAGTGACTGTTTTTAGTCAAGAGATTTTAATAGTTGTGGTATCAATGAATAATGTTTCAAAAGTAGTTCAATCCAAAGTGTGTACGAGTTTTAAATTTGAGCTTTGACAATGTATCATATACACTGGGTTTCATAAAGATAGGAACACCTAGTTAATTTTGTGATATCCTGGCAAAAATTCAAAAATAATTATCAGAAAACTCTATTCTCGAGACAAATACAGTAATTTTACATAATACATAGCTGTAAAAGAAATATCAAACTTTAAATTCATTGAAAATATGAATTATCTAAAAAAAAATGGTGTTGCAAAATGATATGAAACGAGCATGGAAACTGTATAGAAATATTGAATGCTACTCCGAGAAGAAGAAACCGAAATATGCAAATGAGTTTAGCATATGACGATGCTTCGCAGGCTAGGAAATTTCCAAACCTGATCGCAAAGTGAGTTCTAGAAGTATGGGTCGTAAAAGTGCTTTAAGGGGACCGGGAAAGCCCTATCTCCGCCATGTTAAATTCACCAACTTTATGTACCCTTTTCTCAGAAATGGTGAAAGATAGAGGTCTAGATTTTTTTAGAGTAGTTAGAATAACATGATTTACGTATTTTAACAGACCATTTTCTTTCCAAGTGAAACTCATTATTAATTATTTATTGAAAGTCATTTTTAAATTAGCCCTTTTGGTAAGATTTCACTGCCTAAAATAAATAATCCTCAACAAATCATTAAATCCCTGTGTTAAAGTATACAATATAACATAATATAAGTATTTAAAAAAATCTGAGTTCTTAAGTTTAATAGATATTGAAAAAAAGGAACATAAACATGAAAAATCCAAGTTTTGAGGAAAAGCCAATTAAAAATTTAAATGGCCATTAAGCTGTAATTAGAAAGAATCTCTTAGAAAGAATGAATAATTTCAACACTTATTTTGTTTATATATAAACATGTGTGACACATCGTTGGGAAGATAAAAGTTTAAATTATTTAATGATATAATAAAAAAGTAAAAATCGATTTTTTGGTTGAATTTTGCTTTCCCGGCCCCCTTAAGCGGTCTTGAGAAAGGAAAAATTGTGGCTTTTAAGGATCAAGGACTTTCAGCCAGAGCTATCGCAAAAAAATTGAAAAGATCTCCAGGTGTAATATTAAATTTTCTTCGATTAAAAGAGGATTATGGAGCAAAGAAGTCTCCAGGACGTCCGCCAAAGCTGTCCAAAAGGGAAAAAAGAGCCATTATAAAAAGAATGATCAATGGGAAAAAACTTTAATCGAACTTTCAAGAGATCCATTGATAGCAGTGTCAAAAAATACCTTGTCCAGAATAGTCAAGAGCTCTAATATGATGAGGTACAGTCGTGGAAAAAAATAGTAAACACCCCCTACTAACTCTTCAAAAAATTATCGTAGAAGAAAGTTACTGGTACCGAACGAATGGGAATAAAGTCTACTTTTAAATGATGTATATAAAATTTGCTTAGGAGGGGATCTACATATTGAAACGAACCCAAACTTCATTTTTTTTTCAATGGCAATACCCAATTTTAACAAGATATTTCAAATCTTCCGTTCAAACTATGTCTAGACACCAAATTTCAAGTCATTTGAATGATAAGTTTTTGAATTATAAACATTCAAAATTTTGTGCTTCTAATGTTAAATTTCATTTTCATATTTTGATTAATATCTCCCGAAATTATACTCCTAATGTGCTAATTTTTTGTGTAGCAATAATACTAAAATACCCAAACATAAATACGTTGAATTTGCAATTTTTATAATTTTATGATATGAATTATGAATTTAATATTCGAAAAAATTATGTATTGCAACCTACAGTCTTTTTGAATTGGATACAACCCCTAAAATACGCTCGTTTTAAAATAATTAATTCCTCGGGAATTTATCGTGCGAATTGTATAAAAATTTGTTTTTAGGCTAATTGAAGGGTGTACCGTTCATTTATGCTGTCAGAATTGTGTACTGTTTTTGAAAAAAAAAAAAAAAAAAAAAAAAGTTATGGTTCGTTTTAATATGTAGATGGCTCCCTAAGCAAATTTTATATACATACATCATTTAAAAGTAGACTTTATTACCAATCGTGTGGTACCAGTAACTTTCTTCTACGATAATTTTTTGCAGAGTTAGTTAGGGTGTTTACTTTTTTTTTTTTTTTTTTTTTTTTTTTTTCCCACGACTGTACAAGAAAAGAACGCCATAACCACGAATGACTAAAATGCATCAGCAGAATCGTCTGGATTGGGCAAAAGATCACATGTCCTGGAAGTTAGAATATGAAAGAGTAATATTTTCCGATGAAAAAAGATTCAATTTGGATGGTCCGGACGGTTTTTCTTATTATTGACACGATCTGGGCAAGAAACCAGAAACGTTTTCAAAACTGCAGCAGGGTGGAGGTCCACCCGTGGTTTGGGCTATGTTTGGATTTCATGGTAAGATCAACATTGAGTTTCCCTCTGGCAGAATGAGTACATTATACTATCAAGATTTACTTGAAGAAAATTTGCTGCCATTTGCTGAGGAAATTGGCGGACCTTTCTGGATGTTCCAACAAGACAATGCATCCATCCACATGGCAAACAGTACTTGGGAATGGTTTCTTAATAATGGTGTACATGTAATTCCATGGCTATCTGCTTCTCCTGACTTAAATCCAATTGAAAATGTATGGAGCCAACTGGTTAGAGCTGTTTACGCGAATGGAAAGCAATGTGCCACAATTTCAGAATTAAAAGCTGCTATCATCTTCCACTGGAATGAAATCGATCAAAATATATTAAAAAGCTTGATCCACTCCATGCCTGATCGCACTTTTTCATTATTTAAAAGATCTGGTGCATATACTGGCTATTAATCTATACTTTTGGCCAGTGTTCACATCATTATGAAGCCCCTCAAAATGGAAAAATACAGTTTATTTTATTTAGAAATTGCTGTTTCAATTCTATTTTGTTATAAAATGAAACGATTTGTTCTATTTCTAACATTGATTCATTTTGTTTTGCAACATTTTCTTCTTTTTCATGCTTGAAAAACTGGGTGTTCATATCATTTTGAAACCCAGTGTAGAACGTAATGAAACCTACAAACTTTTTTAGCCTCTATGCTTAAATAATCGACCATGGTTTTTAACATTAATAGGTGCAATTTTCAATAACTTACACTTCACTGACTATCAATTCAAAATTGCTGAAATCTTTCCACCTTTTTTTCTACATGCTTAAATATGCAATAATAGTATGGTGCTGCTATTGAACATGTAAAAGATATATTTAATTTTAATATGTAGATGATCATTTATAACAAGTAATAATAATGAAAAATCAAAACAGTACTTTTTTGCTTGCAACAGTTAGAACTAAAGTTATAACACACATTTGGATTCTTTTGTTGTTTTTCGCACTCTACTTTGAAGTATAATTCATGATATGAAAGACTTTTAGCTTTCATAACTAGATACAAAATATAAAATTAATGTAATTGATTACAAATTGCATTTTTGAAACAATTAAAACATTTAATGAAAAAAAAAAGTTTCATTTCCTCTTATTTATCTTTGCTTTTCTTTTCCCTTTTCTATGTTTTACGTTTAATTTGTTTCCTTAAGCTAAACTTTTATGTTTTGTTAATATATTAGAATTCAAATAATTGATTACAAATTGTATTTTTGAAATAACTAAAAATAACTAAAGGAAAAATAAATCAAAAAATTTCATTTTTTCTTCTTTATCCTTGATTTTCTTTTTCCCTTTTCTATGTTTTACGCTTAATTGGTTTCCTCAAGCTTAACTTTTATATTTTGCTAATATATTAGAATTTGTCATATTTATAATCTTAAATATAATAATACCAACTATTATGAATAATTTAATAAGAAATTAATATAGAATTTAAGCGATTGAAATTGTAATACTTGCTCAGAACTACAAAAAAATGTTGATATCTTGGTAAACAAGAATAGGCAGAAGTTTTTGAATATTTGTAATTTTTTTTAAACATTTTAAATTAAGTTTAGGTAATCCTGCTACTACCTACCCCTCCCCCCACCTTTTTTTTTACCCCGTAATAATGGAATAAAAAACCATTCAAAATTTGTGAGATTTTATTTACTTAAAAAAAAATAATAAAATGTTTTTCAACAGATAAAAAACCTTTAAAAATTTGTGCTGTATTCTAATTAATTCGGTTCGAAACTCACTGATACTAACATTTACATTAAAAGCAGGAAATTATAAAATATTAAGTCACTAGTCAAATTTATTGAAAAAAAAATTGACTTGGTATTCCATTTACAATAATTGTTTTTTCATTTTTTGAAATATACACTATTTCTTCGTTCTAGAAGTAAAAGTTAGTTAATTTTGTAAAAATGACGAAATTGTTGACTTTAAAGTATTATGGTACGAGATTCATATTAAAAATAAAAAATAGTTATTTGTGAAATTCTGTAGTTAAAAATAATAACTAACAATGATAGTTTAATTTGGCTGTAATAGAACAGAAACGGAATTAATGCTATACATGAAATTAATTTTTATTTTATTGTTCTCCAACACTCAAAATGAAAAAAAGTTGTGATGTACCGTATATTCCGACGTATAATGTACTTCAGCTTATAACTCGCACTTAAACTTTCAGACATGAGACACACAGCAAAATAAATAAATAAATAAATAAAATAAAATAAAATACTTAAATAAAATATTTTAAAGTATAACTATTATTTCTCATGCAATATCGCAGCAAAAATATATATTTCTAAATAAATAGCATGTTCATTAAATTAGAAATCTTAGTTCACATGATCAACTTTTTTTCCGAATTTTCAATCTTTTATTTTATAACCGCTGTATAACGCGCATCTGTAAATATCAATCTGTTTTCTTGTATCAAAAGTGCCCGTTAAATATTCGGTTCAAACTAAAGGATTTAAGAGACTTAATTTTAAGTTAGAAGTCTGCACCGGCAAAGTGAAGGGAAAATTTCCAACAGGTCGGTTCTGCGGATTAAAGTCAATTTTTTTTAACGGACCGGGCCGGGCGGGGCGGATGAAAAAAAATAAGCGGGCCGGCCCGAGCGATGAAAAGATTCGGCCCGATATATATAAAATTTAAAAGGATCAAACTAAGCCAATAAAATGTGAACAATTTTCAATGGATGCGACTGAGACGAGGATAAGTATAAATATGCCGCACGAACCGATGCTAGATTGACATAAGTATAGAAATACACTGGTCTCCAAAAGTTAAGGTACAGGGACTGGATGCTTTCGATTGCACATGGTTTGTCGAATATCTACCAACATTATTGACGAATTGTTCTTGAACATCTGGGATGTAAAGAACATGTTTGATTTCATATTTTTCGATGAAGATTTAGTCGGGCCGACAATTAGGGGGCTAATAATAAATTTAATAATAAAATAATATTTGCGATCAGCCATGCAACAGAAAAGGCTGGAACTGGTTTGTCACTGCGTTAAATGACTATTTGGGTACTGTTCAACGTTTGTGTGCATTCGTATAAGCATAGCACTCATATTCGTGAAGATGTTAACGGTTTTGTGAAAAATTCAAAAGTTTTTTGTTTATAGCATACAGAGTTTTCAACCGAATTTAACACAACTTTCCGAAAACCTGACAAAGAACAGTAGCAACAGTACACTGCAATTAAAACATGAATATATTGAATATTTGATGAGATGGGCACTTGTATGAAATAATTTTTAACTGCGCATGCGTGGAAGATTTAAAATTTTTTATTTCATAATTTGGTAGTCAGCTATTTAGGACAACTTATCTAAAATGTCCAGTCAAATATCGAGAAATTTCACAAAGATAGGAGCGATATAGTGAGTTGCTTTCTAAAAATAGCTTTATTATAAGGGTTTTTCCACAACTTTTCAATCAACTCACTATATCTTTCTGAGTTTTCACAATATTTGACTGGACTTTTCACAGAAGTTACCCAAAATAGCTGGCTACCAAATTATGAAATAAAAATTTTGAAATCTTACACGCATGCGCAGTTAAAAATTATTTCATACAAGTGCCCATAACTCATCAAATATTCAATATATTAATGTTTTAATTGCAGTATACTGTAGCTACTGTTCTTTGTCAGGTTTTTAGAAAGTTGTGTTAAATTTGGTTGAAAACTCTGTATGCTATAAACAAAAAACTTTTGAATTTTTCACAAAAACGTTAACATCTTCACGAATATGAGTGCTATGCTTACACAAATGCATACAAACGTTGAACAGGACCCAAATAGTCATTTACCACAGTGACAAAACATTTCCAGCCTTTTCTGTTACATAGGTGATCGCAAATATTATTTTATTATTAAATTTATTATTAGCCCCCTAATTGTACCACCGATAAATTTTCACCGATAAATATGAAATCAAACATGTTCTTTACATCCCAGAAGTTCAAGAACAATTCGCCAATAATGTTGGTAGATATCCGACAAATCGTGTACAATCGAAAGCATCCAGTCCCTGTACCTTAACTTTTGGAGGCCAATGTATAACATGTTCAGCGTAGAGCAGCAGTTGCATAGTGTATGTACCAGGGTTTAATTATTCCAGCAAACTCGGTCCGGGCAGGATCTGGCTTACATTTTCTTTCTACATACATGGCGGTCTGGTGCTGATACTATTCTGTATTCTATGGCTTGCGAACACAAAGTAATCTAAAGCAGATAGTAATTTATAATATTAAATTTTCCATAATATATTCAGTATTCTAGAAAAAAATCTTAATTGTATGTTAAGAAAAATCAGTATTTTCTGGGGAAATTGAGTCGGGTCTGTTTTCATTAATTTTTGCAGGGGTTGGGCCGGGCCTATATGCAGACCTCTACTTTAAGTCACTTGGCGCTACTTCACTCACGCGGAAACACCCGCTTCCTAACGTTAATTCTATGGGACAAATTTATTAAAATATCTCGTTTGCCTTTCAGTCTTTTTATTTTATTTTATTTTATCTATTTTATTTATTTATTTATTTATTTTGCATTGGATAGCTGAGATCGATTTTTACAAACACCTTTTTTTATTTTTTCGATTTTGTTTACATTTTTTAACCATTTGGAAAAATGGTTATTGTTCTCGTCAGGATGGGAAATTAAAAGCATATCTGGAGGTTTTCATTGGTTTAATCCGCATTTTATTCGTTTTATGATTGGTCTATACAGTAATCTGCATTTCCCTTTAATTTCAACAACGATGGATACCTTCTGTTGCCACTATGATAAAAAAGTATTAAAAACTACAAAAAAAAAAAAAAAAAAATAACTCAGAAACAAATTGAGATACAGCTTGCAAACAAATTGCATTTAAAAGTACATTTTTTTCTCTATCCGACGGTGTAAAAAGTAATATTGTCGGATGTTTAGAAGTTTAAGAATGAAATTTCATTTAAAATTGGCCGTCAGATTTCTTGGAAATCTGACGATGGAAAAGCCTTTTCCCGAACAGCCAATGAAATGCTTGGATATTTACCTAAGTTTCAGGTGGATAATACTTAAGTTTCATGAAATCTGACGGGTCGCAGGCGATATTTTTGGCTTGCAATTTTCACGTGTAATAACACTATTAATGTTTAATTCATGGCGTACGTAATGTAGGATCAACTCCGTGCGATTTTTTATGTCTTAAATTTTAGTCTTCAAAAAAATCGTTTTCCAAATGGTCGTTGTAATTTGATAAATTGCTATTTTTTTTTTTTTATATGAGGATACTTTTACTTTTATGTAAACGTTATCAAACACCGTAGCATGGGGAAATCAAGTTTGTTTCGGGGCCGCCCACTTCAAAAATGTAAGTTAAGTGACTTAAGATATATGCCTAGATTAAAATGGCCGTTTTGGTGAAAATTTTCGATTTTTTAAATTATTATTTTATTTGAAGGAGCAATATTTTACGATTCCAAATATGTTTTAATTTTATTTCTATGATTACTATAAGAGGAATTATGCCCAATTTAATAAACAGGGAGTAAAGAGCCAAATACCGGAAGTGAGCAGGAAGAATAGAAGAAATGTAAACAATCTTTCTGTACATGGTTTTCTTACCTTTTTACCGGAAAAAAAAGAACACGTTTATAAATTTTAAATGACACTTCTAGATTAATTTTATAGATAAGAAATCTTTAAATGCGATTTCTGGAAAATCAATTTTTCCGTTATTTCCAAGTACGACAAACTTCATTACATAAAATGTTTTAAATATATTCCAGTGAAAATTTGTCAGAATGCTTTCCCTTTTAATCACTATGTTCTGAACTAGAATCTAAGCTGCATGTGATAATGTAGTTATTTTATAGGTACTCGAATATAAAAAAATGATAATTTTTAATAAAAAATATGCATTTTTGACATCTTTTGAATTATTTCAGTTAATTTTGAAGATATTCTAAAACTCTAAGTTCAGTGCACAGTTAAGTGTAATAATAGTTTGTAGTACAAAGGAAATTGAAATATGTTTAACTGAATTGAGTGCACGCTGTCTAGCGTAAGCATGAAATTTTGCTAAAATAATGGCAAACCCCTAATTTTTAAAAATGTTATTAAGATAGTGCTAAAATTTTATGTTTTTTCATCATTTTGTATTAGGATTCAGCTAAAAATATGTGTATTTATTCAGTATTGTACATAAAAAAAAAAAGCGCTCCGAACATAGGCAGATACCTTGACTATCATAGTGTGAAACCGATATTATACGCCAGAGTATACGATATATATATATATATTTTTTCACACCGTAAACAGACTTAATCATTTTGAAAGACTAAAAAAAAATTTTTTTAAACTTTTTTTAATAATATGAAAAAGAAAAAATGAAAACTATAACTTTTAAGAATGCTTTCGAAGTGCTATTCTAAAAGAACATTTTAGGGACAAAGTTAAAAAATATTTAAGATTATCGTTTGCTAAATATTTAAGAATATCGTTTGCTAAATATTTAAGAATATCGAAATACTTACTACTCAGAGTAGATATAGCTTTGCTTTCACACCGCTGTCCTCTATATCCCTCCGCACATCTGAAAAATATAAATATAGAATTTAGAGAATCCGTGGAAAGGAAAACATGGAATAAGATAAGATAAAAATATAAACGCAGTATGTTACCGCTGTCTTAATTGTTTTCTAGTAGCGGAAAAGTTAGTGTAAAGAAAACGGTTTTACAGGCAAAGATGAACGCTGTCACAGGACTATCCAAGTATTTTTTTTAAAACCCTGTTGCGATAGGTACACAGAAAAAAAAAAAATGTTGATTTTATGGTGTAACTGCAGTTGCCAGTATTATAACTTAAGATTAACAATAATATGCCGTAAATAAGCAGTAGTATACCATCTTATAAATATACTAGCAGCAATATACTGTATATTACTGATTATTTTACAGTTTAATATTGTTGACTTTCCTCTTTCCTGTATAATACCGGCAGCTGGGGTGCCAATATTATACTGTAAAATCAACATTTTTTTGTGCAGTGTACTTCTTTGATGAGCGTTTTTTTTATGTTATATAATTTTAAGAAAGATTTATACACGATTTTTTGAAAAACATTTTGGTATTATGAAAAAAAAAAGAAGGCGAAAAAAAGCTGCAAAATTTCATTTCTTTACTTTAAAATAAAACGTTATTAAAATTGTGTTGTCAATCCAATATTACAGAAACACTTACTTGCCCGTGGAAGGGATAAACATCTAAAACACTGTTACAGGTGCCGCGCTAACCATTCGCCAACTAGCCAAATGCGAATTCATCGTGAAATTGGCGAGAAAAAAATATTATGGCGAAAAAGCTGGCGAATGATTTTTTTGGGACTCTTTTGTTGTGTAATCATGTTTTGGAACGTAAACGAATTTCCGTTTTTAGCGCGAGTTCGCGTACGGACGTATTTCCAGTCTATATTCCTCCTCTTCTTCTTGGCCGGCCAATTAGGGGTGATTCTGTTCCGATTTTTCAGAAAATTTAAGGAATTAATTTCCAAAAAAAAAAAAAAAAAAAACCCTTCATCAATCCGAAAATTCGGACATAAAAAATATCGCGAATTTCGACAAACGGTCGCCAAAAAAAAATTAATTTTGTTGATTGTTTGCAGAAAAATCGCGAATTTCGTCAAATGATCGCGGAAAAAACACAAATTTCGTCAAAAAATCGCAGAAAAATGCAAACTTTTGTCATAAGATATTAGTTATATATCCGATTTTTGTTTGAACATAACAATTTTTTTACATATTCTAAAAATGTGTTGCAAAAATAAGAGAGAAAAATAATAAAAATTCTTCTTATAAACTTATGATTTATCAAACTTATAATACTCTAAACTAAGATTATTTTTGTATGGAGTAAAAAACTCCAATAGAAAATAAAAATGTGTGCAGTATTTGAACATACAGCAGCTGTAATATGGTGAGAAAAGGCTTTTTTACCCATTGATAATGTCTTTGTTGAAAGGGTTAATGATAATAATTATGTATATGATACATATCTATATGTAATATACCGGGTGTCCCAAAAAGGACTGACTGATTTTAAAATTCAATAACTTGTAAACGGTGACAGATATTTAAAAAATTCTTGCAGACTTATGCATAAGGTCAAAAGTTTTTTTACAGTGATTTTCAATTTTAGTTCGAATTACAAACAATAGATGGCGCTGCGATCAATAGATGCTAAATTCAGGCTCGATTTTTGGTACTTCGTGGCCCGGATAATACATTTCCATCTCCTTTTTCCGCATGAAACAAGAGAAAGGACCAAAAATCGAGCCTGTATTTAGCGACTATTGCTTACAACGCGATCTATTGTTTGTAATTCGAACTAAAATCGAAAATCACTGTAATAAAACTTTTGACCTTATGCATAAACCTCCTGCAAGAAATTTTTAAATATCTGTCACCGTTTGCAAGTTATTGAATTTTAAAATCAGTCAGTCCTTTTTAGGACACCCGGTAGATATAGTCTTATATATATATATGCATATATAATGTAATATATGCATAATATACTTTTGGCTAATAATAGATAAATTTGGCTAATGATTTTCAAATTTGGCTAATGTGTTGCCTAATAGTCTTAATTTCTTAGCGCGGTCCCTGCTGTTACATTGACCTTTTTGTCATTATTGTTGACTTTTTATTGACATTATTGACTTTTGATGATGGCTACAAATAGTTTATCACAAACGATATTAAGGCTATTCTCAAGGAGCTACTTTCTGACACATTTGTAATTCATTTTTGTTCGGAATGGCATTGAATTTGCAGAAGCTATTATGAAGCTTATTCAGAAACTATGTAATCGAATGCTATTTTACTCGTTTTGGTAAAGGCATAAAAGCTTTTAGAAAATACTGTCCAAGTTGGCGCTTTGCACCGAATTTAAGGATGCGACAGCACGGGAAAAGAGAAAAACCTGTCGTCTCCTGACAACTATCGTTTATAAGTCGATAAGCAATTCATTTATCAAAAGAAAAAAAAATGGAAAGCACCATTCGATTCCAAATTGCTTCAATAGTCAAACCTGCAACTGTCATGCTTTTGCATTTAAAAATCCGTCCGTAAATGTGTCAGAAATTTTCGCGTTGTTGAGAGGGGAGAAATATTTTTTCGAGAATCTTCTTGACCCCCCCCCCCCCCTCCCCGAGTGTGTATACGGCGATTTTACCAAAGTAGCAAAATTTTAAATACATACATTTTTTGAAGTTATTTTGTTTAAAATATTGCACTGAGCAAAAGTGTAAATTATAATATACTGCATATCTCAAATACATGGAGATGTTAAATATATATATATAAAAGAAAAAATGGTCGGATTTTTTTTTTTAAATTTAGATATTAGTACTCAGTAATTTAAAAATAATTTAAATATTACACACTCGGAGAGTTAAGAATTTATGCCACGTTACAGGTCCGAGGTTTTGCCTCCGGATTAGGGCAATGTTCACCCAATATCTTACCCCTTCGGACTATAAAATGAGGGCAAAGCTAGGAACTAAATATTGGGGGTTCTACGTCAGGCTGATTATCTAACCGGGGCATGTACTATATAACATGTCAGTGTCCATACTCAAGAAAGGAGATTTGAGCGTTAAGAATTAAATCAATGAAAGTTACAGACATTTATATTAAAAAGGTAGCTATACATAAAAATACTATCATTATTATTAATAATATATATATATATATGTATATTTATGGTTGCATGCTTCCGGAACATTCTGTATGATGGTGATTTCCTTAAAGTCTTTATAAAAGAACGGGTCAGCACGGATGCTCGAATCGAAGAAAGATGCAGATTTGGCTTTTGAAGATTATGGTATTAGATATGAAATAAGGATTCATTTCTGATGATACCAGGTGAAGGACTTCTGATACTTATGTGACAGGTATTTCTGTTTTTATATCTTTTTCTTGTAGGTATGGGTGGACGCTAGTCGTTCTGCATTCATATACACTACAATATAATTTTGCTTTGAATTTAAATAACTGTTTATATAACATTTTTATTGTTTTGTTTACTTTTTAATATGATTTAAGTTACAATATTTACGTGTCAATTTACATCTTAAAGTCAAAAATTTCAAAAAAATATTTCAGTTTTTGCATTGGTTTTGAATGCATGATGGATTTTGTGTTTTGAAATCTACAAGATTTTTATAGTGGGGGTAGAGATAGTTCTGTTTGTCCACCTACTTGAAGAGAAACATTTTGAGACAGTCTTTTGCGTGCGCAGTTTGATTGTTTTAAGTGTTAATTGTTATAAAATTTTTAATATACGCATTCTTTCTGAATTTCTATTGCATTTGTTTTTGCATATTTTAATGAAGTATATTTTGTTGCATTTCATATGAGCTGCTTTTGCGCCTGTTATGCAATAATTTTTAGGTAGCTTTCATTACAAAAAGCTACCTATTGCAGCCGTTCGGAGGAAAGCGATTTCAAAAAATTTTGGTATAATTTTATCGATCATGACCCCCAGACCCCGAAACCACCCTCCGTTCAAAATTGATATATATATATATATATATATATATATATATATATATATCCCATATTACGGACTAGCATTTATGATAAGAGAAAGGATTACAACTTTGAAACTATTAAGATATTAAATTTTAATTCCAATGTACATATTTCCATTTTCAGAAATATCATTATCAATAGTTTAATAAGGATAGTAAAGTTAAATTCTAATCATAATAGTATAATAAATGACATTATAAATCTCTATCAAGATGCATTGGATCAGAATTTTCCTATTGGTTTGTTAAATAGTTTGGTAAACAATTTCGTCAAGGATAAAGATTACTGCGACGCTTTACTTTTGGCGATTAAAAACATCGCCAAATAATCGTAGGCTTTATAAGGAGCTCTGTCTGGATGCGACGTTCTTTTTGAATTGGGTTGCTGCTTTGGATGGACGGTTTTAAAGTGTTCTTTTCGAATTCGGTTACTGCTTTGGATGGCCAGTTTTAAAGTTTTCTTTGGCCAGTATGGTCTTGACAGATATGGGGGAAGTTTCATGAGTAATTGCCGGTAAAACCCAGCATGCAAGTCTTTAGCCTTGCGGTCTGTCTCCATTGGTTGTTTTCTTTTCGTTCATGATTTAGTTAGTAAGTTTTTTCCATGGTTATTTTGTTAATTTTCTCTGTAGTTCAGTAGTTTTTGGATTGGATGTGTAGTGTGTGGTTTTTGGTATTATATATATCCATATATATATATATATATATATATATATCCATATATACATATATATATATATATATATATATATATATATATATATATATATATATATATATCTGACCTTTGTCACACTGTAACTCTCGTATTTATGAACGGATTTCGATGTAATTAGGTGTGTACATAGTACATACCAATGTCTCGACCGAGTTCGTTGGCCAGCTTCATCCGTCGTTTTGTTTCAAAATGGCGGCCATTTAAAATTTTTAAAGAAATTTAAAATTTGAAATGTGGTACCAAAAAATTGAAAATGGAAAAATATTTTTTTCTTATGTATTTGACCTTTATACAAAGATTCCGGAGCAGTTTTTGTTTCGTCTATATCTTAAAAAATGGCTGAGTTATAGCATTTTGAATTTCTAGCGTGGCTGACATTTTGAAACGTCCTGATTTTTGTTACGTAATAACAGGCGTATTTATGAATCGATTTGGATGTACCTTGGTGTGTACATAGTACATACAAATATCTCGACCGAGTTCGTTGGCCAGATTCATCCGCCATCTTGTTTAAAAATGGCGGCCATTTAAAAAAAATTTAAAAATTTTTAATTTAAAATGAGATACCAAAAAATTGGAAAATGAAAAAGATTTTTATCGTATGCGTTTGACCTTAATACAAAGATTCCGGAACGGTTTTTGTTTCGTCTATATCTAAAAAAATGGCTGAGTTATAGCATTTTGAATTTCTATTGTGGCTGACATTTTAAAACGACCTGATTTTTGTCACGCGATAACAGGCGTATTTATGAACCGATTTGGATGTAACTTGGTCTGTATATAGTACATGCAAATGTCTCGAGTTCGTTGGCCAGCTTCATTCGCCACCTTGTTTCAAAAGGGTTGCCATTAAAAAAAATGTAATTTAAAATTTAAAATGAGGTATTAAGAAATTGGAAAATGAAAAAGATTTTTTTATGTGTTTGGCCTTGATACAAAGATTCCGGAGCAGTTTTTGTTTCTGAAAATGTGTTCTTTTGTTTATATCTTAAAAAATGGTTGAATTATAGCACTTTAAATTTCTCTCATGGCTAACATTTTGAAACGATCTTGTATTTGTCACGTATTCGCCTATTTCGATGTAAGAAGGCATGTGGATAGTATACATCAATATCTCGACCAAGTTCGCTGGCCAGATTCATCAGCCATCTTGTTTCAAAATGGCGGCCATTAAATTAAAAAAATATATATTTAAAGTGAGGTGCAAAAAAATTAGAAATTGTAAGAGGTTTCTTTCTTAAGTATTTGACCTTGATATAAGGATTCGGGAGCATTTTTTGTTGGTCTTTATCTTAAAAAATGGCTCAGATATAGCAGTTTCAATTTCTAATGTGGGTGACATTTTGAAAAATCTGATTTTTTGCCTACGACAGCACTCGTATATATCAACCGATTCCGATGTGAGTGAGCATGTGCACAACAATTACTAAGGTCTCGACCAAGTTCACTGGTTAGCCTCATCCACCATGTTGTCTTAAAATGGCAGGCACTTTAAGAAATCGCCGAATTTGGCAGACAGATATAAGTTACTTTAAAGAAAATTAGCTTGGATAAAGCTGACTAATTTCGCGAAATTCTCATTCATAATGATTTAGTACTGATAAAAATTAGTATTGAATCTCCTATATTCTGTTTCCACTAAATTGAGCTTCGTGTGTTTGAATAATATAAGTTGGCTTTTTTAAAATAAGGAATATGAAAGCTACCTCTTCCTCCCGGCACTGGCCGGAAGGACTTTTTAAAATTATAATTGAAATATTGAAATATATAAACTGCCAGAACTTTGTTTAACTATTTACTTGTATCTAGTTCATTTTCCTTATTTAAGAATTTTTTTCTTAAGATTCACCCGTTCTACTACTATTTATTTGATTTATTATGAGCTGCATAATTTTAGGTATTTTGTGAGAAGTATCTACAATTAAATTATTTTTTTTCCATAGTTATACACTGTAAAAAAGAAATCTGTAATTCTACAGATGTAAAGTTACAGAAATCTGTATGCTTACTAAAATTTTATCTGTACACTGTACAAAAAAGATGCAAATCTACACTGTAAAAAAAAATCTGTAGTTCTACAGATGTAAAGTTACATGCTTACTAAACTTTCATCTGTAACTGTACGAAAAAATCTGCAAATCTACCAAACTAGTTTTTGTAAAGCTACAGAAATCTGTAACTGTACAAATGAATCTGCTAAAATTACAGTAATCTTACTAAAATTTTATCTGTAACCTGGGTTGCAGTTACATGAAAAGTTCTAGGCATCCCAGTTTCCTAAAAAATTTCTAGTAACCTTACAGATTTTTTGATTTTCGGCGCAAAAGTGCGTCTGTTACAGGAATTTTTGTTGTTGCCGTTACATAAAAAGTTTTAGGAATCCCAGTTTCCTTGAAAAACTTTAGTAACTTTACAGATTTTTTTTTACAGTGTACAAAACTAGTTTTTTAAAGCTACAGAAATCTGTAGCTTTACAAAAGAATCTAGTAAAATTACAATAATCTTGCTAAAACTTTATCTGTAACCCGGGTTACAGTTACACAAAAGTACTAGGAATCCCAGTTTTCTAAAAAATTCTTAGTAAGCTTACAAATTTTTTGATTTTCTGTACAAAAATGTATCTGTTACATGAATTTTTGTTGTTGCCATTACATAAATAGTTCCAGGAATCCCGGTTTCCTAAAAAAATTTTAGTAACTTCACAGATTTTTTTTACAGTGTATAGTTATCATAGATATTATTTAATTCACACTTTATTTAAGTTGAATTTGACGTAAAAAAAGTTTAAACATTGCGTAAAAATTAAGGTACAGTCGCGGAAAAAAATGTAACTACCCCTTACTAACTCTGCAAAAAAATATCGTAGAAGAAAGTTACTGCTACCACACGATTGGTAATAAAGTCTACTTTTAAATGATGTACATAAAATTTGTTTAGGGGGCCATATACATATTAAAACTAACCATATCTTTGCTTTTTTTTTCAATAGCAGTACACAATTCTGACAGCATTAATGAACTCTACACCCTTCAATTAGCCTAAAAACAAATTTTTATTCAATTCGTACGATAAGTTTCCGAGAAATTATTTATTTTAAGATTAGCGTATTTTAGGGGCTGTATCAAAATTGAAGTTCCGTACTGGATTGTCGACTGACAGAGCTCCCTTCTTGATCAAGACATCTTAACCCTTAAATGCCTGATTTTTCAAAAATCATTCTAATAATGTTTTTCGGCTTTCATTTTTTAAATAAATCACGGGAAAAATACTTAAAAAAATCCTATTTTGTTTTAAGTATGGTTTACGGCTAAAAAACAGTTTGTTACTAATCGGCAATACTGGTCTTTAATTGAAAAAATAATTATCCTTGATGAAATTTTATAATATTAAACACACAAGAATTTTAGGAACTATATATAATAAGAAATAAATTTTACTTGCTCACTGCAGAACAAAATAGGGTATTTCGCAAGCTTCCAAACAAAACAAAAAGAACAAGTAGCAACAATTGAAAAAATAAATCTATCTTTATTCTTAAACAGCACAAGTGTTGCCATATACATGTTGAAAATCGATTTAATAATGTTTTCAGAATGTATTTTATTGGAAACATTAGGCATTATAGCTTCAATATCATTCTAATAGTATTTTAGAGCCTAAATTGGGCATGTTGTTGAAAAGCAACACCCGGCATTTAAGGGTTAAGCGCCTGCTAGATTACAGGATAGTTGTAAAGAATTTCAAAATATCTAGTCACATCTATCATAGACCACTTAAACCATCATTTTGCCATTTTTTAAGCATAATTTGAAAACTACTTGGAAGAAAAATGTGAAATTTTGGATTTCCATAAAGCAGGACTTAATAAATCTAAATGCAAAAAAAAAAAAAAAAAAAAAAAAAATGTATGTTGCAATTCATAATTTTTTCGAATTTTAATTTCATAATTCATATCATAAAATTATAAAAATTGCAAATTCAACGTATTTATATTTGGGTATCTTAGTATTATTGCTACACAAAAAATTAGCAGATTAGGAGTATAATTTCAGGAGATATTAATGAAAATATGAAAATGCAATTTAACATTAGAAGCACTAAATTTTGAATGTTTATAATTCAAACACTTATAATTCAAATGACTTGAAATTTGGTGTCTAGGCATAGTTTGAACCGAAGATTGGTAATATCGTGTGATTGGGTATTGCCATTGAAAAAAAAAAGAAGTTTGGGTTCGTTTTAATATGTAGATGGCCCCTAAGCGAATTTTATATACATCATTTAAAAGTAGGCTTTATTTTCAATCGTTCGATACCAGTAACTTTCTTCTACTATAATTTGTGGAGGAGTTAGTAGGGGGTGTTTACTTTTTTTTTCCACGACTATACAACTGTTTTACCATGTTATCTAATTTTAAGAGATTTAAATTATATGTTTATGCAAATATTTTACAAGATCACCCGAAAAATATTCGATTTATTTTTCGAAGTGGTAATTCATGCAGTTAAACCCAAGTTAAGACAATTAATTAAATATATATACACATACAGTGAAACCTCCCTGTGCGACCACCTCCATTAAGCGACCATCTCCCTGAACGACCATTTTTTCATGGAACGAAATTTATTCCCATAGGCTCAATACTAATTTTACCTCTATTCAGAGACAACCCCAGTTGAACTTCCTCCATGAGCGACCCATTTCTTTGAAGAAAATGAAACAAATTCCGTTTTTTCCTGGTTGCTTGAAGAAGGTTTTATTAGAGTAATTCCGGAGAGCGCATTATTCATCAAACTTCTTAACCAAGTTTACAATTTTTATTTATTCCAGCAACTTTTAAGTGTTTAAACCCCTTTGTGCCTTTTAGGCAATGAATTTAACTTTGATGACAAAGTAAGGATGACGGTCAATAAACTCCCCTGCCCTATTATGTCAGGAAACTCTCAAAGAAATAGATAAATTAATGAAATCATCATAATTTGTTCCCGTCCAAAAAAAAATTGCATTTATTTACTGAACTTCGAAAGGATTTGGAAATAAAAGTTATAGTAGATAAAACCGTAAAATCAAAGCAAACGTCAATGTATTCATTTTTTACACTCTGCACTAATTAACTCATGTAATTAACTTTTGTTTTGATACTTAAATTTTCATATTTTTTCATAATGTGAAAAAATAAGTTTTAGTAACATTAATTGTTACCTTTTTTCAACAATTAAAATCTAGATTTAAATATGACCTCCATTAAGAGACTACCTCTCGGAGCGACCAATTTTTATTGAAACGGAATGTGGTCGCTTTAGGGAAGTTTTACTGTATGTATAAATAAAACAAACATGTTTTTACTTTCGCTTTTTGTATATTTTTTGAGAAGTTTTTCATAATAATCAAATTAAGATTTAGAAGTAAGGACCCATTAAAAATAACCTAAGGTTTTTTTTTTTTTTTTGAAAAGCCTCCAATATGCTATTCCTTTCGGGCAACAATTAAAGTGTCGTCTCTAAAAAATAACGTTACGTTATAGAATCCAGCCGTAAAACAAAGCCTATATATCATTGTACTGTTAAATACCGATAATCTCTACTGCAGTTTTTTAAACTTCTAAGCATTGCACATCTTTAATTTTTACACCGTCGTCGTACATGGAAAAAAAAAAGTACTTTTAAATGCAATTTGTTTGAATATTGCATCTCAATTTATTTTTGAGATATTAATTTATTTTTGTAGTTTTTAACACCATTTCTCCGATGGTGGCAACTGAAGTACTCCATTTCTTTAAAAAGTAAAGGAAATATAGTTGGAAAATAGTATATTGTTATATCTTTTTGTTGCCATAACAACTGGAAAAAAAATTTAATTAAAATACGTGGTATTTTGAAAAAATATAAATGAATGATTTCTGATAAAGCATGGAGCTATTATAAACTATATTCAATTTTAAGTATCCATATTAATGTTACAAGCAAATGAAAGCATACGAATCATTACATAGGCATTTTTTTTTGTCGAGTTTCTTGCATGACGACATCGCTTTTTGCTGGGTTTGTGTATTATTCTGTGATAGTTACCTCATATGCATATTTTTCTGTACATGTCTTTAAAAAGACTCTATCGTAAATGTGGTATTCTTGAGCGGATGGGAATGACGCCATTTTATATAAAATAAAAGCATCTGTTTTAAGTCTTAAAAATTAAATATGTTTTGTACTATCTGTATATATATATATATATATTTTCATCGGGGGACGACGTTAAATTCTGAAAAAGCAGAATTCTTATTTTCTAGTTTTGTTTTTCTTTATACTTACTCGCACACATACTCACGAACAACGTCGAAATAAACGCAAGTGCCGCCATTCAGACAAAAATTTTTCCTCGGGCAAGGTCCCTTTTTGAAAGGCCATAGCGTTGAATCTGTGTTAAAACAACAAGGAATACATTAAAAAAGAGCTTACAATATGGGATTAAAAGAAATTAATATATATAAACGTAACAAAACATAAAATTTTCCCGAATTTTGATTTATAGCTGCTTTAAATTACACATACACATATAAATGTACAAACCTGTCAGATATACAGAATGCGTCATATATTCGTGCAAACTTAAAAAAATCATAAAAGAAGTAATGCTCGGAAAAAAATGTTGGTTTGCGCGAATATGATAAGAGGGACATTGGATTTTTTTTTCCATGTATTAAAAAAATGATTACAAAAGTAACCGAAAGAGGGCGCTCACACGTCCTACTGAGACGTTTTATGCAAATCAGGCAAACACAAACAGACAATGAAACAAGTTTTGACAATGAAAGACAATGAAACATTTATTTTAAAGTAAAAGATTTTCAACATGACCACCACCAAGAGGTATTGGGTAAGGCGCGTCAACACGCCTATTACAGCTGAGTGTAGCATGTGGTGCCGCCGTCGATCCGTGGAATGACATCTTTCAGTTCCACCAAAATGTTTGGGGAGCCCCGGAGCACACGGGACTTATAATGTATCCCCACAACCAAAAATTTGCCGCAGTCAAGTCTGGAGATCGTGAGGGCCACTCAAACTTAATCTTGAATTATCACTCGGTCTTCAGTGAAAGTGTCTAATAGGAAAGTGTTGACTTCACGTGCAAAGATAGGTGGGGCACTATCCTGCATGAAGCTGATGACAGGTAACGCATGTCTTTCCTGCAGTTCAGGTACAACGTATTCACGCAAAAGAGTCTCACTTATCTAATACCTAGTGGTGGTCATGTTGAACATATTTTACTTTAAAATAAATGCACAGTGTCATATTATTGTGATTATTTTTCATTGTCTGTTTGGGTGTCCCTGATTTACATAAAACGTCTTAGTATGACTTGAGAGCTCCCTCTTTCGGTTACTTTTGAAAAAAAAAATTATACATGGAAAGAAAAAATACAATATACCTCTGATCATATTCGGACAAACCGAAAATGTTTACTTCTTTTATTATGATTTTTTTTAAAGTTCGCACGAATTTAGGACGCACCCTATATATATATATACATAGCTGCCAACTCGTCCACTTTTTTGTAGCACAAAAATGTAACAGAAATTTTTGCCTTATTTAATCGGCAGATTACGGCGATTTAAAAGGGTAAAATTTATCATAAAATTTTTGTGGTACAAAAAAGCGTAAGAGTTGGCAGCTATGTATATATATATATATATACATACATATGATCATTAAAAAACCATTACAATTTACCAATAAAAAATGCCCTTTTTTTAAAGAAATTTATTTTTTGACAATTAAACTGTTCCTCTTAACATATTCAACATAGATTTGAAAACATAATAAAAAAAATAAAATGAGCAGAAATTAAACAAGTTGGAAATTGCTCGTCAAACGTGGCAAATGAGGTGCGTTCGTACTATAACTAGTTTTATAATTATTTTTTGCACCCCATATTGTACTGAATGTATAGTTTTTGCGCTTCATAAGTGCATAGTCTGTAACATCATTAAAATGCACTTACAATAATTTTTCCCCCATTCCCCGTAATGTAACGGAAAACTTTTGACTGTCCTTGTAATTAAACTATACATTCGATTTTCATAAAATTTGAAATGGCTCGACAAAATTTTGCAGCAATTATATATTTAAAATTTCAGACCATTCGGAAGGCTGTAAAATCATTAAAATGCATTTGCAATAACTTTTTCCCATTGGCCATAATGTAACGGAAAACTTTTGGGTGTCCCTGTAATTAAACTATACATCCGATTTTCATAAAATTGGAAATGGCTCAACAAAATTTTGCAGCAATTATATATTAAAAATTTCAGACCATTCGGAAGGCTGTAAAATCATTAAAATGCATTTGCTATAATTTTTTCCCATTGGCCGTAATGTAACGGAAAACTTTTGGGTGTCTCTGTAATTAAACTATACATCCGATCTTCATAAAATTGGAAATGGCTCGAGAAAATTTTGCAGCAATTATATATTAAAAATTTCAGACCATTCGGAAGTCTGTAACATCATTAAAATTCACTTGCAATAATTTTTCCCATTGGCCGTAATGTAAAGAAAAACTTTTGACTGCCCCTGTAATTAAACTATACATCCGATTTTCATAAAATTGGAAATGGCTCGACAAAATTTTGCAGCAATTATATATTAAAAATTTCAGATCATTCGGTCGGGTAGTTTTTGCTCTGTTATAAGCGGACGGACGGACAGACAGACGGACAGACAGTCGGACTGAACGACGACTATAGGTGCTACGTATTTATATAATTACGAACGCACCTAAAAATGGATATTTGTAAAACCAGGACATAATCTTCAGGTCCCAAATGCCTAGAGTTCCGCAAATAAAGTGTGTGGTTTCATCTTCATATTAGCCATAAAGAAAGCTAAAGAATATGAATTTGGGACTACCAACACACAAAAAATAGAGAGATAAATTATTGAAAAACAAATAAGTTTAAAATAAAACGTGATTAAAAATGATTAAGAAATAATATTCCCATTATCATATTGAAAGCATTGCTGACTAAGAATGAGGCAGCATAAAAAAATATATACATATACTTTTCGCGTTACATTTCTTCAGGTTTTTTTGGTGCATGAATTTATAGATGTATAAATGCATAGTTGCCAACTTGTACGGATTTTTGCTACCACTAAAATTTAACAGAAATTTTTGTATTTTTTAATCGTTAGAAAAAGTCACATTTCGGCGAATTGTTTTTGATAAAATTGCCTATTAAATTTTAGTGGTGAGAAAAATCTGTACAAGTTGGCAGCTATGATAATTGTTTCAATAAATTACTGAGTACCAATATTATAAATGTTAATACTCTACAGTACCATTTCAACAGTTTTCATTTTGTTCCTATTATTATTTTAAAATTCATAACAATCATAACTTAATGAAAATAATTATCAAATGTTATAATAAAGTTCTGTTGACAATAAAATCAGAAAACGTGACTATTTGTCATTATAATTTATTAGAAAATGTATAATATTTTTTCAAAGATTTTTCAATATAGTCTAAAAATATTTATAGCCTTGTTTTTATCTTTCTACAAGCTTGAGATCTAATTTTAGAATATGCACTTAGATTATGTCGAAGAAATTAGAAATCATTCCATTAATTGGAAAATAGTTTTTTTTAAAGAACTTTTTTTGTCTTAAAGTGCTTAAGATGCGGCGCTGTGTCATTATTATTTTTTTTAAATAACATTTTTTCGAAAATATTTTAAGATGGTTTGATTAAAAAATATTCAATAAATTATAGTACGTTTTAAGAACTATAATTCAGGGTGTTCACATGAAACCTCCCTGATTTCAAATTAGAGCTTTACAGTTTGCGGCATCAGCAACACAAGTTTATTTTGCTGCAATTTTCTTTCCGAAAGAGTTAAATTTTAACAAAATTGTACAAGCCATCGATTCAGTCACATCTGTCATGCTGTGCAACACGTGGATTGAGATTGAGTATCGACTGGACATTCTGAGAGCTACAAACGGAGCTTCTGCCATCGAAATAGTCAGGGCCAGAGGACTCGAGTGTGGCGTGATCAGTAATCGACCGACTTCTCACTAGTGTTGGAATTCACACCGGGAAATTTTGAATAGCAATTTTCTTTGTGGAATATCTATCATCTTATAAAACAATAATAATTATTTAAACTTACTGGTGAGAATTCAGAATCCTTAAATAAAAATTCAGCCAGATATGGAATGCTACAGCGTTGCCGCCTCTGGCTGATTTTTTATTGAGGGATTCCAAATTCTCACCAGTAAGTTAAAAAAGTTATTATTGTTTTATTTAGATGATAGATATTCCACAAATAAAAGAAAATTGTTATTCAAAATTTTCCGGTGTGAATTCCAACACTAGTGAGAAGACGGTCGATTAGTGATAACGTCACACTCGTGTCCGCTGGCCTTGAGTATTTCGAAGGCAGAGACGGAGCCCATATGGAAATGCACACATAGATAAAAATGTAACTTTTTCAGACAAATAAATGTTTCCAGCTAAATAAACTTGTTGTCATGACATATCAATAATGCACACAACAAAAATTTACTGTTTCGGAATTTTTTTCTTTTGCAGCAAAATAAACTTGTATTGCTATTCCTGATATCGCAAACCGCAAATCTCTAGGTCACGTACGATCTTAGTTTTCGTACGATTATATAATTTGAAATCAGGGAGGTTTCATGTGGACACCTTGTATATAGAATATATGTAGAATTTTTCAAACAAAATTATTGTGCAATTAGTATTAGTTTTCGTTTATGCGAATTTTACATGAGAAAAACTAATTATTGAAAAAAGATTATTTAAAAAAAATTATATAATGAGTATTAATACTTCAAATGAAAATCAAATTTCAATTGAAAATTCACTAGGTTGGTCTTTGCGCCTTTTAAGCAATTAATTTGAAATTTGATTTTCATTTGAAATATATAATGGGTATTTTTTACTTTTATCGACAGAAAACAAAGCATTTTTATATACCGGGTGATCCAAAAGTCAGGACGAACTTTAAAAATGAATAATTCGAAAACGAATCTAGATACAAAGATACCGTTTGCACCAAACGGATGGAAAATAAACCGAGTTTTGTGTGGCAACGAAAAAAATAGTTTTGTAGCGACCAGCAGATGGCGCTGTAGGGTTTTATTGCACCAAAAGATGATTTACAAATGAAAAAAATGTTGACAACTTACAAGTCAGCTTAATTACAGTTAATTAGTCCTACAATAAATGTTCAATGTGCTGTCCATCATTCAGAAGAACAGCTGTGAGACGAGACACCACACCGTTCACAGCATTTAGTAGCATTTCTTGCGTTATGGCAGACACATTTTGGCGGATGGCATCTTTCAGTGCTGCTAGTGATGCCGGTTGGTCGCGGTACAATTTTGACTTCAAGAATCCCCACAGCCAAAAGTCACAGGGTGTCAGATCGGGAGATCTTGGAGGCCATGCGTGATTAAAGTAGCGACTGATAATGCGATCCTCCCCAAATGTTGAGCGTAGCAGGCGTTGCACAGGCAGAGCAATATGAGGTGGTGCTCCATCTTGCATAAAGGTGATTTTTGGAGTGCCTGTCGCGCTTGTAGCTCTGGAATAATGCTGTTCTGTAACAGTGCTACATATCGCTGACCAGTGACAGAAATTGTTTTGAAACCCGTCTGTGTGACTTCCTCGAAAAAAATAGACCAATTATGAAATCAGCAGTGAAGCCACACCAGACTGTCACTTTAGGCTTTTGCAAGGGTACCTCAACAAATGCATGTGGATTTTCTGTGGTCCACACTCGACAATTGTGGGTGTTAACAGCGCCAGAGAGTGTGAAATGCGCTTCATCTGTCCAAAGCACAGTGTGAAGCCAGTCGTGCTTCTCTTCCATCTTATTGAATACCAAATTCGCAAATTCTCGGCGAGAGTCGAAGTCAGGAGGTTTCAGTTCTTGGTTATGTTGCAACTTGTAGGGATACCGTTGCAAAGTTATTCGCAGTGCTCTCCAGACACTTCCATACGACACTCCTGTCTGCCTCAAATCTTCTCGAGCACTGAACTCTCCATGTGCAGCAACCGCCGATATGGATTACACCATCTGCTCCACTGCCGTGACAACAGCAGCAGCTGTTGAGGGACGTTCACTTCTTTAACGTGACGCCAAAGAACCTGTAGCATGAAATTCCTTCATCATTTTGTTGAATGCGGAAGTCGTTATTGTTCCTTTGCTATCTCACATAACCTTCATGTAGCCATATTCTCTAAATGCCGCGATTGGCACTTTCCAAATTCTTATAATACAGTTTAACTAAGAGGGCTATCTCAACTATGGACAGCATTTCGATGCATACAAGCTTTGACAACCATTATCTGCTGCAGTTTCTCCTTTTTATATCGTTTGTTGTTTTGCATAATCCTACATCAGAAATCCGACAGCGCCATCTGTTGGTCACCAACAGAACTATTTTTTTTCATTGGCACACAAAACCCGGTTACTTTTCCATCCGTTTGGTGTAAACCGTATCTTTGTATCTTGATTCGTTTTCGAATTATTCATTTTTAAAGTTCGTCCTGACTTTTGGATCACCCGGTATAAAGAAAAACCAATTTTATCTTTAAATTTCTCCTTTTTGTAAAAAAAAAAAAGTTCTTTTAAAAAGAATACTTTTTTGGATTTTTGATAATACAGATGAAAATAGGAGAGTTCACTGCACACTTTTCACTATCATCTTTCAATTTTAGCGCATATATATTGAAATGTAATTATGTAAATTAATTTAGTGCATACGAAGGTGCATACATTAACCCTCCTAGTACCAAGTTTTAATATTTTATGAGCATTCTTAGTTTTACATAATTTTGAATCAGAAATTTAATTTTATTATATGTAACTTCTCCCTACGATGTGTCTAAACATCCAAATTTCTACAAATTTCTAAACACCCAAGTTCGTAAAACTTGCGTAATAAGTTTGCATTAAAAGACCTTAGGAACTTCTGATTTTAACTACGGACAAATAAATTTAAAAAGACTTTTATTTTGAGAAAGGAAGTTGATTGTTACAGCTTTTAAAGGATTAATTACTCTAAAAAAGTAATCATAAGAGGAATCGAGAAGATACGTCAAAAGTATCTTAACACACAAATTTCTAAGCACACAATTCCGTAAAGGAAGGCATAAATTGTTTGCTTTAGTAACAATGTCGAACTTTGGTTTTCAACTGCAAACTGCTAAATTGAAAAAGGCTGATATTTTGAGAAAAGAAATTGATTTTCATTGCTTTTAAATGATTGTTTACTCTATGAAATAAATCACAAGATGAATCCTTTAGTTAAATCACTATTATTTTAAGGCACAAAATTCTCCGAATACAAGTCCGTAAAGGAAAAGCTTAAAATGTCTGCTTAATTAACAATTTTGAATTTCGGATTTTAAAAGTGGATTTGTGTACAGATAAGTTTGTGTAAAATATGGAAAGATGGCCGCCAAGCCCATCATGCATAATTTTAAAACATTTGAATTTTCATAAACACGTTAAGAAGTATTTAGTACAGTAGAAAAGGATTACTATCAACAGATACGAAAGCATTCGACTTACAAATGGTAACTTTCTTAATGGAAAATGTTAAATAAGTACCATAATATAAGCTTGGAAATTTGATATCCCACCATTTTTTAGCCGCAGCTTTCAACTTTTTTTTTAGCTTGGCTTTTTTTCTTTTACTTTTGAAAAATTGGTTTTTAGTAGATACACTTTATATGCTTGTCCTTTATGCGTTTATCAATTTATGTGCCTTTTAGCTTTATTCCGATGCGACGTTTCTAATGATAAAAATTTTCATTTATACGATAAAATGAATTTTTAATTTTTTTATACGCTTTTCTCATATGAGAATTACAAATTCAAAATTCATTTTGAAATAATAAATTTATTTCTGCTCTAGATTCTCCATACATACATTTCTTGTTATTAGTATTTTTATATTCTTCATTGTTACAGGAAACATATTTTTTTAACACAGAGGAAAAGAGATGTGTTTGACCAAAGATATATAAATTCATAAAAACTTTCTTTTTCTTAAGTGAGGTTTCATACAAAACACATATATAAAGAAATAATCAACTTGATATATTTCGGTTTCATTAGGGATAAAAACCATTATCATAAAAATTCATCATCGATCAAGACGAATGACACCGGACCATGAAATATGTACAACATCATCATCTTGATGGATGATGATAATGGTTTCTATACCTAATGAAATCTAAACATGTCAAGTTGTTTATTTGTTTATATATCTGTTTTGAGTGACACCTTACTTAAGTAAAAGAAAGTTTGTTTAACAGTAGACTTGAGAACCACCTTAAGTAAGGTACCATACAAAATACATATATGAACAAATAAACAACTTGACATGTTCCGGTTTCATTAGGGATAAAACCATCATCAATAAACATTCATCGTCGATCAAGACGAATGACACCGGACAATGAAATATACACAACATAATTGTCTTGATCGATGATAAATTTTTATGCTAATGGTTTTTTATCCCTAATGAAACCGAAACATGTCAAGTTGTTTATATATCTATTTCGTGTGACACCTTACTTAAGTAAAAGAAAGTTTGTTGAACAGTAGACTTGAAAACCACCTTAAGTAAGGTGCCACACAAAATACATATATAAACAGATAAACAACTTGACATGTTCCGGTTTCATTAGGGATAAAACCATCATCAATAAACATTCATCGTCGATCAAGATGAATGACACCGGACAATGAAATATACACAACATAATTGTCTTGATCAATGATAAATTTTTATGCTAATGGTTTTTATCCCTAATGAAACCGAAACATGTCAAGTTGTTTATATATCTATTTCGTGTGACACCTTACTTAAGTAAAAGAAAGTTTGTTGAACAGTAGACTTGAAAACCACCTTAAGTAAGGTGCCACACAAAATACATATATAAACAGATAAACAACTTGACATGTTCCGGTTTCATTAGGTATAAAACCATCATCAATAAACATTCATCGTCGATCAAGACGAATGACACCGGACAATGAAATATACACAACATAATTGTCTTGATCGATGATAAATTTTTATGCTAATAGTTTTTATCCCTAATGGAACCGAAACATGTCAAGTTGTTTATTTGTTTATATATCTATTTTGTGTGACACCTTACTTAACCCCTTGAGGGGCAAGCAAAAATGCCTCTAAATATTGAATTCTCACCGGAATAATCGAAAAATTTTATTTTTAAATAAGGAAAAGCAATTTTTCAACGATTTTCCTCCAAAGTTAAAAATGTAAAATTTTCTAGTGAGAATCTTGTTTAAATTAGGTGGGATATATTTTATCCCACCGCCCCTCAAGGTGTTAAGTAAAAGAAAGTTTATTGAACAGTAGACTTGAGAACCACCTTAAGTAAGGTGCCACACAAACAGAATATGATCAAGCTGAAGTTGGGCCCAGGGCCTGTTAAAAAGTCCTCCCCCCTACCTCCCCATTCCTGGCCGAAACTTTCAGAAAAAAAAGAAGGTTTATTTGATGAGTTGACAAAGTTGTTTGGGTGAAAGTTTCAAGTTTACAAAAAAAATTTAACTTACAAGAATAATCAAGAAAATGAATTACCGTCCACTTTCTCAAATAAGCATTTGTATAATTCACAAACATCTATGATCCACAGTTTATGTTGCAGAATAAATGAGGACGTCTTTTTTAAAACTCGCCTTATCCAAAATCATAAAAATTGCGTTTTCCCTAACAGTCTAGTAATTATTTTAAACTATAATTCTGACATTGTAAAATCCTCGTTTATATTGAAACCAATAGATACAGTATGCAGTTTTTGGCATTTCCCCCAAATTTGATTTTCTGGATATGGCAAGTTTTGAAAATTATAGGTACTCTCAAATTGAAAAGGACTTTTACAGAAAAATTAAATATAGAGGTTTTTAATTACAGTAAAACTTTGTTTTTACGTCAGGGACCGAAATATAAAATGCAAACAGTGGAAAAACTTAAGTTGTGAGAAAATACACCCAAATTTGTGGGCCCTTGAAATTGGTGGGCCCAGGGCCGAGGCCCCAGAGGCCCGTTTATTAATCAGGCCCTGCACACAAAATACATATGTAAACAAATAAACAACTTGACATGTTTCGGTTTCATCAGGGATAAAACCATCAATAAACATTCATCGTCGATCAAGACGAATGACACCGGACAATGAAATATATACAACATAATTGTCTTGATTACCCTTTACTACCAAAACGTTTACCGAGTTATGATAATTTGAATTTTATAAATTTTCCGCATTTTCTGGTACTAAAGTTTTCCAGTGTTTTAGAGTAAGAAAACATCAGAAATTAAAAAAAGATGCTCATGTTACACGAGGGTGCTGCATACAAGGAACGATACGGTGTGTTTGGCTTCTCAGCGTGTTTTCCTTTCTATGTTTTTCAGTTATATATATATATATGTAATATTCAGTCCGTACGTTTGAAAACTCATAAGTGGTATTCCACTATATAAAGTTAAAAAAAGGTTTACTTAAACAGTTTTAGTTTATTTTGTGTTTTCATAAAAAAATGTTTCATAAATATAAATCTTTTAAAGTATTAATTAAAATGTATGAAACAATCAGTTACCTGTTGTTGATTCTGTATTTACAACCACCGTAGCAGTCGCTGTTGCATTGCCCAATACATTTACAGCTCGGCACTCGTAATCACCGTTATCATTAGTAACCACTTTATTAATTATTAGATGAGAATACCGCCTGTAAATGAACAGAAAAAAAAAACTATTAACAAACATATAATGCTCCTTATAAATATGTGTCAGCATTTAACCCATTTGTGCCTGAATTTTTGTTTTCTCAAATTTGTTGGTAAAATCACTTTAAAATGTTGCAAAATGAACTGCAAAAATACTAAAAAAAAAAAAAAAAAAAAAATCTAATTTTTTTTTTTTTGTATTTATTTGATAAAATGTAAACGTATTAAATATGGGAATATGCATAATATTTGTAATAGTACAACGGGTGATCAAATGAAAAGGTACGAAACGACATGGTGGGTACAAATGTTAAATGTAGACTTTATTCAAAATATTCACCATAGGCCTGAGCACAACGATCCCACTGATGAACAAGCCGCAGGATTCCTTGTTCCCAGAATTCCTGTGGCCGTGAAGAGATCCAGTCCTTCACAGCGTCCTTGAGTACGTCGTCCGAGTTGAAGAGCTTTCCTTTCAGGTGTTTCTTCAGTGGACCAAACACATGAAAATCGCAGGCGACATGTCCGGACTGTAGGGCAGATGGTCCAACGTCTCCCACTTGAACTGGTCTCGGGTCATCACCCATACTCTCACGGCCTGCACGAAAATGGGCACTCCATTTTCTGACAGACTTGTCAGAGACACATTTCTCCCCGTAAACTGTCACCATCCGGCGATGAGTAGCTGCCGGTTTCTCACCTTCCGCTGTCAGGAATCGGATAACACCTCTCTGCTCCTCAATCGTCGAATTTTGCAACGCGAACGCCATCTTGTCCGGACTGCCGCATCATTTGGACGCCGCTTTTGATAAGAGCCTCTGCTCTCTACTGCGCATGCGGGCACCCGCGCATGCTTTGATCCCAGTCAGAGACTCCAATCGCATCCCGAGATGTCTCGCTACGTTCTCCCATGGCGGAATATGCAAATATTTAACTGTTACGTTTTTACGTCGTTTCGTACCTTTTCATTTGATCACCCCTTGTAGAATATGCATAATTATATGTTTTGTCTAAATTTATATAAAATAAGCTTTTAAATTGCATATTACATGCTAAAATTAGTGATTTTATGAACTACTAAATATATATATATTTATTTCTTTACAGAGACTAATAACATCATAAGTATTAGTAATAAACTAAGAATAATCGTATTTGAGGCTTAAAAACAATTTGTTTCATAATCATCTTCAAAAGAACTTTACATGAATAACCGTCTCATAAATGATTAATAAAAATAGTACCCATTCGTGCCTAGCGCCCCAAATTTTGTATGTTCTAAAAATGCATAAAAAATAGGCTTGAGCATATAATTTCGCAATTAAAAAAAATACGTATTTCAAGGAAGTCTACAAGCTAAGATTATAACTTATTTATTTGGATCCTTGGTTGAAAAAACACAAACTTACTTTTTACATTTCGCCATCTTGAAAAATGAAAAATCTATAAACTACAAAAAAAAAAAAAAAAAAAAAAAAAAACCCTTCGTTTAAGCAAATAAATTCTTATGCTGTCATCTTTCGGTAACAGATAAATATAGGTAATAGGGTAATAGGTATATAGGTAACTAGATAATTATTTCATGCAATTTTCATGTTATAAAAAAGAAGAAAATTATAAAAAATTATTAAAATTCGAAACATAAATGGGTTAACAAATTTTTAAACGTCAAATTTTGTACTTCCAGATTTCTAAATTTCATGAAAATATCGATTATAAAATCTAAAGCAGACGATAGCAAATTTTCATAATTATACACCTAATACAACGCGCCAGCTACAAATTTATACTCATGTCTAGAAATTAAGGGTAAGTGACCAGCTGCTTTCGATTTTACATGTTTTGTCAAATATCTACTGAAATTCTTGAGGAATTGTTCTTGAACTTCTAGGATGTAAAGAACATGTTGTTTGACTTCATATTTCTCAGTGAAGATTTAGTCGGGAGGATAATTAGGAGGCTAATAATAAATTTAATAATAAAATAATATTTGCGATCACCCTAGTGACAGAAAGTGATAAAAAAGGGTCTGCCACTGAATTAAAGGACTATGTAAGTCCTGTTCAATGCGTGCATTTGTATACGCATAGATGTTAACATTTCTGTGAAATATTCAAAAGTTTTTTATTTAAGCATACAGAGTTTTCGATCAAATTTAACACAACTTTCCGAAAACATGACAAAGAACAGTAGAAACAGTGTATTGCAATTAAAATATGAATATATTGAACATTTGATGAGATATGGGAATTTATGTGAAATATATGTTTTAATTGCTCATACTTGGAAGATTCTAAAATTTTTATGTTGTCAGATTTTTTTAGGTAACTTCTATAAAAAGACCCGTCAGATAATGTTTAAAACTCAGAAAGATATAGTGAGCTGATTGAAAAGTTGTGGAAAATCCCTTATAATAAAGCTATTTTTAGGAAGCAACTCACTATATCGCTCCTATCTTTGTGAATTTTCGCGATATTTGACTAGACTTTTTATATGAGTTTCCCTAAATAGCTGACTACCGAATTATGAAATAAACGTTTTGGCATCTTCTACGCATGCGCAGTTAAAAATTATTTCATACAAATGCCCATATATCATTAGATATTCAATATATTCACGTTTTAATTGCAGTATACTGTTTCTACTGTTCTTAGTTAGATTTTCGGAAAGTTGTGTTAAATTTGGTTGAAAACTCTGCATGCTATACGCAAAAAACTTTTGAATTTTTCACAGAAACGTTAACATCTTCACGAATATGCGTGCTTACACAAATGCACACAAACGTTGAACAGGATTCACATAGTCAATTATTAAAGTGACAAACTATTTTGATTATTTTCTGTTACATATGTGATCGCAATTATTATTTTTCTATTAAATTTATTATTAGCCCCTTAATTGTCCTCCCGACTAAATCGTCACTGAGAAATATGAAGTCAAGCATGTACTTTACATAAAAAGGGGTGGAAGGATTTGTACTTTGTGCCAATATATTAAGAAAGAGAAACAATGTAGAAAGACACAAACATAAATATGTATAAAAAGCATACAACTGTTTCGAAACCTCTAAGGTTTCATCATCAGTGCTATAAAATCAACGATAAAATTAAAACTCTGGATTAACACTATTTATACCGGTGTCAAATGTCACCTTCTAAAAAAACTTCGATTTATGGGGTCAGGTAACCTTTGGAGCGTCCAAAAATCGATTTTTTAAAAAATAGCTTATAATTAAATATGATTCTTTGGGAACATTTAATAGCAAACCCTATACAAAAAATCACATTAGAAGAGAAGTTATGTCTAAAACACTTTGAGCTTTTGCTATATGATCAACGGGTTTTTCAATCTTTAAAACCAATTTTCTCAAAACAGCGATTTTGATCATTGCGCGCACGATTTCTGAAAAACGGTTGCCTAGAATTTCACGAAATTTTTGGTGGATGTATTAAACGTACAGAAGCACAAAATGACCTACTATTATGTTTCTCAAGTAAGAAGTTTAGAATTCACGGCTACTTTTGTATAAAAAAATCTCGATATTTCGAATTACTCTAAAAAATAATTTTTTCTCTGGATCTACAAGTTTTATTTTTTTCATTGTAGGTCATTTTGAAAACACTTTATATCTGTACTCATTAAAAAAAATTTTGGCTTGTTTCAGCCATTCAAATGGGAAAAATCATGCGCGCAATGCATGCAAGAATAATTCTTTCGTAAAAATTGTATTATCTTAAAAAAAAAAAAAAAAAACTATATATGTGTATACTTTTTCTAACAACTTTGATTGATAAAATAAATCGTTCCTAACATGTGTTTTCAATTTTATAATTAAAATTTAATTAGTTAAAGAATGACTGCAATTCTTACAGAGGTCACTTTTCCATGTACTTTATTGGTTCAAAGGTTACCTGACCCCTTAAGGTTATTCATTTGTAATTTTCAGTTAGAAACACAATTACAAATAATTTTTAATACATTGAAGGCTTTTTTATGCTTATTATACTCAAAAACTGTGAGCAAAATAAACATAAATCAAAACTTTAAAAAGGTGTCATTTGACACCGGTAGAAATAGTGTTAAAGGGGGGGGGGGAGGAGAAAGAGAGCTAGAAAGGCGTATCTTACAGCTCGAGTATCAACGGCGAAAAACATACATTTACTCCGTTGACAGTCGAGCTGTCTAGCTCTCTGTATCCTCCCCCCCCCCCGCCTCTTTAATCCAGGGTTTTAATTTTATCTTTGATTTTATAGCACTGATGATGAAACCTTAGAGGTTCCGAAACAGCTGTATGCTTTTTATACATAATTATATTTGTGTCTTTCTACGTTGTTTCTCTTTCTTAATATGCACTTTACATCCTAGAAGTTCAAGAAAATATTCGTCAAGAATTTCAGTATGTATTCGACAAAACGTGTAAAATCGAAAGCGTCCGGTCACTTACCCTTAATTTTTGGACATGAATGCATTTCAAAAGCTTGTCAGTTACTTACTTTCCTGAACAAAAATACATTTACTCAGTTAATGTGATTTTGAATTTCCATTAATACTGTTTTCAAATCCAAAGGAGCTACTTTCTGTTACATTTCTGATTTATTTTTGTTCGGAAACACATGAAATTGGTAGGTGTTCTTAGCCAAAAACTATGTAATCGAATGGCGTTTTCCATTTTTTGATAAAGGTAAAAGATCGCTCAGAAAATACTGTCAAAATGGGCGCTTTGAACCAAATATCCGGACATGCAGCGCGGAAAAGGAGAAAACCTGTCGGCACGTTAAAAAATCGATTATAACTCGATAACTAATTCATTTATCAAAAAGTGGAAACGCCATTCGATTCCGAGCCGCTTCGATAGTTAGGGCTTCTAATTTTATGCCTTTACGTTTAAAAAAGAGTCTAGAAATTTTCGCGTTTTGGAGCAGGGAATTTGAGAACCGCCTTAATGCGGTTCTCCTTAATGCGGTCAGTTATGATATCTAACGCCATCTATGAATAAACTTCGGCAATATTACTAGTGGGCTGACTTTCAACTAGTTAATTTCTTTTAATATTTCGGAAGTTCATAACTTACGAAATTGCCCAACTAATTTGTAGACACCCTGTATATATTTTTTGTAAACATAAATTTAAAAAGTCATAATTTCCAGTCGAATGGCTATTTTTGTTTGTTTTTACTCTGACAATTTGGACATTAAAATGTTTCTTTGTATTTTGGCCAACTGTACCTTCTTGCATTACTAGATATAAAATAGCTGTAGGAAAATGGAAAGAGCTAATGATAGATTTTTCTGTAAGTTTGTCCTAAATAAGTCCCCTCCCCTTCTTTTTTTCCAATAAAGTTACCGGAAATAGTTATATATACTACAATATGTTACGGTGTTAAGTTTTTCATATACTGAATGAATTTGGTGTCCATTTGATTGAAATGATTCAATAAGTTTTACAATTGGTTTTAAAATGGGGGCTTTTTTTTTTCAATTCTATTCCAAAACACATCATCTAAAAGTTTTTCTTTAGCTGATAAGCTTCATCGCTAACGGTCATAATTTGTAATAAAAGCTTATTATCTTTTATACTTTTAACCCATTATTGTTTTTTGAGATAATAGTTTCCCACCATAGGTTAATTTTGTCATTATCATTTTCTACAGGGTTAATGGGTCTTATTGGTTATTTTGTGCACGCTGACTTATCCCAGAAAGCCTACACATTTCTCCTCACGTCTGTGGGTACTGATATAGTCTGTTTTTTTCGTCCGATGTTGAAGCATGAACACATCGTTTTTCTGTTTTTGGAGTAAATTTCTGTTTCATCTATCTAAGTACTACATCTAAGTTCTGATACACATCACTACTTGTATTACATACTACTACGAGAAGAACGGAAAGAAAACTTTCTTCTACTCTCGTACTGGTTCATAGGATGGTCTTTTTGTGACTGATAAAGAAATATTTTTGAAACGCATTCTAAAATCTTCATTTTTATTGTGCATTTAAGACGCGTCTTCCTTTGGCATTATGAGATAAAACTTTATAAGCCTTTTTTTTATGTTCAAAAAATACTTAGAAAAACAATCTTGATTAAAAATAAACTTTAAAATAGCTTGAGCCTTAGCCCTTAAATGACTAATTTATCAAAAATCATTGTAATAATGTTTTTCGGCTTTCATTTTTTAAATAAATCATGGGAAAAATACTTAAAAAAATCATATTTTGTTTTAAGTATGGTTTACGGCTAAAAAACGGTTTGTTACTAATCGGCAATACTGGCCTTTAATTGAAAAAATAATTTTCCTTGATAAAATTCTATAATATTAAACACACAAGAATTTTAGAGACTATAATAAGAAATAAATTTTACTTGCTCACTGCAGAACAAAATAGGGTATTTCGCAAGCTTCCAAACAAAACAAAAGAACAAGTAGCAACAATTGAAAAAATAAATCTATCTTTATTCTTAAACAGCACAAGTGTTGCCATCTAGATTTTGAAAATCGATTTAATAATATTTTCAGAATGTATTTTATTGGCAACATTACGCATTATAGTTTCAATATTATTCTAATAGTATTTTAGAGCCTAAATTGGGTATGTTGCCAAAAAGCAACACCAAGCATTTAAGGGTTAAAGGTTCAAGACAACGTAAATAACATAGTTTTTCTTGCAATTTCGAAGAATAATTCTTATGTAAATGGTTACTTCGTTTGATGGCCGTCACTATATCTATTAAATGTGTAAAAACAAAGACATAATTTATTGCCGTCTTAAAACATCAAAGCATAGTAAATGTTTTGCAAGGTCACTCAATGAGACAACATGCCGGTATTGTTCATTAATTAAACTGAAAGCTGCGATCATATTTGAAACTTTCTGACACATGATTTTAAGAATTCCTTTGAAGATTATGATATTTTACAGCGAAATGTCAAAATACCCAATTTTTTGGGTATTTACTCAAGGCTTTGGTAAATACCTGGGTATATACACAAAAAATAAATACCTACCCGCTTGGTATTTACCTTTCCAACATCACTGGATACAACACATATTCATTGTGTGTCATGAAAAGTGCTACAGGTTCTTATTACTCTGATTCTGGGAAAATGCTTCCGATCTAATTCTGTATTAGTACAATAAACATTCGTTTTGTGTCATGCAAAAGTGTTATCACAGGCTCTTATTACTCTGATTATGTGAAAGTGCTTCCGATTAATTTAGACTTTGTACAACACACATTCATTGTGTGTCATGCAAAGTGCTATCATAGGTTTTTTATAATCCTGCATATGTGAAATTGCTTCTGATCTAATTTTGTCTTGGTACAATAAACATTCATTGCGTGTCATGCAAAGTGCTATCACAGGCTCTTATTACGCTGGTTATGTAAAAATGGTGCCGATATAGTTTAGCCTTGGTACAACACATATTCCTTGTGAGTCATGCAAAGTGCTATCACAGATCCTTATTACTACTCTGATTATGTGAAAATGCTTCCGATCTAATTTAGTCTTGGTACAATAAACATTCTTTGTGTGTCATCTAAAGTGCTATCACGGGCTATTATTACTCTGATTATGTGAAAAGGCTTCCGATCGAGTTTAGCTTTTGTACAACCCACATTCATTGTCTGACATGCAAAGTGCTATCATGGGTTCTTATTACTCTGATTAAATGTAAAAATATTTTCGATATAGTTTAGCCTTGGTACAACACACATTTATTGTGAGTCATGCAAAGTTCTATCACAGGTTCTTATTACCCTGAATATGTGAGAATGCTTTCGATCTAATTTTGTCTTGGTACAATAAACATTCATTGTGTGACATGCAAAGTCCTATCACGGTCTGCTATTACTCTGATTATATGAGAATGCTTTCGATCGCGTTTAGCCTTAATACAACCCACATTTTTTGTCTGACATACAAAATTCTGGTGCAAAATGATGCAAAGTGCTATCACAGGTTCTTATTACCCTGTTTATTTGAAAAGACTTCCGATCTAACTTTGTCTTGGTACAATAAACATTCATTGTGTGTCATGCAAAGTACTATAACAGGCTCTTTTTGCTCTGATTATGTGAAAATACTTCCGATTTAGTTTAGACTTGCTAAAACACATATTCATTGTGTGTCACGTAAAGTGCTACCATGGATTCTTATATACTCTGATTCAAGTCTGAATTTTTCCGAAGATTCGAACGATCGTCATTAGTTTTTATTTACACGCTGTACTACTTACACTGTAAGGGGATTCCGTAGAACATTGAACCATTGAGTGCTGGAAAAGAAGGAGATGCACCAAAATGTGATCCACTGGATTTTTTATAACGCCTGATTATGGTGAAATTTCAAAAACAGTACAAAATTTCACCATCATTTGGCAATATGTAACAATAAATCAGAAAAAAAAGTTCTATTAATGTGCATTTGCATTATGGCGTTATTGTCGTAAACGTTGGCGTTCAGAGCGTTCAATTATAAGACCCAACCTATCAGGTTGATCATTGGTTATTTATGCTGCCGCTGATTGGTTACATCTTATGATTTAGCGCCGGGAAAGCGCCATAATGTAAATGCACTTTTATACTCTCAATATTCTGCTTGAAACCATATGGATATACACCTTCTAATCTAATGATTGGAACTCTGGTTGCTAGTCAAGCAATATCAGTTACAAAACCCGCTTCAATGCTTCGATGTCCATAATTTTTCAAATTCCACTTTAGAGAGGTTCAAGTCTAATTAGCCGTTGTTTGTAAATAATAATTGATTTAGACTTATTATTTACCATTTTTCCAATTCTCGGTTGTTACTTGCTCGGTTTACCTCGGTATACCTTTACCAATGCTCGGTTGGTTTACCAATTCTCGTACTATTTTACCAGTTCATTGTTCAACCTACACACATTTATAGCTTAACCAGAACACCAAATGTTGGAACAAGGTTTCACCATTTTATGGTGTCAACTTGTTTACCTCATTTGGTGAAAGATTGAACTAAATTTTTAAACATGAATGTATTATAATAATACTCATTTCCTTGAAGCTGGTATAGCTGAGTGAAGCTTTATGACTTACCTCTTTGATTTGATTTTGATTCTGCTATTTGATTTTATCCTGTGTCCATTTTTGAACCACGTTACCCTGGGTGGAGGATTTCCTGAGATTCTGCATTTGAGTTTTAACTTCGAATGCACTTCCAAGGTAGTGTCTTTCAAATGTCGGACGGATGGAGCTTTGGCTGGAAATAGAAAAATACCTTTATCAGCTGCTAAAAGTCCAATTATAAAAGTAGTTTTATAAATAAATAAATAAATAAAAAAAGTAAAAACAACCATTTTCTCTTTGGGTTTTTTTTCCCTTCCGAACATAAAAGTATAATCAAATTAAAATATATGCATTTATTTTATTTAGTTAATTATACAGTTTGCAATTTATAATTAGAAGTTATGACTGTCATTATATACCCCACGTCTGATAAATGTCGATCCAAAATACAAAATCACACACACACACAAACAACACACCAAAAAACAACCCACATGAGTTGTCATATTATAATGCAGTTTGGACCACAAGACTTGTCAAAAAGTCGGACTTTTTTTTGATTACTAGACAAAAAAATTTAAGAATTTCACCGACAAATGACTCTGGTCTGTTTAATTTCACAGTTTTTTTACCATGATAGTTGCTTTGTGACAAGTCTTCGAATGACATGAAAATGAAGTCATCTAGTGAACTGACACAAAACAATGCTCATTGTGACTTCACTGTAGAATTTCTAAATTTAGGTCACCCGAGAGCCAACATGTGACTTCCTTGTAACGTCGTTTGATGACTCGTACAAATGCAACGGCCATGATGACTTCACGATGAAGTCTCCAAAGGACGGTCACATGAGATTTATAAGGTGACACGCTCCCTGGAGACTCGTCATAAAGCAGCGGTCACGGCAACTCTTTAGTGGAGTCGCTAAATGATGGTCCCATTTTCAGTCATTTAAAATATCATATTAGAGTTGACCGGAGTAACTGTGACACTTGTGGCCATTTGTCACGTCATATAGATTGGTTGTGTGGAGTAACTGTGACACTAGTGGTCATTTGCCATTGTCACGTCACATAGACTGGTTGTGCTGTTAGGGTAGTACCTATTTGCTACGCCTGCCGCTTTTATCACTTTTTTTTTGAGTTACTCACAATAAACTCTGATTTTCGTGTTTATTTCTAAATTTATGGACACCGGTGTATTTGTCGTGTGGTGCTTTTGGACCACTTAAGAAAATTACTTTTTACGTTATATTTATCTTTACTGTCTCTTCCTTTCACCTTTTATTGCATCAATTTCCGATCCTAGCCTTTCAAAGATCACCTTTTCCCCCTACATCCGAATTAATAAATCTCAACAGAATATATTGCTCTCCTGCATTTTATTTTCTAAAACTTCTAAGCAAATAACAATCAATCTGGGGGTAGCTGGATTGTGTCGTTTCTGAACTATTTAAATGTTAAAAAATAACGAAAAAAAATCACCGTTTAAGTTAATTTTTTCGCTGTCCTTTCCTTTAAATTTGTATTGCACTGATGCTTCAATGAATTACTCTCAGTCAAATGTATCCTTCTCCCGTGTTTCATTTCTTTTAAACAAACAACAGACAGTCTCCGACCGTCTAGTTTGTATTAGTGTTGATTCTGGCCAACTTAAATATTGAGAAACTGTACTACAAGCTAGTTTTTTATGTTACATTTATGTTACACTGTCTCTTTCTTTTGGCTTTTATTTCGCCGATTCCCAACCGAACTTTTCCCCCCCCTACGGTGAATGAATAACTGTTAACAAAATGTATTGTTCTTCTTCGCTTTGTTTTCTACAACTTCTAAGCAAACAACAGCCAATCTGGGGGTATTTGGATTGTGTCGTTTCTGAACTATTTAAATTTTGAAAAGCGACAAAAAAAATCTCTTCTTTTAACCCGGGAGGAGTCGCGTGGTGTGTGACATACCCAGAGTGCGTACGGTTTTTACAGTTGCCACCACTATTTTTCGAAAAGTAACTTTCAAATTGTTTTATCGCATAATTTGTAACCATTGTCTCCCATTAAATAAGGTGACGATTATTATTTGCATTTATTGGTGACAAACTAAAAACCGTTCATACCCTGATTATGCGCGACTTCCCCCGGGTTACATTTTTATTACACTGATGCTAACACTCAGCAAAATGTATCATTCTTCCGTGTCCGGAAATTTTACCCAATCTTAATAAAAACGTTTTAACACCAAAATTTTTATTTAAAACAATTTCACTTATTTATTTAACCGAATTTTCTCTAGTTACAATTTCATTAATTTTACGAAAAAAATTCTGGTTTAACTCGAGATTTTGTCATTTGATCGGTGCCGAATTGACACCAGCTGGAAGTTCTAGTGTTAAACGAACAACAGATAGTCTCCGACCGTCTAGTTTGTGTTAGTGTCGATTCTGGCCAACTTAAATATTGTGAAGCTATACTACAAACTAGCTTTTTATGTTACATTTATGTTACACTGTCTCTTTCTTTTGCCTTTTATTGCATCGATTTCCAACCCGAAACTTTTTTTTTCTCTCCACGCGAATGAATAACTCTCAACAAAATGTATTACTCTCCTGTGTTTCATTTTGTACGACTTCTAAGCAAACAACAGGCAGTCTGCGGGTGTCTGGCTGGTGTTGCTTCTGGGATAGGGCCAATTTTCTTCTTTTCTTTGGATGCTCTTCAGGATCTTCTCGTCTGTGCGTCACTGTTCATTTATCGTTGACAGCAACAGGTCCCTGAGAACAAAGTGAACGAGCCTGGAGACAAAGTAATATCGCAGAAGTTGAGACAGCCATTTAACTATCAAAACGATTTAGTGATTTATTGCTGGTGTTAGAAACCATATGTTCTACAATGCTGCCTTAATATTCATTAATCACTTACTGAGAACATCCGAGAATTAGGGATTATACATGATAATTTTTTGTGTTATGTCTAGCTTTCCGCCCATTGAAGTGTGATAATTTAATGAAATAAATATTCAGCTGCTAAAAATTGACTAAGACGGTTTTCTTGAATTTAGTCGGCTTCTTGCTCAGTGTGACTTTAGCCAGACGCACTCTTGTCGAGATTGATTATAAATCGCATTTTTCACTTACAAGGTTACTAAATCAGGTAAATTTCCGGTAGTTAAAATGGAGTTTCTGACGAACAGTTTCTTGTACTACATGAATAAAAAAAAAGTGAGCCAGTAATAATTTTCTTCTTGAACAGGATTTTGGATACAAAAACTATGACATTTGATATACCTTTGTCACTTTTTACTTTCTTCTATCTTCAATAGAAGAAAGTATTGTAATCGAAATTTTTTTGACATCCGGTTTTCGACGGATTTACACGTTTTAAGGGACAGATACTCCCCAAAACATGTTTATACAAAATGTCTGTCTGACCGTTTGTGTGTCCTCTTGTACCATCGAAAAGTGTATGAAGTTATGCATAGAATTGAACCAAATTTTTTGTGTATGTTTTTTGCTATAGCCAGCAGGTTCTCGTTGAATTTGAAAATATTCTGCCGGAAGGGGTGCTGTAATAGCAATTTTTGTCCTATTTTCATTATTGTCTCCATAGAAAAGTATATGAAGCTTTGCATAGAATTGAATCAAATTTCATATTTATGTTTTTGGCTATGACAAGAAGGTCCTTCTTGAATTTGGAAATATTCCGCCAGAAAGGAGTGCTGTAATAGTGATTTTTTTGTATAATTTTCTCGATTTTTCATAGCTCTATTGTTCATCGACGGATTTTTTGTTTCTGAGATTGAAAAAATCGTTTTGCCTCATTGAGGGGGTCAGTAACGTGGGGGCGAGGTTTTATTGCACACAACTCCGCCGCAACACCTTTATTATAAGTTTTATATCTATTTTCAGCAACCTGGTTAAGGGCAGTTGGAAGGAAAATTCGTGAAAAAGCCGTTTATTTTTTATTTTAAATATTTTGAATCCTTCGTTTCCCCCCTTTCGAATGATATGTTACTTTTGTTTCTACGACAACGAGAAATTTAACATTTTTAAGTAATTCAATTTGTTTACATCATACATAAACATTACATAGGTCATAGATAAACTTGAAACTCGATTTTCTCAAAATGTTGCTTTTTGAAATTCGATGTATACCTTTTTATAGAAACTACTACATATTATTGTTTGCAATCGTGCCAGAATATTTTACACATATCCTTGATCAATCTGAAGTAAACTTTTGTTACAAACATATGTACAAAATTTTTATAAAAATGTTTTTCATTGGAAAAATGCATGTTTTTTGTTATTTAAAAGGGGCCTTTATTCCAGGTAAAAAAAGTGAATAAAGAATAGGGTAACTCCGGGAGAGTCGCCGCATCCGGGATAGATGCCGCACCCCTCATAATTCTTGTAATTATCGATAGACGATCGTCAAACGCGCAGTATAGGTGCGCAATGAGATGATTTTAACCAGTGTATAGTGTGAATCCCATTTCGATGTTTACTTGTAGATGTACAATCCTTATTTTAACGTAAGTGCATGATTTCACTGTCCAAACTTTTAAACACGTTATGCTTAATACTTTTCATACGCTAATTACTAGATGGATGCATGATTTCGTAGTCAAAACTAAGTGTAGCGTTTGTATAGAGTACTGTGTGTATGATTACGCCATTTTCCTTAGCGATGGCAGGCAACTGTGATATGCGACGTCTGTATCATGCAAAATGAGATACATGCTGCACTGCAATTCCGGTATACATGCCGTAGTTTCTTTTGTACGGTATGATTAAGTGTTGTTAAATTTTCCTTTTCTTTTTGAACAGACTAACCAAGATAGGCATGTTATCAAGTTTACTAAAACCAAAGGATAAAAACGGAAAAAATAAAAAGTAAGAAGGGCAAAAAAGTTGCAAGACAAAATAATAATAATGAAAAAATGGATTACGCGTAACGCAGACGTTCTTCGCAATTCATGTTTAGAAAACTACTACAAAAAAGAGGAAGTATAATTGGCTTCGTTGCATCATGTGTCAAATGTAGTTTTATTTAAGAAAAGGAAACTTCTTTAAAAAAGTGGTGCCAACCGAATAAAATTTGTGTAAAAGCCGCCGGTCCCGAAAGGGTTAACAAATAAATTATGTAAACAAAACTTTACTTTTATTCTTTTCCCTCTCTAATACATTGATGTTGCGTTGTTGCTGAAATAACAATTAAAATTTAATGTAAAAAAATAAGTCGATAATTTTAATAGTGAAAGTAGGCAAACAATTATTAATTTGAATCGACTAATACATTTCATTGTTCTAATTTAGTTTCATTTTGTTAGTACATCTTTAATTATAGTCCAGATATGAATATTTTTTTTAAATATTTTTATTTATAATTTCATTCTGTTCTTGTTAAAAGCGCGGCATAACTACCGAACAAGTGCGGCGTCTCAGCCTGAATGTACGGGTGACGCGCCACAGTGTAATGTTTTAGATTTTTTTTTTTTTAAATATTAATTGTTTTGAATTTTTTTTTGTCACAATACACGTGTTGTATATTTAACATTAGATATCACAGCATGATTTTTTTTTTTTTTATGTCTACCATGTGATTTTATGCACAAATTCAAAAAAAAATATGCGGCATAAATCCGGGAATTACACTATCTGTTTATAAAGTTGATTTTTTATTAGGAATTATTCATATTATGTATGTAAAAAATTTCAGGTCAATATCTTTGCTAGTTTCTATAAAAAAGTACATTAATTTAACATGATAGGTATAGGGCCTTCCAACTGCCCTTAAAGCACGGTATTAGGCTCTGTATAAGAGCTCGAAGTATATCACCCAGAGTGATGACTTTATTGATGAATCAATTATTTCAGCTCTGATAATTTTCTAACACTATCACGATAAATGCTACTTTTGAGTAAGCTAAAAGTCGTGTGAGTTCTGGCCTGGTAATCACGGTGGCTATGAAAAGGTAAAGTAACGACTAATATATCTGCCGTCCAAAAAATGTTACCTATATAATAATTTTACACATGTATGAGTATAATTTGGAGACCCGTTGTGCGCAAAAAAATCGTGCTGCCTAAGATAGAAACACTGTTTAAGATAGGGTAGTAGTAAGTTTTTTAGCATGGATTCATAGTGACCAGCAATTACGGTGCGTCCTCATAGACAAGTGTTGCCAGATTGGGAACCTTTTTTGTCTCCAGATTGTTGATTGTCACCGCTTTTTTGAAATAGCAATATTCGACCTATTTAAAAATAGATTAAAATTTCTGAAAAATAAGCGAATTATACTACATTTAAAAAGTGGTGACAGTCAAATAATATGTATTAAAAAAGTCCCCAATCTGGCAACACTGCTAATAGATGCCAACATCTCTTAATTATTCGGGAGTCTGATCCAAGACAAGCATGTTTTAAATCGGAAAATTTATATAAGGAACTGCGTCTTCTTTCGATAAGGTACATTTTAGATTTCGTTTTGAAATTTTTTATTTAAAAAAATTTCCGGTTGAAAACATTTTCGTCTTGTATCAGACTCCGGAATAATTAAAAGATGTTGGCTTCTATGCGTCCTGATGGATACTGTCACATATTATTTTTTAAAGAAGAATGTTTCATGATACTTGCTGTGCAACCACACCAGACGGTGACTTCAAATGAATGTGTTGAACAACATATTTCTTTTGCCCAAATCCTAGATTTATGTATGTTGTTGGTAGTGTTGCCAAGTGTCCTGCGTAAATCAGAGCTCCAAATGCTCTGTACACCACTAATTTCTTACAGTTTATTTCGCCATTTTCAATCGCAGATAATTCTGCCACTAGATAAGGCGAAGAAAATTACATCCAATGGCAGAATTATCTGCGAAAAATCAAAAACTTTTTTTTTATTTGCCTTGTGCATTTTGACGTATGTATTCTTCGTATGCATATTTCGTAGATGCTATGGAGGATTTATTTGCTTAAAACTGTAGAATTTTTTTTACTACAGTATATATAGAAAAAGAGGCCATTTCTATTCTAGTAATTATTCATCTTCATCTCTCTCTTCTGGTGCCGCTCAAACCTTAATCTTGCACCAGAATAGCAGAAGGTAGCAATTAGGATTTCAGTCAAACGGGCTGTCTATGTGCCATATAAAAATACTCTAAATCCTACACACACACATATATATATACCTAGTGTATATATATATTGTATATTAGTAAACGGATTTTTATTTTTGTGATTATGAATCACCTGTCCGAGTTATTTCTTGCCACGCTGTATACGTAAAAAATAAACCATTTCTAAACCTTCCAAAACTTTTGCAAAACATTTTTAGCACATTCTCAAACTAATGCAGATTTAAGCTCTTTTAAAAATTGACATTGCATTTTTCTTTTGTACTTTTAATGCTACTTCTTTTTCTTGCTATATTAAATTATGGTCTGCATCTGAAATTGCCATTGTAGTCGTTATATAAATCACTGTGTTTCTTGAAAATATAGAAACAAATTTTTACTCTTCAGTATATATAGAAAAAGAGACCATTTCTGTTCTAGTGATTCTTCATGTTCATCTCTCTCTTCTGGTGCCGCTCAAACCTTGATCTTGCACCAGAATAGTAGAAGGCGGCGGGTAAGGTTTCAGACAAACGGGCCATCCAATGTGTCATATCGAAAAACGAGTGCCAAATAACGGCCTGTGCCAAGTCAGGGACCAGTAGGTTTACCGTATCTGTCGTAGCAAGACATAAATGTGTTTACTAGGGGTACTTTCGAATCGCATCATCGGCTTGTCATTCTAAATCACCGAGACTCTTTTTAGCGCAGACTGTTTTTTGCCTCCGCACACTTTTTTGATTTACTTTTGCTTGCTTCTTTCTGGGTCTAGACAGTGTCGACGAACTGAGAATTAAAATTTGTAGCCAAGAAAGAGTTATTCTCTTTCTTTTATTATTCATTCAATTTTATTTCAAATTGCTGAATTTTCAGAATTCAATCTCTTCCGCTTTGACCTGTTATAAACAGAAATAATTTAAGTTGCGGTTAATACAGCGAGTCCAAGAAAAGGTGTTAAAAGTAAAGTGACACAGCGTCGTTGTTATTAGATTAAATTACTGGCATCTTCAGAGAAATTCAAACTCTGAGTGAAATAAATATGAAATGTTTTCAAAATTGCTATCATTTATTTACACAAACCAAAGACGGGACTGGAAATTGTCTGCGATATTCTACAGAATGTTTTTTTTTCTACAATCGGAAGACACCGGGGTAGTGAAAGGTTTGTGTTCAATAGGTGACACCTTTGGGTTCGTAACATGTGACGATGTGGTGTGCTATAAACGATAAACGCGTGATTGGACCCATATTTATCAGCGGTACTGTTATGTTACGGGCCGAGGAGTTTGGGCCTTGAGCACTTCCGGGCTGCCCCTCAACACACTGGAGGACTTTAAACAAGTCCGGAATTGTACGTCAAACATGGCAAATGAAGTGCAATTGTACTATAACTAGTTTTATAAATATTCAGATCTTGGTGCAATAGCTGTTGCCCTCTTATGCAAAAATGCATGAATATAAAATTTATTACGATTATATATATTCAATTCAGTAAAACGGAAATAATAGGACTCCATCTTAAATAGGACGTCATCACCATAGCAACCTGGAATCATTACCTACAATAAAATATCATGGAATTAATTACGTATGATAGGATTCAATAGAATGAAGGAAACTTTTATTAATATCGTTTTAAGTTTTGATTCGATTTTCATAAAATTTGACATGACTCGACAAAATTCTGTAACGATTATATATATTAAATGTCAAACCATTCGTCTGGTTAGTTTTTGCGTTGCTGTATGCGGACAGACAGGCATACGGACGGACCAGTCGACGACTATAGGTGCTACGTTTTTATATAATTACGAACGCACCTACAAAGCCATTACAGGCCATCGAAAAAAAGCCGTTTCTTTTTAGATAACTAGGGGGCTCTGCCCCCTACGAGCTACGCTCGTCAACCCCCCGTTCAGACACCGCCGACTCTAACAGCACGATAATTTAATCGGCTTTAAAAAGATTTCGGAAGATTGAATTATAATTTGAATCTGAGAATTATAATCTGACGTAATTTTCACCAAACTTTTCTTTTTCTTTTTAATATTCACGTAAAAATACTTTTGTTTGAAATGAAATATTATGATCATCTTAAAATATCAAATAAATGTCTGGAGCAATTTTTAAATTTAAACTGTTTTGCAATATTATTTTTTGTTCATTTTATATAATAAGTGTAATGTGGCGTAAATGTGACGTAAATTCTCCTATTTAAGACTTCTAACGCATGTTTATGAATTTATTATTTTACAATATTCTGTCTCTTTTAAAATTCACGTGTAATTATAATTTTTATGACGTAATTTTCAATGAGTTCCTGCTTTTTATATTTTCTGTTTATAATAGTCACGTGTAAAATAAATTTGAAGTAAACAGTATTGTTTGCGCTGTTTATACAACTGGCAACAGTTTAAATTAATAACATTTTCTAAAATTTGTAAAAAATATCTCTCGAAATGCTGAAAATTTAAATTTAAAATTGAAATAAAACCTCAAAAAATGAGTCAAATAAGAAAAATAAATACAATCTGCACACCGGGAACTTATAACGTATAAAATGATCTAAAAATGATTAAATTCTCATGTATAGTTTTTGCTCCAATAAAACTTTTTTAATGGAACGATTTTGTCCAACTTTAGCATTAAATATCTCTTAAAATAATTCTTCGATTTGAAAACTGTCTGCATCAGCGTGTTTATCAAACATTTCTCTATAACACCACCGATTTTCATATTTTTGTATGCAACAGTTTTTTTAATATTAACGATGAAAGGCCATGCTTAAGCATTCAAATTGGATGTGGATCTACCCGGAATATCTACGCAGATTTTCATTGGTCCATTTCCAAATCAAAACTTTTTTTTATATATAGAAGGATATTTAAGATAACTGGATTTCAGGGAACCTAAACCGGAAAGTAAAATGAAAAAGCTGACCCTTCTTCACTTAAAAATAATAATAATAATAATGGATTCTTTGCACACTGTTTTTTTTTTTTTTTTTTTTTTTTTTTGGCTCAATTTGGTTTGCCTATGTAAAGAGGGAGTTTTGTAATCAATTTTTAACTCACTTGTTAATATGCTAGAACAGGGTTGGCGAACCTTTTCTCATCCGCGTGCCAAATGTTTCCAAAAAATATTTTTTATAACCATAACGTGCCAACAACCCCCCCCCCCCCACCCCTCTTCTCAAATAATAAACAATAAACAGTAATGAACCAAAGTTACTTAAAATTTAGCTATTAAGATTAAAATATAGGAGTTATATTTTAAAAAGTGAAAAAAAAATGCAATTTTTGTTGTCACATTTTGAATGCCAATTAATGAATATCAGGCTAATTCGTAGTTACTTTTAACATAATACAACTTGAACTGGAATCAATTGGCAAGTGGCTTTTACTTAAGTTTTTCACATTATTTATTTTTTCAAATAACGATTCGGAGACATAGGTAAAAGAAAAATTAAAAAAAAAAAAAAAAGTCTAACATCAGTATCTTAAAACCTGTCTAAAATTAAATTTTGAGTTACTTTAGTGTTATCAGCACCATTTTTGATTTATGATGCCTTATAATCTTCCGTTTTGTCTAATCGTCAAATTTTCTTGTGATTTGATAAATATTTGAACGCTTCTTGAACTAGATGGGAATTAAAGAAGTTGCATTTCAATTTCTTCAATTTCCAATCAATATAATAGAGACAATGCTCAGCTAATACAAATTCGTTCATTTTGTCTAATTTCGCTGTATTTTGATTTTAAACATCAATCAATACGTGCCGAAAATTTTATGTCACGTGCCATAGGTTCGCCGACCCTGTGCTAGACTATTATTACAAAGTTGTGTTTCCGATGCATTTTAATATTTTTAGAATTTAACAATTGTGAAAAAGTTACAACAATAGATTTAATAATGCGCTAAAAAAAAAAAAAAACTGCAACAACGAAATATTTTAAACACAATAAAGTAGAAAACATAAATAAAAAAAATCCCTGCCGGCTCGGGCCTACAGGCAGAGGTAGATTTCGAAGTTAAGTACTAAATTAACCAACAAAATTTAAATCAAGATTAGAGATAAACCCAGTTCCTCCACTAAGAATGAGTTCTAGGGAGCTAAACATTTTGTGAAAATTCTAATATACACGAATACACACACGCATGCATATGGAATAGGTTTAAAAAATGGCTAAAGCAAATTCAGAGAATCTCAAAGTGATAAATAAGTTAATATTTCCATAGTCGGATTTTTATCATGTTTTAATACGTTTCTTGAAACTCACATGACGTTACACATTCACCTGCTGAGGTCCATTTTATTTCCAATATGACGCAATATTTTGTTGTTGTTTTTTAATTCGTCAAACTATTTATTTCATTTTGAGTTTTCATGCGGAAATCTTGCTCTAGAAAACTTATGACGTAATGTTCGATTTGTTTTCAATTCGTCAAACTATTTATTTTATTTAATTTTTCACGTGAAATTCTCGCAAAAGAAAAGCAATTGTTGTGGTGAGAATTTTATTGCTGTTTTTTTATTTAATTGTTGGCAACTGCAATAACGAAAAATATTTATTTTTTTCTGTCATTGTTGTGTAAGAGCTGATTTTATCGGAATCATGTTAAGACGGTATTCAAAATTTTGAACCCTCCCCGTTTCCAGTCCCTTGGTCCGATTTTACCCATTTTCAATCCCCGCCGAGATATTAGCCATCTTAAAGTTGTTGGCGAGTTTGAAGACGATCCGTGCATAATTGCGACTTTTATCGTGCGGACAAAATTTAGTACATACATACATCTCTCTATTCTAAAAAAAAGTAACTACCGCTGTCACCGCCGCCGCCGCCGGTTTTGATTTTTTTGTGACCGGAGGCCTTTCTTCGTTAATATTAACAAAAATAATGCATACAAAAATATGAAAATCGGTGGTTTTATACAGAAATGTTTGATAAACACGCTGATGCAGACAGTTTTCAAATCGAAGAATTATTTTAAGAGTTATTTAATGCTAAAGTTGGACAAAATCGTTCCACTAAAAAAGTTTTATAGCAGCAAAAATTATACATGGCAGTGTAATCATTTTTAGATCATTTTATGCGTTAGAATTTGCCGGAGTGCAGATTGCATTAATTTTTTTATTTTGACTCATTTTTTCAGGTTTTATTTCTATTTTAAATTCAAATTTTCAGCATTTCTAGAGATATTTTTTACAGATTTCAGAAAATTGTACTAATTTAAACTGTTGCCAACTGTATAAAAAGCGCAAGCAATAATGCTTGCTTCAAATAAAAAATTTATTTACACGTGACTATTATAAACAGAAAAAAACTTTCAAATTAGAATTAAATAATTACGTATAAAAAGCAGGAACTTATTAAAAATTACGTCATAAAAAGTATACACGTGAATTTTAAAAGAGAAAGGATATTGTAAAATAATAAATTCATTAACATGCGTTAGAAGTCTTAGGAGAAATTAAGTCATATTTACGTCACATTATAGTTATTACATAAAATGAACACAAAATAATATTGCAAAAAAGTTTAAATTTAGAAATTGCGCTAGACATTTATTTGATATTTTGAGAATTAATTTAAAATGCCTCATTTAAAAGAACTTTCTTTTCGCTTTGTTAAAAAATACCAGGAGACAAAGACTCTCTTTACTTAATTCCTTTTATATTAGCTTATTTTGAAATGTTGTTACACGTGTATACGTCATCAAGTTATTTTTATTTCGACGTTTTATTTGTGTTTTTATTAATGTTGTACGAATTTATTTGTTCTTTTGTTATTTAAAATAAAAATTATATCAATTTGTATAATTTGGCGAGTGGTTTGGCGATTTATATAATTTGGCGAAATTGGTCGACAGGATAATCAAGTAGTACCGCAGCGGATTTGGCGTTGAAATTCCCCCAATCAAAGAGAAATGAATAGAAATTCGTTTATAGGGAGATCGCCACTGTTTTTTAAATTATAATTCAATCTTTCGAAATCTTTTTAAAGCCGATCAAATTAGCGTGCATTTAGAGTCTGCGGTGTCTGGACGGGGGTTGGCGAGCATAGCTCGTAGGGGGCCGAGCCCCTTAGTACATATATATATATATAAACTTTTTAGGTGTGGGGGGGGTGGTTTTGAGTTCCGGGGGTCCTATAATGAAAAGTTATGAAGGAATTTTTCAAAAGTCGCACCATGGTAACGACTGCAATAGGTAGTATTTCTTACGAAATCTACCTAAAAAAAGGAGTGTAATATATATATCTTTAAAAATGCGCTTTAATCATTTAACAGTTTCCTGTTAATTAAATTATGATTATACATCATTTGGAAATATCGTTAATTGCAGTCATGAAACTAAGTGTACTAACTAAGTACCGTCAGTAGATCGAGGGCTAATGCAGTATGAAAGATACTCGGAAAAATTTCAGAAATTACGGCCAGCTAATAAAAATCTATTTATTATAAATTCTTCTTTAAATTTCGAAAATAAATTGTTTACTGAGGTTTCTAAAGAAACACTTTTCGGAATTTTGGGTGACTCGGAAGAGGTTATTGTATATTTTCGTTCGTGATTGTAGTACATTTTCGTAGATTAACAGGGTTCGCACGCTATTAAGCCAAGCCCCACTTTGTAAGGATTCTACCACCAGTAATCGCATAAACCTATCTTCTAGCTAATGAATCGTGAAGAAATTTATCTTTATAATACTGGTGGTCCTTACAAAATGGGGCGTGGCTTAATAGCGTGCGAACCAGTGTTGCCAGATTGGGAACTTTTTTAATTCAGATTATTTGACTGTCACCACTTTTTTTAAATAGTATAATTAACTTATTTTTCAGAATTTTTAATCTATTTCTAAATAGGGCGAATATTTCTATTTGAAAAAAGCGGTGACAATCAACAATCTGGGGGACAAAAAAGTCTCTAATCTGGCAACACTAGTGCGAACCCTGATTAAGAAATATTTGTCTTTTTTTACAATGCATAAATATGGCGCGTTATAAATCGTACTCGATTACTTTCTTATGACAGATTGTCTGTGTCTGTCGTGTCTCAAAAATTGGCTTAAAATGTCAATTTCGACACGACTTTCCGGAAAATCTTTTGCCTTTATAGAAAAATGAAAACGCTGTTTTATTTCTTGGTATCTAAATAAGAAAACGTAGTTCAAATTTTAGGCATTTACGAATAATAATAACTTTGTAATTGAGTAAGAAAGATGCTATATCGAATTTGAGAACAACCCTAAAGGTTTTTTTCTTATTGCTTTACTATGTGAATTTTCTTGACACATTGGCAATTTCAATTTAATTCTTGTTTGGGCGAAATTTTTAGTTAAGGGTGTTGGGTAAAAAATATCTCAAATTTCTCTCATTAATGTTAAACCTATGGACGTGGAATGCATTTGTATTTTTAAAATATCTCCTCGCAAAATGAATATTTTAAACTTCTTTTAGATGTGTGCTTTTCTTAAATATTTTAGCGATCAAAATATTTCTATAATATATACTGAATTACATTTGAAGTGTTAAAATCTTGCCCACAGCTCGTCAGCTTCACTAAGTTTTTAAAAGATAAAATTATAAATTAAGTACACAGGGTGACCCATCAAGACCTTCCAAACCCTGCACAGCTAGATTCCTCGCTTGAAGTACATAACAAATGCCCAAAGAACTATAACTTCTGCGACTTATACTGGGTGATCCATCTGTTGGTTATTTTTCGATTTGTGTCAGCTGTCATGTGTCATGCATGTATGAACTGTCAAATGTATGCCATGTGTAATTATGGACTCGTTGACAGCACAGCAACGGTGCAACGGCCCACACTGCTCGCCAAACCATCAACTTATTGAACGAGAAATTTCCAGATCACGTAATTTCAATAAATTCTGATGTGAATTGGCCGCCAAGATTGTGCGATTAAACCCCAATGGATCATTTTCTTGGTGGGTTTCTGAAAAGTACGCCAATGCCCCCGCATAATCCAAGACCTCAAACGTAACATCCGGGCTGAAATTTTGGTCATTGATCCACTCATTCTGGGAAAAGTCATCGACAATTTTCACGTCCCGATGATGGCATGTAAGCGGGGTCGCGGTGACCACATGTGCGATATTGTATTCCATACATAAATGACATAGACTCATCTTCCCTGTTCAATAAAGAATTTCGATATTCATTCATAAAAAATGCGTTTTCCTTCATAATAAAACAAGTTGGAAATTGCTCGTCAAACGTGGCAAATGATGTGCGTTCGTACTATAACTAGTTTTATAAATATTTTTTGCACCGCATATTGTACTGAATGTATATTTTAGTGCACTTAATAAGTGCATATCAATTTAATTCTGTTCGAAAGGCTGTAACATCATTAAAATGCACCTGAAATAACTTTTTTCCCGTTAGTCGTAATGTAACGGAAAACCTTTGACTCTCCCTGTAATTAAACTATACATCCGATTATAAATACAATTTGAAATGACTCGACAAAATTTTGCAACAATTATATATTTAAAATTTCAGATCATTCGGAAGGCTGTAACATCATTAAAATGCACTTGCAATAATTTATTCCCGTTGGTCGTAATGTAACGGAAAACTTTTGACTGTCCCTGTAATTAAACCATACATCCAATTTTCATATAATTTGAAATGACTCGACAAAATTTTGCAACAATTACATATTTAAAATTTCAGACCATTCGGTTGGGTAGGTTTTGCTCTGTTATATGCGGACAGACGGACAGACAGACGGACCGAACGACTACTATAGGTGCTACGTATTTATATAATTACGATCGCACCTAAAAAGGACCAACAGATGAACCACCCTGTAGTTTTCGAGAAAAATTCGAAAGAAAAGTGTGACGTCATATGCAGTGCAAGGAAAATGTTTTGTTGGAAACATGAAAATCGGTACTGTAAGTTGGTAAACCAATGAATAAGCATATAAATATACCATATACCAAGTTTAGTACATTTTGGTCGATTAATATACTAAATATAGCTCTGAATCACTGAGACAACTGGAAAATTATAGTAATTTAATAAAACGAGAATTAATTGAAGTGTAAAATAAATTGAATCTTTGTCTTGCTTAAATATTCGAAAATCGTTGAAAAAGACAAAAGGAAATGGGGCTTTTTTTAAAAGTTTGTTTTAAAAGTTACTCTTTTATAAACTTTCAATGTTTGCCTTGAAAAGCATACTTAGTATAATATTAATTTCAAATGCTAAAAGGTGTAAATTAAAACTTTAAAACCAGTAAAAATACGTTTATTTCGACAGTTCACATGTTTCGACTCACCCCGAGTCATTTTCAAATAAATTAAAAGAAACATGTAAACAGTCGAAATAAACGTATTTTTACTGATTTTAAAGTTTTAATTTACACCTTTTAGCATTTGAACTTAGTATATTATTACAAGGTGTCATTTTACTATATATAAAAGCTACTTGGAAACGTTTATGAAAATTACGGGCAGCTAATAAAAATTAATCTTTATACATTCTTTTTTAATTTTTGAAAACCACCGGAAATTTGGAAAATTTTTATTTTAAAATAATTAAAAGCAATTTTTTTCCCCTGAAAGTTATAAAAGTAAAACTTAATTAAAAGTTTATGATGCAAATATTAATTAAACTTAGGTGGGATATAATATATCCTACCGCCCCTCAAGGGGTTAACATGAAAATATTTACATGAGAATTGATAGCATCCACAAAACCGATTTACCGGGTAGAGAGAACTGACAATGCATCGTAAAAGCTACTTGGAAACGTTTATAAAAATTACGGGCAGCTAATAAAAATTAATTTTCATAGATTCTTTTTAAATTTTCGAAAACCACCGGAATTTAGAAAAAAGTTATTTTAAAATAATTAAAAGCAATTTTACAATTATTCTTCCCCAAAGTTATAAAAGTAAAACTTAATTAAAGGTTTATGGAGCAAATCTTAATTAAGCTTAGGTGGGATATAATATATTCTACCGCCCCTCAAGGGGTTAACATGAAAATATTTACACGAGAATTGATAGCATCCACAAAACAGATTTACCGGGTAGAGAGAACTGATTAATGCATTGTAAAAGCTACTTGGAAACGTTTATGAAAATTACGGGCAGCTAATAAAAATTAATTTTTATAAATTCTTTTTAAATTTTCGAAAATAAATTGTCTTCTGGGGTTTTTAAAGATAAACGAACGCTTTTCGGAATCTTGGCTGACTCCGAAGAGGTTATTGCATATTTTTGTTTTCGATTATAGTGCGTTTTCGTAAATTATGAAATATTTGTCTTTTTTTGCAGTGTATATAAATATAATACAACAGAATCTCTTTACAACGAATGTCATTTTAACGAATTAATCACTTTAACGAATATTATTTGGATTGTTAAACAAAATCCTAGTATCCTATTTCATTATAGAAATATTCACTTTAACGAAATTTTCAGTATAGCTAATTTAATCAGTGCTCCTCAGAGATTCGTTGTGACGTGTGATTCGTTGTGACTTTACTGCATAAACATGAACAAAAATAAACAATAACGTTTCCCGAGTTAACCCTTTTTCGGCCCTGAATATTTTTTTCAGTTTGGAGTAAAAATCCCTTTTACGCTAATAAAATTAAAAATAAGTACAGTAACACCCCGACTTACGTCAACCCCAGACATGGGAGCGTTCCGACCAAATGACCGATTATTACCACTAAATTTTAATAGCATTCTTTGCTTTATTAAATCTCAGAAATTCTGTCAGTAAATAATGCTTGAAATACTAGAAAAATTTAGTGGTGGTAATCGGCCATTTGGGTCGGAGCGCTCTCATCCCTGGGGGTGACGTAAGTCGGGGTATTATTGTAATCAAATCACAAAAGTTAGGTTTTACTAAAATTTAACGAATATGTCAGTTTCTGAAACCTAACGAATGTAGTTATTTCGCGTTCTTTGCATAAGACAATAGTCGAAGGAAAATTTTTTGAAGACGTTTGGAAAATGTCGTATTATAACAGGATTTAACAGACATAAAAACATACTAGTATTTCTTATTGTTTATCACAAATTGTTCACTCTGAAATGTAGTCCCTAATTTAAGCTCAAACCCTCTCGGCCATGACTTTTTTCTCAACCGCTTAACTGTCGCATTAAATTACGGTTTAAAAATTCAACTTGCTTATTGGCACCACTTTTTTGAAAAAGAAATATTCACCTTTTTTATTGACAGGTAAAATGATACCGTAATAAAGCTAATTACACTAGTTTATTAAACTAGTGGGAAGCAAGCAAATCTGAATAAATCTGAAAAAAGACACAACCCGTGAATATGACGGGAGCGAAAATTAAGGGGTTAAAGCCAAAAAAATTAAAATTTCGTCAACTTTTTTTTTTACTATTTTAAAGCTAGATGGCACTAATTGTCCACTATATATATATATATATATATATAATGCACATATGTGATTATGAGGTTTTTATGCAACTGCAAGGCGTTATTTATAGTTTAAAGTATTTATAGTCAGGCCCTGATCATGACTAATTGGGGCCCTGGGCAAAGATAAATTAAGGGGCCCCATTCAAATCGTTGCAACATTATTCAAACTAGGGGATCGTACCCGGGCTTCCCGGGTTAAATAATATAGGTGAAAACATTTTTTTAAATTGAAAAAATAATTTTTTATATGCAATAATTTTTTTAGACTGCCCACTTACATTAAAAAAGCATTTTTCATATGGAAAATACGAATTATACAATCAAATAAATTTTTGAAATTTATCAAAAGCGATATTTTCTTATTAGACGCATGCTAAGAGTTATTTGACCCAGATTTGCTACTTACGGTATCCTCTTATATTCTGATAATTTCAGAGCTTATACATGTCTGTTAAATCTGTGTTTTATTTATATTATTTTATTTATTTATTTATAGGGAAGCTTTTTTTCATGGATATTAGCCGTAAGAAAATTATGAACTCCTTATTTTATTTTAAGGGCAAACGGATTAATGTTTCGTAATCGAGCTCCGCGCGATATAGATAAATTAAAAAATATTTCACGCTTTAAAATTGTTTTTAAAACCATAGACAATCAGTAAACTGAGATGAACTTTGCAAACAAATTCCATTTGAAAAAAAAAAATCCTATTTGATGATATAAAAATTAAAATTATACGATTACAAATATGTTAGATTTGTGTTTTTTTTTTTTCAATATTATTCTTTTATTTGTTTATAAAAGAAGTATTAATTTCGTTAATTTGTCTTTCACAAATATGTTAGATTGGTGTTTTTTTAATATTATTCTTTTATTTGTTTATAAAGGAAATATTAATTTCGTTATGCAAAAATAGTCAGAAACAAATGCTGAAAAATGTTTGTTGCTTTATGTGCAAAATGTTTATTATTATTATGTATTGAAACCGGCACGTGATAAGATAAACTTTAAAAAAAATCATGCTTAAAAATTATTTTAGAAAATATGATACATCAGTCAATTAAGATACAATTTTTAAACAAATTGCATTTGAAAGTAATTTTTTTCCTTATGCGACGAAAATTGAAAATGTACATTGGTCAGAAGATTAAAAAATTGCAGTAGCGAAAATTTCAAGACCGAAATGTTATCGTGAAGTGTTGCCATTCGCAAAATGACGTCAGCGTTACGCACAGATACGCTTGTTCTTTATAATATAGATCAGAGGTGGCCAACTGTGGCACGCGCCGCACCACTAAAATGTTACAGTAATCATTGCCTTATCTAATCATCGAATCTCTGCGATTCAAGAAGTCGACTTTTTCTGTAAAATTTTAGTGGTATCCGGCGTGCCACTGTTGGCCACCCCTGATATAGATACTTAATCAGTAAAATATAATAAAGATAAGTTATTAGGATGTGGTTATCAATTGAGGCTCTTATGCTTGGTATTCCGGAATGAAAAACAGCAATTTTCACCTTCTCAAAATTTGCATACTCACTTCTCATATCCATATTCATCATTTAAAAAAGAAATTGCATTTTGTTTAATCATTTAAAAATCGTTTTAACCCAAAACTTGAAGTCACGATTGTCAGCAACATCTTTTATGTGAACAGACGCATTCTTTACGTGAGATTCTAATCTCAATTCCGGAGAGTAAAAATTTCCCTAATTTATGCTTTTTAGGCGCATTTGTGTTAACATATTTAGTTTTTGCTAAGAAAATGATCGTTTTCTTTTAAATATGACTTTATTTTCACTTAAATAAGCATTTCGCCTAGTGTCTGAAACTTAGTATCAGTACACATGCAGAAGGAAAAATAATATAGAAAATTTATGTGGAAAAATGCGTATTTTCAAAAGCAGTATGTTATTATCCGTTATTATGACTCTAATATAATATTCTGCTCCTAATGGGATTTTGCGCCACTAAACCCTATACAAAAATTTTTATCAACAATTTTGCATTTTTATCAGAAAATAGCATGAATAAAGATAAAAATACCTCATTGTTTCTCTCTTGTCTGCAATAATGTCTCTTGTCTATCAAATTCTCACCATTTTGAAGAAATTTCATAAAATGCTTTTAAAATTAAAATATGAAAGTGGGGATATTTAAAAAACAAACAGATAGTGTGATCACATCTACAAATGAAGAGCTTTCAGTTTCATAAAAAAAATATTAGTAAAACTGGTTCAGCAGAAAGATCAGGGCAGATGACTGAAAAACACACTTGTGTTTTAAATATATAGATTATATAAAATTAGGAAAAATTAAAATAAGCAAATTATGTTATTTTGATAAATTGTAGTAGAATGTCTTAAAGAATAGCATTTTATTATTCGAGAGAATTTTGGACAAAATATGATATTATTTTAAACCACGAATTATTTGTTTGCTTGTCTAACTCGGCGAAGCAAATCCATCCAGGCGAGAATCATCAATTTCTATAATATAAATCGCTATTATTTGAATGTCACCTCTCTTTTATAAAGACACTGTAATTTTTTGTAAAACATTGCATTTTATCAGTGTGTGATTTCGATCACATTATTCTCAAAAGTGAAGCATTTTCACCTGTGAAGAATTTCAAAGCAGCTGGGCTGTGAAAATGACGCACTTCTAGAAAACATAATTCAGATTTAAGAATTAAAATACACGCTTTTTTATAAAATGACGTCATTTGCATCCGCTAAAACAATCCACTTTTACAATACAATCTTAAACTTCGTCTATAGGAAAGTATGCATATGACGTCATTACCACGGAATAACAGACAATATTCTTGACATAGCCCATATTTTAATTTCAATTTTTTTTTCAGGTTTTATGAGAAAATGACAACAAAAAGATACAGTATTTCATATTTTCGACTATTTTCCGCTTAATTTCAATAGAAATGGGGTACTTTTGTTGCCACGATAAGAAAAATGGTATTAAAAACTACAAAAAAATTAATATCTCAAAAATAAATTGAGATACAGCTTTCAAACAAACTGCATTTAAAAGAGCATTTTTTCCTTATACGACGGTGTAAAAATTTAAAATGTGCGATGTTTAGAAGTTTAAAAATTTGTAGTAGAGAAAATTGCAAAACCAAAATTTTATTTCAAATTTCAAAGTGTTGCCATTCGCAAAATGACGTATGCGTTACGCACAGATATGTTTGTCCTTTATAATATAGATTTCAAAGTGTTGCCATTCGCAAAATGACGTATGCGTTACGCACAGATATGTTTGTCCTTTATAATATAGATAGAACTGATGATCATTCATATGTGTAATGCATAAACAGTATTTTCGCACCTTGGATTTTAAATAGAAGAAAATTCTTAGCTCTGTCAATTCTAAATTAAGTACCTTAATTCATAAAAATACTCATTTTCTTCGAACAGAACAAAAGTCTTTTATATAATTTCGGCAGCTTGTTATATTACTTTAAGATTTATTTAATAACTTCAACTTAAGGAAGAGTGTCAAATACTATAACATGTAAATATGAGTTAATCAGGTTACATTTTTTTACATCTTTTTAAGTTGTACTACACACAACATAATATCAAATCAAATACATTCTACTTCACAAGTGGACAGCATTTTTTCAATAAATCTAAAAAGATGGCAATTATGGGTTTGTTTTTCACATTTAACTCAAAGTTAAAAGATAAAACTTTGAATATGGGAGAAAATTTATCTCATGACAATTAGAACTGACAATTTTCAACCGCTAAAGTTTAGATATGATTTAAGTTCATTCTTTCAAAGGTGAAATTTGTGTATTGTATTTGAAATTTTTCAGAGTTGTAATTGGAAGAAAAGTAAATATTTTATAAATGGATTTGGGGGCCCTTTGAGGTCCGGGGCCCCTGGGCAAAGTCCCGATTTGCCCATGCCATAATAAGGGCCTGTTTATAGTTTTTATAGTTTAAAGTAAGGAACACATATGTGGCCGCCAGGGCCGAAAGTGTTAATCACGGTTTTGAAAAGCGTGCTTTATCTTTATAAACTTCAGAAATCAGCACATTTTCGATATTTAAAGAAGCAGTTATTAAAAAAAGTTTCCTTTGCTACCACTGATTTTCGGAAATGTTTCCGAGTAGTATTTACAGTGTATTAATCAATTTTTTCAAACCGGGTAGTTTTTCGGATTCTATCAGTCCTTAAAAGAAAATTTCCATGTTCAACAAGCATGTTTTATAGACAAACTTGATAAATTAACAACATTTACATTCACATTCACATTAAAATTAATATTAATTTGTTACTCTTTCATGGATAAATTCAATTATATATCTAAAAATTTTTAATCGTGAATTGATAGCATCCGAAAAGCAATCTATCTTCCGGGTTGAGAAAAGAAATTAATCCTTTGCTGTCGTATTAAGTTTATACATACTGTGGTGGCCAAAATTGTGGACACTTTTAGGTAGCTTTCATTACAAAAAGTAAAAAGCAGCCGCTATTGCAGATATAAGCAATAAGCGCTATAAGCAAAGCTATTGCAGCCGTCTGATGGAAAACACTTCGGGAAATTTTGCTATATTTTCGCCGATCATGACACCAGATACCAAAACCACCCTCCGTTGAAATGTTGACTTCTATATATATATATATATATATATATATATATATATATACTATTTATATATATACATATATCACCATCATCATCATATATATCTGAATTTTGTCATGCTGTAACTCTCAAATTTTTGAGCTGATTTGCATGAAATTTTTATGTGCATAGTACATACTAATGTCTCGACTGAGTTCGTTGGCCAGCTTCATCCACCTTCTTGTTTCAAAATGGCGGCCATTTGAATTTTTGAAATATTTTTATGTTTTCTAACATTGTATACTTATAGAAAATGTTGCGTTTCCCAAAATGCAAACTCTTATGTATTATTTTAAACAGAATGTTAGAAACATTAAAAGATATTTTAAAGACTCACACAGTGTAAGTTAACAGCATAGATCATTTTAAAGTGAAAAATGATAATTTTAAAGTTAGGAAACCTAAAAATTTCCAAAAGTGTCCACAAAATTCAAATGGCCGCCAATTTGAAGCAGGAGGGCGGATGAAGCTGGCCAACGACCTCGGTCGAGACATTAGTATGTACTATGGATATGAAAAATTTCATCCAAATCGGTTCAAAAATTCGAGAGTTACAGCATGACAAAATTCAGATATATATATATATACTGGGTGAGCAAAAAGTCCGTATAAACTTTAAAAATTCATAAAAACAGATAAAATAACCGAAATGAAAAACTGTTTGCAGGATTAGCATCTATAGGTCACGGGAATTTTTTTAAGACAGAAATAAAAAATAACTCAAATAACAGCCGACAGATGGCGCTGGTTCGTACGATTTTGGTGGAAATATGGAAATGAAACGGTTATAAGAACTTACGCTCCTAATCCAGAACTAGTTCACGTAAAATAGCTTCACCAACAAAGCTTTATCCTTCATACTCAGCATCCTTGATCACGTATTAGGAGCGCACGTTCTTAAAACCGTTTCATTTGTATATTTCCGCCATAATCGTACGAACCAGCGCCATCTGTCGGCTGTTATTTGAGTTATTTTTTATTTCTGTCTTAAAAAAAAATCCCGTGACCTATAGATGCTAATCCTGTAAACAGTTTTTCATTTCGGTTATTTTTTAGGTTTTTATGATTTTTTAAAGTTTATACGGACTTTTTGCTCACCTGGTATATAAGTCAGCATTTCAACGGAGGGTGGTTTTGGTATCTGGCGGTCATGATCAGCGAAAACATAGCAAAATTTCCCGAAGTGTTTTCCTCCGGACGGCTGCAATAGGTAGTTATGAAAGCTACCTAAAAGTGTCCACAATTTTGGCCACCACTGTATAGGGTGGGCCGAAAAAAACTTTTTTTTTGATTTTCGATGATGGGTAGTGCGGAAAAGTGGCCACTAGTGGCACCAAGTTCACACAAAAAATTTGAAATTTTTAGGACAATTCCTATATTTGCCGCTTTTGGCTTGAAGTTTTGCTAAAAGGCTTATTTTTGAACTTTTTTAGCAAAAATTTTAAAAATGTTAAATTAAACTTATTTTAATCGTATTTGCTTGAAAAGGCATATTTAATGTTCCAAATGTATAAATAAGCTCTGATAATGTATTATTTAATTACTATGTGTATTTTAAATTAGACGATTTTCGCGTTCAAGTGAGCAAAAGTTGCATGCATTGTTTGAATCTTTCAACGGTTTCTCTCTTTTGTCTTGTTTATGTCCCTTGGTCTTCCTTATTTTTTTCGCTGCTTCAGAGGTATTTGGGTGGCGGACAGCAGAATCCCTCAGAAACAGATCTGGACGGAGAGAAGGAGGTGAGGCGAGAACTTAAGCGAACGCAGTGGCTCATCGCGATGTTGGGGGAGTGAAGGAGGAAATACAAGAGGGGAGAAAGTGCGATAAGGGATGCTTATTATTTTTCAGTGCTCGGTTTCCCTGTGACATTTGTTCAGTGCAAAAGTAAAACCTTTTTCTCTTGCAGTACATTGCTTTTTCGATCGTTTAACGTGCCTTTACTGTGTTTTGTGCGTTTTATTACGACGAGTTTAGAAATGGCTAGTGCGAAAGTTCCTGATCAGGTAAAGACATGTGATAGCGTGAAAAATAGCCATTTTGAGGCACCATGCAAATTGAAAGGCAATTGCCAACTATTGCTGACATCATGCGCCACTACTATTGGTTGCGAAGCGATGTAGAAGAAAATCGAGATATTTATCTCCAACCAGTGGATTATATTATTAAAATGGTAGGTGAAAAAGTTTCCGAAATCTGAATAAAATCTTCCATACCAGTGGTTCCCCAACGAACAATTAATGGGAGGATTAAAAACTATTACAATGAGTGTAGATCTTTGAAGAAATCTTGTAATCATACGGGCGTTAAAGGCAAAGCTCCTGCGAAGATTTCGTACGAAATGCGGAAACCTCTCTCTTTGACATTGCAGCTTGTAAGTGTAGAGGCTTGAACAATTGTAGCTGCGACATCAGACGTAAAGTTCCACATCGGGAGGTGAACTTCTTGAAGGATCAAAGAACTGTTCGAAAAATGTTTATCGGAAATATTGATTTAAAAACAAGCAAAACTCTTGCAAAGAAAATATCGCGGAAAATGAAAAGGGATACAATTTCAACGAGGAATAGTGGTTCTGCGACAAAGCCTTCAACGAGTGGAGTTAGATCCAGATGGAAGACAGTTATATTGTTGGAAGATTCAAGTAGTGGGAGTTTTCAAGAAAGCAGTTCGACTGAATCTGAATTTGAACCAGGCCTTTCAAAGCCAAACACTCCTAAGCGCATATTCCTGTCTCACACAGCGTCCGCCATGTCTCAGGGAAACTGAGCACTGAAAATAATAAGCATCCCTTATCGCACTTTCTTCCCTCTTGTATTTCCTCCTTCACTCCCCCAACCTCGCGATGAGCCACTGCGTTCGCTTAAGTTCTCGCCTCACCCCCTTCTCTCCTTTCAGATCTGTTTCTGAGGGATTCTGCTGTCCGTTACTCAAATATATGACCCTTAAAGCACCGAAAAAAATAAGGAAAACCAAGGGACATAAACAAGACAAAAGAGAGAAACCGTTAAAAGATTCAAACAATACATGCAACTTTTGCTCACTTAAACGCGAAAAGGCTATAAAAATCGTCTAATTTAAAATGCACATAGCAATTAAATAATACATTATCAGAGCTTATTTATACATTTGGAACATTAAATATGCCTTTTCAAGTAAATACGATTAAAATAAGTTTAATTTAACATTTTAAAAATTTTTGCTAAAAAAGTTCAAAAATCAGCCTTTTAGCAAAACTTCAAGCCAAAAGCGGCAAATATAGGAATTGTCCTAAAAATCTCAATTTTTTTGTGTGAACTTGGTGCCACTAGTGGCCACTTTTCCGCACTACCCATCATTGAAAATCAAAAAAAAGTTTTTTTCGGCCCACCCTGTGTCATGTTGGTGGAATTCATTTTCGTTGAACGAACGAAATACATACTAGGCAAGATTATGAAGGAAAAACAAAATTTATTAATTATTTTTGAAACTTTAGATATATCTAACAGAATAATATATTTAAATTTTATGTAAAAATTATATTTTATAGTTCTCCATCGTGTGGTATATTTCAAAGCAGTCTCTAATCTGCAGTCCTTAATTTTTCTGTTTGAACATACACAGGGTTTCATGCAAAACATGTCTGGAATTTTCCCTGGCTTTCCTTGACCAAATCTAAAAAAAATTCCTGGACCAAAAAGGCATCGAATGAAATTCGCTATTTATTTCCGCAATCCTTTGACAAAATTAGCGACTTTTTTCTGCGATAGTTCTTCGAATTTCGCAGATTATTTTGCGGTCGTTTGACGAATTTCGCGATTCACCTTCTGAAACGCATTTGACTAATTTCGTTTTATTTTCCCCAGAATTTTCGATGACATTTTAGAAAATACTTGTAAATTCCCTAACTTTTCTTATATATTTTAAATTTTCCCTGACTCACCCTGACTACTTTGAACTTCCCTGACTTTCCAGATTTTCCATGTCGCTGGGAACCCTCATACAGAGCAGTCTTTACTCTTTACATCTTATATCTTATCTTTTCTAAACTACTTTCAATTTCACGGTACACTTATTTCGGCAACTTTCTTTTTGCCATTTTAGAGAATTATTTACAAAAAAATTTAAGAAGCTAAAATGCCTAATGATACTTAAACGCAATTTGCAAAATATTATTTTGAATTCTACGTATCTCCGAATCTTGTCGATTTAATAAAATATAAGATCAGCATGGTTCTTTGCTGTGGTGTCGAGAGCAGAAATACGACTGGAACGGTAAAAAAGCTTTGGTGGCTGAGAGCAGAAATACGACTGGAGCAGTAAAAAAGCTTTGGTGGCTGAGAGCTGAAATACGACTGGAACGGTAAAAATCTTTAGTGGCTGAGAGCAGAAATACGACTGGAACGGTAAAAAAGCTTTGGTGGCTGAGAGCAGAAATACGACTGGAACGGTAAAAAAGCTTTGGTGGCTGAAAGCAGAAATACGACTGGGACGGTAAAAAAGCTTTAGTGGCTGAGAGCAGAAATACGACTGGAACGGTAAAAAAGCTTTGGTGGCTGAGAGCAGAAATATGACTGGAACGGTAAGAAAGTTTTAGTGGCTGAGAACATACATACGACTGGAACGGTAAAAAAGCTTTGGGGGCTGAGAGCAGACATACGACTGGAACGGTAAAAAGCTTTAGTGGCTGAGAGCAGACATACGATCGCAAAGAGTTAATACACAATAAAAACAAGTCGGAAACGTTTCCGAAAATCTGAAGTAGCAAAAGAAACTTTGTTGTTTATAAATGCTTCTTTAAATCTTGAAAATATATTGGCTTATGGGGTTTCTGAAGATAAACAAGGATTTTCGGAATCATGGGTAACACGGAAAAGGTTATTGTATATTTTTGTTCATGGTTTGTTCATAATTTGATTCCGTGCCAAATACTGTAAAAAAAAAAAAGTAAAAGTTTTTTAATCAACGAAAATATGATATCACGAAAATAAACAATATCCTCTTCCGGGTCTTTCACGTTCCGACAAGCATTCGTTGGATTTGAAAACCATAGAAATTAACGTATTTTTAAGATTTAAAGAATCATTTGTAAAATTAAAGTTTCTTTTGCTGGCATTGATTTTCGGAAAAGTTTTCGAGTATTTTTTAAATTGCATTTAAGTTTGCACATAAGTTTTCTTAAACCAGAGTATCGGTTTTTTCGATGCTGTCAATTTTCAACTGAACATTTTCCGCTGCATAACCAAACTTATACAGCGATTCTCCAATAAGTGGGTAATTTGTGTCCTTTTGGGGTTATATGCTACATATTGTCATTTACATAATTTTCTTTAGCATAAAATGTATTCTGTATTGCCTTTCTACAATTTTGAAAAGAATTTTAAAGTGAATTTTACTCCAAAAAAATTTTAAATATTCAAATTGTCACTTCTGTCCCTTGTCCCCCCACTTTATGCACTGATCTTCTGAACAAAATTTCTGTAATGACAAACTATTTTTATGAATTTTACTATCCAGAATAAAAATGTATGTTCTAAAGTAGGGATGCACAACCTGATGCCCGCGATGGATTGACTTGTGGCCCGCGAATTTCTTCAATTTATAACTGGGAAAAATCGCAATTTTTTTCCATATGTCGCTGGAAAAAAAAACGTGAATTTCGTCAATTTGTCGTTGGAAAATATTGCAAATTTCTTTAACCGAGTTCGGAAAAGTCGCGCATTTTGTCGATCATGTGCGGAAAAATCTCAAATCTCGTTGATCGGCTACAGAAAAATCGCGAGTTTCGTCTGTTTAGCGCGAGAAAAAATTGTGAATTTCATCAGTTTTCCTCGGGGAAAATAACAAATTTCGTCAGAGTCAGTTAAGAATCGTGAATTTCGCTGATTGAACACGGAAAAATCGTTATTTTCGTTGATCGAGTGCGGAAAAATCGTGAATTTTGTCGATTCGGGGCGGAAAAATCTCTAATGTCGTTAATCGGGCACAGAAAAAAATTACGAATTTTGTCGATAAGGCGCTGAATAATTCCAAATTTCGTTGATCGACTGCGAAAAAATCGAGAGTTTCGTCAGTTTATCGTGCGAAAAAATCGCGAATTTCGTTAATTTTCAGAGGGAAAAAATTACATATTTCGTCAGTCAGTTAAAAATACCGTATTTCGTTGATTGGGTTCGGGAAAATGACAAATTTTGTCGATCATGTACGGAAAAATTTCAAATTTCGTTGATCGGCTGTGGGAAAATCGCGAGTTTCGTCAGTTTAGCGCCGGTAAAAATCGCAAATTTCGACAATTTGCTGCGGGAAAAATTACATATTTCGTGAGAGTTAGTTACGAATTGCGAATTTCGTTGATAGGACGTCAAAAAATCGCGAATTTTATCGATGAGATGCTGAAAAATTGCAAATTTCGTTGATCGACTGCGGAAAAATCGCGAGTTTCGTCAGTTTATCGCGAGAAAAAATCGCGAATTTCGTTAATTGTCCGGGGAAATAAAATTATAAATTTCGTCAGTCAGTTGAGAATTACGAATTTCGTTGATCGGGGGCGGAAAAATTGCGAATTTCGTCAACCAGGAGCTTCAAAACCTCAAACTTTGTTGATCGGCTGCGGAAAAATCGCGACTTTCGTCAATTTATCGCGAGAAAAAATCGCAAATTTTGTTCGTTTTGCTCTGAAAGAATTACGAATTTTGACAATTGATGGATAAAATTGCAAATTTTGTCTAATGGTCGCACAAATATTGCGAAATTCTTCAATCGTTCGTAGAAAAAAATCATGAATTTTGTCAACATTTTCCATTTATCAAAAAGAAACAGATAGTCTTCATAAAGTGTTGTACGGGTATTCATACAAGATGTGAAGAAGCCCTGCATACAATTATATATTTCTATTTGTTTATTTTTTATATACAAAAAGTCTTCATTCTACAAGCAGAAAGATTTATTACCCCCCTCCCCAACTTTCCCGATATAGAATTTTCTTTATGTTACTGAAGTGGCCCTCGACAACCCAAACATTTTTGTAAGTGGCCCTTCTCTTAAAAAGGTTGTGCACCACTATTCTAAAGCATAAAATAAAGATTTTTTATTGTAAATTAAATATGGAATTATATTTATTCTGCTCCAGAAAAAGGTTCTACCCTAGTTTTTATGTCACTATTGTCCCCTTCTATAAAATTGATCGTGGGAACATCAAAAGGCCATATAAAATTTGGGGGACAGCTACATTTAATAGAAGTAGAGCAAATAGCAATCTTGACAGTAGTGAGAGTAGTAACTTTGATTGCCAAATTAATTTATAAACTAATGTTTTTAAAGAAAAGTATTGTTTAAAGTTTATGCCCAAATATTGCTTATTATTCACTGCCATGGGAACTACCATCGAAACATTTTTCTTATGTATTTCTTAAAAAAAAAAAAAAAAAAAAAAGAAAAAAAATTAAAAATTAACTTTTATTTTTCACTAACAAGGGAACCACTTTAGGTGTTGCTCGCACCTAGAATCGAGACCTGGTGCATTTTGTAGCCCTATGCATAAAAGTTAGAGAACCGATAAAAATTCTTTGTTAAAATCATATTTTATATATTTTTTTATATTTATAATTTTTTATTATTGGATTTTTATTTGTTAATTTTACACCAAAAGAGGGTTAAGTCGCCAGATATGGCACTTCAAAATTTTCACTAGCTTTATACACTATGACGTAAAAGTTTAGACAATGACGTCATTCAGCTTTAAAATGTAGAATTATGACGTCAGAATTACAAAAACCTGTAAATATATTCAAAAACTGATTTTAAATGCTATGTACAAAAGACAGTCGTTTTATTTGCTATAATACTAATTTTTTTCATAAAAATTCAAATGTGCTTGTCGCAAAAGTTTAGACACTATTCTAAATTTCTTTGAATATTCGCTGGCATATGCAAATTTAGAATCGATGATGTCACAAATTTGGAGTACTTAAGTTCTGCAAACGATTGCGCTTCATAGTCGACATGCCGAGAGCTAAAGAAATTCAAGTGAATGAGGTTTCAAGGATTTGGCAGTTGAAAGGTGAAGGGAAGAGCGTTTCTGAAATTTCTGCTATTATTAATAGGTCAAAAAAATCTATTTATCGAGTTTTATCGAGTGGTTCCGAATATAAAGCAAAATGTCGGTCTGGGAGGCCACGTGTGACAAATGTACGAGAGGATCGCCTGATACAAAGACTAGCGAGTACTCAACAAATGAGCGTACGTGGAGTTCAAAGCTCATCGGGACTCTCTGTATCAAAGGATACGATTCGTAGACGAATTTTGGAAAAAGGAACAATCGTTTATAGCAAAATGCAGAAGAAACCAGCTCTGAAACCATATCATAAGTTACAAAGACTTATGTGGGCTCGAAAGCATATGTCATATGGAGAGAAATGGCAGTCAGTCATATTTAGCGATGAAAAAAAGTGGAATCTGGATGGTCCAGATGGTTGTTTATCGTATTGGCATGACTTGCGGAAGGAACCTCGACGTTTTTTTAGTCGCAGACAAGGAGGGGGTTCGGTGATGGTTTGGGCAGCCTTTTGCTATAATGGACAAGTATCTCTGACCTTCACCAGTGGTCGTCAAACTTCACAGCATTATACACAGACATTAGAAGAAAACCTACTGCCATTTGCTGAGCTTCTAGGGGGTCCTCAGTGGGAATTTCAGCAAGACAATGCTTCAATTCACACTGCAAAACATTCAAAATCCTGGTTTAATTCCCATAATATAAGAGTTCTCGACTGGCCAGCATGTAGCCCAGATCTTAACCCTATAGAAACCTTTGGAGCATCATGTGTCGCAAAGTTTATAGCAACGCTAGACAATACTCTTCTGAAAAGGAACTTAAGACATCTATTGAGAATGCATGGTACGATATCGATCCACAAACTATGCAAGATTTAGTTTCTTCCATGCAATCTCGTGTATATGACGTAATACATAAGCATGGATGCGCAACCAGGTTTTAAAAATTGTTTATTTCGATTTTATTTAACCCTCCGTCTACCAGACGGGTCCATTGGACCCGACAGGTACATACAAAATATTCATTCACACCAGAAATTTCTTTAGAAGAAACTAAGTATATAAACCAGACAAAAATAAGGTAAATAAATAAGTTAAATAGTTTTAAATAAAAATTCTGGTGTAGAACGTTTTATTAAAACTTGAATAAAATTCCCGGTAGATCTAGGGTTAATTTGTGTCTAAACTTTTGAGACAGCAGTTTATTTTTGTTACCATTTAATTTATTGCAATATGCACAATTCCACTTTTCTTTGTTATAAATATTGTTTATATGTACAGCACATTAATTTCAAGCAGTGATTTGAAAATTGAATAAATATTTTTCAAAGTATGTAAGAATTTCTTCATTGTCTAAACTTTTGCGTCATAGTGTACCTGTAATAGGTTTACGCCCAAACCATTACAACACGGTACGTAGCGAAAATATTGAGCTAGGGTTGCCGGAAAACTGTAAGGGACGAAAAAGACGCCAATCTTTCCCCGCCAAATATGTAAATATAATATTGTATTTTTTTAAATCAAATTCGTAGGTTCTTGAAGGAATTTTAAAACTTTTTTCAACATTTTATAGTTATTATTGACTAATTTATATTTTTAACTATTTTTTTAAAAAAACATTTTACGTTAAAAGCCCGAAAAGTGGTCTAGAAAATTGCATTTTCAGAAAGTTAATCTACTGTAAAATCAAAAAATATTATTTTAACAAAAAAATTTTATCGATTCCCAAACTTCCTAATATAGAGATTTAAAATGCACCAGGTCTCAATGCAAGGTGCGAGCAACACCTAAAGTGGTTCCTTGTAAGTCACAGAGTGAAATTTCCCATACTTATTGTAGAATCGCCCACATGCAAAATCAACAAAATGATATCAAATTGAATTTTAATGTAAATGCTGTCAATTTATCTTGACATTAGTGACAGTAGTACCAAATTAACACTAGAACCGCATTAGGGGTCATTTTGACCCCTGACAGATCGATAATAGTGGATTCGAACAAGAAATGTTTTTATAAGATATGTTTTTCTAAAAAAAAAAAAGAAAGTTTAACATTTAGCTTTTATTTTTCGCTAAATCACGGAGTGAAATTACTCACTTACTGGAGAATCGCCCACATTCAAAATCAACAAAATAATATTAAATTAAATTTTAAGGTTAATGCTGTTAATGCCTATCAGGAGAGTTACATTTACAGTTCTGCATATAAAAAATACAATTACTTTGCAATTACTTACAATTTCAATTATTACAATTATTTTTACTCATCCTTTTTACTTTTTCAAAGAAAAATTATCAAATGATCAGTAAACTATATGCAAAAAAGCTTTGTACTGTGTGATACAAATCCGCCGAGCTATGGAAAACGCGTGAAAGCGAACGTCTTTCAAACAAACTAAAAAGGAAAAAAAAAAAAAAAAAAAAAAAAAAACGCGAATGAATTCCTTCGACTTTCTGAACACAGGTATACGTGCCTAGAAAGTTTTTAAAAATACTATATGTTTCTAACGAAATGGAATCGGTTGGATTCAAGCGCTGGACCTCTCGTTTCGAAACAGGAGACATTACCTTCTCGCTACTAATGCTTGATTACATCGCCGTACCTTTAGACCCAGTAGCGCCAACTTTTGAAAAATATTGGGTGAGCTCAAACTTTTTTGAGTAAAATAACACACACAGTTTGGGCGAGGGAGGAGTGGATTACTAAAGCGGATAATTCGAAGTGAAATTATGATTTTTTTAAAAAGTAAAATACAAATTTATTATAACTTAATTATAGTTTAATAAACAATTTTATAAAAATATATTCTCATAGGTTCGTCCTGGATATTTATTATAAAAAGCGAAAAAATTGCTAACTGTTGAAATTGTTGAAAATTAAATGTCAAGAAAAAGGCACTCATTTTAGTCACCTAAGTGCTTTATTGATTCAAGACATTAAAATAAATGGTAAAATATGCAGGAATTTTTTTTCCAGAGAGTTTAATTATACCCTAGATAGCATGAACATTAGCAGCAAGTTCGATTTTTTTCTGACATTATCTTGCCGTGACAAATTTGAATTGAGAAATTCGCAGCAAATTTCCCGCAAGGTATACCATCCCCCACTTGCATGAGTAGTTTGTTGTAAAACTGATGTCAAGACCGTCTTTAATTCATGAAAGTGACGAAAGCAAAAAATCCCTCTGTTGAGAGAATAGACAATCAGCACATACGCAGAAATTGCAGAAATTTTATTCGGTTGGCACCGCTTTTTCTAAACGCTATACTTATCAAATACCAAAAAAAGGTTCGTATTGAAAAGTACAAATTCTACCTTAATTTGTTTATGGTGACGATCAAGGTCGCACGCCACGTAGCGGACGGGGTTAAACTACAGAAAGATGCCTAACTGTTTTCTTACTTCATACCGCTAAAATTGTAAAGTTTTTTTCACCTTGATTAATAGCTGAAATGTGATTGACAAGGCTGAGAAAACTTCGTGGTGTCAAGTGCATCTGGACGCCCCTCTCGCCACGCCGCAATACTACGTTGCAATAAATGTGGTAAACAAAATTCATTTCCATGAGTGACTAAGGATTAGAAAATATATGCAGATGGTAGATATCCTGTTATATGTGACGTCACACTAAACGCCCGCGTATGTGAATTATCACCCCGTCCACAAGATGGCGCAACTGTATTCATTTACGCCCGATTCCAGTATTAAGTTTGTACGCTTACCTTATATAGCTTTGCTATGGACCCCTCCGAAGGGGTTAAACTTATAGTGTAACAGTTGTAAACCATTGTTACAGTGGGGCGTGGAAAGATTATTACTTTACAGTAAGTTTGCAGTATTTTTGATTACTTGTTTGCCGTAAATTTGATACAGCATTAATTTAACTTGCACGACAAGTTAGCTGCAAGTTCAAAGTGTGGTGACTTCGGCGTTTGCGTTATCTTGCTGCAGTCTTGTTATGAACTTTCAGTCTTGTTATGCTGAGTTTTCTGCAACTTTGTAGGTTTTCAAATCAAGACTGCTGCAAATTTTTTGCAAATTAAAAATGCTATCTGGGACATCCGCTGAAGGGTATTTTAGTACTCCTGTAAATCTAATTGATGTCCTTACTATTTTTCAGACAAAATTATTTTGAGAACATCCATGAAACTAAATTTTATTTCAGTGATTAAATAAATAAATGAATGAATAACAAAACAAATCAATGGAAATCGGGTGGGCGGAGAGATCAAATTATTGGGTGGGCTCACGTCCCATGGGCCCATATAAGTTTGCACCACTGCTTAAACTCTGTCATCTGTCCTTGGTGATTTTCACTATAGTATCGATACCAAAGTTGTTAGAAAACGGTTTAAAAATAGATTAAATACAGAATGCATCTGCCGATTTATATACGAAAATCCATACACTCCTTGCAACAGTGCTTTATAACATACAGTAGAGCGCCGATTATCCGAACATGTCGGGAACGACCCTAGTTCGGATAAACAAAAGTTCGGATAAATGGACAGACAATTTAAGGGATGTTCCTGACTATACTAAAACCTTCTCACTTTATCCAAGCTTAGGACTGGCAGCACCAGTTAGTGCTAGCGTGTTTAAAAATTGTTTTTTTTTTTGTTTACTTTTTTATCATTTAAAATTTTCTTTTTATTATTTCCTGAACTCCAGAGATTTTAATTTAAGCAAAAAGGGTACGATTGTTGCTTGCTTCAAAGAAGACGTTTTTTCCATTGCTGCCATATCTCGAATTCTTCTTAAATACGCTAGTTGAATAGGATCAGAGTTCTTCTGCCGTTCGAGCCATTTCATAGCCGTTTCCAAACATTCAAAGGCTTCGTTATGGGATGGACCTGAGTCAATTTCAGAACATTTGTTTTCATTTCTTCAATTTCTTTTTCATCTTAAATCTCATCCAGAATCTCATCATCATTAAAAAAAAAAAAAAAAAAAAAAAAAAAAAAAAAAAAAAAGAGAGAAATAGGCTGTTTGTATAAATGGAAGTTCGGTTATTTTTTTTCTTTTTTGAAAGAAATTGGCTGTTCGGATAAATGGAAGTTCGTTTATTTTTTTTTCTTTTTTGAGAGAAAGTGGCTGTTCGGATAATTGGAAGTTCAGTTAATTGGAGTTCCGATAATCGGCGCTCTACTGTACACTGAAAAATAGACAAATGCTTCTTAATCTAGTAAAGTTTATATAACCACGAACGAAAATATTCTATAACATCTTATGAAAGGGTTTTTTAACATTTAGAAATCCCAGAAACTAATATATTTTCGAGATTTAACCCCATAACCTACGATCTACGTTTCAACAGCCTGAGTCCAAAACGTAAACAAGATCGCGCAGCCTTCGAGCCATTCCACGGTTCGGCAAATCCATAGATGTCAACTTTTACGCTTTTTTGCTACCACTAAAATTTAATAGAGATTTTCGCCTTGTTTAATCATGAGATTTCAACGTTAAAAAAAAAAAAAAAAAAAAAAAAAAAACCATATTCTCACTATATTGATATATAGGAGAAAAAAAAATGTATGGCCCTGAAAAGTCCCTTTTTTGGTTAACGTGGCTTTGCTACCTCCTTTCAGCTTTTCCTGCCCAAGCTTGGCGAGTGTAACTCTGAACAGTGCTAACTCTTTCTCTCTTTTTAATCCTTTTATAGCAGTTTTATAGCTACAACCAGAACATTTTAAATATTCTTTTAAAATATTTTCTATTTATTTATCTCAAGTCTTAACTTAATATTAAACTTATTTCTTTTAAATTCTTAATTTAATTCTCAAGTAGTTCTAAACTACAATTAAATTTTTCCCAATGGCTCACAAAACATAAGATACTTCAATTCTTAGTCTGGGGGTTAACCCCCTTCGGGACGGGAGCCTTTTACGAAATTTTTAATTTATTGTCACCGTTTTTTAAAAAGAGAAATTTATGTCTTTTTGAATCGAGAAAATGCAATGATTAAATAAGGCAAATTTTACAGTAAAATTTTACTGGTGAGGAAAAACAAGGATTCTGAGCGCTTCATACGGCACGTATACGTGTCGCTCGTCCCCAAGGGGTTAAGCTTTTATCAGCTAGGAACCCCCTCAATGCTGTTCACCTGTTCAGCCCCTGTTCAGACGATTAAATAAGACAATATTTACTATAAAATTTCAGTGGTAATAAGAATGTACATTTGTCGAAATCATTGTACCTGGGGTCATGCTCGTAATATTTGCATTTGGTCCGCCCAATATACTACGGACCAGGCCCCTGATAGTCAGTTTTCTCCGGAATACAAGACCACGTGTCTCACACATAGTTGTAGGTTAAGGGGTTAAAGAAGCATTTGTAAAAACAAAGTTTTTTTTGCCGCCACCTGCCCAGATAGCATGAACATTAGCAGCAAGTTTGATTTTTTTCTGATATTATCTTGCTGTAACAAATTTGAATTGAAAAATTCGCAGCAAATCTCCCTCAAGGTATACCATCACCCACTTGCATGAGTAATTTGTTGTGAAACAGATGCAAGACTGTCTTTGATTCAGGAAAGTGACGAAAGCAAACAATCCATCTGTTCAGATAATAGACAATCAGCACATTTGCAGAAATTTTATTCTGTAGGCACCGCTTTTTCTGAACGCTATACTTATTAAATACCAAAAAATGCTCGAAATAAAAAGTACAAATGTTACCTAAATTTGTTTGTGGTGATGAAACCGATGCGTGCACCTTCTGACGGCGCTTTCGCATCAATAGACTTCATCAGGTCTATGGACTCCTTCGAAGGGGTTAAACAAAGCGATATAAGCAAGAGTACTATCTTAAATGGTAGAAGTAACCGCAAGATTAAGAGCGAGGTCACATCAATCAAGGTCATGCGCCACGTAGCGGAAGGAGTGTGAACTACAGGTAGATACCTAACTGTTTTATTACTCACACCACTAAAATTGTAAAGTTTTTTCACCTTGATTAATAACTGAAGTGCTTCTGATAAGGCGAAGAAAACTTCGTATGTTAAGTGCCTCTGTATGCCTCTGTCGCTACACCGTTGTTTTGCAATAAATGTGGCAAACAAAATTCGTTTCCATGAGGGACTAAAGATTTAGAAAATACGCGCCACGCTAAAAACCCGCCTTTGTGAGTTATCACTCCGTCCACAAGGTGGCGCAACTGTGTTAATTTACGCCTGATTCCAGCATTAAGTTTGTTCGCTTACTTATAACGCTTTGGGGTTAAACTTATAGTGTGACATGGAAAGATTACTACTTTGCTGTAAGTTTGCAGTATTTTGGATTACTTGTTTGTCGTTAGTCTGCAATAAATTTGATGCAGTATGAATTTACTTGCACGACAAGTTAGCTGCAAGTTCAAAGTGTGGTGACTTCGGCGTTTGTGTTATCTTGCTGCAGTCTTGTTATGAACTTTCAGTCTTGTGAGCTTACTGCAACTTCGCAGGTTTTCAAAGCAAGACTGTTGCAAATTTTCTGCAAACTAAAAATGCTATGTGGGTGATACTCAGAAATGTTTCCGAGTCTTTTTTTTTATTTTTTATAGTGGATTAATCAGTTTTCTCAACCCATAATATAGTTTTTTTCGGATGCTATCCATTCTCAGTTAAGCATTTTCATGTTCAACAAACATATTTTACAAACAAGCATGATAAATTAACAGATAAATTAACTAATTGCGACCCAACGTCGTCTTGACTCCACGTCATCTTCCTTTGCAAAATTTATTTTCGCATGAGTTATAAAGAAAAGTAATATTTGATTTATGTAATTAGAGCATTTTCGAAATAATATAATTTAAGGTAACTAAAGAAAAAAAGTGGTGCCAACTGAATAAAATTTGTGTAAGAGACGCCGGTCCCAAAAGTGCTAATATTATCATTCAAATTAATGTGATTTTATTACTCTTGCAATTGTAAATTAAATTTCGCAGCTGAAAACGTACCAACGTACCATTTTTTACTTGCAGAAAATTTGCAGAAGTCTTGCTTTGAAAACCTGCGAAGTTGCAGTAAGCTCAGCATGACAAGACTGAAAGCACTTAACGAGACTGCAGCAAGATAACGCAAACGCCGAAGTCACCACACTTTGAACTTGCAGCTAACTTGTGTGCAAGTTAAATTCATGCTGTGTCAAATTTATTGCAAATGAACGGCAAACAAGTAATCAAAAATACTGCAAAGTAGTAATCTTTCATGCCCCATTATCTGTTTACAACTGTTACACTATAAGTTTAACTCCTTCGAAGGGGCCACAGACTTGATTAGGTCTATTGATGCGAACACACCGTCAGAAGGTGCATGCATCGTTTGCATCACCATAAACAAGTTAAGGTAATATTTGTATACTTTACAATACGAGCCTTTTTTGGTATTTGAAAAATATAGCGTATAGAAAAAGCGATGCCAACCGAATAAAATTTCTGCATATATGCTGATTGTCTATTCTCTCAACAGAGGGATTTTTTCCTTTCTCCACTTTCGTGAATTAAAGACAGTCTTGTCATCAGTTACACAACAAACTACTCATGCAAGTTGGGGGATGGTACACTTTGCGGGAAATTTGCTTCGAATTTCTCAATTCAAATTTGTCACGACAAGATAATATCAGAAAAAATCAAACTTGCTGCTAATGTTCATGCTATCTGGGTATACTTGAGAAGGGATGGCATCCGAAACCTATATTATTGGTTGAGAAAACTGATTAATACAGTACAAAAACGACTGGGGAACGTTTCCGAGTATCAGGTGGCGGTGAAAGAAACTTTGTTTTTGTAAAGGATTCTTTAACCCCTAAATTCTCGCTCCCGTCATATTCACGGGCTGTGTCATTTACTCAGATTGTTTGCTTCCACCAGTTTTATAAAATAGTAAAATTGGCTATATTTTAGTATCGTTTTACCTGTCATTAAATAAGGTGAATATTTCTTTTTCATAAAAGTGGTGCCAATAAGCAATTTGAATTTTTAAACCGTAATTTAATTCGAGTGTTAAGGGGTTAAATCTCGAAAATATATTAGTTTCTGGGGTTTCTAAAGAAAAAGAACCCTTTCGGAATCGCGGGTAATTCATAAGAAGTTATTATCTATTTTCGTTCGTAGTTACATTAACTTTCCAGTACCGTTTGAAAGTTATAGTTTTCTCTTCTCTCTCACTTATACACGCATACAAAACATGAAGATACTTTTCTTGCATTATGTGTTCGGAAAGTAGAAACAGTCCTGTCCTTAATCTAGCAATTACTTTATACAGCTACTTATACGACTAATTTGATATTAAAAATAGAAACGATCCGGCTGAAACAGTGAAAGCAAGAAGAAGATGATGTTGGTTGGTTGTGTTTATGACGGCCAATTATGAGCACGAGGGATATAGGCCCTAAGGGGGGGAGTGCCCTCCGTGGGGGTCTTTATAAGGGGACCTAACTCCTATTTACGCTCCGAAAACCAAGGTTCGAAGAAACCACGAAAACTCCGAACGATTAGGCCGACGGGCGCGATTGGGATTGAACCCAGCACCTCCCGTCTACCAGCTTCGAGAGCAGAACCTCTTGGCCACTGGTGGGGCGAAGAATATGATGAAGATGATATTTGTAAATGCCCGGAAACAGCACCCATGCGGCCACGCGTACCGGTAAAACAGGCAAGATGAGGGATTAACCCCTTGGGTTGACGACTGAGACTCGTCATGTATTTGGCCACTGGCGTTTATTTTTGTATTCTATTCATACCACTATTTAAAGAAAAAAAATTAGCATACTTCTCTTGGGCATGTTGTTAAAGTGTACATGAAAGTTTTTTGTTTAGAGAAAGTAATGGGAGATGTAATTAAAAAAAGAAAAAATGCCAGTGGCAGCCCTGAAATAAATCCGTACCCAAGGTGTTAAAAAGCAACACCATTTTGAGGACACGACAGCTCACCGTAGACTTAATGTAGAACAATAAGACAAAATAGTTTCTTTAGTCTAAAAGCTAGTAAAGTACGTAGCCTTTAAAAAATATATCTAAGCATTTTTAGTGAAATGGCCTTAATTTTAAGTAAAATATAAAATTTCAATCAAAAATTTCGTTATTTAAAGTTATACAGAATAGCGAAACACATATTAGTATTTAAAAAAAAAAAGTCCTACTTATTTCAGTTGAAAAATAGGTGGCGATTAATTTTTTAAAAGATCAGGTTAGTTGATTGAAAAATTTTGAAAACTAGCGGAACTAATGTGTCCGTTGATTTTAAAAATGCTGTTCTGAAAAAAAAAAAAAAAAAAAAAAAAAAAAAAAAAAGAGTCCTACTTATTTCAATTGAAAAATAGGTGGCGATTAAATTTTTAAAAGATCAGGTTAGTTGATTGAAAATTCTTGAAAACTAGCGGAACTAATGTGTCCGTTGATTTTAAAAATGCTGTTCTGAAAAAAAAAAAAAAAAATCCTACTTATTTTAGTTGAAAAATAGGTGGCGATTAATTTTTTAAAAGATCAGGTTAGTTGATTGAAAATTTTTGAAAACTAGCGGAACTAATGTGTCCGTTGATTTTAAAAATGCTGTTCTGAAAAAAAAAAAAAAAAAAAAAAAAAAAAGAGTCCTACTTATTTCAGTTGAAAAATAGGTGGCGATTAATTTTTTAAAAGATCAGGTTAGTTGATTGAAAATTTTTGAAAACTAGCGGAACTAATGTGTCCGTTGATTTTGAAAATGCTGTTCTGAAAAAAAGAAAAACAAGTACTAAATTTTTTTGTTACTATTTATTCGTTGAATCGCATTCTGTTCCTAGAGCTTCAAAATTCCTCGTTTACTTTTCATATCAATTTTCTAACTAATAAAATATGGTTTCGGTGTGTATAAAAAGTACCTAAAGCGGAAAAAAAAAAAAAAAATCGAAATTTTGAACCGAGTGTTATTTCTTATATGTGCCAGAAAAATTAGCGTTGTCGAACTCGAACAAAGAAAATGCAAATTTTGAGTACACTTTCTCCTGCATACATTGTGGGAAGATGCGGAAAGAAACGTTTTCTTCCGCTTTAGAAGAAGCAACAAAGTTGCGTGAACTCCAACACCCCCACCGTACAAAATTTTCTTTTCCAGGTCCGAGAAGAAAAAAAATCTTTCTCTTCTAGACCACGGATCGGTGAGTTCTCTATAAAAAGCCGGCGGGGTTAACAGTCTGGAAGAAAACGAGACTTATTTGTTTTTGTCGCGTGTAACTTTTTTCTTTTGCTTGCCACCCCCTTGACTCGTCTTTTTGATGCGCACTTTTTCCTCCGAAAAGAAAGAGAAACATCGTTCTTCATCGCTCATGAAGTTTTAATAATAATTTGGGATTTAAAAGTAAGTGAGAGAGAGCTATGTTTCTTTTTTTTAAAGTTAAGTCTACGCAGTGAGTGGCGTGGCATTTAAAAAAAAAAAAATATGGCTGGGGCTTAAGTACTCATTTACGAATAAATTGAACATTTAGGTTTATCAGTCTATTTTATAAAGCCAAAACATGCCCCCTTGACTCGTCTTTTTGATTTTGATGCAATAATAAAATGGGATTTAAAAGTAAGTGATAGAGTGCTACGTTTCTTTCTCTTTTCTTTTTTTTTTAAAAAAATTTAAGTCTACGCAGTGAGTGGCGTAACATTTAAAATTTATGTGAGGGGCTTAAGTACTCATTTGCAAATTAACTGAACATTCAGGATTGTCAAACTGTATTATGAAGAAGCAAAATATGTCCTCATGACTCGTTTTTTTATACGCACTTTTGCCTCGGAAAAAAAAAAACATCGTTCTTCATCGCTCATAAAGTTTTAATAATAATATGGGATTAAAAAGTAAGTGAGAGAGAGCTACGTTTCTTTTTCTTTTCTCTTTTTTAAAAATTAAAGTCTACGCTGTGAGTGGCGTAACATTAAAAAAAAAAAATTATGGGAGGGGCTTATGTACTCATTTATAAATAAACTGAACATTCAGGATTATTAATCTGTATTAGCAAAAATATGTCCCAAAGTAAGTGAGAGACAGAACTACGTTCCATTTCCTTTTCTGTTTTTTTTTTTTGGTAAATTTAACTCATTAAAGCCGGTTGGCAAAAAAACTTGCCATGTAAACAAAACTTTTAAATTTGAATACCAGTATTTTAGTTTGAAAATTTCACATTATCTAATCTCAAATTTTGAGTGATTGAATAATTCAAAATTATAATGTGGAAAAAACTGGTGTCAAAAAATTAAAAGGAATGAAAAAGAGGTTCGTCGTTAATGGGTTACCATATATACTGGCGTATAAGTCGACCCGAAATCAGGGTTCGCACGCTCTTAAGCCACGCCCCATTTTGTAAGGATTTTACACCAGTAATCGCATAAAACTATCTTCTAGCTAATGAATCATGAACTCATTAGGAAGAAAATGATATTTATGGAATACTGGTGGCAGGGTCCTTACAAAATGGGGCGTGTCTTAACAGTGTGCGAACTCTGGAAATTTGAGAGTAATAATAGACTGAATACCAATATTTGAAAAAAGTTATCTTTGTTTTATGGAACTGCAGAATTCGGGATAATATTCGAAGATTAAACAAAGCGAAGTAGTCCAAAATACTAGAGTTCAACATATTTTTTCTCATACGTAAGGGTCGACTTATACGCGAGTATATACGGCAAGTCTACACAGTGAGTGGAGTAGTATTTAAAAACATGTGGGAGGGACTTAAGTATTCATTTACAAATAAACACAGAGTTGCCAAGGCTCCGGCTGTTTGCACACCACTATTATCTTAGAGAAAATTTTGTTCTTTTCAATCGCCCAATTGCAGTGTTGCCAGATAGTCAAAAGTCAATTTCCCCAAAGTTTCTAAAATTTTCCCCAAATCAGTATTTTTTTCCGAAAAGTCCCCAACTCAGTTTCTACTCAAAAAGTGAATTTTTAAATTTTCAATTTATCACTATAAAAAAATATTGAAGTAATTTAAGCTCAAAAATATTTCCCAAATCAAGCCTTTTTTTGAAAAAAATCCCCATTTACAAAAAACAAACTTTTAAACTGGGCTGAATGCATATTCTGTAGTTACATTAACCCCTTCGGGACGGGAGCCTTTTACGAAATTTTTAATGTTTTGTCACCGTTTTTTAAAAACAGAAATTTGTGTCTTCTTGAAACGAGAAAATTCGCTGATTAAATATATTCCATGGTTCGATGAAGACAAGTACGTGGGTGTCATCCTTGACCGGAGGCTCACTTGGAGCAAACATGTTCTCTCCATCAGGGGGAAAGTCGCTGGAGCTTCTCTTGCCCTTAGACCACTTATCAATAGTAAAACCCTTTCTGTCTACAATAAACTCCTCCTTCATCAATCTTGTATTCTCCCCATCATAACTTATGCCAGTCCTGTCTGGGGCTTCACCTGCAATTCCACTATGGATAACCTTAGCAAACTACACAATAAAAATCTTCGCATCGTCCGAGGCGCCTCGAGATATTTGCGTAACTCCACTGTCCGAAGGGACCTGAACACCATCACCTTAAGAAAAAGAATCAAAGATCTTGCTAAAAAATTCTAATCAGCTTTATATGACCTTCCAAATGAAATCGTGGCAGATCTCCTAGACTACGACGCCTTCGAGCCCCACCATCGTAAGCGCCCAAATTACTCCTCAATAATGGAATCCCCGTGAGCTTTGTGTTCACCGCATAAGATCGCTCTTGTCTTTTTTCTCTTCCTTATATATATAAAAAAAACCCTCTATATATTATTTATATAGAAAAAAAAATATATATATCGCCCTGATTAGTGCCTTTTTTTTTGTTTATGTAAGCAGCCTTGCTGCCTTCCTTAACCGCCCTTTTTGCCCAAGCTTGGTGAATGTAATCTTGAACTAGTGCTAACTTTTAAATTTTTCTTAACATTTTTACTCTTTTTTAATAGCAACTGCAATAGTAACTGCAGTTTTACCTATATTTAATATAATTTTTATCATTTTATTCAAGTTCTTAAACTTATTTTTACTTAATTTCTCTTAACTATTTAAAGCATCTATGCTAGTAAAATCTTTAGTTTCTCCTTTATAAGTAGTTGTAAACAACTACACCTTTATTTATTCCCAATGGCTCTTCACACAATGAAAACATCACAATTATCAGACTGGGTGTTAAGTTGACTTCAACTAGGTAACCCCTCAACCGTTGCTTCACTGTTCAGCACTGTTCAGCTGATTAAATAAGGCAAATTTTACAGTAAAATTTTACTGGCGACGAAAAAGAAGGATTCTGAGCGCTTCATGCGGCACGTATACGTGTCGCTCGTCCCCAAGGGGTTAAGAGAATGATAGATATATTTTGCAGTGACAAGTTATTTTACGTTTGTTTTTATAAAAGTGTTGTCTAACAATGTTGGACTATTATTACATTAGCTCCATAGCTTCTTTAGACAATCTTTTATCAGTTGGTGTTTAAATGAATCCGAGATGGTACGCTGTTTTAAATCTTTTGTCATCCCTATACTGAAGTGCATAATCATAATGCAAAGTATTTTCGCTGTATCAATAGATGTTCTTTAGTATATCATAAGAGAAAAATATCTGCTTCCCACGTATTTAAATTAATTTTTTTTAAGTCCTGCAGATTTAGTTACGTGCAGGTTTAAGCTGCTTAAGACTTTAGAGTCTGATGCATCTGTAATACGTGTAAACTGTAATGTAGTAAACAACGAACACGACCACATCCAAGAGAATAATAATTGGTTATGTTGGGTTGATTTTTGACGGCCAATTATCTACACGAGGGATATAGGGCTGGGGGGAGGTGCCCTCCGTGGGGGTCTTTCTAAGGGAACCTAATCCGTATTTACGCATGGAAAATCCAGGCTTAAGTATTCATTTACAAATAAACGGAACATTCAGGATTATCAATCTGTTTAATAAAGCAAAATCATGCCCTCCGTTCTTCATCTCTTATGAAGTTTTCATAATAATATAGGATTTCAAAGTAAGAGAGAGAGAGAGCTACGGTTTTTTCTCTTTTCTGTTTTTTTAAATTAATGTCTACGCAGTGAGTGGCGTAAAATTAAAAAAATTATGGGAGGGGCATAAGTACTCATTTGCAAATAAACTGAACATTCAGGATTATCAATCTGTATTATAAAGCAAAAAATATTCCCTTGACTCGTCTTTTTGATGCGCACCTTTGCCTCTGAAAAGAAAGAGAACCATCGTTCTTCATAGCTAATGAAATTTTAATAATAATATGGGATTTAAAAGTAAATGAGAGAAAGCTGCGTTTCTTTTTCTTTTCTATTTTTAAAAAAATTAAGTCTACGCAGTCAGTGGCATAATATTAAAAAAATTATGGGAACGATTACGTAACATTTAAAATTTATGAGAGGGGCTTAAGCATTCATTTAGAACTAAACTGACATTCGGTGTTATCAATCTGTATTATGAAGAAGCAAAAATATGCCGTCTTGACTCGTTTTTTTAATGCGCACTTTTTCTTCCGAAAAGAAAGAAAACATCGTTCCTCATTAATATGGGATTTAACCCCTTAAGGATCGCTTAATATTTGGAAAAACCATAAAAAAGTACCTAATTTTTTATTACAGAAATTGAATAATTATAAGGTTTCTAAATAAAATATGCAATTAGTTTTTTTTAAGGCGAAAAAAAAAGATTTTATAGAACAAATACGCACTTGTAGAAAAGCCATCATGCGAGAATTCTGTGCCTTAATGTTTGTTTCACACCATACAAATTAATGCGAATAAGAGCTTTATTTTTCACATCTTAGATCTTTATTTTTCATCATCACACAATTTTTTACAAATAATATTTGAAATAATATATATACATTAAATTCTCATTATAATTAGTTTTTTTCTTTTCTTTTCTTTTTTTTTTTTTAATGTGATTATTTCGAAACAGGCGACACAAAGTTTAACATCACAATCAGCGCCAACAACTAAACTTAAACGGTGTTATTCAAACACTTGACACGAAATCGCCAGTTAATTTTTTCTGGTTTCAGAGTTTTTTACAGCAATTAAATCTCCAGCCCGAAAATATGACGGGCACGAGATATAACGAACGACACCTCAGCCCATGATATTAACATGAGCGAGAATTAAGGTGTTAAAAGTAAGGGAGAGAGGGCTACGTTTCATTTTCTTTTCTCATTTTTAAAAATTTAAGTCTACGCCGTGAGTGTCGCACATTAAAAAGATTATGGGAGGGACTTATGTACTCATACACTGAACATTCAGGATTTTTAATCTGTATTAGCAAAAATATGTCCCCTTGACTCGTTTTTTTTTTTATGTGCACCTTTGCCTCTGAAAAGAAAGAGGTTCATTGTTCATCATCGCTCATAAGTTTTAATAATAATATGGGATTTAAAAGTAAATGAGAGAGAGAGCTATGTTTCTTTTTTTATTCTATCTTTTTTTTTTTTAATTTAAGTCTATGTATTGCGCGGCGTAGCATTAAAAAAAATGTGCGAGGAGCTTAAGTATTCATTAACAAATAAAAATAACATACAAGATTATTAATCTGTATTAGTAAAAATATGACCATTGATGCGCACCTTTGCCTTCGAAAAGAAAGAGAAATATCGTTCTTCATCGATCATGAAGTCTTAATAATAATATGGGATTTAAAAGTAAGGGAGAGAGAGCTATGTTTCTTTTTCTTTTTTTAAAATTTAAGTTTTCGCAGCCAATGGCATAAGATTTAAAAAATTGTGAGAGCAGCTTAAGTACTCATTTACAAATAAACTGAACATTCAGGATTATTAATCTGTATTATAAAGCAAAAACATCTCCCTCGTCTTTTTGATGTGCACTTTTGTCCCCCAAAAGAAAGAGAAACAGCTTTCTTCATAGCTCATGAAATTTTAATAATAATAAGGGATTTAAAAGTAAGTGAGAGAGAGCTACTTTTTTTCTTTTCTCTTTAAAAAAATTAAGTCTACGCAGTGAGTGGCGTAACATAAAAAATAAAAATAAAAAATTATGGGAGGGGCTTAAGCACTCATTTACAAATAAACTGAACATTCAGAATTATCAAACTGTATATATGAAGCAAAAATATGTTCCCTTGTTTTGTCTTTTTGACGAACAGTTTTGTCTCCGAAAAGAAAGAGAAACATTGTTCTTCATGGCTCATGAAGTTTCATTAATAATATGGGATTTAAAAGTAAAAGAGAGAGAGGTCTACGTTTCTTTTTCTTTTCTTTTAAATTTCCTTTTTCTTTTCTTTTAAGTCTATGCAGTGAGTGGCGTAAGATTTAAAAAATTATGGGAGGTGCTTAACCCGCTTGGGACCATGGGTGCATATATACACCCTCAAAAAGTGCTTAAACGCTTGAGTTTTATACCAGTAAAAAAGAAAAGTAAAATTGATTTTATTTAATTACGACATTTTCGTGTTTTACAAAGTTAAGTCAAATAATTAACAAAAAATGGCAACAAACGAATAAAATTCGTGTAAAAGATGCCGTTCATGAACGGTTTATGTACTCATTTACAAATAAACTGAACATTCAGGATTATCAATCTGTATTATAAAGGATGCGAAAATCTATGCATATCTGGATGCGAAAAGATAACATATCGTTGCAAATCCTTGAACCCCTTAAATAAATCTCAATGGACTCAATTATAAATAACTGCAAATAAAAATTAGATCTGTAAATCAATTTACTCGCGTTAAAAAGTATGTTAATGCTCTCTTTTTTATTCAGTCTGGGTAAAGCTGTATTTCCTGTTATATTTTATATCCGCCTTACGTTCTTTACATCTGATATTGAATTTTCGCTAGGTCATACCTATATAATGATTTCCGACTCCCCCCTCCCTAATAAATGGAATTTTATAATCTCTTGAGAGGTCATCCCTACTAATAGGATCGATTAACTTAGTTTAACTCTTCACTGCACGATTTTTTCTATTTTTATGAAAAAAATTATTTGAAATACATATATCCGTCTAATAATGGAAAAAATAGTAAAAAAAAATAATTTTCAAATTTTCAGCTAAAATTTGATATTTTATGGCGTGTACCCTAGGTACACAATTAGGGTTTTAAAATATTGTATTTACAACTAAATTAGCTTAAATTAATTCATTTTATCTGCTTAACACTCTGCAAATTTTTCTATATTGATATTTTTAAGTATTCAGTAAAAATAATGAAAATAAATTTTACCTTAATACATTGATCGAAATTTCTTTTGTTTCCGAAGAGCAAATTCTATTTTTTTGTCATATGTAGCCATCTGACATGGACAAAATAAGTGTTATTCCATTCTTTGGCCTGTTCTTGATCAGTGATAGAGATCATAATGGCCAAATTCATGGCACACAATAAGAATTACAGTGTTTTTAGGTATGTGCCATATGAGGCACGTGGTGCAGTGAACGGTTAATGTTTTTTTGTTTTTTTTAGTAAAGTGACGTCTTTTAAGCTAATAAATATTTTTAGTGTATGTTCTTGACTTTTTCCTTTGGAATATTATATTATTATGATATGGTTATTAGTAGACGTAGCTAAGACTTTTTACTCGTATTTATATTTACATTAATAAATTATTTACACTTTCTTCTCTGTGCGAGAGAAGATTTATCGAGGCTAACGAAAAAGACAGGCTACCGCGGTGCATCCCACGTGTCTTTTTTTACAGACCGCTAGCGTGACGTGATGCTCTTTTCGCACACCTTCATTGGTGCATTCGAAAATCACGTGACTCCAGCGGTCTGTAAAAAAAGATGCGTCGAATGCATCACGGTAGCCTGTCTTTCTCGTCAGCCTCGAGATTTATTATATGACACATCGGGCACGTCTGCCATATGTCACTCATCCCGGTCTTAGTAAAAAAAAAAAAAAAACTATAATTTTGTATCACAACAATACAAACTTGAGAAATAATTTACTTGAATATGAGGAATATAATTTTAAAGAAGTTATAAAGAATTTGGTAGGTTAAGAACGTGCAGTCAAAATATAACCAAAGTTAATCAATCACAAATATTAACTATTTCTTATAGGTATTATGAATTTTTTAGCACAAAAATATCACTATATATTTCTGTTAGGTACATTAAATTTGTTTTTAATACAGTAAATATCGCGAGCTGCTAATGAAGAACACGCAAAACAATATTTAATTAATAATAATAATAATAAACATAACTCAGTACCATCTCTGAATAATTCTATTAATTTTCTGGATTAATCGCAACATTATAGAAATGCAAAAGTCAATAACGCAGTTTTGGAAATTAATTTTTGCGTATCAGCAATATGGTGACATAAATTAAATAGAATTTATTAGAGAAATTTTTTAGTTAAGTTTAATAGAGAAAATAGTATAAGGCATCGCTTTTTATTTATTAACAATATAATTAGCTCACTCTATCCCGATTAACTTAGTAAATAGCTAAATTTTTACTCGTATAAACTGAAGTACCTTAAAAGTCATTAGTAACACTAATCTCATTAACGAATAGTTTGAAACTTTCTATCATCTAAGACTATTATTTTAACAATGACAATGGAAAGCTCACTAAAAATGAACTGTAAAAAATTGTATTTTACCTTACAATATGTGCTCTTATAATTTAAAATATGTAAAATTGTTTAAAAAGTCAAGGATTGTAAATCTCTCATTTGGCGCAACGGATCGATTATTTCTGTATCTTTGAATAACATGTGCGCAATACAGGTTGTATAATTTAATGAATGTCTTAAACTGTGCCTAAAATGCGATAAGTTTGTTTTATTGTTAAGAATGGTTAGATATTTTTAGGTCACAGTCTATGAAAGCCTGAGAGCTAATGTGCCCACAGGTTCTGTATGTACGTACGTATGTATTTCTAGGCTCATTCTGATATGGGGCCTGTGAACACAATGCCATCAGTTTAACTGGGCACTTTCTTTTTATTTAAATATGTAAACAACACGTTTAATGACATTTAAATGTAGGAATATTTTCTGTTGAAAAATCGAATTATTAGAAAGTAAAATTACCATTCTAATTTTGTCTTAATAAATCGAAACAATGCTTTGAAAATTATAATGTTTAATTAATATGGTAGACAAAGTTGCATATTTCAGTCTACTAACATGATTTACCTTTTATATGTTAATTTCTCTTTCTGTTGATAAAACTGTACTATATCGATATTCAAGGTTAAAACTCGTCAACATTCTTCTTGCAAGTTCTAAAGGGATTCCTAAATCAACTAGATATGAAATTTAAGCTAATCTAAAAGTGGACCATTTTATCGCATTTTCATAAGTTCTCTCATCACTTGATAACGTTTCAAAGAGATAAAACTGAAAATGAAATTTGACAGCATTAAATAATTTTATGTAACACAGACTGAATTAAAGCTCCTTTAATCGGTTATGGCTGTTCGCAGATCCAAACTGGCTACTTTCTGACATATTTTTTAATTCACTTTTGTTTGCAAACGTATTGGCATGTGCTCTTATTAAGAAACTACGTAATCTAATCGCATTGTTTTTTTTTTTTTTTTTTTTTTTTTTTTTTTTCGGTAAACGAATAAGATTTTTCAGAAAGGGCTGTCATAGTTAGCGTTTTGAATCAAATTTATCCATTGTTTAATCGTGGGTTTTTAATAACAGCAATAATTAATATATCAAACTATTCTACCAATATAGTTCCAAAAATTTGCATTTAAAATTATTTTGCATAAAATAACTGATAAATAATTATTTCGAGCTTACCCTTTTTATTTCTTCTTTCTAAAGAAGAAAGTATTGTAATCGAATTTTTTCCGACTTCCGGTTTTCGACGGATTTACATGGTTTAGGGGTCAGAGATCCTGACAAACATGTTTATACAAAATGTCTGTTTGCCCGTCCATGTGTCCTCTTTGTATCATCGAAAAGTTTATGAAGTTATGCATAGAACTGAACCAAATTTTTTGTGTATGTTTTTGGCTAAGTCCAGCAGGTTCTCATTGAATTTGGAACTATTCCGCTGGAAGAGGGCGCTGTAATAGCGTTTTTTGTACAAGTTTTATTATTATGCCGTCGAAAAGTGTATGAAGTTATGCATAGAATCGAATCAACTTTTTGTGTATGTTTTTGGCTATGGCCAGCAAGTCCTCCTTGAATTTGGAAATATTCCGCCGGAAGGGGGCGCTGTAATAGCGATTTCTGTGCCATTTTAATTGTTTGACGAAATTTTACCTAAGGAATTTACAAATTCGACATACGGAAAAGTTTACGGAACGCATTACTTACATAAGTCGGGGGATGTCTGTAATGTAAAATTTATTTTTAAACTTGGAAAATCCGCTACTGATACTCATCATTTGTTAAGAGAAGCATACGGCAATGAATGTTTATCACGTGCGCGGGTTTTTGAGTGATTTAAGCATTTCCAAGATGGCCGAGAAGAGATTGAAAATGATGTTCACACGGATCGCTCTTCCACGTCAGCAAAAGAGAAAAATGTTGAAAAAAATCGTAATTATTCAATAATAATTCTCCAAACTATTAATCAACATTACTACCTTGAGATCTTTGCTCAACTCCGTGAAAAAATACGAAAAAACGACCCGAATTGTGGAAGAACAAGTCATGGCTGCTTCATCAGGACAACGTACCGGCTCACACTGCATTGTCTGTCAAGACGTTTCTATCCATAACATCCCAGTGTTGGACCATCCGCCTCATTTGCCTGACCTTGCACCGTATGACTTTTGTCTGTTCCCCAAGGTCAAATCTGCATTGAAAGGAACCAGATTTCAAACCGTTGAAGCTGTGAAAACAAAAGCGGCACGCGTCATGAAAGAGCTCACATAAGATTCCCAGCACTGATAAAAACAATGGGAAACCCGCATGGAGCGTTGTAGGGATAAAGGAGGAGTGTATATTGAAGGGGATAATAACCAAATATGTATAAATTTAAAATAAAATGTTTTACAGATCAGTCTCGAAATTTAATAGCCACAGCTCGTATGCATATTGACAAAAATGCACTAGGTATAACGATGTTCACTATTCAAAGATGAAAATCTAAATAATTTAAGTATACACAATTTTTTATGAAGGTCGAAATTACATTATGTACAAAATATCTCATTCCCAAAAATCTAAATAAAAAAGTGGTGATTATTTAAGGTAATAACTTTCAAATATATCCAAACAAAACCGCTCAAAACGCCACCACCACCACCAACAACAACAACAAAAAAAAAAACAACAACAAAAAAAAAAGAGAAATCTTAACTTGACAACAGAATTAATAATCCTGTATTGTGAATAAATCTAAATTTTGTTAAACAAAAATCTCAGTTAAATTAACATGACTTGGGGTGACTGGTATCGCAAAAACTGATACATAACAAATTTAAAATTAATTAAGTCAGAAATGTACTGAAAATACCTAAGGGAAATAAAAGAATCCAGTACTGCTTTGAATTTAAAAGCAAAGTAACAAAATTCAAATAAATAAATAAGAGACATTTATTATCCACTGAATGAATTTGTAAATATCGAAAATTGTGAGTGAAAAATAATCATTGTTTCTTTTCGTTTTCTAAACATGAAGAGATGTCAACTCTGATTTGAATTTCAACTTTTAAAATATTAAACCTATAGTGAGTCATTAAAATAGGACACATGAAAAAAAAATTGTTAGCAATTAACCCTTTCAGGGGCAGGCTACTTCTATTTGTAAAATGCCGAAATTAGTGAACGACACCGGAATTTACAAGCAAATTTCTTTCAAAATAAGAAAACACTTTTGTTCACATACTTGGACACCCAGCCAGGACGCCAACCGTTAGGCTAATGGACCGCATGTCCTGGCGGGAAAACACTCTCCACCAATCCAGCTCCACCTCATCTGCCGAAACAGGCATACCAACGGCAATTATTTAATCAAATAAAATAGAAAAACAAAAGCACAATCCTGTGCAGCATAGATTCCTGCTATGCCAACAAAAGTTAACAAAAACGCATGTTTATAGGTTCCATGCAAATATAATATAAAATAAAAACTAAGATTAACTAACCTGAATGAACAAAAATTGCATGTTTAGAGGTTTAGAGGTGTTGTTCACATACTTAATAAAAGGAAAATTTTCATTCTAATATTCTGGTGCCAATGTGGCGTTTAGGAATTAAAATTAGGTGGTCCAAAAATGAACCACCGCCCTTGAAGGGGTTAAACAAAATGTAAGAACACTTTACAGTAATAATAATAGTAATAATAGTTATTATAATTTACTGTTTAATGTTTTGTTTCATTTTATTTTATGGGGTTACATACGTTCTCAACTTTCAAAAAATCACAAATACAGTAGAACCCCGGTTATCCGAAAATAGGCTTAACCGAAAGACTTTAAAATTTCTCAAAGTCCTTTTTAAATGTGAAAAAAATTATTGTCAACGCTATTTTTACCGATGTCAAATGACTCCTTTTAACATATTTTGATTTATCATTACAATTTTATTTGTAAGTTTTAGATGAAAATAATTCCGAATCATTTTTAATACACTGAAGAGTTGTTTTAATACTTATTATCTTTAAAAATAAAAGGAAAATAAGTAAAAATCAAAACTTTGAAAGGTGTTATTGGACACTGGTAGAAATAGTGTTAAAAAAGCATGTTCTTTATGAAATAAACAGAGTCAACTTACTTATTTGGTCCATTGTGTAATTTCGGAAACTTTATTAGGTAGACACGTACGACACTTCATTTTTTTTTACAAAATATGTTGTGATTTTCTTTTGTTTTTCAACTTTGTATCGTTTCAATGCTACTGTATCGCGCTACCTTTAAAATAACAATACAACTGATGCTGTTGCATCTTCTTGAACTTCAACATATCGATCACAGCTTTTCATCAAACAAGTTTTCCCCATAAGCCTCCCGGTTATTCGAAAATTCCTATGGAATCCCGGTTAACCGAAAATGCTTCGGTCCCATGCTTTTCGGATAACTGGTGTTTTACTGTATATGCTTTCGTTGCTGTTCGCTACATTTGTGCGAATGTATTGAGCCATTTTAAAAATTCTACTTCTTTATTGAACGATAACGAGAGTTCGAATGCTAAAATTTGGAAAATTTGCCCAATAGTCACATCTGGAAGTCGCTCTATTGTTCAAATTGCTACCGATATTGCTTCTGCTACATATAATAAGGGTGCAGAAATTTACATGCAGATACTACAAGTAATGGGATGCAAAGGAGGACACCAACCGTCTGCGACATGCTAGAATCAAAACGGCACAAGCGATGAAAGAGGCTCGTACTGCTCGTAGGTGTAACAGAAACATTTTAAATGAGCAGATTAAGGCACAGGAGGGTCCACAGTGTGACTCAGAAATAGCAAATTAAGTGTAAATTGAAAAAATATATATCAGTATATATTTTTCTTCTAAAACTTTAAACACGATTTTCTGGAATCTATTTACATTTTTTCAACAAAGGCAGCATGGTAACTGGACATTTTTTAACAATTTTGATAAACTTAAACTTACACTATGTGCAAAACTACTTAAAAGATGAGACAATATTTTAAAACTAGTTGGATGTGCCAATACCAAAACTTTCTTCTATCTTATACATCTTAATATTTCAAAAACTAGTTACACATGTTAATACTTCAATATTATTAGTTCATTACTATACCAACTTTGATTTTCATCTTAAATTTCTGCTTCAGTCAATTAAATGAACTAAAAACGAGTTAATCTATATCTTGATATTTGTTAAAATTAATAGTTTTCCCTTATTCTGTTGTTATCAGATGTTTTTGAATAGCCGGCTTAGCAGGAAGTGAGTTCCCGCCTTTGCACGAGCCGCCGATGGACAATAGAACTACGAAAAATAAAGAAAAGTATACAAAAAACGCCATCACAGAGCCCCATTACCGCGCGATATTTCCAAATTCAAGGGGGACCTGTTGGCCAAAGCCAAAAACATGCACAAAAAATTTGGTTCAATTGTATGCATAATTTTATACAATTTTCGATTGTACAATAAAGAAAATGGTACAGACATCGTAATTATAGCGCACCCTTCCGGCGGAATTTTTCCAAATTCAGGGAGGACCTTCATGCCATGAACAAAAAGAAACACAAAAACTTTGGCTCAATTCTCTGCATAACTTCATACACTTTTCGATGGTATAATATTCAAAATGGCACAAAAATTGCTATTACAGTGCCCCCTACCCGCAAATTTTTTCCAAATTAAGGAAGGACCTGCTTGCCATAGCCAAGAACTTAAAATAAAAATTTGGTTCAATTCTATGCATAACTTCATACACTTTTCGATGGTACAATATGCAAAATCACTATTACAGCGCCCCGTAGGGGCAAATTTTTTCCAAATTCAAGGAGGTGCTGCTTGTCATATCCATAAACTTAAAATAAAAATTTGGTTCAATTCTATGCATAACTTCATACACTTTTGGATGGTACAATATTCAAAATCGCTGTAACAGCGCCCCCTACCGGCGAATGTTTTCCAAATTCAGGGAGGATCTGCCTGCCAAAGCCAAAAACTTAAAATAAAAATTTGGTTCAATTCTATGCATAACTTCATACACTTTTGGATAGTAGAATATTCAAAATCGCACAAAAATCGCTGTGATAGCGCCCCCTACCGGCGAATTTTTTCCAAATTCAGGGAGGACCTACCTGCCATATCCAAAAACTTAAAATAATTTTTTTTTTCAATTCTATGAATAACTTCATATACTTTTGGATGGTAAAATATTCAAAATCGCACAAAAATCGGTATTACAGCGCCCCCTACCGGCAAATTTTTTCCAAATTCAGGGAGGACCTACCTGCCATATTCAAAAACTTAAAATAAAAGTTTGGTTCAATTCTATGCATAACTTCATATACTTTTGGATGGTACAATATTCAAAATCGCACAAAAATCGCTGTTACAGCGCCCCCTACCGGCGCATTTTTTCCAAATTCATTGAGGACCTACCTGCCATATCCAAAAACTTAAAATAAAAATTTGGCTCAATTCTATGCATAACTTCATATAATTTTGGATGGTACAATATTCAAAATCGCACAAAAATCGCTGTTACAGCGCCCCCTATCGGCGAATTTTTTCCAAATTCAGGGAGGACCTACCTGTCATATCCAAAAACTTAACATAAAAATTTGGTTGAATTCTATGCATAACTTCATATACTTTTGGATGGTACAATATTCAAAATCGCACAAAAATCGCTATTACAGCGCCCCCTACCGGCGAATTTTTTCCAAATTCAGGGAGGATCTGCTTGCCATAGCCAAAAACTTAACACGAAAATTTGGTTCAATTCTATGCATAACTTCATACACTTTTTGATGGTACAATGGCGACAGACACGCGGACAGACGGACACACGGACAGACAGACATTTTCTATAAACATGTTTTTTGGGATCTCTGACCCCTAAAACATGTAAATCCGTCGAAAACCGGAAGTCGAAAAAATTTCGATTACAATAAATACTTTCTTCTATTGAAGATAGAAGAAAGTAAAAAAAATATAGTATTAAACTTTTCTGGTGCCAACTTGAAATATCTGAATAAAAAAACCGCCAGATTTTTCAACACTGTTTGCGGCCTGTATAGTGTTAATTTTATACATCTTTAATTAAAAAATCACAAATTTTAGTTATTCTTAGACAAAATGTATTAAAAAGATGTTAAATTACTTTAATACCTTAGTACTTTCAACTATAAAAACGTAGTCTTCGTCAGAGAAATATAAGAAATACTACTGTTATTAACGTCTAATTTTCAAATCCACGTAGATGGTGACGAAAGGAGTGAAAGTGGAACTCAATTTTTAGATCCGGAAAACATTGGGAAAATAAAACATGGATATAGGGGGAAGTGGAATATTACTCGTTTTATGGATCTTTAAGCAAACTGAGCCAAATTCTGGGTACGTTGTAGGATAAAACGTCATTACAAACAGTATCTTCTTTAGTAATAATTTCTATTGATTCGCGCATAATTAAATCATGATAATTCTTTGAGGGATATATAATTTTTGCGTCTTCGAAATTAATTTGTATATTCTGCTTCTGTCTAAGTCTTTACAGGGCTGTTTTTATAGTTGAAAGTACTAAGGTATTAAAGTAATTTAACATCTTTTTAAAATATTGTCTCATCTTTTAAGTAGTTTTGCACATAGTGTAAGTTTAAGTTTAACTTTTAAAGATGAATTAAGCATTTCTATTTATTTATTTTTGATAAAATTTGCGCTCATCTACACATAATTAAATTGTCTAAGGGCCGTAAAGCCATTTTTTGAAAAAATCATTTTTAAAAATATTTTTCCAATAAGTTTAAAGGTAAAAATTTTAGACAAAAAATGAAAAACTTAAAAACAACAACAACAGCAACAAAAAACAACGCAATTCTTTTATTTTAAAAAAAATTGAACCGATGGCCTTTAGCTACAACCTTATTTTACAAGAAAAACTGAGATTTAAATAAATATATGTTTCTATAGGAAGTTATGTTGCTGCCCATCGAGCCCGGATATTTTAGTTCAGGTGAACGCAGCTGCAGGTTTCCGATGTAATACATGACCAAAAAAAAAAAAAAAAAAAAAAAAAAACATTTCAAATACTTGAAGCAATTAACCCCCCCCATGGAATTATTAGTTTTTTAACTAGCCCCTTAACGGTCGCATTAAATTACGGTTTAAAAATTCAAATTGCTTATTGACACCACTTTTTTGAAAAAGAAATATTCCCCTTATTTAATGGAAGGTAAAATGATACCATAGTAAAGCCAATTACACTATTTTATAAAACTGGTGGGAATCAAACAATTTGAATAAAAGACACAGCCCCCAAATATCACGGGAGCGAGAATTAAGGGGTTAATTTTGCTCTCTTCCCTTCCAAAGAAACTCCAAAATATCTCAATTTTTCACTGCAGAGAACGTGTGTAACCCCTTAATCTACTTTGTTGATTTGAATTATCGAATACCATTTCCATCATAATTGAACCTGATAGAGCGGGCGGCGGCGGCACGAATGACTACGTCATCGAGTTACGGGATGAAATCATGATGCAGGACAAGATTATTAGGAGTAGATTAAGGAATGACTGCTCTGCCTCGACATTTCTTGGTACGATAGGCGCAGCAGCGGGCGCCAACTCGTCATTTTGGCGTCTCTATCACGTCATCGAATTACGGGATGAAACCGGTGCCAATTTAAAGGTAAAAAGAATTCTTTTAAGAATATTTTGGTTTGTCTGCGCATATCCTGGTAGAAACCCCCGGCAGACTAAAATCTATAACAAAAAAATACGTCATAATGTACAATTGAAACCGTATAAACATAATATTTTACATGACATTGCCATATATATTACTTCCAATCGACTTTCAAGATGAATTAAGGGTTTAGGAAAAGCTTATTAACAGTACGGGAGAAACTGACTGATTCGGCATAACTTGGTACAAAGCGAGAAGAAGGGGGCGCCAATTCCCTATTTTGAGAGTACTATTACGTCATCGAGTTACGGCTTGAAATTTCGACACATTAAACATACTGAATAGTACAAAACGAATATTTCAGTCTGCCTCGTCATATCTTGGTATGAGACAAGCAGAGAGGGGCGCCAATTCTTAATTTTAGCGGTATAAACAAGTCGTTGAGTTATGGCTTGAAAATTTAGCACATTAAACCATCCGATTAGTACAATACGAATATTTCAGTCTGCCTCGTCATATCTTGGTAGGAGATGAGCAGAGCGGGGCGCCAATTCTTAATTTTGGCGGTATAATCACGTCATCGAGTTACGGCTTAAAAATTTGGCACATTAAAGGTACATATCAGTGCAATAAGAATATTTCAGTCTGCCTCGTCATATCTTGGTACGAGACGAGCAGAGCGGGGTGCCAATTCTTAATTTTGGCGGTTTTAACATGTCATCGAATTACGACATGAAATCTTCATGTAGGACAAGATAATTAGGAGTAGATTAAGAAATGACTGGTCTGACTCGACATTTCTTGGTACGATATGAGCTGCAGCGGGCGCCAAGTTGTCATTTTGGCGTCACTATCACGTCATCGAGTTATGGGATAAAACCGGGGCCAAATTAAAGTAAAATAATGGCTTTTAAGAATATTTTGATCTGCCTGCGCATATCCTGTAGAAACCACCGGCAGACTAAAATCTATAACAAAAAATACGTCATAATGTACAATTAAAATCCTATAAACATAATGTTTTACTTGACATTGCCATATATATTACTTCGAATCGACTGTCAAGATGAATTAACGGTTTAGGAAAAGCTCATTAATAGTATGTGAGAAAATGACTGGTTTCAATTGTTCATTATAACGTATTTTTTGTTATAGATTTTAGTCTGCCGGAGGTTTCTACCATGAGGTGCGAAGGCAGACCAAAATATTCTTAAAACTATCTATTTTACCTTTAATTTGGCACCGGTTTAATCCCGTGACTCGATGACGTGATATTGACGCCAAAATGACGACTTGACGCCCGCTGCTGCTCACATCGTACCAAGAAATGTCGAGGCAGACCAGTCATTTCTTAATAAACTCCTAATAATCTTGTTCTACGTGAAGATTTCATGTCGTAACTCGATGACGTGTTAAAATCGCCAAAATTAAGAATTGGCGCCCCGCTCTGCTCGTTTCGTACCAAGATATGACGAGGCACACTGAAATATTTTTATTGTACTAATATGTACCTTTAATGTGCCAAATTTTCAAGCCATGACTCGATGACGTGATTATACCGCCAAAATTAAGAATTGGCGCCCAGTTCTGCTCATCTCCTACCAATATATGACGAGGTAGACTGAAATATTCGTATTGTACTAATCGGAAGGTTTAATGTGCCAAAATTTCAAGCCGTATTTCGATAACGTAATTGTACTCTCAAAATAGGGAATTGGTGACCCGTTCTTCTCACTTTGTACCAAGTTATGCCGAATGAGTCATTTTCTTACGTACTATTAATAAGCTTCTCCTAAACCGTTAATTCATCTTGAAAGTCGATTCGAAGTAATATATATTGCAAAGTCATGTAAAATATTATGTTTATAATGTTTCAATTGTACATTATGACGTATTTTTTTGTTATAGATTTTAGTCTGCCGGTGGTTTCTAGACCAAAATATTCTTAAAAGACTTTTTTTTTACCTTTAATTTGGCACCGGTTTTATCCCGTAACTCGATGGCGTGATAGTGACGCCAAAATGACGAGTTGGCGCCTGCTGCTGCGCCTATCGTACCAAGAAATGTCGAGGCAGACCATTCATTCCTTAATCTACTCCTAAAAATCTTTTCCTGCATCATGATTTCATCCCGTAACTCGATGACGTAGTCATTCGTGTTGCCGCCGCCCGGTCTATGAAGTTTTTTAAAAAACCTATATGCATAAAAAATATAAATTTCTTATTACTGAATAAATTTAATTTTGTTTTTCGATTCTTAATCAACCCTCTTTCACTAACATAGCAAAATAAATCGCACACAACATGATAAAAATAAAAAAAATCTACCTGCAGAAAAATTTAGACAGGCGATTCTCTGAATATGCAATCGATCGCTGCCATTTGCATACTTTGAAAATAAATAATCAGACGGGGAAGTATTACACTGTGTGTATAGCAAGTGATTCTAAAGCAATTAGTTAAAAAATGTAAATAATAATAATATTAATAATAATGTTAAAAAAAAATTAAATGAATACTCCTTCCCTGTTAAAATTCCAATTGACTTGCTATAAGCTGATTTTTTTAACAGCACTTCGATCATAAGATTACTTTTACAGCATTCAATGAAAACAATTATACATAAAAGCTTGAACAACTGCCTGAATACTTAATACAATTAATATAGTTTCACCTCCGTAAAAAGAACTATGTAACAGAAACACTAGCAACAATATTTAAATAGTTGATTCTCCAAGCAGGCAATCCACAGCAGAAATTTGTATGATTAAAAAAGAAGACATTAGAAGATTGTGCTGTAGCAAGTACTTCTAAGCCAATTAAAAAATCTTTAAAAAATACCCCTCTTTCCCTTAAAAGGTGAATTTAGTTTGCTAAACTGAATTATTTAACAGTAGCAACCATACAATCACTTTTGAAATATTTGTTAAAAAATATGATTGTATAAAGAATAAAATTATTTTTGAACGCCTAGTAAAAAAGAGAAAAATAAACCTCGCTATTTCACAGTTGCAAAAGAACAACACAACAAAACTCTCTCAAGAAAATTTAGACATTTAGATAGTTGTCTCTCCAAACATGTAATCAGAAGCTGACATTTATATACTTTAAAAAATAAATAATCAAATGGGGAGGTCTTAGATTGATGTAGCAAGTACTTAGCCAAACAAAACATTTAAAAAATATATCCCTTCCTTCTTTTAAAAATGCGAATTTACTTTGCTAAAGTGAATAATTTAACAGCACACCGATTATACGATTGCTACTGCAGTCTTTATAAAACTTTTTACAAAGAATTGCATTCCTGAACATCCAATAAAGATAACAAAATTTAACGGTCGTAAAAGAAGAACAACGCAGCAAAAACACTCGCAACAAAATTTAGATAGTTGATTCTCTAAACATGCAATCGACAGCTGACATTTGTATGCTCTGAAAAAGAAATAATCAGATGGGGAGGTGTTAGATCGGGTGTGCAGTAAAATACTCCCAGACCAAGCCATCGTCTATCGCGCGGAATAAAGACGTCTGGCGTTAAAAATAGACTCTTTTCGGGAGAAGCCATAATTCGAGAGATGCGAGTTCATCTAAAAATACAGCTTCAGGGGCACCTCATCCCCGGGATCTATATGGATGTGCTTTGCAGCGTCACAGGGTTAATGCAGATATATCCCGCTTCATTGCTGATGCTGGATTATTATTTTTAAAACAAAGTGCCGACACGACCACTGCAACAGACTATCCTCTTAGTGCATTTGATTGATTGGGAGAACCTAGATGTCATGTCGCTTGCCTGGAACAAACTGGAAGTGTGCGACAGGAAGCGAAGAATGTCTCAAAGTGACGATTTTTTATGAAAGCGTTTAACAGATAAAACGTCAACATTGCTGCTCGGTAAACGATTTTCAGGTTCAGTTCACCCAAAGTCGTATTTTAAAAACAATTAATTATCTTCAGACTAGTAACCGGAGCATAAATGCCAGATGACAATGCGTTGCGTTGTTCAGTACTGTGTAAAAACAGTCGTGTATGAACACAGGGGCTGGTTCATAACTGTCCAAAACGCAACGCCCAGAGTGGTATTTTAAAAACAATTAATTATCTAGAGACTAGTAACCGAAGCATAAATTCCAAATGGCAAAGCATTATTATTTTTTTAATACTCCGCAAAAAAAGTCGCGTTGGAACACCGGGTTGGTTCATAACTGCTCCGAAACGCAACAGAATAACATGTGCAACTTGAATTTTTCATAGGGATTATTACAACGCGATTTTTCTAAAAATAAATTTAGTTCTATTTGTTATGAAATATTAGTCGTAAACTTAATGATTCCTTTTTAATAGCGTTAATTGTATTGCAAGCGAAAGAAAGAAAAGAAAAGAACACGAAAGAAAAAATCATGCGACAAATATAGATTATGAAACACTTTCCAACATATTCAGAGTAATGCAACAAAATTTCACCGTTTAATAAGCTGAAATATGTCTAAATCTACAATTTGGAAACGCATTAACCCCTTGAGGGGCAAGCAAAAATGTCTCTAGATATTGAATTCTCACCGGAATAATCGAAAAATTTTATTTTTAAATAAGGAAAAGCAATTTTTCAATGATTTTCCTCCAAAGTTAAAAATATAAAATTTAGTTAAAATTTTCTGGTGAGAATCTTGTTTAAATTAGGTGAGATATTTTTTATCCCACTGCCCCTCAAGGGGTTAACACATTTGAAAGCCCAATTTCAGAAATTCTCATCTACAGTCGGAAAATTATCCCAATTCTTTGAACAGCCCTGTATAGGATATGTAGATTTGTACCTAAAAACTACATACATGCAAAAAATTAGTTCCGTTAGAAAATACATACAGCAGCTGAAAATTCTCCTTCAGCCATTTCCCGCTATTTAGGAGAATGGTACGTGAATTCTTTTGTGCAGCCCTGTATACGAGGTATAGAATTTATACAAAACGAGAAACATGCAAAAATTAGTTAAATTTTAAAGCGCATAACGAAATTGAAAACGCACTTCCAACAATTATTGCTCAAAGGCAATACTGTAACCGATTTCTTTTGAGTGCCCCTGTAAATTAACAATAAATACTATGAATGTCCTATTCTATAGTAATCATCTTGTAATAAAATTGAGTGATTTATATCAATTTTAATACATTTGGAATAGCGCATTGTCATTAAAATACAACAGCAAACGATTTTTCACCATTGACTCTTACCGGGTGTCCCAAAAATGACCGATGATTTTAAAATTCAATGACAGATATTAAAAAAAATTATTGCAGGAGTGTTGTGTGAGATATCAGGAGTTTGTATGCTGCGATTCTGAGTTTTAGTTACAAATAGCATTGATAGATCGCGCTGCAAGCAATAACCGCTCAATCCAGGATCGATTTTTCAGCCTCTCTCTTCTTCCATGCGAAAAAAAGGTGATTAAAGTGTATTGTATGGATCCCGAAGTACCAAAAATCGGGTCTGAACTGAGCACCTATTGCTCTCAGCGCTATCTATTGTTTGAAATTCGAACTAAAACAAAGAATCACAGTAAAAAAACTCCTGACATCGTACATAACCCTCCTGCAATCATTTTTTTTAAATATCTATCACCGTTTGTAAGTTATTGAATTTTAAAATCATCGGTCATTTTTGGGACACCCGGTATGTAAAGGAATTCTTTCGCGTTCCTCTGTAAATAAACTATTAACACAACGCACTTCATATTCATTACCGAACATGCCACAGTAAACATCATTAACATATACCGGGTGTCCTAAAAGGGACTGACTGATTTTAAAATTCAATAACTTCCAAACGGTGACAGATATTTAAAAAATTCTTGAAGGAGGGTCATGCACAAAGACTTTTAAGATACATAGGCCGGCAATTCCCATTCAAAAACATGCGAAATCATGGCATCCATCTGAAGTAAATTGAAACACCTAAACCGCGAGGTTTGTACGTCAGCTGTGGTTATTTACTATGGCTAGAATGAGCTTAAAAATTAATTTTTATCAACATATATGAAGTTTATGGTATATTTTTTACATGAATCTATTTTTTATATCGAAATATGCGTTATAAATATTGAATTTTCAGAAATAAAGTTAAATAAGGCGATTTATTAATAATTTTATGGATGGTATCTTTGAAAAAGATTATCTAATTTTAACATGCCTTATAAACCGAAATAAAGGCGAAATTTATATGGGTTGGGTTGGGTTGATTTTTGACGGCCAATTATCTACACGAGGGATATAGGCCCGGGAGGAGTGCCCTCCGTGGGGGTCTTTCTAAGGGAACCTAATCCGTATTAACGCATGGAAGATCCACGGCTCGAAGAAAACCACGAAAACTCCGAACGATTAGGCCGACGGGCGCGATTGGGATCGAACCCAGCACCTCCCGTCTACCAGCTTCGAGAGCAGAACCTCTCGGCCACTGGTGGGGCCGAAATTTATATGGAAACAGATTGTTAAAGATTATAATCCCACCTTTTTTAAAGTTTGACTTACAAAAATAACTGGTAGGGAAGTTTAGATTAAAGGTAGCAACTGTAACATAATATAGTAATTTACAAAATTTTAAATTACTTGTAAAGAAATCTCGGTTTTTTAAACTAATTTTTATGCAAAAAAGTAATTAAAAAATGGATATTAACAAAAGTAACACTATATTTGGAGGATGTTTATTCAAATACTTACTTGCTATACGAAAAAAACAAAAAAATTGATGAATAATAAGGTATTTCTTTAAAAAAAGGCCTAAATGAAACAGGGTAGGCTAATACTTAATGATCCGCAATGAAAAAATACGCTGATAAAAGCCTTTTCTCAGGTAAATTAAAATATAAAACATATATACTGCCGTACAACAGCTGTGATCAAAAATCCTCAGTTAACCCTAGAACTACCGGAAATTTTACTCAAGTTTTATAAAAACATTCTACACCAGAATTTTTACTTAAAACTATTTAATTTGTTTATTTAACTTATTATTGTCTGATTTATACATTTCGTTTGTTTTGAAGAAATTTCTGGTTTGAATAAATATTTTGAATGTACATGTCGGGTCCAATGGACCCGTCTGGTAGACGGAAGGTTAAACTAACAGTTTGCCGGTCTATGCATCTTAAAAGTCTTTGGTCATGCATGAGGTTACAAGTTTTTTTACAGTGATTTTCAATTTTAGTTCGAATTACAAAAAATAGATCGCGCTGTAAGCAATAGGCGCTAAATACAGGCTCGATAATTTGGTCTTTCTCTTCTTCCATGCGGAAAAAGGAGATGAAAATGTATTGAGTGGGTTCCGAAGTGCCAGAAATCGAGCCTGAATTTAGCGTATGTTGATGGCAGTGCCATCTATTGTTTGTAATTCGAACTAAAATCGAAAATCACCGTAAAAAATCTTTTGACCTTATGCATGACCCTCCTGCAAGAATTTTTTAAATATCTGTCACCGTTTGCAAGTTATTGAATTTTAAAATCAGTCAGTCCTTTTTAGGACACCCGGTACAAATTGCATGGAAATCTGAGTATATTTAAGCGAGTTAGATCGTGTACAGACAGACGTCCAGAGAAACCGAATACATAAACACTTTTCAAATATTTTGGAAAGTGTTAAAAATGAGTTTGCCTTGTAAGATTTGAGTGTTTCTGAAATCATTTTCACATTTTCCTTGGACGAAAATATGAAAAACTTCAGATTACCATTGGAGTTAAATCTGAAATTTCAAATTCATACCGTAAAGTTCGAAATAATTTTTACTTTATGTAATCGCTAATTTTCTGTTATTAAATAAAGTATAAAAAGCTATTCTTTATTTCTGGTGTGAGCTCGAGATTTCTGAACAAAAATGGAGGCCAAATCGGCAACCCTGATTGGATGCAGGGATGAGGTTTCCGCTTTTTTGCACACCAGTATATTCTTAGAGAGAATGCTGTTCTGCTAAATCGCAAAAATGTTTCTATTGAATGAAATAACATTTTAAAGCTATATATAAATATTTTACAGACATACATACAATAAATACAATAAACCCAACTGGAGTGAAAAATTAGCCAGAGCCAGGAATCGAACCCGGGACCACAGTATACAAGACTGCTGCTCTAACCACTGAGCTACTCCGGCCGAACACACATATGTGTGTTTATGTGTATTTAAATATATATTATAGTATGTGTGTTTTATTATAATTATCGTAGATCGATGTAATAGTAAAATCTATTCATCGTTGTCCGGTCATCCAAGACTGTAGTATCCAAGGCTGGTGACTTCCCCACCATGGTTTATTAGTGAGAAATTGCAGACTCAGGCATCGGCCGGAGTAGCTCAGTGGTTAGAGCAGCAGTCTTATATACTGTGGTCCCGGGTTCGATTCCTGGCTCTGGCTAATTTTTCACTCCAGTTGGGTTTATTGTATTTATTGTATGTATGTCTGTAAAATATTTATATATACCTTTAACTGTTGAATGCAGGCGTTATTTATGTGTGTATGTGTATTTAAATATATATTATAGTATGTGTGTTTTATCATAATTATCGTAGATCGATGTAATAGTAAAATCTATTCATCGTTGTCCGGTCATCCAAGACTGTAGTATCCAAGGCTGGTGACTTCCCCACCATGGTTTATTAGTGAGAAATTGCAGACTCAGGCATCGGCCGGAGTAGCTCAGTGGTTAGAGCAGCAGTCTTATATACTGTGGTCCCGGGTTCGATTCCTGGCTCTGGCTAATTTTTCACTCCAGTTGGGTTTATTGTATTTATTGTATGTATGTCTGTAAAATATTTATATATACCTTTAACTGTTGAATGCAGGCGTTATTTATGTGTGTATGTGTGTTTAAATATATATTGTAGTATGTGTGTTTTATTAGAAATAACATTTTCTCTAACAAAATACTGGTGTGCAAAAAAAGCGGAAATCTCATCCCTGATTGGATGTTAAAAGTATTCTGGTCGTATATTTAACCCTTAAATGCCTGGTGTTGCTTTTCGGCAACATACCCAACTTAGGCTCTAAAATACTATTAGAATAATATTGAAGCTATAATGCCTAATGTTGCCAATAAAATACATTCTGGAAATATTATTAAATCGATTTTCAACATGTAGATGGCAACACTTGAGCTGTTTAAGAATAAAGATAGATTTATTTTTTCAATTGTTGCTACTTGTTCTTTTTGTTTTTTTTGGGAGCTTGCGAAATACCCTATTTTGATCTGCAGTGAGCAAGTAAAATTTATTTCTTATTATAGTTCCTAAAATTCTTGTGCGTTTAATATTATAGAAATTTATCAAGGGGAATTATTTTTTCAATTAAACACCAGTATTGCCGATTAGTAACAAACTGCTTTTTAGCCGTAAACTATACTTAAAACAAAATATGATTTTTTTAAGTATTTTTCCCATGATTTATTTAAAAAATGAAAGCCGAAAAACATTATTACAATGGCTTTTGAAAAATCAGGCATTTAAGGGTTAAGAAATGGTTAAAATTAGGTCATATTGTCAGGAGCGAGGCTAACTAAAAAGACAGGCCAACCGCGGTGCATCCCACGTAACTTATTTTACAGACCACTAGCGACACGTGATGCTCTTTTCGCACACCTTCATTGGTGCATTCGAGCATCACGTGACTCCAGCGGTCTGTAAAAAAAGATACGTGGAATGCACCACGGTAGCCTGTCTTTCTCGTTAGCCTCGATCAAGAGCCTAAGATTCTTCAAAGCAAAGTGGTGCCAATTCTGGTTTTCGTACACTCGATCACTAGGTCAGCCGGATTCGAACTTCGGCACAGAACTTCTCACATTAATAACTAGTACTAAGCTCATAATTTCATTGAATAGGTGCATAAGCAAAAAGTTAAAATTTGCAGTTTAAATTCCTAGTAGCTTAGTGATAAGAATACTTCTCATGAAAGCAACGGTACTCTCGTCCGGTACTCTGCCATGTCTAAAATGCAAGGTAAATCCTGAGCTGACAGCGCATAAGATTGGAGAAGAAAACTGACAGCGCGATAATAAATAAATAAATAAACAAATTGATTAATAAAACGAAAGAGAGAGAAAGTGTGGATATAAAGATCCGCCATGGTGTAGCAAACATAAAGTCAAAATTTTAACCCTTCGTCAGCCTACTGGTCAAAACATTTCGTTTGAAAGAAATAGATCTTGCATGCGCAAATAAAACCACGCTTTGAGCACCAAATATTTTGCCAGCTATTGCATGCTAATTTCGGTAGCATTTGGCTTACCGTTATCCGTGCAATGAATGATGGAATGTTACTCATATATACTGTGGGAGAAAGCTACTGAATGCTACTGAAACTAGTCTGAAATAGATGATAAATTTTTAGTTCTTAAAACGTTGTTTTATTTACCGAAATTGCACAACGCAAAGTATCATCCCAGTTTTCAAATAGATAAGACCTTGTATACGTAAATAAACCCACGTTTTGAGCACCAAATATTTTGCCAACTATTGCATGCTAGTTTCGGTAACATTTGGCGTATCGTTATCCGTACAATGAATGTTGGAATTTTGCTCAATATGGTGGAGAAAGCTACTGAATTCTACTGAAACTAGTCTGAAATAGTTGGTAAATTTTTAGTTCTTAAAACGATGTTTTATTTACCGATATTGCACAACGCAAAGTATCATCTCAGTTTTCAAATAGATAAGACCTTGTATACGTAAATAAACCCGCGTTTTGAGCACCAAATATTTTGCCAACTATTGCATGCTAGTTTCGGTAACATTTGGCGAATCGTTATCCGTACAATGAATGTTGGAATTTTGCTCAATATGGTGGAGAAAGCTACTGAATGCTACTGAAACTAGTCTGAAATAGTTGATAAATTTTTAGTTCTTAAAACGTTGTTTTATTTACCGATATTGCACAACGCAAAGTATCATCTCAGTTTTCAAATAGATAAGACCTTGTATACGTAAATAAACCCAGGTTTTGAGCACCAAATATTTTGCCAACTATTGCTTGCTAGTTTCGGTAACATTTGGCGTATCGTTATCCGTACAATGAATGTTGGAATTTTGCTCAATATGGTTGAGAAAGCTACTGAATTCTACTGAAACTAGTCTGAAATAGTTGGTAAATTTTTAGTTCTTAAAACGTTGTTTTATTTACCGATATTGCACGACGCAAAGTATCATCTCAGTTTTCAAATAGATAAGACCTTGTATACGTAAATAAAACAACATTTTGAGCACCAAAAATTTATCAAATATTGCAGGCTAATTTAGTAGCATTAAGCGTACCGTTATATCCGTACAACGAATGTTGGAATTTTGCTCAATATGGTGGAGAAAGCTACTGAATGCTACTGAAACTAGTCTGAAATAGTTGATAAATTTTTAGTTCTTAAATACCGGTATTGCACAACGCAAAGTATCATCTCAGTTTTCAAATAGATAAGACCTTGTATACGTAAATAAACCCACGTTTTGAGCACCAAATATTTTGCCAACTATTGCATGCTAGTTTCGGTAACATTTGGCGTATCGTTATCCGTACAATGAATGTTGGAATTTTGCTCAATATGGTGGAGAAAGCTACTGAATTCTACTGAAACTAGTCTGAAATAGTTGGTAAATTTTTAGTTCTTAAAACGTTGTTTTATTTACCGATATTGCACGACGCAAAGTATCATCTCAGTTTTCAAATAGATAAGACCTTGTATAGGTAAATAAAACAACATTTTGAGCACCAAAAATTTATCAAATATTACAGGATAATTTAGTAGCATTAAGCGTACCATTATATTCGTACAACGAATGTTGGAATTTTGCTCAATATGGTGGAGAAAGCTACTGAAAGCTACTGAAACTAGTCTGAAATAGTTGATAAATTTTTAGTTCTTAAAACGTTGTTTTATTTACCGATATTGCACAATGCAAAGTATCATCTCAGTTTTCAAATAGATAAGACCTTGTATACGTAAATAAACCCACGTTTTGAGCACCAAATATTTTGCCAACTATTGCATGCTAGTTTCGGTAACATTTGGCGTATCGTTATCCGTACAATGAATGTTGGAATTTTGCTCAATATGGTGGAGAAAGCTACTGAATGCTACTGAAACTAGTTTGAAATAGTTGATAAATTTTTAGTTCTTAAAACGTTGTTTTATTTACCGATATTGCACAACGCAAAGTATCATCTCAGTTTTCAAATAGATAAGACCTTGTATACGTAAATAAACCCACGTTTTGAGCACCAAATATTTTGCCAACTATTGCATGCCAGTTTCGGTAACATTTGGCGTATCGTTATCCGTACAATGAATGTTGGAATTTTGCTCAATATGGTGGAGAAAGCTACTGAATTCTACTGAAACTAGTCTGAAATAGTTGGTAAATTTTTAGTTCTTAAAACGTTGTTTTATTTACCGATATTGCACGACGCAAAGTATCATCTCAGTTTTCAAATAGATAAGACCTTGTATACGTAAATAAAACAACATTTTGAGCACCAAAAATTTATCAAATATTTCAGGCTAATTTAGTAGCATTAAGCGTACCGTTATATCCGTACAACGAATGTTGGAATTTTGCTCAATATGGTGGAGAAAGCTACTGAATGCTACTGAAACTAGTGTGAAATAGTTGATAAATTTTTAGTTCTTAAAACGTTGTTTTATTTACCGATATTGCACAACGCAAAGTATCATCTCAGTTTTCAAATAGATAAGACCTTGTAGACGTAAATAAACCCACGTTTTTAGCACCAAATATTTTGCCAACTATTGCATGCTAGTTTCGGTAACATTTGGCGTATCGTTATCCGTACAATGAATGTTGGAATTTTGCTCAATATGGTGGAGAAAGCTACTAAATTCTACTGAAACTAGTCTGAAATAGTTGGTAAATTTTTAGTTCTTAAAACGTTGTTTTATTTACCGATATTGCACGACGCAAAGTATCATCTCAGTTTTCAAATAGATAAGACCTTGTATACGTAAATAAAACAACATTTTGAGCACCAAAAATTTATCAAATATTGCAGGCTAATTTAGTAGCATTAAGCGTACCGTTATATCCGTACAACGAACGATGAAATTTTGCTCATATATATGATGGAAAAGTCTGATAAATGCTACCGAAACTAGTCTGAAACAACAAATTCTTTGTTCTTAAAACGTTGTTTTGTTTACTGCTGTTGCACTGCGCCAAGTATCATCTCAATTTAAACTAGTTGGATGTGCCAATCCCAAAACTTTCTTCTATCTCATGTCAATATTTCGTTATAATTAGTTTTATTAGTATTTTTATTAGAATTAAGCATAACTTCATACACTTTTCGATGGTACAATATTGAAAATTGCACACAAAATCGCTATCACAGCGCCCCCTTCCGGCGGAATTTTTCCAAATTCAGGGAGGACCTTCTAGCCATGCCAAAAACATACACAAGAAAATTGGTTCCATTCTATGCATAACTTCATACACTTCTCGATGGTACAATATTCAAAATGCACAAAAATCGCTATTACAACGCCCCCTACAGGCGAAATTTTTCCAAATTCAGGGAGGACCTTCTTACTATGACCACAAACATACACAAAAATTTGGTTTAATTCTATGCATAACTTCATACACTTTTCGATGGTACAATATTCAAAATGCATAAAAATCGCACAAAAATCGCTATTATAGCGCCACCTACCGGCGGATTTTTTCCAAATTAATGGAAGACCTGCTTGCCATAGCCAAAAACTTTTTTTGATGGTACAATGACGACATACGGACACACGGAGAGACAGACAGACATTTGCTATAAACATGTTTTTTAGAATCTCTGACCCCTAAAACGTGTAAATCCGTCGAAAACCGGAAGTCGAAAAAAATTTTGATTACAATACTTTCTTCTATTGAAGATAGAAGAACGTAAAAAAGATAAGACCTTGTATACGTAAATAAAACAACGTTCTCAGCACCAAAAATTTACCAAATATTACAGGTTAGTATAGCCCCTTCGGTACGAGAGCCCTTTGCTTAATTTTTAATCTTTTACCACAGGTTTTTGAAAACAGAAAATTTTCTGTAATTGAATTTCGAAAATGCTCTAATTAAATAAGGTAAACTTTGCAATAAAATGTTACTGTTGGAAATAATGTAGGATTCAGAGCACCTTAAGTGGCACGTATACGGGTCGCTCGTCCCCAAGGGGGTTAGTAGCATTTAGCGTAACATTATATCCGCACAATGAACGGTGAAATTTTGCTCATATATATGGTGCAGTAGGCTACTGAATGCTAACGAAACTAGTCTGAAATATACAGTACATATACATTTAACGTCTGAATTTAAAAACCATTAAAACACCAAATGAAATAAACTAAGACAGACTTGAGCACAGTTAAAAAATAAAATTTATAAAGAATATACTTAAAAACAATTAAAAATACAATACACACAAAACAAACGACACGCAAGGCATTATCAGTACAAAAAATATCCATTGCATTTCAAACGACAGAACAAATCAAGAACAGTTAAAGTTAGTTATTTTAAAAACAAACAATATTCACTAGGGACAGAACGAGCATCATTCAAAGTATGCGATCGCAATTCAGTGAACCAAGCCTCAAGGAGCAATCTACCATGTTAGTTGTTGCAACTCGATTTCAAAATACTGGCGTTCGCAATGAGCGGAATGTGATTCGTTTAAAGTGAATGCTGGACAATTTTTGAATTCAAATTACCCTTTTTTAAAGCATCAGTATGTTCTTTTAGGCGAATTTCCAATGATCTACCAGTTTCACCAATATAAACACTATTGCAATCTTTACAAAGAATAATATAAACAGCACTGGGTAATTTAGACTTATCATACTGAAATTTATGCTTATTGAAAAAGGAACTCAATTTATTAATTGGGGTTTAAAAAAAACCCCAATATTGAATGATTTTAGAATGCCAGAAATTTTTTCAGAAATGTTCTTATAATAAGGGATACAGATAAAGGAGCACGGTTTACTACGTTGAAAAGGGGGGGGGGGGTGGTGGAGTAGAATTTACAAAATTTAAAGTATTTTTAAAGATTTTTTTAACAAGACCAATAGGATAGCTATTATTAACCGAATCGCGATAAATTTTACTTTATAAATTTATAAATTATATCTTTATAAATTTATTTATAATTTTATAAATTTTATTTTCTAACTGTGCTCAAGTCTGTCTTAGTTTATTTTATTTGGTATTTAATAGTCTGAAATAGTTGGTAAGTTTTTAGTTCTTAAAACGTTGTTTTGTTTACTGATATTGTACAGCGTCAAGTATCATCTCAATTTTAAAAAAGATAGACCTTGTATATGTAAATAAAACAACGTTTTGAGCACCAAAAATTTACCGAATATTGCAGGCTAGTTCAGTAGCATTTAGCGTACCGTTATATCCGTACAATGAAGAATGAAATTTCGCTCATATAACGTTGGAGAAGACTACTGAATGTAGTGAAACTCGTCTGAAATAGTTGATGAGTTTTTGTTCTTAAAACGTTGTTTTGTTTACAGATATTTTACATCACCAAGTATCATCTCTATTTTCAAAAAGATATTGTATTTATCCAACGGGTAAAAGTGGAAAATTTTATGCATGGATTACACATCCGTTCTAGCGTTCTTATAGATCAATCTATATCTCTAATTCTGCAAATGGAAATGAGGCAAAACTTCTTCCTTTCATGTTGTTGAAAGCATATTCCGAACAATTCTACCTTACATTCAATCTTTAACGTAACTTGGGAGTTGATGAGACAAGAAAAGAAAAAAAAAACTTCTTTTATAGATTGTAAGAATTTGGTTTACTAGTCTATCGGTAAATTTTAAATTGATTTCAAGGAAACCTTATTCCTATGGTTTATACTATACATGTTAAGCCTTTGGTAGTAAAATCCAGTGATTAAATATGCCATTTTTTTCATCTATTGATTTGATCAAATTTTAATATTCCACAACTAAATGACTTCTTTCAATCTCATTCTATATTTTAAAATGCTGTAAAGTAACTTAGGTGTATATCCTTGCAACATTGAAACTGGGACATTTAGGGGAAGGCTCTACTTCTTTGTGCCAAAATTTTAGATTTTTTATTTTTTGCAATCCTCAAGCATGTAGATCATTTCCCTAAAATGTTTTGCGATATTCTCACTCCTCACAATCTTCTTTTTACTTCTTTGTGTCAAAATAAGTAAAAAAATTAAATTGAAAAGAATTAAATTGTGTCAAAAGATCTTTAGTCTTTGTGTCAAAATAAGTAAAAAAATTGCGTCAAAAGAAGATCTTTTTTTACTTCTTTATGTCAAAATTTTAGGTTTTTTATTTTTTGCATTTTTGTATTCCTGAAGTATGTAGATCGTTTTCCTTAAGTCATTTTGCGATATTCCCATTACTTACAATCTTTTTTAATCTTTGAACGTAACGTTGCGGTAAAACTTTAATTTTTTTTTTTATCAAAACCCTGTTTTTCAAACTGGGCGACCACTTTCCGAAAACTATTCTATCGATTTCCTTCATTCGTTTGAAAAAAAGAAAGGTAATCGTTTTTGCTAGAGTTTATACCGCCGAAAAGTATAATTTCCGTTGATTAATATATTTTTTCCTGAGTTCGTATAAGGTAAAAAAAGGCGAATGAACTTTTTTGTTCAAATGACCGCCATATTTTGAAAAATCAACCTTTTAAACTAAATGACGGAATAAACTTCAGCGAATTTAATATCCTTTCATAATTTAGTAACCAGTTTTTAATTTTTTTTTTTCAAATGTCTGTGACTGGAGAGAAACGAAAGCCCGGTTTCGGAAGAATTCACGGCGTGCATCTGCAGGTACAGTGTTGTCAGTGGGCTACTTTTTTAAAATTCAGATTTCTTGATTAGCACCACTTTATTGAAACGGTAAAATTCCCACATTTTCGCCTTTATTGATATGTCATTAAATAAGACGTATTTTACCATTTCAAAAAATTGGTGCCAATCGAGAATCTGAATTTTAAAAAAGTGTCCCATCTGTCAACACTGTGCAGGTACTCTCCGTCGCACAAGGCGTATTGTTAATATTATTTTTTTTTACACTCAAAAATTTAAATACTACAGAAGTGAAAGTCAATATATCGAAAAAAGTCCGAAGTGAATATCTTTTTTCTTTGTGATGAAAAAAAAAAATCGTAAACATCACGTGAATTTTAGGCTAAAAAAGTAGAACCTCCCCTCAGCTACCTCAACCGATCAAAATGATATGTCATTGTTAAGGGAAGACAAGAGTGGGTGCAATCCAATGGAAAATACGCCAGCTTTAAGACCCGTTTCCTCGGAAACTACCAGACCGATTTTGGTGAAATTTGAAATCCACATTCATTGGATTATGCTCAAGATTTATGGCAGACAGTTTTTTTTCTGCGACTAAAACTTTTTATTTTAGAGCAATGTCAGTTTTTCAGAATTTTTTTTTTTTTCTGAAACGGATTAAAAAAATTAAAACTGTCTGTCATATATGATCTTATATTTATGCTCTACCACAAAATAATAATAATAATAATAATAATAATAATAATAATAATAAATAAATAAAATAAAAAATTGCTTGATTACTTTATGAGATACAGTACACGCTCGATTTTACGAACCTCTTTTTTACGAATTGATGTACTGGTCCCGACCAGCATCCCATTGCACTAATGTTATTCCCATTTACGAACACATTATATGAGTCCGCTCGAGTTCGTAAAATCGAGCGTCTACTGTAATGAGATTTTTACCTCAAAAGCATGATTTTTCAGGAGAGACAAAAAACTTAGATACTTCTAACTTGTGTTAAGTTCTTGCACAATTTTATCAAACACATGAATTAAAGTAAACACTTGGATAAAATTTAGTTTTAATTAATATAGAAGGTAATGTTTTAAAACACTCATCGGTTCTATGTCACTTCCCAAGTTACTTCGGGACAAACATCTCTAACACGAATTTCATTCGGTTAGTATCACAATTTTTAGAAGAAAACTAATAAAATAAACTAATAAAATAAACTATTTTTTTAAAATATAGTGGTGCAAGTAGAATTTAAAAATATAAATAAGTATAAATTGCTAGCGTAAAATTAATGTGAATGGGCGTGGCGTCCGAGTCAGTGTATTCCCTTGAATTTTTACGATTGTTTCTAACGGTCAGAAAAAAAATTAAACGGGCATACCAATGGATTCAGGAAGGTTCAAAAAACTTTTTAAGCCAACAAAACAAAAATAATTTTTTTCAAAGAAATTCTCTCATGCCTCCCCTTAAAGAAATATGGATTTCTAAATAGAAACAAGAGATGATTTTTGAAAAGTGGAAATTACTTTTCATTACTTGATTTAATAGTGCTGAAATCGATACCTGAAATACCAGAAAGCACTAATTTCTGAGACAATATTAATTTTAAAACGACTGTGAAGAAAATTACATAGACTCTAAAACTGAAGTGATTAGCTGCACAATATTCAGACTTCTTAAAATACACTATAATCAAATAGAAAAAGGCTATTTTTTTTAACCCTTTATACCCCGATGGTAGTTTAAAGTACCACAGTTTTCTATCCCAATTAAAACACACTCATTAAATGCATTCGTGATGGTACTTTTAGGAAACAATAGCAAATACTTCCCTTACCCATCACTAAATAGCAATAGCAGTACCAGTAAGCTGAAAATTGTTCACGAAGCTATTTTGGTGCGAGTGAGTGTCAATTTTGCTTCTATTTTCTTGTCTGACATAGTATCCCTAACTTTTGCTTGGAAACATCTTAAATCTTAAAGGTAAGGTTATTATTTTTTTTTTCTTGTTTTAAATAGATCACTTGACAATATGTTACGCTGAAAAAATTTAATTTTCAGTTTGTTTACTTTACGACGCACTTTTCAAAGCGGCAGTTTTGAGTACCGTCGCGACTACGTTGAACGGGACTTTTACTTAGATTTTTATTGTTTGAATACGTATGGTGCATAAAAATGTATATATTTACTAGGGATGCATGTGTGCTAAATAGGTGGATTTTGATACAATGTAGGGAAATATATTGCATGATTTATGTATGGTATTGATGAATAATAAAGCAAAAAATATGTTAATTTTATCTTTCGAAAAAAGTATTGTATTTTTATAAAACAAAAGAGAAAAAAAATTAGAAATTAGAAAAAAATATCTTTTAGCATTTTTATGAATCTTTTCGAGTGTTCTAAAACTCAAAGTTTGGAAATTTCTTTCAGATATGCTTACCATCGAACGATAGTGTTACAACTGTAGAATACTCTGATGGCGAAATGCTCACTGATCTCCACCAAAAGCACCATCATTTAGTCATACTAGCAGGAATGACCGAGCTAAGCTCGGTCAAAATTAATTTTGTGCTTATCTCGATATATTATTTCCACTGAATCATTCTTGCTGTTTTAGATGCAATTAGCTTGACCCTGAGCCATAGTGACTCAAAATGACGCACTAATCGAATTTTTTCGAACATGCGATCCAGCCCAATGTTCTTCTCGAGGTTGAAAAGGATGGAATATAAAATTTAGTCAAAATCGTTAGTCATTTTCTAGATAAAATTAGCTTGACCCACATTGATTCAAAAATGACCCACTAATCAAAATTTATCGAACTTGTGACCTATTCCAATATTCTTGACGTACTGAGAAACGGTATAATAAAAAAAATGTCAAAAGCATTTGAACCTTTTTGAGATACAATTAGTTTGACCCTCACCCATTATGACCCAAAATGACCCACTAATAGAATTTTCTTGGGAATGCGACCTAGCCCAATGGTTTTCTTGTGCCTTGAAACGGTAAAATGCAAAGTTTTATCACAATCGTTTGAGCCGTTTTTTAGGTGCTGTTAATTTGATCCTGATCCATTAGGACACGAAATGACACTCTGATTGAATTTTCTTGAGCATGCGGCCAAGCCCAATTATCTTATGCCCGGAAATGGTATAATACAAAATTTTCTCAAAATGTTTTGAGCCATTTTTTAGATACAATTAACTTGACCCTGACCCAATATGGCTCACTAATCGAATTTTCTAGAACATGTGACCTAGCCCAAAGGTCTTCTCTAGCCCGAAAACGACAGAATACAAAATTTAGTCAAAATCGTTTGAACTGTTTTTTAGGTAAAATTAGCTTGACCCGCAGTGACCCAATAATGACCCACTAATTGAAATTTCTCGAGCATGTGGCCTAACCCAGTGGTTTTCTCGTATCCAAAAACGGTTGGATACAAAATTTAGTCAAAATCAATTGAACCGTTTTTTAGATAAAAATTAGCTTGACCCACAGTGACCCAAAAATGACTCAATAATCGAATTTTCTCGAACATGTGACTTAGACTAGATTAATTTTAACACAATTATTCTAATTGGTAAATAAATCATATTAGATGTAAATTTCCAACTAGGTGAAAAATGTCCGGACCAGGATTCGAACCAGGGATCTCCTGGAGTTTCAGACCAGATGCTATAACCATTAAAGTTGCTGGGTGAAAAAGTTTCACCAGATTGTCCGGGATAGCTCAGATGGTAGAGTACTGGCGGCTTCAGCCAGGAGATCCCTGGTTCGAATCCTGGTCCGGACATTTTTCGCCCAGTTGGAAATTTACATCTAACATGTGGCTTAGTCCAATGGTCTTCTCGTAATCGAAAACTGTAGAATATAGAGTTTAGGGAAAATCGTTAGAGCCATTTTTTAGATAAAATGAGCTTGACCCGGAGTGACCCAAAAATGACCCAGTAATTGAAATTTCTCGAGCATGTGACTTAGCCCAATAGTCTTCGCGTACCCGAAAACGGTTGGATACAAAATTTAGTCAAAATCGATAGAACCGTTTTTTAGATATAATTGGCTTGACCCTGACCCATTATGACCCACTAATCAAATTTTTATGGATAATGTGACTCAGCCCATTGGTCTTTTCATGTCCGAAAACAGTAGGGTGCAAAATTTCGTCAAAATCGTTAGAGCCGTTTTTAAAATAAAATTTACATACACACACAATTTCTGCTCGTATTATAGTATAAGATATACATCATAGACTAAGTGAGATTAAAAGATATGTGCACTAGCTATTCGAACACAAACAGAGATACAAGAACATGATAAATCACATTAAAATAATAGAAAAAAACTATATCCAATTTTTTTTAGTCTCGATTTTTGTGTAAGCGTTATGATCAAACGGTACTTTGAAGTACCAGATCAAGTAATTAGCCGTAATTAACAAAACAAAACAAAATAAAATCTTTTATTTTGATTGCATATATCTTCTAATGTATCATATTAATGCAAGGGGGAAAAGTTTCGAGGAGATAATTTGGGATATAAACGGTTAAAAAGCGAACATATATTCAATGCTAAATCACGTGCATCTATTTCAACAAAGTTGGACTCGTTCTTGTTCTTACAATTGTAGTCTTTGCACGCGTGTTGTAATTTTAATACTAATTATTTGAAGAATTGGGCAATTAAATAAGATAAGGATTATGATTCAAAAATAGTGTTCGCACAAAAAAAAGAAAGATTTGGTGCTTTTATTGAAAAATGTGAAACACTACTCGATTGATTTCTATCAGAATAACAAACAATACATGGCAATTATATGTAATTACAAATGAAAGTGTCATCATAAATGTGTAGAGTAGAGCCTTTGCATGGGCAGCGTTCATGATGAAAAATAAATAGAAAAATCGCTAACGTTATTTTCATGCTTGTACACAATAGAAGACTAGCTTGCTTCGCTCGCTAACGGGTTAGCGGGTTCGCTAATTCGCTAAGCTAGGGGTCTGCTAGCGGGGTCCTAATTACATAGGGCCTCTAATTACATCGGGATCCTTGAATGAAAAGAATATCTTGTTTCAAATAACGAACCTTCGGCTCGGTCCCCGCTGCTAAGGCACCGTATACCGGAAGACTAAAAACAAAAACAACAAGCAAACCAAACCTTGAGCTGATGCCGTTGACTAAAAGCAAAAGAAAATGCTCTTTTGAAGTTATATATGTAAATAGAAAAAAACAAACGATCCAATTGAAAAATATCCCACTGTCACAAAAGAAAATTGAACTGAAAGTAAATTCATTGTTAGCTCTTGAGTTGTGCCATACCAACACGTCACCACCATCAATGCCAGACATAAATCTCTAAATATCACTAGAATAGAAAAAACCCGATTTCTGTTTCCCATCCATTCTGATCAAAACAGCATTAAAATAACTTGAAACGGAATACGTAATTTTTAAGGGAGAAAAATTATTTTTTTCTATACATGAATAAATATAATTTTGAATGTAACACAGATTGAGCTCGAGCCCACTGCTATAAAAATTGAGCCCGTTTCATCTCCATCTCCTACGTGTGCGACCCATTACGTCACATATAAGAGTTTTGATAGAAAAGAACACGAAAACTTGGAGATGGAAAGGAAAGGGTAATTTAAGCTTCAGTTTTTCGGAAGCGTCGCTCCGGAGCCCTGTATTTATGAGCTCCGGTGAATTCCGTCCAATATTTAAGAATTTACTAAAAACAGAGAAGTACCGGAGGTGAGCTCCGGTGGGCTCCGGCGCAAATTAAGCCCTGGAAATATATTTTGCTTAATTGTCACATTTGTCTTGCAGAACTATTTTTGATGATTCTGTGACATCATTGGAAACTTTGCCACCGCCCCCTGAATACTAGGCCTAAACGGTGACACAAATATGATGGCTATCGTAGGAGGATTTTTTTAAAACATATGTACGGTCCCCTAAATTCTGACACCAGTATTTGAAAAAAGATTTCTTTGACTCATTTAATCATAGAAAAATAATGCGGAAAAAACTTTTAAAAATTATTGATACAAAAATTCAAGGGATCGTACACAAGCTGAAAAAAGTCCGCTTTCGGCAGCACGCCATTTTTGTGTCAGCGCTCAGGCCTAGAGTTCAGAGGGCGGTGACTTAGCTAGAAGATAATTCTGAACTGTTTTCCGCAGAAGGTCTTATTAATTTTTGTTTTCTACATATTTAACTTTCTACATATTTAACTTTCTACATATTTCATGTTTTGCACCATTTTATAGTGTACTTTGCTGAAGAAGTAGCCTATTATCTTATCAAAATATTTTAGTCGAATTTCTGATGTTATGGTGACCATTGATCATCATTCTATATTCATCATTCTATATTCTATTTCCATGAATGAAATTAAATGCATTTTCAATACTGGAAAAGAGTGAAAAATTACGCAGTGCGAGTTAAAATAACTGGACTTTTTAGAGTAGGCAACCGTTAAATAAAACAGGGGAGGGGGGAGAAAAAGACATAAGTAGTATTTCAAAGCAAAAAGGTCAAAGAAAAATATTTTATACTCTGTGAATATATGTACAAAATTAATATATATATATATATATACAGAGAATTGCAAATGGTCGAAAAAATTATTGACAAAATTTCAAACAGATTTGATTAATTAAGACACCGCATAGAGAAAATTTTGCAGACATAATGTAACTTTTAAATCAAGTATTCAAATGTACCATTTTCATTTCAGTGAATAACAAAATAGGAAAATCGGGTGAATTACCATAGAAAAGGATTACGACGTAAAAGAAAATATTCCATATTTTTCGAACGAATCAACCAAATTTAACCAAAAACTGTACAGCTTATTCTGGTTACCTCACCAACTAACCTACCTAATTACACGGTAATCGGATGCATTTTGCGGCAGTTATCGCTATAGACATACCAACACTAAAACTTTTTCCTGTCTTCACAATAAGCCTTCAGTGACGTATCGGCAATAAATAAATTTTACAATAAACCGGAAAATTTTGCAGAGATAAAAAAAATTAATGAAATAATTAAAATGGTTAAATTAATAGTAACTTGTGGCTAACATTAGAATTAGAATAACCATTTCTTTAACCCCTTGAGGGGCACCGGTATATATTATATACCACCTACGATTAATAAAGTTTTACACCAGAAAAATTTTATTAAATTTTACTTTTCTACCTTTGGTGGAAAAGAGCCGTAAAATTCCTTCTACTTATTTTGAAATAGATTTTTTCAAAGATTCCGGTGTGAGTTCAACATTACAGGAACACAATCACTTGCCCCTCAAGGGGTTAAAATATAAAAAAAATCTTTTAAAAGTGAACATTAAAATCGTATACTGTTCATTAATGATAGTAAATTCTACTACTTTATTTGTATAAAATTAAGTAATTGTTAATCATTTAGACAGATAATATACTCTATTAGATACTGAAGAAATGAGGACAAATTCCATTTTTACTGTAAATTGGGTCTCCGGTTTGTGATTTCTAACCATTTTGTGGCCGAAAATTCCTTACTTACACCCAAAGGAAATACAGCTAAATCCGGCTACCTCTCCAGCATGCCTTCTTAATTACAAGCAAATCATATGCTTTTTGAGTTAGTCATCGCGGAACAGACAGACAGACACGAAAACCCTTTTATGTCCCCTCAGTAAACCTCAACTGACGTTTCGGAAATTATGAAAGAAAGGCATATCTCAACAACTCATCCTCAATTTCTTAATCTTAAAACCGTCTGTTTCAAATTGAAGACTATATTTTCAATTAAAATTTTCTTAAAACAGAAGTAGCAAGAATACAAAAAGGATATAATGTAGCTAAGTAGCATAAAAGTGAGACTTCCGGCTATTTTTCTCCGTCCAACCGTTTACGGATGTTAGAAGGAGAAAACAGGATGCCCTCTTAAGTTATTCCAGCACAACATCCTTTAGAAATTTTGAAAACGTCGCCGTGTCAAATATCCACAGCTGTTTTGTGATTCAGCTAGACTTTTCTGAATTAAAACGTATCTTTTGATGAGGAATTTATCAAACTAAAAGCAGTTTAATTTTCTTTTATCTAATAATATTTTTAACCCCTTCAAGAAGGGCACCATTTAAGGACATTTTAATTTTTAATACAAGTAATTCAGTATAGTATTTTTCGCCTTATTTAAGGAGATTGCACAATTTTCATTTTTTTTTCTTTACATTTTTGCATCCCTCAATTGTATAGATTGTCACCCTAAAGCGGTTTTATGATATTCCAATCCCTAACAATATATTTAGCTCGTTGAACGTAAACCTATAGTTCTACATAATCTACATGGAACGTAAATTTTATGCGCACATGGCAGGAATCCGAAACATTGGTGTATTCGATATTTTGGAACGAAAAAATTTTATAGTCATTTAATGATTTTAATAACAACTTTGTATTTTCATAAACATAGCAGGCTTAAAAAATATAAAAATTCTGGTGTGAAATATTTTTTTTTATAAAATTTGAGTAAAATTACTGGTATTTTTAGTGTAAAGTGATGTTCAAATCTCTTATTATATTTATTATCAACTTCTTTGTCGTATTGTTGCAGATATATTTGTATGCTTTTCAAACCCGTTTTTAGTTCCTTCACAGAATTGAATTTAACCCTTTCCGGCACAGAAAAATTCTATTCATAAAATGATGAAATGGTTGACTGACACCAGAATTTACAAACGAACTTCTTAGAATGTATAAACTTGTATTATTAAGCTTTCATTATAAAAGCAAAATTTTATTAAAATATTCTTGGTGCCGTTTGTAAATTTGGAATTAAAATTAGGTGGTCCTTCCGTGCAATCACTGTGCTTGAAAGAGTTAACTTATAATCAATTTTATGTAACGTTAGGCTAAATCCTTAAAAATATAGAGAGAACAAGAGAATGTTATGATATAATTATCAGGACAATTTATTTCAAATTTAGGGGATACATCTTGCTTTAAAATAACGTAAACTATTGAATTTTCACTTGGACATTCGATACAAAATTAAATCTTTCCATATAAAATTAATAATAAAAGTTATCTCATTAGTGTATTGTGAACCCAGCCACTAGAATTAATACACGGTTCCTGAAAGTGACAAACAATCTTCACTTTAACCCGTTCACGCCGGCGCGGTGGGTCACACTCGACTGTCTCAGAGCTGCAAAGTCTCCAGCTTTTTGGATACCAGTATTTTAATGCAGAAAACGCTATTTTATTTAATTAGAACAATTGGGTGATTTAAAGGAACAACATTTTCTCTAAAATAATAGTGGTGTGCAAAAAGCCGGAAACTTGACAACTCTGAAACAGTCGAGTGTGACCCACCGCGCCGGCGTGAACGGGTTAAACAATGAGGAAGATGTTTAGTATCGCATTTCTGTCGTTTTCCCCAAACGGCACGGTTGCGATCTTCAGCGAAACATGAGAAGTATCCCGTTTTGTATACTAATGATTTTCTGTTTTAATTTTGCTTTATTTTTTAAGTATACCGATCTTGACTTTATTTGGGTTATTCAAAAACTAAGCAACTCTTTGAGGGGATAAAACACTTTAAAAAGTCAGTGAGCGTCAATTAAAATCTTTGTGTCAAAAGTTATAAATTCTCAGTACAATAACATACCTTAAAAAATTTCACTTTTCCTAAGAAATATCAAAACTTTTTACGCAAATAAATGTTTCGAAGGTTCTTGTATCTTCATACGAATCCTTCCAAAATTCAGACAACAACATGGGAGGGTGAAACATTATACCAGAATCATTGAAAGGCAATTAAGAATTTCCATGTTAAAACTTATTAATTCTCACTTGGACATTCGATCCAGAATTAAATCTTTCCATATAAAATTAATAATAAAAGTCATCTCATTAGTGAAATGTCATCTCAGCCACTAGAATTAATACACGGTTTCCGAAAGTGACAAGCAATCTTCACTAAAAACAATGAGGAAGATGTTTAGTATCGCATTTCTGTCGCTTTTCCCGAACGGCACGGCAGCGATCTTCAGCGAAACATGAGAAGGATCCTGCTCTTCATCCGGACGGTGATAAGAGATGGACCACCGCCGTGGATAAAAAAGAAATAAGACGAGGCGAGCGCGATATGTAGATGACGGGTGGTAATTTGTATCCAACTCGGATTAATGGGCGTCGTAAACACTTGGCGATTAAAAAAAAAAGTGTGCTCGTTGGCCTCCAAAGCTATCGGCCTTCGAGTCCCAGACTCCAAAGTTCATGAGCACGAGGGATCTTTTCCGATGATCGGAGAATACAACAGGCGAACAATTGATGACAAGAAACGAATGAAGACATGAATATGCCAGACATTAGGTAATTTTTTTCCCTCGTTACTAAGCGTGCTATAAAAAATTACCAATTATTCTGCATAATTTTCCTGGTAGAGAATTATTTGATTTTTCTATCATCTTTCTGGTCGAGAATTATTTGATTTTTCTATCTTCAAAGAGAAATATTGGTAAAACGGACTGTCTAGCTCTGGTTTATCATCAATATCTTTTCACTGATCCCTTTTCTAAGAGAGAATGAAAAGATACATGAAGTCAGAATTTCCGCCTTTCTGCATCAAGCTTAGTAATAAAAACATATATGACAATATATGACTTGTTACAATCAAGGGTTGCGAGTTTGGTCTCCTTTTTTATTCAGAAAAATTCGATTTCATATTAGAAGTTACAAAAAATAATTTTTACCTTATTTAATAACAGAAACTTTGTGATCGCATAAAGCAAACATTCTTCTTTCAGAATTTCTGTATGAATTTCGTATTTGTGAATGAAAAAAGGAGGCCAAACAGCAACCCTGGTTCTAATCAGTATTTAGAACCGACGCGATACGCATCTTTTATCTATTCTATGAGCATTTCGTGGTCGCTCACAGAATTTTGCCGTTTGCACTTTGGATGCAGCAACCGGCTTCTTTAAATACTTGGTTCGCTTTTCTTTTTATTATTATTATTACTCTTATTATTATTATTATTGTTATTATTATTACTGTTATTATTATTAATACTTTCCTTTCTCTTACTTTCTGTAACCTTCAATTAGATAAAAGATGATGGTTCTGAAGTTAAAATGAATAATGCAATGGAAATTACTTCTGAAAAAAGGGTTAACTAGACAGTCTAACTCTTAAGCACAAAAGTGGGGGCTTTTTCAATATGTTTCTCTTATGCCTCATATTTAAATGAAATTATTATTTCAGAAAAAAATGCCTATCTGATTAATTATTTTTCCTTGTTACCTACGCGGTTCCTTCTTACCTTATATTCCTTCTTTTTATCTAACTTTCCTCGGTCCGAATTTTTCTTAACCCGTTCGACACCATGGGTGCATATATGCACCTTCAAAATGGTCTTAAAGCGCTTGAGTTTGATACCAGTAAAAAGAAAAGTAAAATTGATTTTATTTGATTATGACATTTTCATGATTTTTAAAGTTAAGTAAAATAATTAACAAAAAGTGGCGCCAAACAAATAAAATTCGTATAAAAGATGCCGGTCCTGAACGAGTTAAGTAATATTAATAATTTTTAAATTTTAATTATACAATTCAAATTTAAAATCACGACCTTTTGATAAGGAAACTAAGATGCATTCGAACTTATTAAGAAATAAATGTATGCAAAGAAATCATTGTATCGGAAATTTTATGAAAAGCATATATTTCTAATACACTAAAAATCCCAGTTGAATTAAAATTGGCTCCAGAAGCACTTGCAATTTAGAAAAATAAATAAATAAGAATAACCGATTATGAAAAATTAAAGTGATATCAAATAATTTGAAGCATATTTTCATGAGTTTATTTAATTACATATTATAGCAGAAATATTTCTGCAAGACAAATGTGACCAATCAGCAAAATAAAATCTAAAACCTTGTTTATTTTGCTGATACTTTATAACCAGCAATTACACTTTATAATGTACAAAATTTCTTAAATATGCTCAAAAATATTAAAGGAGTTTTAAAGGAGTACATTTTGCCCATCAAACATGTGCAAACACTACAACTGTAAGAGCAAGGATAAATTCAACTTTGTTGAAGTAGTTGCAAGTGATTTAGCATTGAATATGGGTTTACTTTTTTAAAAGTCATGCATTTTTATATTTTATTACAGTGTATTTAAGGAGTCTGAGCATTATGCAACGAATCACTTCTATTTCAGATTTTACATATTTTCTCCCAGGCACTTTTAAATTTAATATTGTCTCAGATATTAGAACTTTCTAACATTTCAAACAATTCAGCACCGATTTCATCTCTGTTAAATCAAATGATAATCAAAAGCGATTGTCACTTTTCAAAAACTATTTCTTGCGTTTATTTAGAAATCCATTTTTCATTAACAATGGCATATCATTTTGATTGATTAAATGCCTCAGTTTGAATGTTGCATGGATATGTATCTAAGTTACGTTACTGCATTATAAATATAAGCTTAAAGAAGTAGAATTGGTAAAATAAAATGGTTTATTGCCGGGTTTATTTCTAATAGACCTCGTTCATTCCCAAAAGACCTGGTTAATCTCAAAAGACTTGCTTTATTCCCTAAAGACCTGGTTTATTCCAAGAAAACCTAGTTTATTCCCAAAAATCACGGTTTATTCCCAGGTTTAAACCGGGTTTTTCTAATCTTTGCAACTCTATAAAGATGCCATTTAGTTGCAAAGATTAATAAGAATTTAGAAGAAGAATAAGTGTGCAATTATATCAAGAAACAAATGGTTTAAAAAGAGAAATGTAACAAAAAAAGATGGTATTTTCAGTTTCAGCTGCAGATATGCCGTCATACCATCAGCTGAACGTTCCCCAATTCGTAAGATTGATCAGACAACTTGATTTTCACCCAGACTGCATACCTGTCTGATGGTCTTTCACGCGTGATCAAACTGCTCCAGAGCCACACAGTCTCTGCTGGCATTCTTGGCACGCCTGTACGCTCAACTTCCTAGCCAAATATTCCTTAACGAACACGGCAGACTGAAAACGTAAGCCAGCACAATCGTGACTAAAATATCACTCTTTTGCACGAACCCGATTGTCCTTTCAGTAGTCAAGTTCATCTACTTGATTCATCACCAGCCAAAAGATTCGTCACACCCGTTCACTTTTCCTGCCAGCGAAAGCTAATAGTATATAGCACTCCGTAGTAAGACATTGTGCCACGTAAAATGAAACGAAAATAAAACGATATAAGCGAAAATTAACAAGGCCTTCAGCGAATGATGTTAAGAGCTTACATTTGCAGCATACGGCATTCGTAACATAATGTTAACAATTTCGAGACCGGCGTCTAATACACAAATTTTACTCGGTTGGGCACAACTTTTTTTTTATGTTATCTTCAATTAAATAATTTCGAAAGTGCTCTAATTACATAAGGCAAATATTCCTTCTCTTTATTATTGGTGCCAAGAAAGATGATGTCGAGTCAGGCTCGACGTTGGGCCGAAAAGGGTTTCCCTTTGGATTTCGGGTTTTGGACACCGTAGGTAGGACACCCAACGGTTATTCTTTTATTTTATTCGTACAAGTTTCTGAAGAATAATTTCTGTCATGCGCTTATATTTGGATTATTTTCAAAATAAATCTATCTATCACAGAGAAGCTTTTTTCTAAATTGCGGTCCGATTGAATGTAAAAAATGTTATGTCCCATAATCAAAAGGTTAACCCTTAAATGAATAGTGATACATATTTACATCACTTTTTATTTAATTCTTAGCAACCAATATATTTATATAGAAATATTAATCCTGTAAACTTAAAAACCTATCCTAGAATTGCTTTCATCAGTAAATAAATAAATAGAAATGCTTAATTCATCTTTAAAAAGTTAAACTTACACTATTTGCAAAACTGAAAAATCTAATTAGTGCCAAAATAGACCCGATACCGGAAGATGAAGTTTCTGGAATATATATAATTCCACTGAAAGCAGAAAATATTTGTCTCGAATACATAGGAATGACTTCACGTAAACTTAAAGTCCGTATTAACCCCTTAATTATCGCACCCGTCAGTATCACGGGCTGAGGTGACGTTCGTTATTTCTCGCTCCCCTCATATTTCCGGTCTGAAGATTTATTGCTGGAAAAAACTTCTGAAACCAGAAAAATTTAACTGGCATTTCGGTGTGAAGTCTTTGAATATTTCCGTTTGGGTTTGGCTTTTGCGCTGACTGTAATGTTGGGCTTTGTATTGCATGTTTCGAAATATGTAACCAAAACGATATAAGTAAGCGTCCTATCTTAAATGGGAGAAGTAACCGCAAGATTAAATGCGAGGTCACATCAATCAAGGTCACGCGCCACGTAGCGTATGGAGTGTGAACTACAAATAAATACCTAACTATTTTCTTACACACACCACTAAAATTGTAAAGTTTTTTTCAGCTTGATTAATAAATGAAATGGCTCTGACAAGGCGAAGAAAACATCGTGCTGCCAAGTGCGCATGGATGCCCGTCTCGCTACGGCATTTTTTTTGCAATGAATGTGGCAAACAAAGTTCATTTCCATGAGTGACTAAAGATTTAGAAAATATGCGCCACACTAGAAGCCCGCGTACGTGGATTATCACTCCGTCCACAAGATGGCGCAACTGTGTTAATTTACGCCCTATTCCAGCATTAAGTTTGCACGCTTACTTATATCGCTTTGTATGTAACACTCAAAAAAGTATTAATAATCAAAATTTAATGTATATATATTATTTCAAATATTATTTGTAAAAATGTGTGTGATGATGATAAATAAAGATCTAAGATGTGAAAAATAAAGGTTTTATTCGCATTAATTTGTACGGTGTAAAACAAACATTAAGACACAGAATTCTCGCATGATGGCTTTTCTACAAATATGAATTTGTTCTATAACATCCTTTTTTTTTCGCCTTAAAAAAAAAAAAAAAACTAATTGCATATTTTATTTAGAAACCTTATAATTATTCAATTTCTGTAATAAAATAAATAGGTATTTTTATGATGTTTTTTCCAAATATTAAGCGACCGTGAAGGGGTAAAAGAAAGATTTGAAAGATTTAAAGTATAACCGACCTACAACAGCCCTGTCAAGACTTAACCGGAAGCAGAATATACAAGTTAATTTCGAAGACGCAAAAATTATATATCCCTCAAAGAATTACCATGATTTAATCATCCGCGAATCAATAGAAATTATTACTAAAGAAAATACTGTTTGCAATGACGTTTCATCCTACAACATACCCAGAATTTGGCTCAATTTGCTTAAATAATCATAAAACGAGTAATATACCACTTCCCTATATCCATGTTTTATTTTCCCAATGTTTTCCGGATCTAAAAATTAACTTCCACTTTCACTCCTTTCGTCAACATCTACGTGAATTTGGAAAATTAGACGTCAATAACAATTGTATTTCTTATATTTCTTGAAGAAGACTATATTTTTATAGTTGAAAGTACTAAGGTATTAAAATAATTTAACATCTTTTTAATATTGCCTCATCTTTTAAGCAGTTTTGCACATATTGTAAGTTTAAGTTTAAAAATCTATCTTAAGATTCATGGTGTCCAATATTTAATATAAGAGTAAAAAACATAATTCTAAAAAAATAATTTATGCATTTAAGGGTTAAGTTTTACAAAATAAAAAGTTATATAAAATAAGGTATTTATAGATCCCTACTTACCGTAATTTCCCGCGGAAACGCCGTATCTCAGATAATTCGATTTCCAATCAGAATTTGTTTTAAATAAAATGCTACCTTCTTTTGCTTAGCATTTATTTGACTTCATTTTTAAAATAAAATTTCCGGTATGAAAAAGACTTAAGCCGTGGACTTATACGTGGGAAATTACGGTATTAAAATATTTACTAATTTGCAATATTTCAGTTTTTACTTGTATTGCAGATGTGCAACATAGGAAAAGGTTGACGTATTATACGAAAAATGTGTATCTGATTTCTTTTTTTTTTTTTTTTTCATTATTTTTCGTGCGGTGTTAACCTTTCACAAAATCAAATATAATTTTTTTTGAAACAAAATAAAAAATGAATTTTTTAAAAAGAAATCGATTTCTAAAAGCTTCAAATATTCGAATACGAAATTACAGCTCATTCTGCTAAGTTGGGTAGGTTTTGAGTTATGCTTTAAAAACTACACGCATTGCTTTCTGTTTTGCAACGATTAAAAATAAATTTAAAATTAGGAGTAAGGATCGACCGAAACAGGTTGTTAAGGGGGTCCGGGGTTCAAAATTCTATTTTTTTTTCTTATAGAGATTTTGTTATGAAATTAATATCTTTTAATAAGGTAATTCCGGGATTTATGCCGCATATTTTTTTTTTTTTGAATTTGTGTATAAAGTCCCATGGTGGACATAAAATAAAAAAAATCATGCTGTGCTATTTAGTGTTAAATATACAACACGTGTACTGCGACAAAAAAAAAAATTCAAAACAAATAATTAATATTTTTTAACATTTTTTTTCCTAAAATATTACACTGCGGCACGTCGCCCGTACGTTCAGGCTAAGACGTCGCACTTGTTCGGTAGTTATGCCGCGCTTTTAATAAGAACAGAATGAAATTATAAATAAAAATATTTAAAAAAAATATATTCAAATCTGGACTATAATTAACGATGTACTAACAAAATGAAACTAAATGAGTACAATGAAATGTATTAGTGGATTCAAATTAATAACTGGTTGCCTGCTTTCACTGTTAAAATTATCGACTTATTTTTTTTACATTAAATTTTAATTGTTATTTCAGCAACAACGTAACATCAATGTATTAGAGAGGAAAAAGAATAAAAGTAAAATTGTGTTTACATAATTTATTTGTTAACCCTTTCGGGACCGACGGCTTTTACACAAATTTTATTCGGTTGGCACAACTTTTTAAAAAGAAGTTACCTTTACTTAAATAATAATGAAAATGCTCTAATTAAAGAACACAAATATTACTCTTCTTTTTTACTGGTGCCAGAAACAAAGCCTGTATGCTCTTTTTGAAGGTGCTTATACGCACCCATGGTCCCGAATGGATTAATAGACCTGTTTTTTTCGACCACAATCTACACAAAAAGTGTCGAAAAAGTACAGTCTTTATGTAACTACATTTGACACATGATGCAACGAAGCCAATTACACTTCCTCTTTTCGGAGTAGTTTTCTAAACATGAATTGTGAAGAACGTCTGCGTTACGCGTAATCCATTTTTTCATTATTATCATCTTCACTTGCAACTTTCTTGCCCTTCTTACTTTTTATTTTTTCCGTTTTTATCTTTTGGCTTTAGTAAACTTCATAGCATGCCTATCTTGGTTGGTCTGTTCAAAAAGAAAAGGAAAATGTAACAACACTTAATCATACCGTAAAAAGAAACTGCTGCATGTATATCGGAATTGCAGTGCGGCATGTATCCCATTTTGCATGGTACAGACGTCGCACATCACAGTTGCCTGCCATCGCTAATAAAAATGGCGTAATCATACACACAGTACTCTATACAAACGATATTTTTAGTTTTGACTACGGAACCATGCATCCATTTAGTAATTAGCGTATGAAAAGTATTTAAGCATAACGTGTTTAAAATTTTGGACAGTGAGATCATGCACTTATGTTAAAATAAAGATTGTACCTCTACAAGTAAACATCGAAATGGGATTCACACTGGTTAAAATAATCTCATTGCGCACCTATACTGCGCATTTGACGACCATCTATCGATAATTACAAGAAATATAAGGAGTGCGGCATCTATCCCGGATGCGGTGACTCTGCCGGAGTTACCCTATAAATATAATATTGCATGAAAAAAAAAATCTGAAAAATTTTAAATATTTAAAAAAAATAAATTGTACAATTTTAAACATATTTAATTTTTGATATAACTCTGGAAATATTTACAAAATTTTGATTTACAAAATTTTTACACTTTTGTGTACAAAAAATGTGTCATTTTAATTTGTCTTCAGGATTTCTTAAAATATTGATTAGGAATTTTATTAAAAAAAATTTAAGTAAAAAAATGAAGTTTTTTTTATGAGTGAGTTTTGCATTAATTAGCATATTTTCACAATTATCACTCAAAATTAAAAATCCTGAAGACAATTTATTGGAAATATAGCATAAAATCTCTGTTAAAAATTTCATACATATATCTTGCAAGAAACTTTAGCTATATTCTTTTAAATTTGACAAATCGTGAAAAAATTCACTCTGAGATAAATTGGAGCTAAAGTTCTCGCCAGCGGGCAGCTGATGCATCACTTCTCAAGGCAAAAGGTGTTATATCTCTGGATCTAATGAAGATAAAAGTTACGGTTTACGGTATTTAACACTAAAAACTCAGTATTTTTTTAAGCCAATAAAAAAAAATGCATTTTTTGAGAATTTTTAGCCCGGACCCCTTAAGACTAAAAGCATAACCGAAACGGAATCTTGGCAATCTTCCTATTTTCGGGCGAAAACGAAAGCGAAAATCCCTCCCCCCCACCCTAATTTTTTTAAGTAATTAATACATACATAAATATCAATTAATTATGCGTGTTTCTTAAGTATAGATAATTATTAATCAATTACACGTGTGCTCCAAGTCAGATCTCTGTGCCTCTGACCAAAACTTTTTATTTTCACATAAAATAAAATGTAATTAATTCATCAGCGACACAGTATGATTTTATAATTATACGAATTTCATTTAATTAAAAAATGTTTTAGGTATACATACCTCAACTTATCTTTTACAATGATTTTTTGTAAATGATCATCTGATATACTAGAACTTTTTCAAAGATAATTAGAAACATTTCTGCGGTTTCAAACTAAAAAAAAATATTACTTTTTTAGTCTGTAGCTTTTAATAAAAACGTGAAAAGCTTCTTCAAAGTTTAGTCATATATGCATTAATTGCTTTATAATTTGCATTCACGTCTTGAGCCAGTCATGGCTGATGATTATAAACAGGGAAGTTCATAGCAATAAATAAAGAGTGTCTCATTTCAGACGACACAGCTCAAATCAATGAGTAGTGTTGAAAATTTTAGAAAAAACCCCCGAGATTTTTGGAATACAGATAGTTTCGGTCTGGCCGAATTTTCGACAGCATTTTCGCCGAAACTCTGATTTTGTACCGAAAGCGAAACCGAATTTTCGGTCGATCTGTAATTAGGCGTTATAAGCTTTGTATTTGCATCATTGATAAACTAAGTGACATAGTGACTTCACGTTTGGTATTCTCAGGTAAAATTTACCAAAGAATCGAAATATGATAGCACAATTAGATGTTAGCTTTGGAAACTTTAAAGTTTGTTAAGATTTATGAATGTAGAGAGCTTCTTAATAAGGATTTAATTATATAGTTAACACAAAACAGGCCACTTGACGCATTTATGCGTCATTTATAAAAAACTATCGTTGAAAAATTAAAAATTCTCCCCAGAAAGTTTAACTAGTTATTTTTGATTATCATAGTGACAAATATTTCATGAGTAAAAAAGATGAGAAATTAGTGCTAAAAAGTTTCTGGTGTGAACTCGAAATTTCTGAATAAAAACACCGCCAAATTTGGCAACATTGTTTGCGGTATTGTGTTAATTAATAGATGTTATTACAAATCGATCGCCCCAGTCACCCTTTTATATGATGATTAAAGGCAGAGTTAGTAGGGGTGCGCGATTTTTTTCTATTTCTCAAGGACTGTACATTTCTACATTTATTCTGTCCTGCTTCCCACGGTCTTTTATCATTTCTTCTTAAATCTTTCTTAAAAGTCTGTACAAAAGAACTTTTGGAAAATTCAAATAAGCTATATACGTCTTAAAAAAAAAAAAAAAAAAAAAAAAAAAAAAAGTTTGAAAATAAGAAAAAAGCGCATTTTTTCTAATAAAATTACCGCAATGGTAATTTACTTAATCAAATTTAAACATGTTAAAATATTAACTAAAACGAAAAAAAAAGTATTTAAAGTAATATAACTCATTAAGATTTTATTGTACAAAAAATTAAATTTTTTAAGGGGGTCCGGGACACATTTTCAAAAAATTTTTATTTATTGAGTTAAAATTTTGAATTTTTTTGTGATGGTTAACCATATTATTTGTAAACAAAATCAAATGATAAAACTTCTCATAGCTTTTTAAAAAAAATTTAAAATTTAAAATTTATGAAAAAAGTGGTATAACTTAAAATCGTTATAACTCGAAATATTATTTGTAGAATTTGAATTGTTTTTCATTTAAATAAACAGAAATATATATTTTTTAATTTAGAGCCAGCATTTTAAAAGATATTAATTTTTAAAAAAAAATTAAAAATATTTAACGAAAAAAATTACAAAAAAAGTGGTGCAATTTAAAAAAAAAAAAAAAAAATCATATTTTCAAAAGTAAATATTTTTTTCAAATATGCTGGCTCAAAAGTAAAGTAAAATAATTGAAAAAGATATGTTCCGAGTTTCAACCCTGTATCTTTAACGGTTCTTGAGTTATAAGAATTTATATATGAGAAATGGTGAAAAATCTATCATGAAGAAAAACGCAATTTCACAAGAACTCGTTTCCTTGACAACCATAGCTTGAAAGGCAGATTTTGAAAACAAACCTAAACGAAAAAATTAACATTTCCTGTTCTAATTAAGATAGAAACATGATTTAAGCATCTTTTTAAGCAGAAAACGGCAGAGAAGTTTTTAATCCAATAATAATAATTAAAAAAAAAATGAAAATTTGAAGATTTTTGTGTCCCGGACCCCCTTAAAAGGTCTTTATTAGTCGCAGGGGAACATTTTTCTAAATATAAGTTATAGAGAAAAGGAACCGCATAGAAAATTAATGTTTAAAACCACTTAAATTATCAGAATATCTAAAAAAAAAAAATTGCTCTATGTACCTTCTCCAATTTCTTCGGCATTTCAGCCCTGGCATGCAAGTAATGTGAAAATATAGCTTTTAATAAATTTCAAACCTTTATTTAAATATATAATTCATATTTTTCATGTAAAATGCTTTTTAGTGTTATTAGTGGGCAATCTAAAAAAATATATTAAGGCTGCAAGCAGTGTTGCCAGATTGGGGTCTTTTTTAATTCAGATTATTTGACCGTCACCACTTTTTAAACATGGTATAATTCGCCTTATTTTTCATAATTTTTAATGCATTTTTAAATAGGGCGAATATTTCTATTTCAAAAAAGCGGTGACAATCGAACAATCTGAATTAAAAAAGTCCCCGATCTGGCAACACTGGCTGCTAGTCACACAGCTTCCGAATTCCATTCACTAATGCTAAATCTATGGGCGTAGAATGCATTCGTGTATTTAAAATATCTCCTCGAGAAATTAATGTTTTAAATTGCTTTTTTCTTTGTACTCTTCTTAAAAGATGTTTATCTTTTTGTTAGTTCTCAAAATATTTCTAAAACTTATGCTTAATTTAATATTTTATGTGTTAATAGCTGACGAACTTTGACTAAGAATTTAATACTTCACATTACATTAAATATATGTTTTAGAAATATTTTGAGAACTAAGAAAAAAGAGACATCCTTTAACCCTGTACATTCCATATCTGCCAACTTGTACGGATATTTCATACCACTATAATTTAATAGTTAATTTTTGCTAATTCAATCACCGAAATTCAAGTAATTTTAACTTTGAAATAAGTAAAAAATTTCTGTTAAATTTTATCGGTAAGAAAAATCCGTACAAGTTGGCAGTTATGACATTCCATACTATGAATTCATGAAAATTTCATCTTCTAAAGCATTTTTCGTGATTTTTTTAAACTACATTAGAAGATTTAAGCAATTATTTATTACATTTTAACGAGTAAAAGTTAAATTCAAAAAATCAAAAAACCCGACTCTAATTAATTATCTTTCATCAATGTGGAACTATTTTTTTTAATATTACTTACCTATTTTTTTTTACTTGCAATTAATTATCTTTCATCAATGTGGAACTATTTTTTTTTAATATTACTTACCTATTTTTTTTACTTGCAATGATGACTTTTAAGTTGCGTTTAATTGTTAGTTCCTATCTATAAACACTGTTTTGATGAGGCCTATAGATGTCTATGACGATTAGAGTTGCTGTAAAGCTAGAGATCCTACCTACACAACTTCCAGGTTGTGTAATATTTAAACGGAGCTTCTGACTGTAAAATAGTCAATGAAACATCGTCTTCATTTTGAAAGACCTATCCAATGATATGCCACTCAATAGGGTGCGTAAATTGTTTTTCGTCTCTACCGCTATTTTGTATTTTACGGCCGCCATTTTGAATTTATAAAAACAAAACCTAACCTATAACCATTGGACGGTTAAGACAAGTCGATAGAGTTGTCATTCGTTAAAATCCATCCAGCCGTTGGGATGTTTCGAGGGTATAAAGAAATCCACATACGCGTTCAGATACGCGCGAAACACATCAGATACGCGTGAAACATGTAACCCTTCTTGACAGTCGGGTAAAGAGGGTTTCGCAAATTAAAATTAATTAATTAAGTTTGAACTTATAGGGATTTTGTGCAATAACTCCACTCAAATATTTTATTTAAAATATTTTTTTAGTATTTTGTAGAATTAGGAAATGTACAAATATAATGCTCTTATATTAGGAATATAGAAATATTTCCTAACTAAAACTTTTCCCCCACGATCTTTCAACATCAAGAAAGCTGAAAAGATGCAAAGGAAAAAGAAATCATCCTTTTAAAGATATTATTGTTTTGTGCAACCAATAATGCTTTTGGAACAAGATAAAGTAAAGTATCTATAATTCACTTGAAAGTGTATTACAACTAATCGATGTATTAAATTAATTTTATAGCATGTTATTTTAATGCTACTTTAAATTCCGTCGCGGCATAAAGGGTTAAGAAGAGTACACAGAAAAAAGAAGTTAAAAATATTAATTTCCCGAGGAGATATTTTAAATATACGAATGCATCAACCGCCCATATACTTAACATTAGTGCGGAGAATTCGGAAGCTGAGTGACTAGCAGCCTTAAGTGTACAAATCTATAAGTGACTTCAAAAATAAATAAATAAATAAATAAATAAAATAATAATAATAAAATAAATAATAATAAAAGTGTCCAGCGTAAGATCAAGTGTTAAACTGATGGCATTGAGATCACAAGCTATTCATACTAATTGTATATTATACTCTTTTTTCAAAGAATAATGCCCCTCGAAAAATAAATTAAGGGGCGGATTATTCCCCCCCCCCCCACTGTTTGAGATCTTTATACTTAACCAATGAGCCTCCAAATCTCATCATGGAAGCGTCTTATCAGAATAAACCGGTATATCACATCTGAGGCAAAACGGTTAGAAAAACCCATTTATCTAAATTAAGGGGGGGGGGTTACTAACCCCCCGTTACCCCTTTATACTTAAACAATGAACCTCCAAATCTAATCAGAGAAGCGCCTTATCAAAATTAGCCGGCATACCGAATTTGAAGCAAATCTGATAATTCTACATGAAAAACCCATTTTTCTAAGTTAAGGGGGGATTAGCCCCCGAATCCCCCTTTATACTTAACCAATGAACCTCCAAAACTAATCAGGGAAGCGCTTTATCAGAATGAAACTGGGAAAAAAATTGAAGCAAATCGGATATTTCTATCAAGAGTTATCGCGTTACATGCATACATACATACATACGTACATACAGAACCTACATGCACTAAACTGTGGTTTTCAACTATATTTTGTAACCCGAGAATAATAATAATAATCATAAATAAAATAAAAAAGGCATTTGTTTTTTAATCCTTTGCAGACAGTATATTTTTTTTCTGTTTTGGGCAAGGTGTAAAATTGAAATAATCAGTTAGTGAGGGCCATGGTTACGGGAAGAATACGCTAATGTCCAAAGAGCGAGTTTTTTTTCACCTACATATCGAAAAGAAAGAAAGAAAGAAAGGGAAAGCATAAAAAAAAAGAAAGACAAGAAAAAAAAAAACCCGCATACACTGTCTGCCCTGAAGATGGTTCAACAATATCATGCTCTTTCTATGCCGTCACGCAGTCTAGATGAACTCTCCGCTGTCTAGAGATTTCCTTTCACTAGACACAGCGGCACAATAATACAAATTTTTTACATATTCATAGCATTTTTGTTTTTTATACACATTTAAATCGGTGCATATGAGACTGTATACACACATACGCAAATGAAAGCATAAATTTATTTAGCCTTGGTTCTTGATGTCTAGTACAAATATTAGGGGTTATCCATTAATTGCGTCAAGCAAATTTAACGGGTTTTTTTTTCACTTCATGTTATGTGTTGTAAGATTCGAGTCACCGAAGCCCCACCCATCAAACAAATTTCATGTTTATTTTCTCCATTATATCGCTCACCCGCAAGAAAAGTGACACATCTCGCAAAAATTCATTTTACGTTTTATTTCACTAATAGCTCTATCATAAGTGCGTCTTGCTACACAAACAGTTTCATAAGTTTAGTTAAACGGAAAATCGCTTTATTACACTATATGTCCATTTGTGACCACAGATGAGGGGTGCATTATGTTAGGAGGTAAAATGACCCAACCCTACAAACCTCATCCTATGTCTTCATTTTTAAGGGTTTTATGTTTTTATGCACGTCTTTATTCCTGCATACAGAGATAAGTGCTGTAATTTCATGTTACAGTAAAATCATGCACATTTTCTTTTGCCACTCCTCTGAAATTTGCTTTTTGTCGAGATGTGGTCACCTTTCTTGCGGGTGAGCGATATGTTGTCAAACTTTGTCACAATCGGGTGAGAGATACGTGGGTGTATCAATAAGTTTTTGCCCTCACATAGAAATAATTGAGTGAAATTTATGAAATTGCTACATTTTATGAGTCCTTCTCCATATAGTTACCGTGCACAGTAACACATTTCTGTAAACGGTATTTCAAAGAGAAGGGGAGGATGTATTGCAGGAGGCGCGATAGTAGACCCAAAGGGGGCATTTTTCTAACTTTTGCCGAACCCCACATATGACATATTATTGGAAAGGCCTGTGACCACTTATTCATGTTATGCCCTCCCGAGGCCCTCCCCCCAAATTTGCCCCCCGAGGGCAGGAATGATGTCAGCAAAATTTAGAAAAGTGCCCGCCGGAGGGCAAATTTGGGGGGAGGGCACGGGAGGGGCATAACATGAATAAGTGGTCACAGGCCTTTCCAACAATATGTCACATATGGGGGGGGGTTCGGTAAAAATAGAAAAATGCCCCCCTTTAGGTCTACTACCGCGCCTCCTGGAACACATCCTCCCCCATCCCTTTGAAATACCGGTTGCACAAATGTGTTACTGTGCACACTGACTACATAGAAAAGGACTCACAAAATGTAGCCATTTCATAAATTTCATTCAATTATTTCTATGTGAGGGCAAAAATCTATTGATACTCCCTCGTACTCATTATTCAAACAAATTTCGTGTTTTTTACTCCATTATCCTCTATATCACATGTTTTAAAATTCAATTGATAGATATCCCCCCCCCCCTTTCGAACAAATTTCATGTTTTTTAACTGAATTACTCTCCTCTATATATTGTCACACTCGAGTGATAGATATTCCCCCCTTTCTTCAAGCAAATTTCATGTTTTTATTCCATTCTCCACATTGTCATACCACCACTGTGTCACACTTTGTCATACTCGGGTGCTAGATACCCCCATTCTTCAAGCAAATTTCATGTTTTTATTCCATTCTCCACATTGTCATACCACCACTGTGTCACACTTTGTCATACTCGGGCGCTACATAACCCCCCTTCATCAAGCAAATTTCATGTTTTTATTCCATTTTTCACACTGTCATACCACCGCTGTGTCACACTTTGTCATACTCGAGTGAGAGACACTAACATAACTGCCAAAGTTTACGCTTTTTCCTTACCACTAAAATTTTATAGTAAATGTTGTCTTATATAATCGTCAAAATCTCACTATTACACAAGACGAAAATCTCTATTAAATTTTAGTTGTAAAAAAAAGCGTAAAAGTTGGCAGCTATGCACTATTGCTGTGTTATATTATTTCTGTTATCTTATTATTTTAATTACTTTTAAATTTGCATTAGTATATAAATATTCCGTATTGCGGTTCACTTAATGTAAAAAATCCATGTTTGCGGCCCTCGAAAAAAAAAAAAAAAAAAGTTGAGTATATGGGTGCACTAGTGTCTCCAGTGGGAGTAAAGGTGCGTAAAAAATCGAAAAATGGAAAAAAATATATAAAAAAAACCCCTTACGTAGCGTCATAGAAAATTAATTTCCGAGTATTTGTATTAAAATTTAAAGGGAATCGATCGAGCAGTTCTCGAGCAATTCCAGCGCTCGGTTTCGTTTAGGGGCAATTAGTTACAGCAGAATGCAATAATAGAAAATAGTGTAAAATAGAAAACTCATTTTGATTCTAAATTGCTTCAATAGTCAGCCCTGCCAATTTTATGCCTTTACATTTAAAAATGAGTCAGAAAGTTTCACGTTTGTTGAGCCGGGTTATTCGAAATCTAACCTCCTCAGATAAAGCGCAATCTCAACATCCAATTAAAAGGAACATATCCCAATTATAGAATTGAAAAACATTTTAACCCTTTATGTACTGAATTATGAATTCATGAAAATTTTATCTTCTAAAGCATTTTTCATGAATTGTTTAAACTACATTAGATGATTTACATAATCATTTAATAAATTTTAGAAGGATTGAAGGATTTAGAAGGACTAATTAAATTTGAATTGATAGGAATTTTGTGAAATATTTTTAACGTTTGTAACGTTTTTAATAATTCGACATAAAAAAAAATCGTATCTGTGCTATATTCGAAACATTATAAGCTATTAGAAAATGCAAGATTTTTTAAAAAAGATTTTTTGAAAGTTTCAAACTGGTGTTCCCTCTGAAGGTTGTTTACAAATCCAAAGGGGCTATTTTCAGACGCTTTTTTTTTAAATTTCTTTTTGTTCGGAAACGCATTAAATTGGTAGGTGTTGTTATTCAGAAACTATGTAATCAAAAGACGTTTTCCCTTTTTCGGTAAACGCAAAAGATCTTTCAGGAAATGCGGTCAAAGTGGGCGTTTAGAACAAAATTTTCCGAAGCGTCACCACCAGACAGGAGAAAAACCGGTTGCCACGTGACCGCAATCGCTTATAACTTGATAAGTAATTTACTTATCAAAAAATAGAAAACTCATTTTGATTCCAAATTGCTTCCATAGTCAGGCCTGTCAATTTTATGCCTTTACATTTAAAAATGAGTCAGAAAGTTTCACGTTTGTTGAGCCGGGTATTTGAGAGCAGCTTGTTGAAATCTAACCTCCTCAGATAAAGCGCAATCTCAACTTCCAATTAAAAGGAACAGATCCCAATTACATAGCATGCCAACATCTTACGCTTTTTTGTACCGCAAAAATTTTACAGTAAATTTTACTATTATAAATCGCCGTAATCTGCCGCAAACAAGGCAAATTTTTCTGTTAAATTTTTGTGGTGCAAAAAAGCGGAAGAGTTGGCAGCTCTGCAATTATAGAACTAAAAAACATTTTAAAGGAGTGTTGTGCTATTTCTGTTCTTAGCTTAACTCTTTGAGAGGCAAGCGATAATGTCTCTGTAATAGTGAATTCTCACAGGAATAATCGAATAATTTTATTTTAAAATAAAGAGAAGCAATTTTTTCAACATTTCGCCCACAAAGTTATAAATATAAGATTTAGTTAAAAGTTTCTGGTGCGAATCTTGCTTAAATTAGGTAGGGTATAACATATACCACTGCCCCTCAAGGGGTTAAAAGATGAAAAATTTCACCAGACAATTACAATCGTTAAAAGATATGACTTTTGATAGTGAACAGACGTGTAGCTTATGTATGTGTTTTCCCACAAATGTTCCGCACTTCACTTACTTCTCTCTCACACTCTTTAAAATGTAGTTGTTTAAGTTAGACAGAGTCAAGTGCTCCGAATGTAATTTCTGTCAATATATATAATTATAACCATAATGTTCTTTTCATAGGTGTACATCTCATATCCATTAATACATAAATTTCCTTTTAGAAGAATTTCAGCATAATTTACAATGCTTAGCTGAGATGAAATAAATAAAAACTATTGTATACAGTAAAACCAACTTTCGAGCTGATTTTCAACTATCCCTCGCCAGCGACGACCGATGAGCCGAAATAAACAGGTAAGAGTTTTTTACTTACCTATATATTTGATTTAGTATGAATTTCTCACGAAGAAATTAAAGAAGGCCACTTAAATCAGTATACGCATATTTCTTCGCTTGAATATGAGATAGCGCGCGATTATTGCGTAACCGAGTGCTTTAGAACTATAAGCCAAAAATCCTACACCGCCTTAATCTTTTAAATATAGCATATTTTGTATTGCTATAGACAAAGTATAAAATAAAAGTATCAAAGTTAATGAGCCGTGACTGAATGAATAATTCGCGACTGATAAATCATTTTTTTTTAACCACCGACCATCAAACAAACAAAAAAGAAAAAAAAAGAGAAAGGAAAACGATTAAAGAGAAGGATGAACTGATTGTTTTGCAGATGAGGTTCGACAATATCATGCTCTATGCCGTCATGCAGTCCAGTTGAGTTCTTGGCTCTGCCTAGCAGTCTCTTTTCATGCAGAGCATAATAATAAACATGTTTTGCATATGCACAGCAACATTTAGTTTATCTTATACATACACATGTCTGTGTGTGACTTTATGTATTTAACCTCTTCGGTCCCTGGGTCCCCATATATGGCAGCATTTAAGCTGATTCCCACATAAAATAAATGTTATTTTCATCTCAGTTTGCAAAATGCCGAAAAATGCCCAAAAGACTGTATGACCAAGAAAATGAGAAATTTTGATAAGTATTTAACTTAAAACTTTTTCAATAAAACTTTTTGAAGATTTGTAGATAATTTACTTGTTTAAAGCTCTTAAATTTGAGATTGCGTTAATTTAGGTTAATGGTTATTAAATTGATGTTTATAAGGGGGTTTGTAGTTTAGATCCCTATTTTTGAACCTAAATTACCAAGCGCCTAAAGGATCAATTTCAGAAAAAATATTTTTTCTGTCACTTACGATGTCATATTGTTTGGAAAAAACCAATGAATAAGCATTTGTATTATTATTTTAACTTCGCAACTGAAGAGGTTAATCTTTTAATCAGAGCCTGATTACCAACGGGGCACACTCATACCAATAAATTTTAACAGAACTGTTCGCTTTATCTGAACGCCGTATTCACGTAAAAGTTCTGCCATGAATAAGGCAAAATTTTCTGTTTCTTTTTACTGGTGGCAATGTGCCCTGTTGGTAATCAGGCACTGCCTTTAGCACCCAGGGTAGAATGCATCCCTGAAATTGCGTAACTCAGAGAATCGAAATTCATACCAGAAAATCTAAATAGTAAATTTCGGTTTATTTAATAACGAAATGTCTGTTATTAAATGAAGTGAAAATTTCTCTTTTAAATTTCTGGTGGGAATACGGAATATGTAAATATAAAAGTCCAATAAATCTGGAACATAGACGGTATCAAAAATGATACCATGGACATTTAAGGGTAAAATATATAAATTAATTTAATTTAGAAAAGATTCTTTGCGTCAAGTACAAAGGTATATTCATTTTTGTTTCATACTATATTAGAGTACACAATTTCTTTTTCATACTCCATTTAAATAAATAAAATGAAATCTCATTAACAATAATGAGAATAGAAATAAATTTGTTTTAACTCTTTTCAATCCTTTGCATATAGTATATTTTTATTATAAATAAAAGTTAAATTCGAAATATTAATTCAGTGAGGCGCATGATTGAAGGAATAATATACACGATTAGCCGATTTTTTCCCATTCTCTGACCTGCAAAGGAAAGAAAAGGAAATCAAAGGGAAATAAAAAATAAAACGATTAAAGAGAAGGTTGAACTAACTGTTTTCCTTCTGATGAGGTTCTACAAATATCGTGTTCTACGCTGTCATGCAGTCTAGTTGAGTTCTCCACTCTGTCTAGGGGTCTCTTTTCACTCAGGGCAGAATAATAAACGTGTTTTGCATACACATAGCAATATTTAGGTTCATCTTATATATACGTATGTGCGTGAGACTTTATATAATTAAATATATAAGTTAATTTAGCCCTTTCAGGGGCAGAAAATTCTGTTCGTAAAATGATGAAATAATTGACTGACACCAGAATTTAGAAACGAAATTCTTAGAAAATAAAACCCTATTTTTTCTACACTTTCATTATAAAAGCAAAATTTTATTCAAATATTCTTGGTGCCGTTTGTCAGTTTTGGAATTAAAATCAGGTGCATATAGCCATATTTTTACTGGTATAAATAAGAGGTAAATTCGAAATATTTATTCAGTGAGGCACATGATTGAAGACACGATTAGCCGATTTTTTTCACTCGCTGACCAACAAAGGAAAGAAAAGGAAATCAAAGAGAGAAAGAGAAAAAAATGATTAAAGAAAAGGTTGAACTGGCTGTTTTGCAGATGAGGTTCTACATTATCATGTTCTATGCCGTCATGCAGTCTAGTTGAGTTCTCAACTCTGTCTAACAGTCTCTTTTCACTAAAGGCAGAATATAAACATGTTTTGCATACACATAGCAATATTTAGGTTTATTTTATATATACGTATGTGTGTGTGAATTTTATATAGCTAAATATATAAGTTAATTTAACCCTTTCAGGAGCAGAAAAATTCTGTTCGTAAAATGATGAAATAATTGACTAACACCAGAATTTACAAACGAAATTTTTAGAAAATAAAAACCTGCTTTTCTACACTTTCATTATAAAAGCAAAATTTTATTAAAATATTCTTGGTGCATTTGTCAGTTTTGGAATTTAAATCAGGTGCATACAGCCATATTTTTACTGGTATAAACCAGGGTTGTAAAAAACCCGGATTTTTTGTTAAAAACCCAGCCCGGGCGGGTTTTATTAAAAAACCCGGGTTAAATGGGCAATTTTCCCCGGGTAAATTGGCTACTAAATTTTGGTACTTTGAAAAATTTATCCATTGAAATTTTGAAAATTCTCAGAGGAATTACTCAGGGAAAATTTAATTTTTTGCTTAGGAAAGTGCAAGAAATTTGATTGCCGAAACAAGTGGCAATCCTGATCTCAAATACAATCTTTGTAAACAAACACTTCATAGTCTACTAGATGGGAATGACTTCATAGTCTTAATAAGGAACTCTATATTTTTCTCTGTTCTTAAAATACATATATATTATATGATCCCTTTGATTTAAATAACAAACAAATTTTAAATTGCAAAGCTATTAATTGTGTGTTATTTAATAATAAAATATAAATATAACTTAAAAAAACTTGCTCCTTTGAAGTTATCGTAAGATTAGCAAATGTTGATAAAAAATATCTTACAACAAAAATATTTCTTATGTATATACAGGGTGTCCACTCTCAATGGTGTCCAATGGCTAATTCCTAAACCGTTAGTCATACACATAGTTTAAATATTACAAAAATGTTTTCATTTGAGGCAAAGAAATATTTTAAAAGCGATTTGGGTGAATAAAAACATTTCTTAAAAAATTACGAAATTTAAGTGTTTCAAATGAAAATTTAATTTCAAATTATATTTTTGCTTAAAAGGCGCAAAGACCAACCTAGTGAAAAAGATTCCGTGCCGGGACTCGAACCCGGGCCATCAGTATAGCGCACTGATGTTCTACCGACTAAACCACATGGAACGATACCCAGCCTGGAACTTCTCACTATTACAGGTTGGCAAGGCTACAAACGCAGCACAAGATGGAATATTCCCTCTCCAAAACAGATGTAAAACTTTTTTTATTTAATTTTCCTGACTTGATGGTTAAAAATGTAGGTCATTTTCAGATTCAGCAGTAAGAAATACACTATGAAACAGATGTAAAACTTTTTCTATTTTATTTTCCTTACGTGATGGTTAAAAATGAAGGTCATTTTCGGATTCAGCAGTAAAAAGTACATAAAATAATTTAATAAATATAATAAGTTTTAATACTCTTGAAACTGAAAAGCTTAAATTTACGTTTTAAAATTATAGGGTTCCCAATCTAAAAGTGCAAGTAAATTAGTACAAATATATTTTCTAAGATTCAAAGGAGTGAATAAATAAAACAAAATAACCATGAACAACAAATACATCATTTGTTCCTCTCCAGAAATATTCTTAAAAAAACCCGGGCTTTTTAAGCGGGTTTTTTATAAAAAACCCAGCCCGGGCGGGCAGCTGGGCGGGTACCCGGGCAGCTACCACTACAACCCTGGTATAAACAAAAGGCAAATTCGAAATATTTATTCAATGAGGCGTATGATTGAAGGGATAATAGACGATTAGCTGATTTTTCCTCACTCGCTGACCTACAAAGAAAAGAAAGGAAATCAAAGAGAGAGAGAGAGAAAAAAATGATTAAAGGGAATGTTGAACTGACTGTTTTGCAGATGAGGTTCTACAATATCATGCTGTATGCCGTCATGCAGTCTAGTTGAGTTCTCCACTCTGTCTAACGGTCTCTTTTCACCCAGGGCAGAATATAAACATGTTTTGCATACTCATAGCAATGTTTAGGTTTATCTTATATATACAAATGTGTGTCTGAATTTTATATAGTTAAATATATAAGTTAATTTAACCCTTTCAGGAGCAGAAAAATTCTGTTCGTAAAATGATGAAATAATTGACTAACACCAGAACTTACAAACGAAATTTTTAGAAAGTAAAAACCTGCTTTTCTACACTTTCATTATAAAAACAAAATTTTATTAAAATATTCTTGGTGGATTTGTCAGTTTTGGAATTAAAATCAGGTGCATATAGCCATATTTTTACTGGTATAAACAAGAGGTAAATTCGAAATATTTATTCAATGAGGCGTATGATTGAAGGGATAATAGACGATTAGCCGATTTTTTCTCACTCGCTGACCTACAAAGAAAAGAAAGGAAATCAAAGAGAGAGAGAAAAAAATGATTAAAGGGAAGGTTGAACTGACTGTTTTGCAGATGAGGTTCTACAATATCATGTTCTATGCCGGCCTGTCTAGTGGTCTCTTTTCGCGCAGAGCATAATAATAAACATGTTTTGCATATACACGTAGCAATATTTTCGTTTATCTTGTACATACATATGTGTGTGTGACATTACATATTTAATCTTTTTATTTTTGCAGCAAATATAAAAGCAGATCTTTTTATTTTTCACCCACCTGCCAATAAAGGGAGAGAAAAGGAAATAAAAAAGAAATAATAACAGAACAAGAACGAGATAACAAGCACCAGGCATATATTATGAAACAATTTCCAACACTAACAGGATATTATTAAGAAAGTTCACTTATTTTTAGAATGAAATGATATATCTAAATAAGCAACTTAATGGAAATTGCACGTCAAACGTGGCAAATGAGGTGAGTTCGTACTATAACTAGTTTTATAAATATTTTTTGCACCGCATATTGTACTGAATGTATATTTTAGTGCACTTCATAAGTGCATATCCATTTCATTCTGTTCGAAAAGCTGTAACATCATTAAAATGTACTTGAAATATTTTTTTCCCTTTGATCTTAATGTAGCAGAAAACTTTTGACTGTCCCTGTAATTAAACTATTCATCCGATTTTCATAAATTTTGAAATGACACGACAAAATTTTGATACAATTATATATCTAAAATTTCAGAGAATTCAGTTGGGTAGTTTTTGCTCTGATATATGCGGACGGACGGACAGACAGGCGGACCGAACGACGACTATATGTGCTATGTATTTATATAATTACGAACGCACCTAAAAAGACCTACTAAAAATACATTTTCAGCAATTGCTGTCCATATCCGGTAATGTGTACGAAATCTTTCGTGTACCCCTGTATGCAATCTATACAATTTATACGCACTAACTAATACACTCGAATTTAGATGAGTTTAAAAATGCTGCCACAGAAGAAAAAGGCACTTCCAGCAATTATCGATCTTAGTTGTGTTTTAACCAAATTATTTTGAGTCTCTGAAACTGAACGATATATTCTTTGCACTCTGTAAGCTACAGAACATACCCAGCGCCTTTAAGGGGCTGTCCATAAATGATTTCACACTTTTTTTCAAAATTTTTAACCCCCCCCATCCCCTTTGTCAATTAGTGTCAAACTTCAGCATACCCCCCTCTCTCCCCCTTGTCACATGTCACGCTATATTATATAAGCATATACTTGCAGTTCAGAAACAAAGTACTAAATTATATATCATATTTCAAGTTTTATTTTTAAACTTTAACTATGCGTTTTATAATGGCATTTGTGAACATAACAATAAAAATGATTCGTGTATTTATTTTTATGGAATAAGATTAAAATTTACAACAAAAAACTTAATTAATATCAATAGTAATAAAATATTAATTTGAAAGAGCAATTGAAAACAATAGCATATCGGAATTTGAAACGGAATTTAATATATTTGGCTTTAAATCTCATCTTTACTTTATGAACACAAAATAAAACAGATTGATTTTTAAAAAGAAGCCTCAATATTAGTTTTACTTAAATGGAATTGCTATCACATTAATATGAGCATTTATAAAATTATATACTAAATCACAAAATAGAAATTACTCTGAATCATTTAATATTACGAGTGTTCCTCCCATGTAGAAGATATATGCTCGTCCATCAAGTACAGAGGCATTTTGACATCACTTTCATGCCCTCGAAATAGTTCCAAAATTTAATCTGCTGATTTTAAGTACATTTATGTTAACCAAAATGTGCGATGTCACACTTCTTCTTACCTCCTCCCACCCCCTTGTCACAACCCAGATAGCATGAATCTTAGCAGCAAGTTTGATTTTTTTCTGACATTATCTTGTCGTGAGAAATTCGCAGCAAATTTCCCGCAAGGTATACCATCCCCTACTTGCATGAGTACTTTGTTGTGAAACTGATGGCAAGACTGTTTTTAATTCACGAAAGTGACGAAAGCAAAAAATCCCTCTGTTGAGAGAAAAGACAATCAGCACATACGCAGAAATTGCAGAAATTCCATTCGGTTGGCACCGCTTTATCTAAACGCTATACTTATGAAATACCAAAAAAAAAAAAAAAAAGGCTCGTGTTGAAAAGTACAAATATTACCTTAACGTGTTTATGGTGATGAAAATGATTAAGCACCTTCTGACGGTGTGCTCCCGTCAATAGACCTGATCAGGTCTATGGACCCCTCCGAAGGGGTTAAACTTATAGTGTAACAGTTGTAAACAGATAGTGGTGCGTGGAAAGATTACTATACTTTACAGTATTTTTGATTACTTGTTTGCCGTTAATTTGCAATAAATTTGATACAGCATGAATTTAACTTGCACGACAAGTTAGTTGCAAGTTCAAAGTGTGGTGACTTCGGCGTTTGCGTTATCTTGCTGCAGTCTTGTTATGAACTCTCAGTCTTGTCATGCCGAGCTTGCTGCAACTTTGCAGGTTTTCAAAGCAAGACTGCTGCAAATGTTCTGAAAATTAAAAATGCTATCTGGGAAGCTGTCACAATTGCACGAAACCCCTCCCCCCTCCCATCATTTATGGACGGCCCCTAAGGAGAGTTAGTACCTTTCGGGACCCAATTTTTTTCATAATAACACACTTTTTTCGATTCAACGTAAATAAATAAGTTTTGCATATTTTAGAGTGAAATTGTTACAGTTTCAAGAACAGTTTTGAAATAAATTGAATTTGGAATTTTTTTTTTTTTTTCGATGGCTTAAAAATTGAAATTGTGCGACATTTTGAAGTTAAAAAAATTGCGTAAAATAAAAATCTATCGGCCAGCTGTTGTCATAGACACGGCGCCGGCGTTACTCACGCACACGCTTCTGCTATAACCTTTTCAGTTCCGAAGCTAAAATAATAATACAAATGCTTATTCATTGATTTTTTCCAAACAAAATGACATCGTAAATGACAGAAAAAATATCTTTTCTGAAATTGATCCTTTAGGCGCTTAGAAATTTAGGTTAAAAAATGTGGATCTAAATCTATAAACCCCTTAAAAACATCAATTTAATAACCATTAACCTAAATTAACGCAATCACAAATTTAAGAGGTTTAACCCCTTCGATACGGGAGCCTTTTACGAAATTTTTAATTTTTTGCCACCGTTTTTTTAAAACAGAAATTTGTGTTTTCTTGAAACGAGAAAATGCGCTGATTAAATAAGGCAAATTTTACAGTAAAATTTTACTGGTGAGGAAAAACAAGGATTCTGTGCGCTTCATGCGGCACGTATACGTGTCGCTCGTCCCCAAGGGGTTAAACAAGTAAATAATCTACAAATCCTAAAAATTTTTATTGAGAAAGATTTAAGTTTAATACTTATGAAAATTTCTCATCTTCTTGGTCGTCTTACTTATAAGTACTGTCTTTTGGACATTTTTAGGCATTTTGCAAACTCAGATGAAAATAACATTTATTTTATGAGGGAATCAGCTTAGATGCTGCCATTTATTCGTTTGCCTTGAACGCAAAAAACATTCAGCTGTATATAATGTGAAAATGTGTGTAATGTGAAAATGTAAAAAAATCGGACATTTTAGTTTTTATAGGAAAAAGAATAGAGGTCCCCGCATGAGGACTTAGGGACCGAAGAGGTTAAAATACAGATATAAAATTACCCTCCCTAAAAATATTTTAAATTGTTTATTTACTTTTTTAATTTAAGAGGAAAACATAACCTTTTTATTTGTTAATCTTTTGAAGATAGCACATTTTTTTCCGGCATGAATAAGCGATACAGTGTAAAATCAAAATATAAGTTAGTGAGGCACATCATCCAGGAAACAATTCACGACTGACCGATCCTTTTTCAGCCTCCGATTAACAAAAGAAAAGAAAAGAATGTAAAAGAGAAATAACAATAAAAGAGGGTGAATAAAAGAAAAAGATAAATTTGCTCTCTCGCGGATGAAATTCTCCAACCCATCAAGTCCCATGCCGTCACGCAGTCTGGTTAAACTCTCCTCTATGTCTAGTGATCTGTCCATAAATAAGTGCATTATATAATACACAAACTTTCCATTTTTATATTAAAATTTATGTCATTTATAAAGAAATGTGAATGTATGCAGTATGCATTAATGTATACACATACATGATGACTGATTTAGTTTTTGTTCTTAACCTCTTAATTCCCGTTCCCGTTCTCCTGACTTTTACGTTGCAGTGTAGGCTACTATTTTTTTTATTCAGATTGTTTGATTCCCAACAATTTTAAAATAGTGTAATCTCTGCTATTAAATAAGGTGAATATTTCTACTTCAAAAAAGTGGTGGCAATCCCACAATCTGAATTTTTTAAAAAGGTGCCTACACTTATCGAGCGCGAGATACACAAAATTCAGAGTTGGGCAAATTTGTAATCTCAATTATCCGCAATGAAATTACAAGTTAATTGCATGTAATTGATTATAGTTACACACATTCAAACGCAGAAATTTCGTCAAATAATGCGATGGGGGCGGTTCTACAGTGCTGCAAGAATTTTTTACGGCATGTATCTTTAACTATAATCAATTACATGCAATTAAAGTGTATTTACATTGCAGATAATTGCAATTATAAACTTGCCCAACTCTAACTAGCTGACGTGAGTTTTTGAAAAGATGTATAAGCGACTCGTGTAACTTATTTTTCGTTCAATTAATTAGAATGGGATTTATAAGCAATTATTATCTCAGTACGGCCATATTTTTTTTCGTTTCCAGCACTATCGCTGCGGAAAATTCGGTTCAAAATGTCCACTTTGATAGAAGTTTTTGAAATATGTTCTGCCTTTATCAAAAAACAGACCAATACGGCCCATTATACAGTTTATGAGTAAGAGAACCTGCCAACTGGATGCGTTTGAGAGCAAAAATGAATGTAAAAATGAGTCAGAAAATAAGCAGTTTGACTTTGACTACACCCTTAATGCCTAGTAAGAAGATATATATCTAATTTTATACACATGACATTTTCACACCAATTTCAAGCATCCAATCTGATTGATAAACTTTATTTAAATAAAATTAATTTTCCTAAATCAATTTTAAAAGATTTATTTTTATGATTTATCCCTTTTTCCTGTTAAATCTTTTGAAGATAGGATATTTTTTTCCCGATATGAACAAGGTGTAAAATCAAAATGTTAAGTCAATAAGGCCCGTGATCAAGGCGTCTGGAGAATCCTCTTTTTACCCACCGACTAACAAAGAGAAAGAAAATGAGATGAAAAAAAATAAGAATATAAGAAGACAAATAAAAATAATAATAAAGACGGATGTCTTGCAGATGAGTTTCTCAAATCCATCAAGTTCTAGGCCGCCGCGCAGTCTAGTTATCCCTAAATAAATGCACTATGATACACATATTTTCCATTCTCTTATTAAACTTTATGTAATTTATATATATATGTGAGTGTATGTAGTATGCATAACTGTTACACATATACTCATACATATTGACTAATTTTAGTTTGGTTCCTAATGTCGGGTAAGAATATATACGTATTTCATTTTCCCACCAACTTCAAGCATGCAATCTGATTGTTAATTTTTATTTAAATAAAACAATTTTTCTTAAATAAATTTATTATTAATATTATATTAATATTTGGAAATTTTTCCAGAGAGAAACATTCGCCTTGAATACAATATTTCAAATGAAAATCAAATTTCAAATTATTATTTTTTTTTTTCGCTTAAAAGGCGCAAAGACCAACTTAGTGAAAAATATTCCATGCCGGGAATCGAACCCGGGTCATCAGTATAGCGCACTGACGTTCTACCGCTAAACCACATGGAACGATACCCAGCCTGGAACTTCTCACTATTACAAGTTGGCAAGGCTACAAACGCAGCACAAAACCACATGGAACGATACCCAGCCTGGAACTTCTCACTATTACAAGTTGGCAAGGCTCGTTTGTAGCCTTGCCAACTTGTAATAGTGAGAAGTTCCAGGCTGGGTATCGTTCCATGTGGTTTAGCGGTAGAACGTCAGTGCGCTATACTGATGACCCGGGTTCGATTCCCGGCATGGAATATTTTTCACTAAGTTGGTCTTTGCGCCTTTTAAGCAAAAATAATTTGAAATTTGATTTTCATTTGAAATATTAATATTATAATTTAGCATTTTTTTTCTTTTAAATATTTTGAAAATAGAATATTTATTTACCGGTGTGAATAGGTGCAAAATCAAAATATTAAGCTAGTACGGTGCAAGATCAAGGCGATTGGACGATTTTCTTTTCACCCACTGACTAACAAAAGAAATAAAAGAAAAAGAAAAAAAAATCGACTGTTTTTCTGTCAATGAGGTTTTCCGATCCACGAAGTTCTATGCGGCCACGCATTCTCGTTAAGTTCTCTAGAAATAACTGCATTATAACATGCAGGCATCCCCCGACTTACATAAGTAATGCGTTCAACAAGCTTTTACGTAACTTGAATTTTACGTAATTCGAATTTCTAAATTGATTAGGTAAAATTTCGTAAGAAACCGCAATATTTATTACATATATATATATGATTATTAACAATAAGAATGAAGATAATTTTTAACGGCTTTGAATTGAGTACAGTATCTTATTTATGAATATAATGCATATATATTATTTACACACTATTATTTTATGAATAAAGTATCATGGAACAGTATTTACTCGGATATAAACGATGAAAGTATGAAAAAAATGTAAAAACAAACTGAAAGAATACTTTTCAAATAAAAAACCTCTTATGGAATGCGGGATTTATAAATTTAACATTGATGAATTGATTTAAACAATTTTCAATCTACATCAAATGAACAGATGAAGCTAGAAGAAAACAAATAATATAAAAATTTTGTTTTTAAAGTCAATTCCTACTTAGGTCATCAAAGAAAAATTTAATATAATCCCTTAAGCTAATATTAGTTTTTGTTGCATTAAAATATCTCAATTTGTTGATTTTCTATAAGCAAGTAGGTTTACAATGGAAGTCTATGGGAATTTGGCGAAATATTAGAGATATCGCCAAGTTGGCGACTCATTTTGGCCGCCAAATTTGGAGACATATCGCCAAGTTGGCGACAAACTTGGCGGAATTTGGCGACAGAACAGGGTCCCCCCCCCTTATGGTAACCCCTTATCGAAAATACTTTGATCTTCAATAACCAATGGCCGCCATTTTGTTTCCCATGCAAAACTAAAATTAATTAATTAAAATTTAATTAATGAATTAATATTTGAAAAAAACTATATTAACATCAAGTGTCATCCAGTACAAGTTTAAAAAAATTTATTTCAACTTGATAGGATGAATAATGAGTATTTTATTAACGACTGAAAATTTGAACAAGATAAATGTATAAATAAATATAGGGAGAGTGTGAACTAATAGTAGGAATTGAAAAAATCACTCGTTCCTCTTCATCGAATCTTTAAATTTAGCTTTCGCTCTGGTTTGAATTCCACTAGCATAATAACTGTTACGGTTGTATACCAGATTTTTTGTCCCATTTTAATTAGATTTGAGTTTGTTTCGTTAAGGGGACCGTGGACCTTTATTTGAGCAAAAATCGACCCCAAAATCGACATTTCTTTTTGTGTGCATTATTATTCTCCAATTTGTATTGCGTCAGTAGTGGATAACCGCAAGCAGATGCGATTATTTTACGCAAAGTTACAAGTGTCTTATAGTCCAAGAGCTGTTAAACATTTTAGGGAAGGTATTTGAGGCACCCTGAAAATTTGTGCAACACTTCTTTTGTAATGCCTGAATACAAAATCGAATGTCTGGCTGAAGGATCGTGGCCCAAAACCTGTGCTAGGCAAAAAATGGCACTTGACACGTGTCTGGCACAGTTTTTGTGCCGACTAAAGTGTCTGTCATTTTCAAAATATTTTTTTCTAAGCATAAATATTATTGTGCTTCAATCTCAGCGTGCCTCATATACCGTTTTTGGGTAGTCAAAAAATGGCACTTGACACGTGTCTGGCACAGTTTTTGGGCCGACTAAAGTGTCTGTCATTTTCAAAATATTTTTTTCTAAGTATAAATATTATTCTGTTTCAATCTCAGCGTGCCTCAAATACCTTTTTTTTGGGTAGTGTGAAAAAATGGCACTTGACACGTGTCTGGCACAGGTTTTGGGCTACGATCCTTCAGCCAGACATTCGATTTTGTATTCAGGCATTACAAAAGAAGTGTTGCACAAATTTTCAGGGTGCCTCAAATACCTACTCAAAAATGTTCAACAGCTCTCCTACTATTAATTTTGTTCACAAATAGTTTGGCCTTTTAATATACTTTAAATTTGTTTTTTCAATACTGATGTTTTAGTTTTTTTAAACTTTTGAAATGCTCCTTGCTACTTAATTTTTAATCAAAATTCATGAAACTGATAAGGAAGAATCCTGATATAGCTTAACCCCTTAACCTACAATGACGGGCATAGCCCGCGTACGATGATCGAGCCAAACGTAATTTTTTCTTACCACTAAAATTTCACAGAAAATATAGTTTAATTTAATCGTCAAAATTCCATGATTAAAGAAGGCGAAAATCTCTATTAAATTTTAGTGGTAGCTATGGATTTGACAAACCGTAGAGCTGTTAAAAGTAAATCGTAGGTTAAGGGGTTAAAAAGAAACTGTATATGCATTTTAAAATTCGACTTGATTGAGACAATTAAATTTGATTTTTAAATTATTAAAAATCAGAATTTCGATGAAAATCGATATGTAATTCAGAAAAATATCTCTAAAAAATTAACTAAGTTGAGGGATTAAAAAATCGATACACAAATTTGTTTTAAATAGAGTTTTACGTGATTAAAATCCAAAATCGAGGAAATATCTCCAAAAATTAAAACGCAAGGAGCATTTTAAAATTTCGTTTTAAAATTTTAAAAGATCTTAAAATTACAATAAGATTGGAAATATCTTTTAATGTGGAAATAGGTGTTCTATATACTTATGATGAAATATATATTTGCACAAAATTTCAAATCTCAATTATGAAAATGAAAAGAAAATTTTTTAAACGTCCACCATCCCCTTAAAGATTTGATTGAATTTCCAAATAAAAATTATAACTCTCACTAATATATAAAACTATACTATGGTTGTGGTTTTTATCTGCATATTTTATTTATAAAATAATTATCAAAAATATGCAAATGCCTATCGAACGCGCTAGTGTGTTCATAAATGTAACTTTCGATATTTATTACGTTACTACGAATTTACGTAAGTTGCATAATACATAAGTCGAGGGATGCCTCATTGTAAAAAAAAAAAAAAAAAAAAAAAAAAAAAAAAAAAAAAAAACGGACTAAAAAACGGAAATACTACTGGCAATCTAGACGCCAGTACTATTTCCGTTTATTTACGGGAATTTTTACCCATAAATTACAGAAAAATTTCCGTTTTTAATCAGAAAAACGGAAAAATTTCTGTAATTTATGGGTAAAAATTGCCGTAAAAAAACGGAAATAGTACTGGCGTCTAGATTGCCAGTAGTATTTCCGTTTTTTAGTCCGTTTTTTTAATGTTCATTCTTATACTAAAATTTATGTCATTTATAACGATATGTGAATTTATAATTAACAAGCTCACATACCGTGTTTATTCGCGTAATAGTCGAACTTTTTTTGCCAATTTTTCATTGTGAAAGTCTAGGTGCGACTATTATGCGGGGAAATCTACTACACAATATTGATCACTCTAATGCGAAAACTGGTATAAAAAAACAGATTATAATAAAATGAGTAACTTAGCAAATGTTTCCAGATTATGTGCTGTTTATTAAATACCATTTTTCATTTAATGGTAGTATTTTTATAGACGTAAAATCTACAAATAATCTTTGCGAAGATTTTGACAAAAAATTCTCATAATAAATTGCTTTCACTGCAGGTATCACTATTGTAATGCGAATTGGTGTTTGAAGAATCTCCATCATTCCATAAAAGGTCATCTTCGCTTCCGTCCAAAGCGTCGGAAATACCCGTCTTCTTAAAACTTTTTGAAATTATATCGCTAGTTATTAAAGTCCAGCTTTGTAATATCCAACTACACATTAGTTCCAGGAATGGACGCCTTACTTTTCCACTGGGGGTTTTTTCTTTGTTCCCGTTGACCATCCAATATCCATATACTCGTCTTATATTGTCTTTAAACGATTTGTTAACCGATACGACAAACGGTCCCCATCACAAGATCTGTTTTGTCTTCTAAAAATTCCTTCTTTACATCATCAATAAGATGTCCTCGGAAGCTCTCGAGTACCAGCATGGCTAGTTTTTTGAGCAATATGCTGCAGAGCTTTTCTTCCAAACATTGCGAACCCAATCTTTCATCATTTTTTCATCCATGCAATTTATGCGAAGAAAATATTTTGGCGATTTTTTTCTGCTTCAAATCGGGGGGTGCGACTGTTACGCGAGGGCGACTATTACGCGAGTAAACACGGTATAGTGTTAGTGTATTATTATGTCACTTATAAATATATGTGAGTGTATTATTTTTAATGTTTATTTAAATAAAACTATTTTTCTTAACTACATTTATCATTATTTTTATAATTTAGCCTTTTTTTCCCTTTTAATCTTTTGAATATAGGATATTTGTTTCCCGGTAAAAACAGTGCGTGAAACGAAAATACTAAATAAGAGATATGCATGATCAAGGCGACTAGACAATCTTCTTTTCACTCACCGACTAACAAAGATATTGAAAAGGAAATAAAAATATAAGAAGATAAAAAAAAGGCTGTTTTGGGGATGGGTTTTTCAATCCAATAAGTTCTATACTGCAACGCAGTCTTTCCTTTATGCATAGCTATCGCGCCATAAATAAGTGCTTTATAATACACATATTTTCCATTCGTATGCTAAAATTTACGTCATTTATAAGTATGTGTGAATGTATACGTTAGTGTATACATACTGCACACATACACTGGTGTGCAAAACTTAAGCAACAAGCATAAAATGCTAATTTTTAAACATGTGAGTATTCAAAAGTAAATGATATAAACATGAGGTGTAGCAAATAGGTATTATATCTACAAAACACATAGTTGATGTGACATCTCTTTCATGTCGCACATGGCCACAAGTGTCACAGTCACTACGGAGAAACAAAATTTGGGATCTTTCATTCGTCACTCTAAAATGATCATCATATGGTGACTCCACTGAGAAGTCACTGTGAATGTTGTTTCGTGATGTGTCACCAGGTGACATTACAACAAGGTCACCTTGTGATTCTCATGTGACTGTCATTTAAAGACTCGGTTTCGAAGTCATCTTCAGCATTGCATTGTGCTGAGTCTCCAAATAATGTCATAATGAACTCACATGGTGACTTTCAGGTGACCGAGGTTCTAATGTGAAGTCACCATTGCGCTCCTTTGTGAAAAGTCACGAATGGATTTCATTTTCCATCACTTGGGAACTCGTCACAAAACAGCTATCGTGATGATTTTACAATGGAGTCTCCAAACGACGTACACATGGGGGTCACACGGTGACTTTATTGTAAAGCCATCTGGTGACTCGTCACAAATCAGTAATCAGGGTGACTCCTCGCTGGAGTGATCAAATAAGATTAAGAATGAGACGAATGAAAGATATCACATTTCAGTTCATTGTAGTGACTGTGAGACTTGTGACTTTTTGTGAGGTCATGGAGACTATCTGTAGACCGGCTGTGCTGTTAGGATAACACCCATTTTTTACACTTGCTGTTTATAGAATTTTCTTTTGAGTTCTTACGTGTTTACAAATTACATAGCTGCCAACATCTTACGCTTTTTCAGACCACAAAAATTTTATGGAAAATTTTACCTTTTTAAATCGCCGTAATCTGCCGATTAAATAAGGCAAAAATTTCTATTAAATTTTTGTGGTCTAAAAAAGCGGAAGAGTTGGCAGCTATGAAATTAACATTTTGTGTTCGTTGCTTAAGTTTCGTTTTAACATTAGTGTACATACGGACTAATTGAGTTTCTGTTTTTAAATGTCTAGTAAGAAGGTATATGCATTTCGTTTTCTCACACCAACTTCAAGCATACAATCTGATTTTTAATCTTTATTTAAATAAAACTATTTTACTTAAATAAATTTTAAATAATTTATTGTTATAATTTAGTTGTTTTCTTTTAATATTTTCAAGCTATTTCTTTGAACATTGTTTGATATTTGTTTCCTGATAGGGAACAAAGTGTAAAAAAAAAAAAAAATAATAATAAAATAATAAATAAATACTAAGTAAGTGATGTCATGATCAAGGCGACTGGGTAATTTTTTTTCAGCCACGGACTAGCGATGAGAAAGAAAAGGAAATCAAAGGGAAATAAAAATATAAGAAGAAATTGAGGATGGCGTTCTCCAATACACACTGTAAATAAATAAATAAATAAATAAATAAAAAATAAAAAAATCTGCAAAGTTACTAAATTTTTTTAAGAAACTGGGATTCCTAGAACTTTTTATGCAACGGCAACAACAAAAATTCATGTAACAGATACACATTTGCGCTGTAAATCAAAAAATCTGTAACGTTACTAAGAATTGTTTAGGAAACTGGGATGCCTAGAACTTTTTATGTAATTCTGCAACCCGTGTTACAGGTAAAATTTTAGTAAGATTACTCTAATTTTAGTAGATTCTTTTGTAAAGCTACAGATTTCTGTAGCAGATTTACATCTTTTTTTGTATAGTGTACAGATAAAATTTTAGTAAGCATACAGATTTCCGTAACTTTACATCTGTAGAATTACACATTTTTTTTTCCTTTTACAGTGCAAGTTCCATGCCGTCATTAAGCTGTTCATAAATAAGTGCATTATAACATAAATATTTTCAATTAATTTATATCATTTATATATGTGAGTGAATGCAGTATGCAATAATGTATACATACATTATTGCATACATTATTGCATTTTATTGATCAAGGCGACTGGACAATCTTCTTTTCATCCACCGACTAATGATGAGAAAGAAAAGGAAACCAAAGGGAAATAAAACTATAAGAAGACAAATAAAAAAAAAAACGATGGTTATTCTGCGGATGGGGTTCTCCAATCGATCATGTTCGATGAAGTTACGCAGTCTTGTTGGGTTCTCCGTAAATAAATGCATTATAATATACATATTTTCCATTTTGATTCTAAAATATATGCCATCTATAAATATATTTATAAATATATGTGAGTATATGCAGTATGCATTAATACGTATCGATTAATTTAGTTTTTCTTCGTAATGTTTAGTAAGACGATGTACGTATTTCCTGTTCACACTAATTACAAGTACTTTAATCTTTCTTTGAATAAAACTATTTTTCTAAAATTAATTTATTATTATTATTATTATTATTGTTATTATTATTATTATTATTATTATTATTATTAAGCCGTTTTTCCTTTCAATCTTTTGGATATAAGATATTTGTTTCCAGGCATGAACAATGCGTAAAATCAAAACTTTAAGTTTAAATATACTCTTAAATATATGTGAGTATATGCAGTATGCATTAATACATATTGATTGATTTAGTTTTGCTTCGTAATGTCTATTTAGACGATGTACGTATTTCCTGTTCACACTAATTTCAAGCACTTTAATCTTCCTTTGAATAAAACCATTTTTCTAAAATTAATTTATTATTATTATTATTATTATTATTATTATTGTTGTTGTTGTTGTTGTTGTTGTTATTATTATTATTTAGCATTTTTTCCTTTCAATCTTTTGGATATAGGATATTTGTTTCCCGGTATGAACAATGCGTAAAATCAAAATATTAAGAACAGTGCGCAAAATCAAAATATTAAGTTAGTAAGGTGCATGATCAAGGCGATTGGACAATCTTCTTTTCACCCACCATCTAACAAAGAGAAAGAAAAGGAAATAAAAATATAAGAAGACAAATAAAAAAAAAACGATGGCTGTCCTTCGGATGAGGTTCTCCAATCCATCAAGTTCTATGAAGTCACGCAGTTTTGTTGGGTTCTCCGTAAATAAATGCATTATAATATACATATTTTCCATTCTTACTCTAAAGTATATGTCATTTATAAATATCTGTGAGTGTATGCAGTATACATTAATGTTACGCACATACGCATTGACTAATTTTGTTTTCGTTCTTAATGTATGCGTATTTTCTTTTCACACTAATTTCAAGCACTTTAATCTTTATTTGAATAAAACTGTTTTCTTAACCCTTTGGAGTCTCATTTTTTTTTTTCAATTTTGAGAAAAAAATTATTTTTACGTTAATGACCTTAATCTTAACTATCCAAATAATTTTTCTGAAGTTTAAAGAATATGCCATTGTCTGTAATCTAACGAATGTAGTTAGCTTGTCTACTATTCATATGACAATAGGTTAAGAAAGATTTTTTAGATACGTTTGGAATATATAACATTTCAACAGGATTTAACAGTATTACAACTTTCAAATATTTTTTGCATCGCACATGCTTCGTTCAGAAAAGTAACCTAGATTTTAAATTTAAAGAGTTGAATATATGTTTAAAATAAAGGAATTGCTAACGGTGCAAAAAGAATTAAGAAAACTGTTATTTTTATTAGTAATAGTAGTAAATGCCAAAACATATATGAAGTCATAATAAGAAGTTCCTAGGCATATACTACCATTACTACATGTAGATAGTGAAAAAAGTAATTGTTAAGACAAAATAATACTCAATGAAAAGACATAGCACACCAGACATGATCGCGTTAAATTAATTTATTATTATTATTATTATTATTATTATTATTATTATTATTATTATTATTATTATTATTTTGCCCTTTTTTTTTTCAATCTTTTCAAGATAAAATGTTTGTTTCCCGGTGTAAAAAAAGCGTAAAATCAAAATATTAAGTTAGTAAGGTGCATGATCAAGGCGACTGGACAATCTTCTTTTCACCCACCGACTAAGCGAGAGAAAGAAAAGGAAATCAAAAGGAAATCAAAATATAAAAAGAGAAATAAAGAAGAAAACGATGGTTGTCCTGCGGATGAGGTTCTCCAATCCATCAAGTTCTATGCCGTCACGCAGTCTAGTTGGGCTCTCCGCTATGTCTACTACCTCAGGTAGAGGAGCCCGCGACCCTCCCCACCTCTTTCTTCTTTCACTGGCACCGTTCCCTTGGAGGTGATGCAGTCATTACCCTTTTTCAGAGGAGGGTATAGAGAGCGGACGGTTCTTCTTCTAATATGCTGATGCAGTTCGAGGCAGCCACTTAAGACGGATGGTATCAGTTTGCATGCATATGACGAAACGGTCGAGAATTAATGATGATTGTCATTGCGGAATCCTTTTGCAACGACTTAATGACTTAATAGTGAATTTCTTTCCTTTTTTTTTTTCATTCGCGGAGGAGAATGTCTGATCTTTTCAGATTTGATAATTTGTTATCAATATTTAAGCATTAGATTGCGATTTAACTTCTTTTTTTTTTTTTTTTTTCTGTAAAAAAAAAAAAAAAAAAAAAAAAAAAAAAAAATCTTAATTAGAAGTGGGAAGAATTAAAATATATATATATCTAAATGTTAGAAAATTATTGACGATTGTCATAGCGGAATTCTTTTTTAACGACTTAATGGTGAATTTCTTTCCCTTTTTTTTCTCATTCGCGGAGAAGAATGTCTGATCTTTTCAGATTTGATAGTCTGTTATCAATATTTAAGCGTTAGATTGTGATCTATTTTATTTATTTTTTTTCTTAACTTCTTTAAAACAACCAGGGAAGTATGAATTAGAAATGAGAAGGATAATAAAGAAAAAAAGAAAAAAATTCTAAATGTTCGAAAATTATTGACGATTATAATTCCGAAATCCTTTTGCATTGACTTAATGACTTAATAGCAGGGTTCGCAAAAACCCGGGTTTTTTTGAAAAAACTCAACCCACATGGGTTTTTTCGGGTTTTTTCATGAAAAACCCAATTTTCCCCGGGGAAAATCGGGTTTTTTCAAAAGTACAATATATGTAATATGTATTCTATATTATTTATATATTATATTTACTATACATTGTCCCCTTGTATACAATATAATTGTAATACTATTTTACAAGTTATAAACTGCATAAATCATATGAATTTAAATTGTCATAAATTGCATAAATTATATGAATTTAATTTTCTCACAAATTAGTTTTAAATATAATAGCATAGCTGCCAACATCTTACGCTTTTTCAGACCACAAAAAATTTATGGAAAATTTTTCCTTTTGAAATCGCCGTAATCTGCCGATTAAATAAGGCAAAAATTTCTATTAAATTTTTGTGGTCTGAAAAAGCGGAAGAGTTGGCAGCTATGTAATAGAAGATAAAAAATTGTTAATTTGCTTTGAAATCAAATAATGAATAGAATATTAATATTTAAAATATATAAGTAGGAAGAAAAAAAGGGGTAAACTAGTCAGATGTGCCAATTCCAAAACTTTCCTCTTATCTCATACATGTTAATAATTCAAAATTCGCTATCCCAGTGCCTCATCTATGCCCATCACGAGGATTGTAAAATATAGGTTCATTGAATTGGATGCATTTAACAAGGAGATGTAAGTATCAATTGTTTCAAACAAATCATTGAATTTTGGAACCCACCCTCTTAGATGTCCACAACCAAAATTTCCAACCCAAACAGTATAAAATCAATACCTGTTGTTCAATTTACATCCAAGTCTAATAAGGATCTATTTACATGAAAATGAAACAGAATATTAAGTTTGATTAAATTATGTGCATTAGTTTTTGAGATATAGATTTTGCAAAAATCGTGAAAAATTGAGCATATCAACATTACCTGCTGTGCAATTTACACCTAAACCTAATTGGTAACAGCTTACGTCAACGTCTAACTGAATCTGAAGTTTGAAGAAAATCCATGCATTAATCCTTGAGATATTGCAGAAATCATACAAAATTCAGTACAACAGAGCCATTGTTGGGTGATATTCATCAAAAACTAATCAACACCAGTTTATATCAAGGTCTAACTGAATCTAAATTTTTATTCAATTCCATACATTAGTTCTTGAGATAAGAGTTATTGCTGAAATCATGAAAAACAAGTGGGTAAGTGTGATCACAGATCGCACAGAGGGTTTCGTTTAATATTCCTTTCAAAACACTTTATCCTTTTGCGAAATCTGTTAGTTCCACATTTCGCAACCAGGGAGCGCACTCTATTCTACACAAACCTCTATCCGAACAAAACTCCGTTTTACAACCTAACCTATCCATAGGTATATTAGTTGAGGGGAGCGGGTCTATAGCTCCGATATAGATAGGCACCCCTCGGCGGTAAAAAGTGGAACTGAAATATGTAAGGCTATGTGCATAATATGAAGAGTGGTCAAAGTGGTGTCGGCAAAAGTTAGAAAAGTACCCAGCGGGTGCAATTGGTGGAGGTTAGAAAAATTGCTTAAAATACACAAGTTAGAGCCCGGTGGGTAAATAATGTAAGATTTTTTTCAAAATTTTATAATTTTTCGTGTGATCGCAAGTGTTCTGCTATACGTATGCAAAATTTCAAGTCTTCAACTGAAATAGGGGCTCAGTTAGAAAAAAAAGCTTAAAATACACAAGTTAGAGACCGGAGGGTTAAATATAAGACTTTTTCAAAATTTTATGATTTGTCGTTTGATGTGAGGTGTTCAGCTATAAGTATTCAAAATTTCAAGTCTTAAATTTAATTAGGGGCTCAGTTAGAAAAAAAAGATGTGAGGTGTTCAGCTTTAAATACAAAATTTCAAGTCTTAAGTTTAATTAGGGGATCAGTTAGAAAAAAAAGCTTAAAATACACAAGTTAGAGCCCAGAGGGTTAAATATCAGACTTTTTCAAAATTTTATGATTTGTCATTTGATGTGTTGTGTTCAGCTAAACGTATGCAAAATTTTAAGTCTTCAACTTAATTAGGAGCTCAGTTAGAACAAAAGGATTAAAATACACAAGTTGGAGCCCAGAGGGTTAAATATAAAATTTTTTCCAAATTTTAGGATTTGTCGTTTGATGTGAGATGTTCAGCTATAAGTGTGCGAAATTTCAAGTGCTTAATTAGGGGCTCAGTTAGAACAAAAAGGTTAAAATACACAAGTTAGAACCCAAAGGGTTAAATATAAAAAAAATTCAAAATTTTAGGATTTGTCGTTTGATGTGAGGTGTTCATCTACAAGTATGCAAAATTTCAAGTCTCCAACATACATAGTTTCTGAGAACGGGCTCTGTGGCGGACAGACAGACAGAGGAGCGAGACGAATAGGGTTTCGTCAGATGAACGAAACCCTAAAAATCAGCATAACAGTGCTACCTGTTGAGCGATATACACCAAAACTTGATAAGCAACAACTTAAATTGTAACTGAATCTGAAGTTTGATGAAAATCCGTGCATTAGTTCTTGAGATAAATGCAGCGTAGCAGAACCACCTAATGGGCATTATACACCAAAAGCTAATCAGCATCAGTTTACATCAAGGTCTAACTGAATCTAAAGTTTTGTGAAATTCAGTGCATTAGTTCTTGAGATAGAGCAGCACCCACAAAATTTTTGTCACAGATATTTTCTAAAAACCATCAAATCGTCTTCAGGACCTTTTTAAAACGTATAAATCCGTCGTAAACTGGAAGTTGAAATTTTTCACAAATTAAATACTTCTTGTAAAGATAGAAGAAAGTAAAAATACATATCTTTTATTTTCATGAATATAGTTCATTTGAATTTTTTATATAAAGATATTCTTAAGATATTGCCTTTACCTATAATTATGTACTATGTATGTATGTTGCCTACTATGTTCTATGTTTGTTAGTAAAGTATTTCAGTGTGCTAAAATACATTTTTATTTTACTTCGGTGTTTATGTAATAGCTTTTATATATTAATTTTTTTTTCAAAATTAACTGAAATGACTTAAATTCATTAAATGTATATGTTTAAAATTTTAAATATTTCTGAAAATTGAAAAAAACCACATTATGGGTTTTTCAGTGGGTTTTTTCAAGTGGGCCCATTCTGAAAAAACCCACCGGGTTTTTTCGAATTGGGCCCAGCCTTACGAACCCTGCTTAATAGTGAATTTCTTTACTTTTTGTCTCATTCGCGGAGGAGAATGTCTGATCTTTTCAGATTTGATAGTCTGTTATTAATATTTAAGCGTTAGATTGTGATTTAAATTTCTTTTTCTTTTTTTAAAACTTCTCTAAAAAAGCGAGGGAAGTCAGAAATAGAAAGGAGAAAAAATAAAAAAAATAATAATAACAACAACAACGACAAAATTCTGTGTTCGAAAATTATTGACGATTGTCATTCCGGAATCCTTTTGCATTGACTTAATCCCTTGAGGACGAGCAACTGGTATACGTGCCGCGTAAGGTGCCCAGAATCCGTGATTATTCTCACTAGTAAATTTTTATTGTAAATTTTGCCTTATTTAATCCGAGAATTTTACCGATTCAATTAGGCAAAAATTTCTGTTTTGAAAAACCGGTGATAAAAGGTTAAAAATTCCATAAAAGACGCTCGTTCCGAAGGAATTAATGACTTAAAAGTGGATTTATTTATTTATTCGAGGAGAACTGAAAAACGCCTGACATTTTCAGATTTCATAGTGTGTTATTAATATTTAAGTCTTAAATTGCGATTTAATTTAATTTTTCTTTTTTTTCTGTAAAAAAAAAAAAGTACAAGTGTGAATGCTTTTTCCAGATTAGAAATAAGAATTTTTAGAAACAATTCTACATGTTCGAAAATTATTAATGATTACGATTGTGGAATCTTTCTGAAGCAACTGACGACTTGATAGTGAATTCTTTCCTTTTTTCTCATTCGCCGAGGGGAGATTTCAGATTTGTTAGTCTTTTATCAATATTTAAGCGTTAGATTGTGATTTAACTTTTTTTTCTTTCTTTTTTCTTTTTTTAACTTCTCTAAAAAAATCAAGGGAACTCTGGATTAGAAATGAGAATAATAATAATAAAAAAAATTCTAAATGTTCAAAAATTATTGACGACTGTCATTCCGGAATCCTTTTGCACCGACTTAATGACTTAATTGTGAAATTATTATTATTATTATTTCTATTTTATTATTCGTGGAGGTGGACTAAAAAATATATGACCTCTTCAGATTTCATAGTGTGTTATCAATATTTAAGCCTTAAATTGCGATTTCTTTTTCATTTTTTTAAAAAATTCTGTAAAAAAACAAAAAAAAACAAACAAACAAAAAAAAAACAAGGGAAATCTGATTTATTTCTCAGATTAGAAATCGGAATTTTTAGAAAAAACTAGTTAGAGCCCGATAGTGAATTTAGTTCCTTCTCCACCCCCTGCATTTACTGAGGAGAACTAAAAGACGTCTGATCATTTTAGATGTGATAGTCTGGTATAAATATTTAATGCCTTAAATTAAGACTTTATTTTTTTCAAACTTATGTGAAAAGCGGGGGGGAAATCTGAATTTACATTTTAGATTAGAAATAGGAAGAATTTTTAGGAACAAATTCTAAATGTTGGAAAATTATTGATGATTGTCATTTTAGAATCTTTTTGAAACGACTTGATGCGAGATTTTCCCGATCAGAAGTAGGAAGAACTTTTACAAAATATTTGAATGTTCTAAAATTATTTATGATTGCCATTGTGGAATCCTTTTGCACCCCGCCTTAATGACTTAATTGCGAATTCCTTTCCTTTTATTTTGTTTTCTCATTTGCGGAAAAGACCTGAAAAACGTTTGACCTGTTCAGATTTGATAGTGTGGTATCAATATTTAAGCCTTAAATTGCGATCTATTTTCCTTTTTCTTTCTTTTGTTTTTACTTCTGCGAAAAAAGCATGGAAAGTTTGAATTATTTTTCAAATTAGAAGTAGGAAGAATTTTTAGATTAAAGTTCTAAATGTTCGAAAATTATTCATGATTTGTGGAATCTTTTTTAAACGACTTGATGACTTAAGAGTGAATTTCGTTGCTTTTTTCTTTTCTCTCTCATATGCGGAGGAGAAATACAAAACGCCTGGCCTTTGCAGATTTGATTATCTGATATCAATATTTAAGCCTTAAATTGCGATTTAATTTCTCAAAAAAAAAAAAAAAAAAAAAAAAAAACCTTCTGTAAAAAGACAAGTGAAGTCTGAATCATTTTTTCAGATTAGAAATAGGAAGAACTTTTAGAAAAAAAACCTTCTAAATGTTTGAAAATTATTGATGATGTCATTGTGGAATCTTTTTGAACCGACTTGATTTTCGTCACCCGCCCCTTTTTTTTCCTCATTCTAGGTGGAGAACGAAAGAACTTCCAATCTTTTTAAATATGATAATTTAGTATAAATATTTAGATCTTAAATTGAGATCTAAATTTCCTTTTCTTTTTTTTTTTTTTTTTATTTTAACTTCTTTTGAAAACAAGGAATGCTTGAATTATTTGTGAATTAGGAAGAATTTTTAGGAAAAAAAAAATCTAAATGTTTGAAAATTATTGATGATGCCAATGTGGAATCTTTTTGAAACGGCTTGATTTTCGTCCCACCCCCCCTACCTTTTTTTCCTCATTCGCAGTGGAGAACGAAAAAACTTCTGATCTTTTTAAATATGATAATTTAGTATAAATATTTAGACCTTAAATTGAGATCTAAATTTCCTTTTCTTTTCTTTATTTTAATTTCTGTAAAAAACAAGGAATGCTTGAATTATTTTAGAAATAGGAAGAATTTTTAGAAAAAAATTCTAAATGTTTGAAAATTATTGACAATTGTCATTGTGGAACCTTTTTGAAACGACTTGATGACTTATAGTGAATTTCTTTCCTTTTTACCCATTTGTTCGCAGAGGAGAACTAAAAAACTTCCGACCGTTTTAAATATGATATTTTAATATAAATATTTAAGCCTTAAATTCAGATCTAAAGTTCTTTTTCTGTTTTTCTTTTAACTTCTGTTAAAAACAAGGAATTTCTGAATTATTTTTCAGATTAGAAATTAGAAGATTTTTTAAAAAAAGTCTAAATGTTCAAAAATTATTCATGATTGTTATTTCGGAAACTTTTTGAACCGAATTAATGGCTTAATAGTAAATTTCTTTCCTTTTTTTCGCATTCGCGGATGAGCGCTAAAATAAGTTTGACCTTTTCAGATTCGATAGTTTGGTATCAATTTTTAAGCCTTAAATTGAGATTTAATGTTATTTATATGTTTATTATTATTTTTTAAAACTTCTGGGAAAAAGCATGAGAAATCTGAATTATTTTTCGAATTAAAAGCAGGAAGAATTAAAAAAATAAATAAATAAATAAATAAATAAAATAAAAAAATTAAAAAATTCGGCACCGAGTAGTAATAATTATGAAATTTTCATTAAAATAACGGCAAAGTTCTATGCTTATTTTTTTAAGTGAATCAAAAATCCGGAAACATGTAACAAAAATTCTGAACTTTTGATTACAATAATAACAAATTTATATTCTTATTTCCTTTTAATGAGACAAAAATACGGAAACGAATAAAAATAATTATGAACTTTAAATTAAAATAATAACAAAGTTCTACTCTTATTTACTTCAAATGAGGCAAAAATCCGGAAATACGTAACAATAATTATGACGTAGACAATAATATAAAGAGAAGTAATTGCAATATTGAAAGGGACAGAGCCACTGTCTGTAATGTAGACGATTAATTTTGCTATTCTAATGAGTTTTGATATTAAAAATTGAAATCCTTATACTATAATCTCTATAATCAACAAGATTATCTCTATTTCCCTATCCTGGCTATAATAAGAAAATGCATTAATTTGTGGTATGCCATGTTGAGATAAATAGCAATTTCAGTGCCTTATTCTTCTTTATTAAAATTTTTGAGATGATTAGAATGCCATCAAACCAAAACCTTTTATATTAACAAAATAATTTTGTGTGAGATTCGTTTATGTATATTTGCTCATTATATTCTCATATAATCTCCATTACTTTTAAAAAGCTTTAATTAGCATCAAATATACAATATTTTTTATTGTATTTAGTGTTATTACGGACATAACCATTTTCATCTTAAAAAAGATCTGCATTTATATATTAATCAAAACTATATAGTGTTATTATGTACTTTCTAGAATTTTTTATTATTTATTTATTTTGGTTTAAACACGATTAATTTAAAAGGAAAATACCAAGGCATAATTTGACGGCAAACCACAAAGAAATATTTATCTTGTATTATTTTATTTAAACGGAAAGAATTTTTAAAAATTTAAATACACTTGATACTTTTTCTCAACAATCACACGAATGGATAATCTAAGGAAATCTTATTTCAAATGGTCTGCAAGGGAAAATAAATAAACAAAACCTCAGATCTTTCTTACTCTAGGAAATACAATGTAACCAGGACGAAAATGTACAATAATCCCATCCCAAGTTATCCATACTTCCGACAGCATAATTTATCTTTTGGAAATCCCGGAAACCAATATAGGGTGACCGAGCATGTAGTTGATCAAATAAGTTTGGTGCTACGGGGTTTTTATTATATTTCCTCCCTTTTAAGTTTTAGCAATAAACTAACATAATTGCTACAACCCTTAATGAATGTCCTATAATGGGCAAAAAGGAAATCTGCTAAAATTAAATAGCAACAAAATTATAAGTAAATAGTTTCTTTAACCCCTTAATTATCGCTTCCGTCATATTCTCGGGTTGTGTCTTTTACTCAAATTGTTTGATTCCCACCAGTTTTATAAAATAGTGAAATTGGCTATATTTTAGTGTCGTTTTTCCTGCCATTAAATAGGGTGAATATTTCTTTTTGATAAAAGTGGTGCCAATAAGCAATTTGAATTTTTCAACCGTAATTTAATTCGAGCGTTAAGGGGTTAATTGCCATTTTCCCAGTAGTTGATCAATCGAAGATATCAGTCGAAAATTCAAAAAATAATCTTTAAAATATCATGCTTAAGCTGTGATTAACAATAATTCATATCAAACTATTATTTGAAATAAGCAAGATGGATGTGGATTATTTTAACTTACCGTAATTGTCTCCAACTCATCAAAAACTAAATTTTTACATTTTCTAATAAAAAAAAAATTATAAAATGGCTTCTCTCACAGCAGGCAGCTGACAACAATTGACAACAGGTGCCCCAACATTTAAAAAAATATATTATGCATAGTGCCACGTGTAAAACTCATTTCAGCCTGAAATGGTGTAATATTTTAAAAACTTTATCAACTACTGGCGCCGTCACCCTATATTTGAAATTTAAAGAAGTATTCATAAAAGAAATTTTTCGCTGACACTGATTTTGTGAAACTTTTCCGAGTAGTTTTTATAGAGTATTAATTAGTTTTCTGAAAAAGGAATATAAGTTTTTGGATGCTATCATTTCTCTAGTAAACAATATCAGTTGCGCAATTGAATTTATGCAAGGAAGAGTAATAAAACGATATTAATTTTAATGTTAGTCTTAATTCTTTTAATTTATCATGTTTGTTTGTAAAGCATGTTTGTTTACCATGAAAATGTTTTATGAGAATGGATAGTATCCTAAAAACCTAATTTCTGGAGTAAATATAAATATATATATATATATATATACACACACACACATATATATATATATATTAATGCATTATAAAATACAGGGTCTAGTGGGGTAATTATGACCATGGGGTAATTATGACCACCGTCATATGGGTGAAAACTGTGTATGGTAAAATTTTGTTTCAAGCTTAGATGTTAACCTCATAATGTATATTTCATTTTAGATATTCTTTATCACTAGTCTGAAGCCTTTTTGAGATCCGAATAGCAATTTGAAACTAAGTCTATAAAGTTTTTGATAAACGGATTTATCGCTTTTGAGTTCAAAGTGGTCTCAATTACCCCAAACAAATGTATATTGGCAACTATAAAGAAAAAAAATAGAGTGGTCATAATTTCCCCATTAGTGGTCTTAGTTACCCCAAACTTATGTAATTGTGAGTTTTTGGTGGGTTAATTATAACCATCTTTTTAACTTAAAAAAAAAACAGCTAGGGGAATTAAAATTTTTAAAAGGTGTTCTTAAAGGATCAAAGTTACTTCCTATGTACTAAAAACACCACTTTTCGAAATAGAAATAAGAAAAAAAAAAACAATGTTGGAAATGTAAAAATTGAACATAATTATCCCTCCTGACTCTATCCGGAAGTATTTCTGAATGTCAGCGGCAGCAAAATAAAGTTTGTTTTTATAAATGCTTCTTTTAATTTCGAATATTTATTGGTTTCTAAAGTTGCTAAAGATAAAGAACATTTTTCGGAATCGTGGGCAACTCGAAAAAGATCATTGTTACTTTCGTTCGTGGTTATATTATATTTTTATGGCTTAAGAAACATTTTCTTTTTTTGCAGTGTACCTCTTTTTCTAAAATTTCGTCTTGCCTCAGTATTATAAAAAGTTGCGAGAATAGAGAAACACATAGACAGACATCAATCACACTTGAGACATACTGCAGCCACATTCAAACAAAATTCATTGAGAATCATTTAGAAAGTGCATAATTTTCAAATATGGTCAAAACCAGTACAGTATTGGGTCGTTCGGAAAGTCGTGTCCGTTTGGAAAAATCAATTGGTACCGAAAAATTCTATCATCTAATTATTAGACATTGATTCCCATGCCTAATAATTACCAGGCAGAATTTTCTGGTACGAATTGATTTACCCAAACGAACATGACTTTCCGAACGACCCAATATTTTAAAAATTATACGCGAAATTCAGAAACGTTGAAATAAAACATCGATCAAATTATGGATTTCCTCTGTATATGCACGGTTTAGACAAATGTCAGACGGGCTGCTTTTTTGCTTACGTATTATCCATTCACAATGCTATAACATTGTAAAAAAAGCAGCAAAAAAAAAAAAAAAACCGCCCGTCTGACATTGGTCTTAAAGTGAAGAAAATATATTTTTTATTTAATTTAGAGCACATAATTATTTTTTAATAAATTTGTCAATTTTAAGTTAACACTATATGACAGTTCCAGAATAGCACTAAATATATGGTATCATCGAGGCGGCGTCATTCATTTTACTTAAATTTAACTTCATTGAAGAGATTTGAAATTAGATCGGAAGTGATCTGTCTGCGGTTGTTGCTCCCTGCCTTAAAAAGACAGTGTAGCTTAAATGTTCAAATATGGTTTCTCATGCTTGGCATGTTAATTATTTCATCATCGTTATCGTTTAATGATAAGGTCTTGTAAAGGTATTTAATTTAGATTAGTTTCGCAGAAAATACAATGTATTTATCATAAACAAAACTGAGGCATTTTCGACTTCATTTTAAAGGCATTTATTCAGACCTTATTTAACGTGCTTCCTGTAAACTATAATAATAATAAAAAAAAACCTGCAAAGACGTTTAAAATTTTTAGATGTAAAATATCCAAATTTTCTATGTGCTAAATTTGTTTTAGAAAAAAAAAAAAATGAAGTAAACGAGTATTATCTCAGTGTTGGACTAATATTGTACTTATTGTATTTAGACTAGGCTTTTTTACAGCGCATAATCAATTCAGTGACGACATTTGAATTTTTGTTATTTTAATTATTAAATAATTCTTATTTACAATAATTGTTTCACCAATTTTTATTATTCCCTGGAACTAGTTCCTTTATTGTGCTAAGATTTCATAAATTCCAAATAAAAACTGTTAAACAATATTTTCTTTAAAAAAATAATTATCAGTAATACTAATAATAAATAATCCAACGCTTGTCCAATAATTAACGTAAGTTTAGATAATATTGGTTGACTTCTAATATGTCGGACTGGATCGATTTTTAGAGACGAAATATTTTTTGAAGACGAATAATTCATTCTGAATATACTGGTATTACACATATGATGTAAGTTTACAACAACTTTGTTTCGTGTTATTGTAATGTGTGCAACAACAAAGTTTTGCCAGGATTTTAGCTACTTGGGATCAATTTATAAACTGTGATAAAAAAAACAACAAAAAAAAAACAAAAAAAAACTACTGATTGTGTTAAAAATACAAATTTCGTTGAAACTTTTGAAACCATAACGAAATTCTGTGCTTATATCCTTCAAATGACTCCAATAATACGGAAGCGTGTAACAGTAATTATGAACTTTTAATTAAAATAATGACAAAGTTCCATGCTTATTTACTTCAAATGATCCAAAAATAAGGAAACATGCAACACTAATTATGAAGTACACAATAATATAAAGAAAAATATAATTTAATAACGAATATAATTTAATTCATCAATATATAAAATGAAAATAACAACAAAAAAAAAAACTACAGTAGAACCTCTTTTATCCGAAACTCTTTTAACCGAAATCCATTTTTAAAGCATCTTTTTTAAATTTATTATTATTTTTTTTACTATCACATTCTTCGTGTGCAAGCGGTCCTTTCCGAACCACTAGTACAGATAAATATTTTGGATCCCCTTTCTTAGAATTTCTTAGAATTTAACTTGAGCTGCCGTATGAGATTTTTACTAGTGTAAAAATTTTCATTTTTACCATGTGTAAAAAAAAAAAAAAAAAAAAAAAAAAAAAAAAAAAAAAAAAAAAACGCATTATTTTAAATATATTAGAAAAAAATTCAAATAAAAAATCATATAGAATGGGGTGAGGGTATAACAAAATAAGCTCAAGAATACGGCACTGGTATTGCAGCGGTTAGTGTTATGAAGAGAGATGCTGCAAAAATGGAAAAGTTTCATGCAGTAAGCAGCAGAATGACTATGATACTGGTGAACAAATAGCATTAAAAAAACTTCATGATAGAACTGCAAAGTAAAGGCAATCAAAACTTCAACAAACAAAACCTTTTTTCAAACCCTTGTGAAATATGTGAAAGGTACTTAATTTCAAAATTAAAATTCAGATAGTTTATTCTTGTTTCTATTTTGCTATTGATTTATTTTTATTAAGTACTTGTTACCATAATAAGAAATAGCGCACATATTTGCATCTTAAAATTGAAGCATTCTCGATTATCCGAATGGTGGTCGGTTCCAATTACTTCGGATAATTAAGGTTCTACTGTATTACAAAAATAAAAGAATTATAAGCAACTGTCTTACTTTCAATAAATTCAGTTAAAATTGTTTATTAAATTATTTGAACCTTCCTTTTCTTTACGTTAAAACAATTATTCTAACTTTACTTCAGTTTTGTTGATGTAATTGGAGATACAAGAACTACAATAACCATCATAAATATTTTCCGCTGATAATATTTACATATAATTTTAAGACTTCTCATCAGTCAGGCTGGAAATTCCCCTCTCTAATGCAAAACCTAGGCTTGGAATGCATCCGTATTTTTCAAAATTCTCCTCGGAGAAAAAAAAATAAATTCTTCAGTTTTCTGTATGCTCTTCTTTAAGAATATTATTATTTCTTTTTCATTGGACAACATATTTTTTAAATACGCTCTTAGTTTTATTTAAAGCATTAAAACCTTACTTACAACTCGCCTACTTCACTTAGATTTTAACACTTAAAATGCAAAATTAAATATATATTTTAGAAACATTTTGGCAAATAAAAAAGAAAGAAACATTCTCCAGGAAGAGCATACAGAAAACAAAGGGTAAAAATTTTAATTTTCCGACGCGAAATTTTAAAAGTACGAATGCATTCCAAGCCCATAGGTTTAGCATTAGAGAGGGAAATTTTCACCGTGACTGATAACAAGTTTTAAGCTGATTTATAAATTTACTCAATTATTATGACTGTGGAAACAGTTTAACAAATTTCTACATTTGTAAATATTTAAAGAGCGTTAGTTGTTCAGGTTTCGAAGATCAAATGTAAAATAGAATGTAGTATTATTTTGAGATTATTCTAAGATATTTATCAATTTATCTGTGTGCTTATTCTATTTTTTTAACTGTCGTAATTAAAATATATTATATGAACTTTAAAAAGTTTACTGTTTTACTTAAAAGGTGACCAAAATAATAAAAGAGATGTTACAAGTTTAAAATGTACATTTTATTTAAAACTTCTTAGTACTTTCAAGCTTTTCCAAGCTCTTCATCAGAGAATATTTTAAGAACTAATTGCTGTTTATTTATACAAATACGCCACTTCGTTTTATTTTAGCCACCTTAAAAGTAAAACAGTGAACTTTTTAAAGTTCATATAATATATTTGTTTGAATCAAGGTGAAATATTGCGTTTCGTGTTATGATATTATTTGCTGTCGTAATTATTTTACCCATTTCTCCATTTGAAAATATTTAAAGAGCGTTAGTTGTTCGGGTTTCGAAGATCAAATATAAAATAGAATATAGTACACTGGCCTCCAAAAGTTAAGGTACAGGGACTGGATGCTTTCGACTGCACACGTTTTGTCGAATATCTACAAAAATTATTGGCGAATTGTTCTTGAACTTCTGGGATGAAAAGAACATGTTTGATTTTATATTTATCGGTGAAGATTTAGTCAGTGGTACAATTAGGGGGCTAATAATAAATTTAATAATAAAATAATATTTGCGATCACCTATGTAACAGGAAAGGCTGGAAATGGTTTGTCATTGTGGTAAATGACTAATTGGGTCCTGTTCAATGTTTGTATTCATTTGTGTAAGCATAGCACTCATATTCGTGAAGACGTTAACGTTTTTGTGAAAAATTCAAAAGGTTTTTTGTTTATAGCATACAGAGTTTTCAACCAAATTTAACTCAACTTTCCCAAAATCTGACAAAGAGTAGTAGAAACATTATACTGCAATTAAAACATGAATATATTGAATATTTGATGAGATATGGGCATTTTTATGAGATAATTTTTAACTGCGCATGCGCGGAAGATTTCAAAATTTTTATTTCATAATTTGGTAGTAAGCTATTTAGGTCAACTTATATAAAAAGTCCAGTCAAATATCGCGAAAATTCACAAAGATAGGGTCGATATAGTGAGTTGCTTCCTAAAAATAGCTTTATTATAAGGGATTTTCCACAACTTTTCAATCAGCTCGCTATATCTTTCTAGGTTTTCACAATATTTGATTGAACTTTTTTTTAAGTTGCCCCAAAATACTGACTACCAAATTATGAAATAAAAATTTTGAAATCTTCCGCGCATGCGCAGTTAAAAATTATCTCATAAAAATGCCCATATCTCATCAAATATCCAATACATTCATGTTTTAATTGCAGTATAATGTTTCTACTACTCTTTGTCAGGTTTTTGGAGAGTTGTGTTAAATTTGGTTGAAAACTCTGTATGCTATAAGCAAAAACCTTCTGAATTTTTCACAAAAACGTTAACATCTTCACGAATATGAGTGCTATGCTTACACAAACGTTGAACAGGACCCAAATAGTCATTTACCACAGTGACAAACCATTTCGAACCTTTCCTCTTACATAGGGGATCGCAAATATTATTTTATTATTAAATTTATTATTAGCCCCCTAATTGTACCCCCGACTAAATCTTCACCGTGAAATATAAAATCAAACATGTTCTTTTCATTCCAGAAGTTCAAGAACAATTCGCCAATAATTTTTGTAGATATTCGACAAAACGTGTGCAACCGAAAGCATCCAGTCCCTGTACCTTAACTTTTGGAGGCCAGTGTATTAATTTTCCGTTATTCTAAGATATTTATCAATTTATCTGTGTGTTTATTCTATTATTTTAACTATCGTAACGATTGAACCGATTTCTCCATTTGAAAATATTTAACCCTTTCAGGGGCAAGTAATTGTGTTTCTGTAATGTTGAATTCACACCAGAAGCTTCAAATAACTTTATTGCAAAATAAGGAAAAGCAATTTTACGACTTTTTTCCACCAAAGTTAAAAAAGTAAAATTCAATAAAATTTTTCTGGTGCAAATCTTCATTAATGGTAGGTGATATCGCACCGCCCCTCAAGGGGTTGGTTAAAGAGCGTTAGTAGTTCAGGTTTCGAAGATCAAATATAAAATAGAACGTAAGTATTATTTTGACGTTATTGAAAGATGTACAGTACATATACATTTAACGTCTGAATTAAAAACCATCAAAACACCAAATAAAATAAATTAAGACAGACTTGAGCACAGTTAAAAAAGTAAAATTTTATAAAAAATATACTTAAAAACAATTAAAAATACAATTTGTAAACGTTTCGCCAAGCGACACGCGAGGCATCATCAGTATAAAAAATATCCATTGCATTGCAAACGACGGAACAAATCAAGAACAGTTAAAATTAGTTATTTACTAACTAACTTTGTTAATTATAACTAACTTTAACTGTTCTTAATTTGTTCCGTCGTTTGCAATGCAATGGATATTTTTTGTACTGATGATGCCTTGCGTGTCGCTTGGCGAAACGTTTACAAATTGTATTTTTAGTTGTTTTTAAGTATATTTTTTTTATAAAATTTTATTTTTTAACTGTGCTCAAGTCTGTCTTAATTTATTTTATTTGGTGTTTTATTTTAAGATATTTATCAATTTATCTGTATGTTTATTCTATTACTTTAACTGTCAATGTCGTAACGATTGAACCAATTTCTCCATTTGAAAATATTTAAAGAGCGTTAGTTGTTCAGGTTTCGAAGATCAAATATAAAATAGAATGTAGCATTATTTTGACATTATTCTAAAATATTTATCAATTTATCTGAGTGTTTATTCTGTTATTTTAACTGTCTATGTCGTAACGATTGAACCAATTTCTTCATTTGAAAATATTTACAGAGCGTTAGTTGTTCAGGTTTCGAAGATCAAATATAAAATAAAATGTAGTATTATTTTGACGTTATTCTAAAATATTTATCAATTTATCTGTGTGTTTATTCTATTATTTTAACCGTCAATGTCGTAACGATTGAACCAATTTCTTCATTTGAAAATATTTAAAGAGCGTTAGTTGTTCAGGTTTCTAAGATGAAATATAAAATAGAATGTAGTATTATTTTGACGTTATTCTAAAATATTTATCTATTTAGCTGTATGTTTATTCTATTATTGTAACCGCCAATGTCGTAACGATTGAACCAATTTCTCCATTTGAAAATATTTAAAGAGGGTTAGTAGTCCAGGTTCCAAGGATCAATTATAAAATAGAATGCAGCATTACACTGTAAAAAAAAAAGACAAATGCTTCTTAACCACACTGTAAAAAAATTATATAACGTTACTCCATAAAATTGGTGACATCATGCTGCCTCCAATGTTATGGAGTAATATAACTTACGGAATGGTGTAATTTAAATTGATGTTACTGGTAGAATGTTACACATTAGTGTAATGTAGCACCAGTTATGTCGGTTAAATTACTCCATAAAATGGAGGCAGCAAGGCTGCCACCAACTTTAGGGAGTAACTTACATAATTTTTTACAATGCACTTTGAGTGAAGCGTGTCATGTATACGTGACTTATAAGGTGCTCAGAATCATTATTCCCACCAGTTACTTTTTTTGGAAATTTTACTTTATGTGAACAGGGCCTTTTCTCGATTCTATTAGACAAAAATTTCTGTTTTCAAAAACCGGTGACGAAAGATGAAAAAAATTCTGTAAAAGACGCTCGTCCCGAAGAGGTTAACCTACGAAAATATAATATAATTTAAGGGCGAAAATATACAATAACTTCTTCCGAGTTACCCACGATTCCAGAAAGAAATTTTTATAATTAGAAACATCACTGACCAATATATTTTCTAGGTTTAAAGAAGCATTTATAAAAACAAAGTTTATTTTACTGCCACTGATTTTTGGAAAGGTTTTCCGAGTCACTTTGATAGTGTATGAATTTCCGGAATATAGGTTTTTGGAATGTTTTCAATTCTCAAGTAAATATTTTCAGCTGCGTAATTGAATTTATACATATGCAACAGTAACAAAATAAATACTGATGTTAAGGTTAACGTTAACGGTAATGCTTTTAATCTTTCACGTTTGCTTGTAAAACGCGATTGTTTAGCATGAAAAAGCTTACTGGAGAATTGATAGTATCCGGAAAACTTACGAAGAGAGAGAAAAAAAAAAAAAAAATACCGCCTTTCCCCAGAATCAATAGGTGGTCATTTTCTGAATCCCTAAACTAGAAATATAGATTTCCGAGCTATGCGAATAGGGTAAACAATTAAGCTGAATAGACGAAATGATCTAGAATTTCTATTCTCTTGTTTCCTAGGTGACGAAACGATAATGAATCGTTTCAGTAGCGAGAAATTATCGCTTGATTTCTGGAATGGTTTCATAAACTAGAATTATAGTTTCTAAAACTAATCCCTTGTGTTCGCATCTATTTGCAGAGATTTTCAAACAAGTTTGACCACGAGAATATAGGAAAACGCTCTTGAATTCTATTAGGAAGCTCTAGAACTCTCTAGCAAAGTGAGTTAGAATTTATAGGGATGATATAGAACTATTTTTTCTAAAGCCACAATATAGATCTTAGATACCAGAAACATATTTTTTTCTCAGTGTATGTTTCGGATTGCGAAAACTGATTAACCTCTTCTGGACAAAAGCTTTTTATGAAATTTTTAATCTTTTATCGCCGTTTTTTAAAAACAGAAATTTGTGTCTTCTTGAATCGAGAAAATGCGCTGATTAAATAAGGCAAATTTTACAGCAAAATTTTACTGGTGAGATAAAACAAGGATTCTGAGCGCTTCATGCGGCACGTATACGTGTCGCTCGTCCCCAAGGGGTTAATACACTATAAAAACTACTTGGGAATGTCCCCAAAAATCAGTGACAGCAAAAGAACTATTTTTTTTTATATTAATGTTAATGCTATTAATTTTTTATATTTTCTTGTAAAACTCATTAGTTTAATATGAAAAAGCTTACTGGAAAATTGATACAATCTTGAACTTATGTTCCGGGTTGCGAAAACTGAACGATACACTATAAAAGCTATTCGTAAACGTTTCCGAAAATCAGTGACATCAAAAGAACTTTGTTTTACTTTCTTCTATCTTTACAAGAAGAAAGTATTGGATTCATGAAAATTTTCGAATTCTGGTTTTCGACAGATTTACACGTTTTAGGGGTCAGAGAACCCGAAAAACATGTTTTTACAAAATGTCTGTCTGTGACTCTGTCTATCTATCTGTATGTATGCGACACAAATTTTGTGGGCGCTCTATCTCAAGAATTAAAGCACAGAATTTAATAAAAATTTATATTCAGTTAGTCCCTGATATAAATTGGTGCTGATTAGTTTTGGTGTAAATCGCTCAATAGGTGGCGCTGCTGTGCAGCATTTTTTTTCGATTTCCACAGTATCTCATCATCTCCAGAACTAATACACGTATTTTCATCAAACTTCAGATTCAATTAGTCCTTGACATGAATTGACGTTTTATACATTTTGGTGTAAATCGCTCAACAGGTGGCGCTGCTATGCTGCATTTTTTGAGATCTCCGCAATAGCTCTATCGCAAGAACTAATGCTTGGGTTTTCAACAAACTTCAGATTCAGGTATATCTTGATATGAATTAGTGCCTTTTATGTTTTGGTGCAAATCGCTCAACAGTTGGCACTGCTATGCTGCATTTTTCAGAATTTCCACTGTAGCTCTATCTCAATAACTAATGCACGAACTTTCATCAAACTTCAGACTCAGGTATACCTTGATATGAATTAGTGCTGTTTATGTTTTGGTGTAAATTGCTCAACAGGTAGCGCTGCTATACTACATTTTTCAGAATTTCCGCTATAGCTCTATCTCAAGAACTATCGCACGAATTTTCATCAAACTTCAAATTCAGATATACTTTGAAATTGGTGTTAAATTGATGTAATTTTTTGTACTATTTAAATGATTTAATTGATGTGATTTATATAGAAGAAAGTTTTGTGATGGCCACACCATATTAGTTTTATTAATGTTAATGTTAATATTAATGCTTTTAATTTTTCATGTTTGCTTGTAAAACGTATTAAAAAAAAAACGGACTAAAAAACGGAAATACTACTGGCAATCTAGACGCCAGTACTATTTCCGTTTTTTTACGGGAATTTTTACCCATAAATTACAGAAAGTTTTCCGTTTTTCTTATTAAAAATGGAAATTTTTCTGTAATTTATGGGTAAAAATTCCCGTAAAAAAACGGAAATAGTACTCTGGCGTTTAGATTGCCAGTAGTATTTCCGTTTTTTAGTCCGTTTTTTTTTACAGTGTAGTTTTACATGAAAAAGCATACTGGAGAATTGATAGCATCCTAAAAATCGATATTCCAGTTTCAAAAAATTGATTAATACACTATAAAAACTACTCGGAAATGTTTCCGAAAATCAGTGACAGTAAAAGAATTTTGTTTATATATTAATATTAGTGTTAACGCTATTATTTTTTCATGTTTTCTTGTAAAACGTGATTGTTTAACATGAAAAAGTTTACTGGAGAATTTATAGCATCTGGAAAACTGACGTTCCGGGTTGGGACAATAGATTAATACACTATAAAAGCTACTCGGGAACATTTCGGAAAATCAGTGACAGCAAAAGAAACTTTGTTTTTATAAATGTTTCTTTAAATTTCAAACATGTGCTGGTTTATGCGATTTCCAATAAATATAGAGTTCTGTTTTCTGAATCATGGATAACTTGGAAAAAGTTATTGTATACTTTCGTTTGTGGTTACATTACATTTCGCTAGAATAAGAAAACATTATCTTATTGTATATGTATTATAGTTAAGAAATATTGGTTTATACTTCTTTAGTGCTTTAGACACTCAATATCACTATTACTAAATTAAAAAATTTCATTAAAAAAATCGTTCAGTGATTTTAAAACTTTTGTCACTTTTTTAAAAGCGTATCCGCACGTTCCCCTTTTTCATAAAGATCCCTATAAATATACACGATAAAAACTACCGTATTTTATGGAAGAAACGCCGCACTCCTCAAATTGGCCTGAATAAGCTTAAAAATATCGTAATCGCCGCACCTGTTGTAAACGCCGCATTCATCGGAACGCTACTTTTGTCGACAGCGTCACATTGATCTAGCTTTAATCAAAGTTTTCTGAGCAGTGTAGGATGCCTCGTTTTTAATATCTTAAGATGCCAGAAGTTTTATTTAAAATATTTAAAACCGATTTTAAATATTTTTATGAATTTTTAAATTAAGGAAACTTAGTTGGTATCTAAAAAAAAATCGTAAACGCCGCACATGGCGTAAACGCCGCACTTGGAAAAAAAATTAACTTTTAAACTCGTAAACGCCGCGGCGTTTCTTCCATAAAATACGGTAGTTTATATTAGACTAATTTATAATTTATAATTGATTTAATTTTAGCAGCATTATAGATTCAAATTTTTAATTACTAAAAGGCACACGATAACTTGTCAGTGCGCTTTTCCTGCTTCCGATTTGGCTACAAAGCTAATATATTTTACTTTAAGAAATTTTCGCGTAAAAAAAGAGTACATATGTATGGTGTCAAACTTTCAAAAGATGTTTAGCTGAATATCTTATTTTGTGATTCATCAAATTAATTAAACGAAATTTTAATTAATTGGCGAAATCAAAATTTCTTTTAGCTGTTATGAATAGAAATTGGAGAAAAAAATATGAATTGAAATATTTTATCAGCAATAGACATGTAATTTATTTCACTGATTAATAAAATTTATATATATATATATATATATATGTACATGTAAGTTTATTTCAATGCCTAATGAAATTAACATAAATATACAATTTTTTTTAATGACTAATGAAATCCACTTTGCATATTTACTTAGCAAGCAAATGCTTCTAAAGAAAAAGCTTCATCGGATTTACTGTGTTAGAAACGGTAGAACAAGAAATTGTAGAAAATTATTTAACGTTCACTGTGCCGTCTTATTATTTTCCTTATTTTATTTTATCTGTGTGTTACAGTGAAGAAATATTGGTTTATACTTCTTTAGTGCTTTAGATACTCAATATCACTATTAATAAATTAAAATTTTTCATTGAAAAAAAATCCAAAAAAAATTCAAAAATTCCATAAAAAAATTCCAATAAAAATTTCCATTAAATAAATGTATTTAACTCAATATAATATAATTTTAAAGCTATATAAACGTGAAAACACCTTTTCCCGTTAATCAAAACAAGAAATATAATGGAAATAATATATAATGGTAACCAAAATTAAAATTCGATTAAAATAGTTCTGTTTATTTATTTCTGAAAAAAAAAATCGCAAAAACAATATTGAAATTGCAATGAACAATGCATTCATTAATAATTAATCATAGCCATCACATTGGTAATGAATAATTAATTATTCATTAACAGTGTAATCATCACCAGATAAACATATGAAAACTATAAAGTGCAATAGCCAAGGGGTCTTCAGAAAAAAGCCCAACGTTTCAGCTTAATTTTCATTTAAGCTTCTGTAATCCAATAAATTACTATAGTTTCCGAGAGACTGCAGTTAGTAGAGCGCATGACCACTGAATCTTCTTTCGTGATTCTATTTTCAAGTAATATTTTTATCGAAATAATTACAATGACAGAATTGGCATTTTGCACTATCATTAAACATTTGTTCAAAACTATGCTACGGTGTCTTATTAGAAGATACATTTAAAGTCCGAATATCTGCATCTTTGTCCGAATATTTACTCCCATGAAAAATTGTATAAATTATAAATTCATTACAAAAATAAATTCGAAATGCTGATATTATTAAAGCATCTACTTATATAAATTATTCTGGTGTCCAAGTGAAATCTAAAGCAATTTAAAAATTACCTTATTATTATTATTTTTTAAATAGTTAGAGATGATTGATTTGTTCTGGGGGCTGAAGACGTTTATAACTAATGCGTAGCCGGGATGTAGGATTTTTTTCTATTTATTTTTCTGACCCATTTTTCCACTGCTTAAGAAATATTTTTCTTTATTTTAGATTGACAAACATAACCAGAAGAGTTAAAGTCTCTACTGTTGCTGATTTTCGTCTCTCTTTTTTTTTTTTTTTTCTTAAGTTATGGTACTTACAAAATGAAAAATAAAAGAAATGTAGAAAAATCACATATTCGGTGTTGAAATTATTCTTCTGATGTTTCATCTAGTACCATAAAAGAAGTAGTACTTTCCGTTTTAACCGAGAAGTCAAGCAATTAACAATCTGTGATACAGGCATCCATGATTATTCCAATGAAGCGAACTTAGAAATGTAGAAAGCATAATGAAAATATCTAAGAAATTTTCTAACTATACGCCCCTCTCCTATTTATTTATTTATTTGTCAAAAATCTCTCAATCCGTAGGAAATATTTATCTTAACACATTGCCATCGGGCAATTTTTAGCAAATCTGAATTTTAAAACAGTACAAGCTCCCCCCTGTTCTGAAAGTCTTTTGTAAATTGGTGTTCTAGATAGGTTTCCCAAATTTATGCATCGGTAAATATCTTTCAATGTACGAATTTAATATAAAATGTCTTACAATCTAAAAAAATATGGACAACATGATATAAATGCATTTTCTGTAAGGTAGAAGCCACGCCCTTAGTCAATGATGTTTTTTGAATGAAAACGAGACTTCTCATTTTCTCACATGAGGTGATTCTCACATGAATGTGTTAATCCTAGAATGGCAAACATGAGGAGGAGAGTAAATTCACTTTAGCAGAAATTTTTTTAATTTATAATACTTGCAGAATGATTTATTAAATAAATGAAAAATCATTCGGTAAAAAAAAAATCATATATTCGTTGTTGAAGTTATTCTTCCGACGTTTCATCTAATACATTAACAGGCTGTCTTCCATTCTAATCGAGAAGTCAAACATGTAATATAGCCATTCACGGATATTGGCATGTAGCGAAGTTAGCAATGTAACAAGTATAATGGAAATCTCTGGGAATATTTCTAAATCTAATTTTTGCAAACGTTTCTTTAATTATAGGGTCAGGTGGGGTAATTACGACCAGGGGGTAATTATGACCGCCGTCATATTGGAGAAAACTGTGATGGTAAAATTTTGTTTCAAGCTTAGATATTAACCTCATAATGTATATTTAATCTTAGGTATTCTTTATTACTAGTCTGAAGCCTTTTTGAGATCCAAATAGCAATTTGAAACTAAGTCTATAAAATTTTTGATAAACGGATTTGTTACTTTGGAGTTCAAAGTGGTCATAATTACCCCAAACAAATGTGTATTGGCAAGTATAAAGAGAAGATATAGTGGTCATAATTTCCTCACTAGTGGTCTTAATTACCCCAAACTTATGTGATTGGGAGTTTTTGGTGGGGTAATTATAACCACCCTTTTAACGTTAAAAGAAAAACAGCTATGATAATTAAAACTTTTAAAATGTGTTCTTAAAGGATCAAAGTTACTTCCTATGTACTAAAAACAGCACTTTTCCAAATAGAAATAAGCAAAAAAAAAAAAAAAAAAAAAAAAAAAAGATAAAAAATAACAAAGTTGAAAATGTAAAAAGTGGTCATAATTACCCCTCCTGACTATAGTACTTTCAGAATAATTATTGAAATAAACGAAAAATAGAAGAACCACATATTTGGTATCTAAATTACTCTTCGGATTCGGACGTTTCATCTAATACGATAACAGTCCATCTTTATTAAAAAGCAGTAAACCAACGTTTAAAATGCACAAATAATGCGTGAAAAGCAGCAAACAGCTGTTTCGAATCTACTAACGAGATTCTTCTTCAGTGCAAGATAGGGAAAATGGAACAGCGTGCTAGAAAAAGCAAGGCAGAGCCGCTGGTTTACTGCTTTTTAATATTCCTGCACAAAGGCTACTATTTTAGTCCATCTTTATTTTTTTTCTAAATTTTCCCCATATTCTAAAATGAAGTCCCTAATCCAAGAGAAGCATAACGAGAGAGCAAATTGATATCTATTCCTTTTGAAAACTTTTTTTAAAGGTTATGGCGCTTGCAGATATGTTTATTAAGTAAATGAAAAATCATATATTCGTCGTTGATGTTTTTCTTCGGGCGTTTAATCTAAAACGATAATAGGCCTTCTTCCCTTCTAATCGAGAGCACGGATATTGGCATCTGGTGAAATTAGCAATGTAGCAAAATATCTGGGAGCATTTCTAAATGCATTTTTTCTCTCATTTATTTATTTATTTAGTTTGAATACCGTAGGAAATATTTTGCTCAATCCTATAACGGCAAACATGACGAGAAGAGTAAATTTATTCTTGAAATCGTTTCTTTACGTTATAGTACTTGCAGAATAATTTATTACATAAACAAAAAATCACATATTTGGTACTGAAATTACTCTTCGGACGTTTAATCTAATACGATAACAGTCTATTTTTATTTATTTTTTAATTTCCCCAGATTTGGAAATGCAGTCCCCAATCCTAGACAAAAATGACGGCAGAGTAAATTGCCATCAATTCCTTACTTTTGAAAAGTTTCTTTTTTAAAAAAAGGTTATGGTACTTTCAGGTAGATTTAATAAGTAAACGAAAAATCACATATTCTGTGTTGAAGTATCTGGGAACATTTCTAAATGTATTTTTTCTCTTATTTATTTATTTATTTTGCATATCGTAGGAAATATTTTGCTTAATCCTATAACGGCAAACATGACGAGAAGAGTAAATTTATTTTTGCAAACGGTTCTTTAGCTTATAGTACTTGCAGAATAATTTATTAAATAAACGAAAAATGGAATAATCACATTTTGGTATTGAAGTTACTCTTCGGACGTTTCATCTAATACGATAACAGTACATCTTATTTCCCCCCTTTTTTTGCTAAATCTTTCCCAGATTTTGAAATATAGTCCCCAATCCTAGGCAAACATGACGAGAGAATAAATTGCCATCTATTCCTCCCTTTAGAAAAAAAAAACACCTTTTTTTTTCTTTTCAGGTTATGGTACTTGCAGATAGATTTATTAAGTAAAAGAAAAATCACATATTCGGTGTTAAAGTTATTCTTCCGACATTTCATTTAATACGATAACAGGCGTCTTCCATTCTAATCGAGAGGTCAAACCATCATCAATTTATTTTTTACCCTATTTATTTTGCACACCGTAGGAAATATTTTCCTTAATACTAGAACGACAAACATGACGAGGAGAGTAAATTCACTTTTCCAAACGTTTCTTTAATTTATAATACTTACAGAATGATTTATTAAATTAACGAAAAAGGGAAAAAATCACATATTTGGTACTGAAGTTACGCTTCAGACGGTAATACGATAACATTCCATCTTTATTTATTTATTTATTTATTTGCTAAATCTTTTCTAGATTTTGAAATGTAGCCTCAATCCTAGGCAAACATGACGAGAAAGAAAATTGCCATCTATTCCTAACTTTTGGGGAAAAAAAAAAAAAAAAAAAAAAAAAAAAAACTTTTTTCTTTTTCAGGTTATGGTACTTGCAGATAGATTTATTAAGTAAAAGAAAAATCACATATTCGGTGTTGAAGTTATTCTTCCGACGTTTCATCTAATACGATAACAGGCCGTCTTCCATTCTAATCGAGAGGTCAAACCATTAACAATCTGTGATATAGCCGTCCACGGGAACTTCTTCCAGATAAAAAGAAAAGAAGAAGCCATCTTTCCCGGTTAAAAGAAGCGGCTAGCCCGCACGCGTTGGCCACCCAGGTGAGCCAGACGGACTTTTTCCCAGGGACTTCTTCCGCAAGGTACGCCGCTAGAAATTGAATGCCATTTTTCGCAAGGGTCCCTTTGTCGCATTGTTGGAATTTCTGGTGGAGAAATAGAAAAGGAGAAAGGATTTTTCAGAGAGAAGTATTCGGGGTTAAGGTCCTTTCATGAAAGTGGTGTGTGAAATTATGATAACCTGTCTTCTTTTAAATCGTTTTAAACGGAATGTCTCTATTTACTCCAGTCGGAGGTTTACTAAAATTCTATACCATTTTATTTGTCAGCGGTTCTGGAAGAAAATGGAATATGAGATAATGGCTTGTTTTTTTTTTATACAAAATTACAATGGATCTTTGTGTTTGACAGTAAATAAGTTATTTGCGTTTAAAGATTGCTTTATTAGTAAACATTATACTACAGTTAATAAATTCAGATGTTTGTTATTTTTTGCTAATGTTTATAAAGCACACAATCTATTGAATGATAGGAAAATTGCCGTTAAATTTCAATGATTCAAGCCACAATTAACTGTGTCGAATAATTACGGAACATAGTTTCTAGTCTTTAAATAGAGCTTCTAATGTTTTGAATTTTTTCGGAAAATTCCTTAATGGAACATTAAGGTGAAAAATTGGCAGAGAAAGAGAAAAAGAGAGATTTTTTAGAGAGAAGCATCCGGGGTTAAGATCCTTTCATGAAAGTGATGCACGAAGTCCTGATAACTTGTATTCTTTTAAAACATTTTACCTTTTAAAAGGGATGCCTGTATTTATTCGAGTCGGAGGATTATCAAAGTTCTTGAAAATTTTATTTGGAATGGTTATAGAAATTTCAATATGTTTCATTAAATAAAAAAAAGGGGAAAATAACATATTTGGGTGTTGAAGTTACTTTTTGGACGTTTCATCTAATACGATAAGAGGCCTTTTTATTATTATTATTATTTTATTATTATTTTTATTTTATTTATTTATTTGTTTTTTGATAAATCTATCCCAGATTCTTTGTCTTTCAAAACGAAAGACGAAGATATATGAGAATACGAGAAAATGGTATACGAGATAAGAATTCGTTTTCTTAAGTACGCCAACATTATAATGAGCCAACGTGTTTAAAAGTAAATAAGTTACTTACGTATATGTTTTTTAAACTGTGTAGAAAATTTACTAATAAAGCTAAAACAAATTTTTAAAATTTAAAATATTTCTCACTAAGGACTTAATACCCAAATACCTGCAGATTATTTCAAGCGCTCTTTTAGTCCCAAAAATTGCAATTCAAAGTTTTGTAACTGATGTAACATAAAATAGACAAACATTTTTTCTGCCTTCATTGAAGTGTAAAAATTATTAAAACTATCCCGTTAAAAAAAGTGATTTAATGTTCGCAATAACACTAAGTAATGATAAATTATAACAGTAACTTTTTTAATTCATTTCTGAAAAAGAAAAAAAGGACATTTACACGTGTAACTGAAGTAACTTTTATTGTGTAAGTGACGTAACATTATCACTTTACAAAGACAATAATGGTACTTAACTTACTTTGTAAACAGTAATTTACAATGCCTTTTTATTAGGATTTTATTATAGAACATAAAAATATCAAGCTTTCCAATCATACCCTTAAATTAAACGCATTATAAATTTTATTTTCCCCCCCAAAATGAGAATTTTCTGTAGAATTGGAAAAATCGAAAAAAAAAAAAAAAAAAAGGTTTTGTCTGTAAAAAAATGTTTCTATTCACTCCCGTCAGAGATTTTATTTATCAGTGATTCTCAAAATGAATGAGGCTAAGAAAATGGTATATAAGATAGAAATGTAAAATTATACTGAGACAATTTGAAATAATAAGTAATAATAATTAATTTTTTTATTAATTATTATTAATTAGTTAAATAATTAATAAATAATAATAGTAAATAAGAATTAATTATTGTTAATAAAGTTATTATTAATTATATCTAAACTGATAATTATATATTACTAAATTATTACATATTAATAATTAGTTATTATTTATTACTAAAGTTATTTATTAGTTATTAATTATTATTACTAAAGTTATTGTTAATTATATCCAAAATAATAATTTCATAGTTATTACGTAATTATTGCTTAGTAGTACCGTATTTTATGGAAGAAACGCCGCGGCGTTTACGAGTTTAAAAGTTAATTTTTCCAAGTGCGGCGTTTACGATTTTTTTAAAATATCAAGTGAATTTTCTTAACACTGCTGCACACAAGTGAATTTCCTACACTGCTCAGAAAACTTTGATTAAAGTTAGGTCAATGTGACGCTGTCGACAAAAGTAGCGTTCCGACGGATGCGGCGATTACGATATTTTTAAGTTTATTCAGGCCAATTTGAGGAGTGCGGCATTTACGACGGGTGCGGCGTTTCTTCCATAACATACGGTAAATAGTTATTGCTAAAGTTATTTATTAATTATTAATCATTATTAAAAAAAATTAGTTACTAAAATAATTAATTATTAATCAGTTTAAAAATTAACAAGTTTGAAAGCAAATATGTTGCGCTTCCAGATGTATGTAATTTTTACTATTGTATATTAAGTACGCAATGTATCTAATGCTATAAAAACTAACATTACAGTTGCAATTTTATCAGTGTTTTATACTACCATGATTTGCTTCAATATTTAAATAATAAATATTTCTTTATAGTAGTTGGAGCATTTTATTTAAAATTTTCCACGGAAGCTGATAAATTTTATCTGAAAAATATGGCTACGCCTATTTCTACCAATACGGTTTTGTACTTTACCTGTAAAACACGTTTCTTTACGGAGTTGAGATCCTGGGAAGGAAATAGGAAACAGAAGGGTTTGCACTTAAAAGTAGTAGATAGCTGTACAACTGTGCAATTTTTGTTTCAATTTTTAAATAATAAATATTTCTTTATAGTAGTTAAAGTATTTTATTTTTAATTTTTCACAGAAGCTGATAAATTTTATCAGAACAATATGGCTACGTCCATATCTTTCAATACAGCTTTGTACTTTACCTGTAAAACACGTTTCTTTACACAGCTGAGCGTCTGGGAAAGAAACAGAAAGAAAACAGAAGGGTTTCCGCTTAAAAGTGGTAGATAGCTGTACAACTGTACAATATTTGTTTCAATTTTTAAATTATAAATATTCCTTTATAGTAGTTGAAGTCTTTTATTTTTAATTTTTCACAGCAGTTGATAAATTTTATCAAAATACGGCTAAGTCTATATCTATCAATACAGATTTGTACTTTATCTCTAAAACACTTTTCTTTACACAGCTAAGGGTCTGGGAAAGAAACAGAAAGAAAATAGAAGGGTTTGCACTTAAAAGTGGTAGATAGTACAAGTGTACAACTTTTGTTTCAATTTTTAAATACTAAATAATCCTTTATGGTAGTTGGAGTCTTTTATTTTTTATTTTTCACAGAAGCTGATAAATTTTATCAGAAAAATATGGTTACGCGTATTTCTATCTATACAACTTTCTACTTTACCTGTAAAACACGTTTCTTTACACAGTTGAGCATCTGGGAAAGAAACAGAAGGGTACATCTGTACAATTGTTCAACTTTTTATTGGGAAATTTTGAAATATCAATATGATCTGATTTTTTAATTATCATAATGCGAAATCATTACACAATAATTCCCTCTGTAATGTTAAACCTATGGGCTTGGAGCGCATACGTATTTTTTTAATTTCTCCTCGGGAAATTACATTTTTTACCTTCTTTTTTCTCTATGTTATTCTTGAATTTCTTTCATTTTTGTTTAACAAAATATTTCTAAAATACATGTTAGTAATATTTCATGTGTTAAAATCTTATTTACAACTCGTCTATTTCTCTGAGATTTTAACATGTGAGAAATTTTGAAATCTCGGTAGGCTCTGATTTTTTAATTAACATAATGCGGAATAATTTCACAATAATTCCTTCTCTAATGATAAACCTATGGGCTTCGAATGCATCCGTATTTTTTACATTTATCCTCGGGACATTAAAATTTTTATCTTCTTTTTTCTGCATGTTCTTCTTGAATGATGTTTCTCTTTCTTCTTTTATTTGACAATACATTTCTAAAATACATTGTCAATTTTATTTTAAGCATTAATTTTTTTTTTTTTTTTTTTTTTTTTTTTTTTTTTTTTTTTTTTTTTTTTACAACTCGCCTATTTCCGTTAGATTTTAACATCTGAGAAATTTCGAAATCTCGATATGCTCTGATTTTTTTAATTATCATAATGCGAAATCATTTCACAATAATTCCTTCTCTTATGATAAACCTATGGGCTTCGAATGCATCCGTATTTTTTAAATTTATCCTCGGGAAATTAAAATTTTTATCTCCTTTTTTTCTGTATGTTCTTCTTGAATGATGTTTCTTTCTTTTCTTATTTGACAACATATTTCTAAAATACTTTGTTAGTTTTACTTCAAGGTGTTATTTTTTTTTACAACTTATTCTCTTTCCGCCATATTTTAATATCTGAGAAATTTTGAAATCTCGATATGCTCTGATTTTTTAATTATCATAATGGGAAATCTGCTTTAATTAATAACAGACATTTTGTATTTAAACAAAGCAAAATTAACAGTTAAAGCTTTCTGGTGCAAAGACAAATTCTCTGAAATACGTAATTTCTAGAACGAATTCTATCGTGGGAATTAAAGGGTTAAATGTTAAGTTTTATAAAATAAATAATTATATAAAATAACGTATTTGGAGACATACTTATTAAAATATTTACTAATTTGCAATATTTTAGCCTAAAACAGCCACACGACAGTAGTTTTTACTTGTATTGCAGATGTGCAACAGAAGAAAAGATTGACGTATTATATGAAAAATGTATCTCTCATTTTTTTTTTCAGTATTTTTCCTAAGTAATAAACCTTTCAGAGAATCATATATAATTTTTTCGAAACAAAATAAGAAATTGCGCATTTAAGGATTAATATAAAGTAATATTCCACTTGAAGTACGAATACCCCTGCAATTGGTTAAAAAGTCTCTCGAGAACAGCGAAATAAAAGTCTACCGAAAACTGCATTCGTTCTCACAATTCTCTTTCCGGTCTAAATAAATTCTACAGTGCGTATGATATAAGAAAACTTTTCAAGAGTCACTCCAATAACATGGAAACAAATCTACACCTGAGTTCCGTTAGAAGTTCCAAAGTAAAGCAGCTCTTTTCTTTAGTTATTTTTAAATTTTAAATTACCTCAGCCTGGTGCGTCGAAAGTTCTAAGAAAACACAACCAGCTGAAAACAAACGTAGCTAAAACAGTTTAAAGTACTAATTAATTTCTATAAGTGATAAACATAAATTTTAAAACGGCAAAATACCGTTATTTATTTACATTTCGACATGTTTCATTGCATCAGACGGCAACATTCTCAAGAAAATAAAATGATAAAAATATTTTCGCAAAAATTCAAATTGAAAATCTAGTAAACAAGAACAAAAATCACGTAACCGCAAGCATAATGAAATTAACTGCAATATTAAAAATGGAAATTTGTTCAAAGAATCAATATTATTAGAGAATCATTAGAGATCTTCTTACGCAATGGAAATATTTGTGATGCGGTCCCTAAAATTTGGAAAGAAATGCTGTTCAGGATAATGAAATAATAATAATATAAAATAATTCACGTTCACAAATTTCCATTTCTAATATTGCAGTTAATTTCATTATGCTTGTGTTAACGTGATTTTTTTTTTTTTTTTTTTTTTTTTTTTTTTTTTTTTTTTTTTTGTTCACTAGATTTTCAATTGGAATTTTCG